>OZ030027.1:28980305-29680305 GCA_964023405.1 Apodemus agrarius | reverse complement strand
TGTGCTAAGGTCTGGGGACCTGCTGTGGTCGCCACTGACCTCCACTAAGGAAATAGTCCTCAGCGTCTGATTCCTAGGCTTAGTTGGTACAAGTTTCCTTTAGTGATGCATCAGATACATTAATAGTGCCTGTCAACTCAATGCTGCTAAAGTTTATAAATTAATACCCAGCACCCATTCCCAGAAACTTGAACATCTGTATGAAATAGGCAATTTTAAAGCTCTAATACTTTAGTAGTACACCATTAGAGCTTAAAATCCAGTGAGCAGTCAGACATGGTGGCACACACCTTTAAACCTAATGATGGCGAGGTAAAGGTAGTTGTGTTCCTGTGAGTTCCAGGCCAGCCTGTCTACAGAGGAAGACCCTGCTTCAAAAACCAAAGTGTTTCAACAGTGAACTTCACACTCTACAATCTCCACATTCTTAGGATGTGTGAGCGCTAGTGCACTTGTTCAAAAGTGCCCTTGTGGAGATCAGAGGCAACAATCATGAGTTCACACTCCTCCCACAGCTTCTGCATGTGCACAGAGAAGATTCTCTGAGCACTGTGGAGAGCAGCGCTGACCCAGAATCTGCATCAGAGGGTGTGACTCAGGAGTGACAGCTGCCCAGGACCTTCCAGCTTTCACTGCCAGATTGACACTGCAGGGGCAGCCAGCCTGTGGGACCGAGTGGGTTCCAAATTCTCTGCTGCTCCAGTGTGCATGTGGCCATGGCTGGACTACTTAGTGAGTATCACACAAACTCATCTATAAGAGTAATAATACTATAAACTATCACTTGAAGTTATGAAGCAGTTTGTTTCTATCACACACAGTCATATAGAATAGCACACATATCTATATTTATTGGTGGTGTGAAGAATGTCACCCTGTACAGACTCCTCCTAGTCTGTTTCACTCTGACATAGATACTGGTGAGTTATAGAGAGAGGAGAAAAGCTTCACAATCCTCCTAGAGAGATCTGGATATTCTGTTTGTTGTGCTTGGTATGGATACATACCTATGATTTCATCCAAATCTCTAGAACAAGTAATTCCATGTTATGGGCAAATCACCCAGAGGAAAAGTAGCCCGTGATTAGAAGCACAGTGCCTGCACAGAGTGGAAAGGCCTTGACACTCTATGTCGGCAGCATGATGATGCATGTGCTTGAGGATGACGGAAGGGGCGGCGGCTGCACCAGGTGAGTTCTCATGACTTCCTCTGGAGCCTCTTCACTCTACAGCAAGGAAACACATCTTATGAAGAGTCTGAGGACAGTCTGAGTCAGCTCTCCTGGGTGACCTGTTCCAGACATCAGCACCCCTAAATCCTCTCCCTGAGGGTCATTCATTCCTTCCTCCCATCACTCCTGGGCTCTGCATCCCTGGAGCTTGCACTGTCTTCTTCCCTCCACCCCCACATTCCAGAGTCAGTCCCAGGCCCTGCAGCACAGCATGGAGGTTCAGGTTGATGTACTGATGACTAACTCTGCTCCCTGACTCACGGAGGGGCTGGAGAAGTTTGGAGGATCCCTATCCAGAGAGGGCATGGGGTTCCACTACCTTTCCCCCTTCATTCTAAAGCTCTCAGCATCTGAGAGGGGCACACAGCTGTGGGTGTGACTGTCCATGCCCCACCTTATCCATCAGGGCAGTCCAGGTGGGAACAGTGGACTCCAGCTCAGTGCCACCTGTCTGTAGAGGGAGCACTGCTCCAGCTGCTGCTGCTGCTGCTTTGTTTGTTTCTGTTATATTTATGAGTGTTAGCCTGCATGTCTGCAAGGGGGCTGTATGAATGCCTTCTGTCTCTAGAGAAGAAAGGGCTGGACCTCCTGGACCTGGAGTGGTTGTGAGATAACATTTAGGTTTTTGGAATAAAATTTGGGTCAGCAAGTGGTCTTGCCACTGGGCTGTCTCATAATTTCTATCTTCATTTTCTTGTTCTTTGGGATGGAATTCCTTTCCCTCTACACATCGATAGGTACTACAATGTTGATCTATGTTCCTGCTGGTCCTGCATCTTCAGCATGGGACGCTCCTAATTAGGAACAGGCTATGACCAGGCACCTGCTGTGTGCCCTTGGCATTTCCCCTGCTCTGTGACAAATTCCTCTCTTGTCCAGGCTCAGCATGCCCAACCTATTGCTGGTAGGTGGCATGAACTCTGGATCTCCTGCCTCCTTTCTCAGCATGAATCTGCAGCTGAGGGACCAGAGCAGGACTCCTGAGCTCACTCACTCCTGCTTCCTCAGTCCTCACTTATTTTTCCCTTACTCTACTTCCAACATTGTGCCAAATGCCTGTCATTGTCAAGAATTCTCCTCAGAAAACAAACGCGGGGAGGAGGAGGAGGAGGAGGAGGAGGAGGAGGAGGAGGAGGAGGAGGCAGGTGAACATTATCAGTCGGACATGAGAGGGTTCAGTCATGTATGCCCTGGAAGAAGGCTGGTCCACATGTGCAGTAGTGGTTGTTAAGGCTAAAATGAAAACAAGAGTTGAGGCTTTAACCAGACTTCAAATCTGAGCAAATCTCACCTCAGCTTCTGGGTCCTCAGCAGCAGAGAGATCTACTCCCTTTGCTGTGCAACAGGTAGTGTATGAGATGACCTTTCAGAGATTTTTTTCACTACCAAAGAAAGCAAAGGTGTATAGAACCATCAAACAATGTGGCATATTTACTGTGGTTAGAATTACTGGATGATGGCATAATGGGAGGTATTGTGCTGGAGAAAGATCATGAGGCCTTCCAACGTGATGGTGGAGCTGGTGGAAGGGCAGCTATACCCGAGGATGAAAAGGCTGGAAGTTTACAGTGATGCACACAGACTTGGGGCTCATTAGCAGGCCATGTAGTGCCTGGGCCAATGGTTATGAGGAAATGGGGAGCACTGGGTGATGATATGGGAAAGAGATATCCTCGCAGTCATCCCTGGAAGACCACCAATGAACCACTCACTCAGTCTATCAAGTTTTCCATCATACACACCTGGCTCCCATCCAGACAGGGAAGTCGTCAGACTTCTCAAGAGAACTGCCATATCTTTCCCACCCTGTGGATGTTTCCTTGTGCTAATCTACCTAACTTCTTACTTGGTGTTCTCTGGAGTATGGCAACAATTTCTTGAGGCAGTGACTGAAATGTCCCCTAAGAACCTTCCTGAGACCTGTTTTTACTTCCTTGTCATTCTTCCATGGTTCCTTTGCACTGCTGGCATCAGAATGACTCTCTCTTCAGGTCTTCTCAAGTGGATCAATGTAGAAGCAACACTGTTGGCCAACCTTGATGATGGCCCAGCATCCATCACTGAATACTCCTTGCTTATATTGGAATTCTATTGCGACATGCAAGTCATCATTACCTGCAAATGACACACAACATCATCTATCCTTTATAAAACCATCATCCCCTCAGTGGTGCAGTCTTTCTCTGCACACTTAGGACCTGTACTCTTTCCTCCCTGGCTTGCCATTGCTAACACAACACATACCGTGTAGGTCCAGGTAGGGGAAAATATTCAGCTCTTCTATGCAGATAATTCAGCAGCCCCTTCTGTCATGTGCTCTGCTCGTCCTCTTTCTCATTTATCATGTCTCCCTTTGCATTCTGTCTCACACTTACCCGATTGCAGGCTCCACATCCCTCCTAAAGTGTTTTCCAGGCTTTCAGAAAAATCAGGACACAGCTCAGTGGCATTCCCCTCCTGTTTTCCATCACCAAATTAAAGGAGAGGATTTCCATTCACTGAGCACTGTCCATGTAGAGAATGATAATTGACACTGAGGTTGCAATTTAGGGAGTCTGTACCTATGAGAGAAACACGGAACTGAGGTCCGAAGTGGGAGCAGGGGTCCAGAGGAGTCCTGGGTTTCTAGCACTCAGAATCCCTCTGACAGGGAAAGGGTTAGGAAGAGAAGCCTCTAATCAAGAGGTCCAGCAGCTTCTGGATCTGTAATTCTGCACCATCTTTAACTGTCTTAGGTTAGCACGACTCCTCAGATGCACATATGTCACCAGGGAGATTTATCTTACAAGTACTTTTAGTGGCTATTATCAAGTACTGTAGTATAAAATATGTCAGATAGCATCCATGTTCCCAGGGATGAAAATCTAGCAGGACACACAGGGGAAAGGGAGGCTTCTTAGGACACATGGTGTATTAGTCTGTAGATTGTAGTTCATTCCACATATAGTCAAGTTGACAACCAGGAATAGCCACTACCCATGGTAAATTCAACATGGACCTGGTGTTCAGGAAAGACCCTGGAGTAACGCTGCAGCCTGGCACGGAAAGGGAGCTGCCAGCTGTGAGCTCGGCGCTCATCCCTGTGCCCACTGGGCCCCTTCACACAACACTGTTGGGCATCAGATCTCAGGTTCTCCCACACTAAACCACACACCTAATCCATTCTCGAGGAGAGACCTCTGTATGTCTGTGGTGCACTTGAAGTCCCAGTCTCTCTCCCCTTCTTTGTTTCCCAACACACTAAGGGCCCATGGTTTTCCAGACTTTCACTAACAGCTAAAGAGGACACAGTACCCTGGAGCTGTCCTGTTAGTCAGACTGTATAAGGAAGCATGTTAGACCTAGTGATGTGTGTGCTTACTTATTGTCCCATGTTTGTGGGAGCATCGGAATCTAAAATTAAATGTTTTGTTTTTGTCTTTGTTTTTGTTTTATAAAGTAACATCTAACAAATTTGCAATACAGTTCCACTAAAAAATGCAAACAGCATGCTAAAACAAAACAAAGAAAAAATCTCTTTCCCTTTCCCGCCCCAAAATTTCAGTTGTGAAGTACACACATAGATTTTTGGGAGCCCCTTTCTTGTTCTCCTCAGCCAGATTCCGACTTCCCCTTCCTTTTCCTTCTCTGCCTCTTCCACCTGTTTTATTCCTGTCTCCATTTTTCCTCTACTCTATTTTTTTTCCGTCTTTTGCCTCAGCATGTAGAAGAACTTGGCAGCTTTGGTCATGAGGCTCTGGTTTAGAGTCAAGGATAGAAGAAAGGGGTTGGAGGGATCTCTATTCCCAGCTAAGTGGAACTGCTGGGACCAGGAACATGTCAGGGGCTTCCGTGCATGGATGCTCAGAGAGACCCTTATGTGAATATGTGAAGGAGAAATCTGGATTTCATCAAGAACACAACATTTTGGAGATGCCACAGTCTAGGGCTACCTGCCAGTGAGACCTGCTAATGGGCAGATCCAGCACCAGAAACAGAAGTCCACTGCAGTCAGCAAAGCTGAAAGGATTTGGAGTTCTGAAGAGCACTTGGACATCAGACATGGAGATGCAGGGTTTGAAGTGTTACCTGCTGCTCCTTCCTCGTGTGAGGGCCTGGCATTTCCTCACGATGCGCCATTTCTTCCCCTTCAGGATGGTAATGCATTTTCTGTGCCACATTATGTTGGAGGGTTGGGATCTGCTTTTTAATTTTAACTTTATACAGTGTTACAGTGAAGAGGTTGCCCCGAATCTCCAAAGACACTTTGAACTTGAGGCTTTTAATCATTGTTGAGACTGTGATAGACTATGTAGACTTTTGAAATTGACCTGAATGCATATTTGTATTATGATATGGCTACAAGCCTAAGGGAGTCACAACAAACCCAATAACTATGGCCCCCAGAAGCTCAAATATATGAATATTTGATCATTAGGACATGGGACTACCTGAGAGGAATGGCAGTGTGGCCGTTTTGGAATAGGTGTGGCCTTAATGGAGGAAGCATGTCAGCAGGGAAGGGCTTAGATGTTTTAAAAAGCCCATTCCAAGCTGAGAGCCTCTTACTTCTTGCTGGCTATAGATCTGGATATAGAACTTTTAGCTACCATGTCATGTGTACATCATCATAATTCTGTCTATGAGGATAATGAAATAAACCTCTGAACCACAAGCTAGCCTCAATCAAATGTTTTCTTTAATAAGAGTTGCCATGGTCGTGGTGGGTTTTTTTTTTTTTTTTGGTGGTATTTTCCTTGGAGAGTTGGGGTTTTTTTTTTGTTTGTTTGTTTGTTTGCAGCAACAGACCACTGATAAAGACAGTCTGTTGCTTTTGACCAGAGTGTTTTACCATAGCAACAGAGTAAAACTAGAACAACACAGTGCCAGATCTCCTGGACCTAATGTAGCATTCTCGGGATGGCTTCCTAGGACTGGTCAGAGGAGGATGGCCCTGAGTACCAGGATTGTCAAACTTGGCAGTAAAAACTTGGTGATCAAAAATCTCAGAGAAATGCATATCAAAGAAGATGGAACAGCATCATTTCTGAAGGAAGTGAGAAGATCCATGCTGCTCTGTGGGATGCTGGAGACCCTTGTTCAGAAGCATTTTAAAAATGACCAGAGAGTAGGATCTCAGCATGGTGAGAAGCTTGGGGATGATGCTGATTGCTGAAGGCTAGGTGTGCTGGTAGTAATCTGTCTCTCTAACTTGGAATCCCAGCAGTAGGTACAGAAAATTCCATCATCATGTATAGTGGTGAAGAGAGGGTAACATCAAGGACAGTCGTCAACTGATGAGTAGGGAAGACACAGCCAGGGGCTTGGATGCCGAATGGGGACACGGCTAGCAGAACACAAAGATCTTATATAGAGAGGGATGGGCAGCCAACTCAGATGTGGCTAGATTTTAAGAATTAAAGTCAAAAAAGATGATCAAGAATCTGAAAGCAGCTTCTGTCCTATGAAAACCCCAGGCTCCTGGTCCCATGGTTTAAACAGAACCCTTGGAGTTAGAGAGGTAGAGCGGTGATTAAGGGCACTTGCTCTTGCAGAAGATCCAGGTTTGATTCTCCTCAATCATACATGGATAACCACTGCCTAAAACTTTAGTTCCAGGAAATCAGATGCCTTCCCTTGGCCTCCAAGGGCACCAGGCATATGTGTGCTGTGCCTACATACATGCAGTCAAACACTCATATGCATAAAATAAATCTATAAGCAACAAACGAAAATAAAGTCTGAGTTATCTTAAAGACCAAACCAGATTGCCTTCTAGAAAGACTGATGGTGACCCAACAAGAAAGGACCATCCTTCCTTGCATCAAGTACTATCATTCTCCCTGTACCCACTTCATTACTGTGCTGCCACTCAGGAATGAACTCATAGATCCTTCTGTGAATGCCTACTGTGGTAGTTTGAGTGAAACTGTCCTCTTATAAAGTAATAGGCTTGACTACTTGGTCACCAGTCGGGTGCAGCTGTTTGCATAGGTTTAGGAAGTGTGACTTTGCTGAAGGAACTATATCACTAAGGGTGTGACTTTGACAGCCTTTCCCCATTTCTTCATGTTTGGACCTTGCTTGTGGTTTAAGATGCGGCCTTTAGTTCTGGTACTCAAGAGGCAGAGGCAGTGGATCTTTATGAGTTCGTAACCAGCCTCTTTTACATAGTGAGTTCTAGGACAGCCAGAACTACACAGTGGGACCTTGCCTTAAACCAACCAATTAAACAAACAAAAAAGATGCATTCTGAGCTCGCTGCTCCAGCAACAGGCCTGCCTGCTGCCAAGCTCCCTGCTGTGATGATGATGGACTCTTGTCCCTCTGAACAAAATCTCTCCACATCCTTGCTTTTGTGTGAAGTGTAACTGTGCTTTTTAATCACCATAATAGAAAAGCAACTGATACTGCTATCACATAAATATTAAAGTGTTTGCAGTCATTCTGTCTCAGTTACACCTGCTTGTCTCTGTTCTTATAGCTTAAAAGAAACAATATCTCCATGAGGAGTGTAGCTGGACCTGCCTTAAGGACAATCTGTCAGCCTCGGGTGTCAGCTCTAGGAAATGTCCCTGGTGAAGCTCATGGAAGGTCCTAATTGGAGAATCACCTTGCCTGGGCAGCAGACAGCCTGACCCTCCTGTAGCAGAGAAAATGTACTCCATTTCAAAGTGGGTCTTGGCATGATACTGGGCTCTGGGAGAGATCGGCCTCTGGTCCTGTGCTATCAGACAGGGCATCAGGCTCAGGGATACACCATGAGGTGAGCTCTTTCCCTAGGTTATTAGATGGACAGGTCACATTAAATAAACTAATCAGAAATGAGACTCTGCTGCAGGGCCATAAGTCACAAGGTATTGAGAGCTCTGTAGCAGGAAAGGACAGGGTCTTTTTTTTTGTCTGAAAAAGCATCTTTTGCTCTCCAGATAGCTATAAATCTTATCTTAAGGAACTGAAACAAGATCAGTTCTCAAGTCAGCTGCCATCTCGTCCTAAGCAAGCATCTCAGGCTTCAAGGAGAGTCTTCCATGTCTCATGGGAGCCTAGGAACCAATCCGACAGCAATGGAGAGAACAAGCAGCCTTAAGCCCAGGACTTCCTTCTGCCATTTCTAGCTGACTCAGAGGTCACAGGCATCACAGAACCCCATGGTGCCTGGGAAAGGTAACAGTTTTCACAGAACTTTTGAAGACACTTGGGTGTGTGTGTGTGTGTACCAGTACTGGTCCATAGGAAACACCCTGATCTGAGTTAGAGGACAAATCTGTTTCTCAGTCGTCAGCTTGTTGTCCTCTGCTGCTGTCACACCAAATGCAGAATTGAGTATTTTATACAGGGACAGATAAAGCAAGACTTGCCAGCCTGAAAATATTTAGTGTGTACCCATTTACAGAGAAAACAAACCCAGTCCTGCCTAGTGGACACCATTATCTGATGCCATCTCCACAGGAGGTAGACTACATGGGCTTGGGAGCAAGGGCAGAGACATCAGCAGGTCTGTCCCCACCCCACCCCCAGTACCAGGGGTCCCTTGGCACCCCACCTAGTGATTAGCTGAGGTGTTTTCATGTGTGTGCACATGGCTTGCCACCTAGTGGAGCAAATGGTTAAAGGCATCCTGTGGATGGATAAGTGGGGAAGGCCAGATGGCAGGGAAGGGAGCTGAGCAGGAGGGTGGTGTAAGTATCACTTGGGAATTGAGGCTGAGCCTGGTGGCTCAAACCCAGAATCCCAGAACTTGATAGACCAAAGTTGAGACAGGATTGAAATCTTGCCTTAAAACAAACAAACAAACAACAACCACCACAACAAAAATCCGACAACAAAAAGGAAAAGGAAAAAGAAAGAAAGGAAGGAAGGAAGGAAGGAAGGAAGGAAGGAAGGAAGGAAAAAAAGAAAGAAAGAGAAAGAAAGAAAGAAAGAAAGGAAGGAAGGAAGGAAGGAAGGAAGCAAGAAAGAAAGAAAGAAAGAAAGAAAGAAAGAAAGAAAGAAAGAAAAAAAGAAAGAAAGAAAGAAAGAAAGAGGAGGAAAGGAAGGAAGGAAGGAAGAAGGAGAAAAAGGCGGGAGCATTCTTGGTGTAGGCATCTTGAACTAGGCTGTGTCTATTGAATTTTCTGGGTGGAAAACACCTCAGTGGGAAAGGGAAAAAGAAAGTCTAAAGGCAAAGAAGTCCCAGAATGGTGGAGGGTGTGTGAAGATTCCTGGTGTGTGAGGGACTGAGGCTTTCTTCAGAGCACAGCACAACACTCCACTCAGTGGAGCTGTCTGAGACTACTTCCTGTTGTCATCACATCAGGTGACCCCAGTGGGGCAGAGGGCCACAGTAGCCACTCCCCTCTGCTACCTTGCCCTCCCCATTCCTGTAGCCCTTTCCTGGCCCTCCCTCAGTAACTTTCCCCCTAACTTGTCAATCTACCAAAGAGGTTGCAGAAGGAGCATGGTAAGGACCAGGAAGGTCAGACTTAAGGCTTGGTATTAGTGATGAGGAAAGAGTACTGTGACCTTCTGGACTCCATAGCCTGGTGTCCCCATCCCTGACAGAGGCTGGCCTTGTAGGGCATCAATAGGAGGAGAAGCCTTTGTTCCTGTGAAGGCTGGATGCCTCAGTGTAGGAGAATTCCAGAGCAGAAGCAGGAGTGAGTGGGTGGGGCAGGGAAGCACCCTCATGGAGGCAGGTGGAGGGAGGATGGGATAGAGGGTTTCTGTAGGGGAAACCAGGAAAGAGGATAATATTTGAAATGTAAATAAATAAATTATCCAATACAAACAAAAAGAAGTAAAAAATAAATCCTAGTAACTCACCAACCATCGAGACAGCCCCTAGACAGCTCAGCAGAACTGAAGGTTTCATTGCAGAAGAGATCTATAGCCGCTCTCTTTCCTTCCTAAGACTGGTGTGACTGGAGCTGTGGAGAGAGCCTGAATTCCTCAGTACCACCCGGCTGAGGATCCAGCTCAGAGAATCATAAAAGTTCAGGCCGGTGAATTCAGGCTTTTCAGTGTCCGAGCCAGGCAGGTTCTTAGTCCATTTTGCCTTACATTTCTTCTGAGATCGCTCCAGGCCCTGTGGCTCCAGGAATCCCTCACTACAGATAGAGGTCCCTGTCACCCTCTGGTGCACAGAGGCCACAACTTAACTGAGTGGAAAGGACAATGTTGTCCAGGCTCTACAACCTGCAGTCCCTTCATCTCACTCACCTGTGATTGTGCCCCAAGGTCTGCAGGCAACAGAATGAAGGAAAGAAGGAAGTCCTTCCCATTTAAGTTCAGGCCACACCCAATTTTTCACTGATTTCTTATGCAGGTCTTTGCACTTACAAAGAAGCTATTGTTAGTATTTGTTCCTGGTTCCTTCTTCCACAGTTAACTGGCCATAGCCAGGTGTGCCTGACTCTCAGTAATAGAGGCTGCTCGCCCCTCCTCTCTCTCTTGATTTCTGGCCTTTGTGCTCCCACTGTGTCTCCTCACTCACCCCTTTCCCCCACTCTCCCCATTCCCCACTCCCCCTCTCTCCATGTGCTCTGGGCTAGCCTCTACACCTCTGCTTGCTCTCTTGTGCTCTTGTTCTCTCTCTCTCTCTCTCTCTCTCTCTCTCTCTCTCTCTCTCTCTCTCTCTTTCTCTCTGCCTCCCTCTCTCAGCTCCCCTCCCCATGCCCTTAATAAACTATTCTAAGCTGTATCACTTTTGACTGCTCCCTCAGCATAGGGACAACCCTCTCCCCTCACCCCTGCCTGCACAGCCAACAAATTAACAAACAATATTTCTTCCCTCCTTATCTTTTTATAAACACAACAGGTCTAGGTGGGGTCTCTAGGTCTGTGCTCCTCCCCTGACTTCACACCAATCAGAGAGACAGACAGAGCTCAAACTCCTATAGGGGTTACCTTTGGCCTCACTCTGACTGAGAGGTAGCAAGGACTCCATTGCGCTTGGCACAGGATTCAGGAGTTCCAGGAGCAGAGGAGATGGTCCCAGGCCTTCCCTGCCTCAGTACTTAGGACTTGGTTTTGCTTTGTTTTCATCATATTCCAATGCCCCACTCCCCCATGGATTGATCACTGGCCTCTTCCTGGAGAAATATTAAAAGAGACCCATCTTCTAGAACAAGACAATTGCAACTGGGACTTCAAGACCCTTCAGTTAGTCCTTTGAACACCCCCATTTTTAAATTTCTAAAAAAACAAAAACAAACAAAACAAAACAAAACAAAACAAAACAAAAAACAACAACAAAAAAAAAACAAAGAATAAATTTAGACTGTTCCATTCAGGACTCCTTGTTTCACTGTGACTCCATAAGGACATTACCTCATTACCTCATCACACTTGACCTAAGAGACTGCCTTTTCTCTCTTCCTTCACATACTGATGATAAAGACTCATTTTTTTAGGAGGGGTTGTTTTCGTTTTTGAGACAGGGCAATGGACAAGGTAGAAAGGGCTCCACATGCCTCTCTTCTGCTTGTCAGGCTTCCTGTCTGTGCTCTGGCTGCCATGGGCGTCCAGGGTGCTGGCTGCTTGGTGTCCCTTGCACTGGAAAACAGCTCCCTGGGGGGCTGGATTGCCTTAGGGAGGGAGGCACAATCTCCTCTTTGTTTTAAAGTCTGTCATCCTTCTGCAGTCAATAGGCCTCTCGCCTCTTGATTCATGAGGTGCAGGGGAAGGGGAGCAAAAGTGTTCCTCCTGTCCATACCAGTGTTTACTGTTTGTCCTTTATCAGCATTAGGGCTTCAGTGAGAACAATCAGCTCTGCCTTTGGAGACCAATATACACAGCCGATGCCCACAGAGTGGCCCTTTGCATAGCAGGTTCATAAACTGGGGGTGTGGGGTGTGGGTGGGGATGTAACCCCTCTGGAACGGAATGACCAGGGGGTGCATATCAGATATCCAGCAGGTTCTCCACCTGTGCCTCACAACCCCTCTTGGGGTGGAAGGACTCTTCCTCAACCTCTTCCTGAGTCACAACTCAGTCTGGTAGTGGTGAGTCCTCTGAGGGATAGAAAGACCCTTTCCCAGGCATCACATACCAGACATTCAGTAAGTTCTCAACCTGTGCTTCCCCACCCCTCTGAGGGTGTAATGACACTTTTCCAGGTGTTGCTTAGCTGACATCCTGTGGGGCTTCCACGACCTTTTCCCAGGGGTCACACATAGGATATCCTGTGGTTCTCAACCTGTACACAACCATTCTTTAAGGTGTGATGTAATAATGGTCCCTAATGGTGCTGTTGATTCCTGTACTGGTGTCTTTAAATTGGTAATTAGCCCCATATGATTTTTTTTTAAAGCAGAAATCAATGTCATGGTGTCTACCAAAATCTTACCTGATGCCTCCTATTGACACAGTTGACAAGGGTTCTTGGAGACTTAAGAGGGCAGAGCCCCAACCCCTTTGTTATGATTCATTATTCGTCTCCCTTGTGGTCTGGACATCTTTGCCTTGCTAGTCTGGGGACAACTGGAACATTCAGCATCCCTATTCAGCCCAGTTTTCTCCAGTGTCCGTGGGACTCTTTCCTTTGGACAGGATCCACCGGAAGCTCGGGGTGATGACTGACTGGAAAACAGACAGTCAAATCTCTGCCTGTGTCTTGATCTGCAGCCAGCCTTTGCTTTTTACTGTCTCGGGTATAGAAAGCCTTCTGGGACACTTTGGGGAGCTGGAAGGCATTGATCCCTGCAAAGTTCTCAGCCTTTGCAATCTCCCCCTGCCCCTCACATCTCAGATATCTAGGGCATATTGAGTGAAAGCAATTTAATTGTAATAATGTAGCATTTTCCAGAGCCAGAAGATTACAAGGGCTGTGGTTTCTGAAACCTCCTTGTAATTAGTGGAGAAATGTGCAAGAGTTTCTTCTTGGCCCTGAAGAAATTCCATAGTCTTGGATAAATTAGTGTTTTTTTAAAATTATTTACACCTGAATTCCATTGACAAAGCACTGGTGAGAAGTGTTCAGAGCCTTGGAACCTGTGCACATATTGGGCCCCAGTGAAGGACTTCAGGTGAGAAAGCTGTCTCATAACTAAGTAGCTGTGCATTACGCATCCCAGTGGCTGGGGACAAAAAAAAGATTTTTCTTGCCCCCTCCTTGTCCTAGTAACCCTCTTACGAAATGAAGTGAGTCAGAGTAGTTGCAGGCAACCATATGGGGCAGGGCTGTGGAAGCAGAGGTGGGAAAATGCATTGGCTGAAGGCTATTGAGATGCCTCAGTAGCCGGGAGTTTTCCAGGTACTGGGACATGACTGTCCTGTGACAGCCTGGTTGGGGGTCACCTGGTTATGTGTTCCTAGGACAGAAACAGGGATGGAGTTAGCCCTGCTCCTGCCTGTCTCAGGGTGAGACTCTAATCTCAATTGTTGAGATTTCCTGTGTTTGCACAGGCTGAATCTTGCTCGTTCCATGCCAACTCCTCTGGTGATACAGTCCACAAGTCACATGGTCATGTGCCCCATGCACATGGGGGAGAACCAACCCCTGATTCTGTTAATGATACTCTACATTCCTGTGCAATTTCATCAGTACAGAGAGGGTCTGTGGTTAGACTGGGAAATAGGGGGCGGAGCCAGGAGTTGTAGGGAGAGGTCATATGGGTGCTCAAGGGGAGAATGAGATTCTGGGAGGTTGGGGAAGAAACATGGCTTCTGACATTTTTCTATGTGTTTCTGTGTGAAAAGGTTAGAAATATTGGCATAAGTCTTTTACTATATTGGCATCTTGTAATTGTGATTATAATATCCATAAATATAAATGGCTAATTAGGATTAAGAGTTATGCTTTACCAGGTAATGCACTCACAGGCAGACTGTGAGTGTTTGGGACTTTGAGTGATAGTGAGAGGAACTTGGGGTCCCCCACTGGAGAGATGGTAACACAGAGACTGCTGAGTGAGATGGTCCAGTAGAGGCTCTATGGCCCCACAGGGCTGGAGAGCTTGCAGGCCTAGAGTGCAGCAGCTCCCGAGAGTCAATGGTGGTAAGAGCACGAGAGTGTGGTCCGACACCACTGCAGAGGGTTGGCCGGTCAATCATTTCAATATTTCCCACAACACTGGAACATGTATGTAAGGCTGCCTCCTCTGCAGCCTCTCCCTGGGAGATCAGGCAGGGAACAAGGTTGAGTGCCACAGAGTGTGGGGATCGAGCTGGGGCCTCCAAATGATACAATCCGTGTGAAATAGTTACTGACAACAGCACTAATTAAACCAATGGAAAACCTTCAGTCTTCTTAAATAATGTCCAGAATAACCGTAGGCCTGTGGATCTAGAAAGTCACTTGGTAACCAAGCTGAGGTGTGCAGCATTTTAAAAGACAAAGTCAAATGACATCATTGCTCCAGGCAGGAGGCTTACATCTAGGGTGGCCTAGTAGACACCCTACTAGGTAGTAGATGTCAGACACTCCAGGAAATTTGTTTTGAGTTATACGTTCTTATAATTGTTTTAGTTTTATGGTTGAGCTTGCCCAAACACCAAGTATTTTGGTTAATATGACTGGAACACAGTTAGTGCCAGGGACAGTGCCAAAAGCATTGCCAAGATGGATGAGGCTGTTGGAGGAAGTCTGAGAAGCCTCTACACACACACAACAGAATTGTCCCAAGATCGTATTACCTTAGTCATCTCAGGTGGATTTGGACTTGGAAGTAGGAGCTCTCAGTGAGGACAGCCTATAGCTCTGGGCAGTGTGCTCCTGGAGGTTGTTGGTTTGTTGTTTTGGTATTTTGGGGACATTTTGGTTTCTTTGCCCACTTTGTTTTCTTGGCCCAAAGTTTATGATATTTTAGAGCACCTGTTCTTAGTGTGTTATTCTTCAGAGTATCACTGTCTGATCCCTGTTTGTAATGCAGGACAGGTGGAGTACCAGACAGTCCTGTGTGTTTGGTCCTGGGTGCTTAAGCTTCTTTATTTAAGAGGCTCTGGAAACCACAGTGGTGGAGGTGATGGCTCTTCTTGGTTGCCAACAGCTGTCTCTTAGTTCATTGCATGTGTAAAATCCAGGTCCTAAGCCTCGCTTTTCCAGAGCCTCCTGCTACGAAAGGCAAGCACAGTTTATCTTGCTGGAAGACTCCACTGTTAAAGAGATAAACTCATAAAAACAGGTTTCAAACTAATTTTCTGCTATTCTTTTTTAATTTAAAGGAACTTGCTTTGCAATGCCTGCTGCCAGTAACCAACCACCTGTGTCTCATGGTAAACGATTGTATAGAAAGAAAGGGCTTCAAGATTAGGTTGTGAGGGTCTAACGAAGTGTTTTAAAGTAATGTAAGCTGCAAAGGTCTAATGAAATATGCCAAGTTGATCTGTAAGCCCCACCTGCCCAAGGACCAGGTGACTTCCCGTAATGGTGGGAGCTGTAGTTCTTAGAAAATAACAAAACCTCATGGTATGGTGACTTACAGGTTTGTCGCTAGAAGACCCTGTTTTGTGTATCTCAGAGCCATTTTCAACTGGGAAATTACAGGAAAGGTCCTGACCAAAGGCCTTGTCTTGGTCACTATTTTATTTTGAATAAAATTTTCTTTAGATTTGGCCCAAAATGGTAGAATTGGCTTTTCTAGAGAATCTCAGGATTAACCCTAAGAAAGTGACTTAAGATATATTAAAAAAGTAAAAGGTGTTTAATTTTTCCCTCTTGCTATGTTATTGTTATATTAAGATTTCAAAAGCTCAGAGTGTTGATGTTTATCAAAGGAGCTCTGAAAAGCTATTTGTTGAGCCCTGGTACAACATTATTACAATCTCAAAGTTTTGAAATTTGTTTTGTTGGCTTCTATGTATAGACTTAAGTGCTTCTTAGTCATGCTAAAAAGACTCTCTGACCAATCCAAATATCCACAACTTTGGAAAGAGTGTTAATGCTTTTAACCCAGAATCATTTCAGGTCCCCAGACTTAGAGTATTCAGGGAATTGACTTGGATCTACTTCTCACCTGTCAAAGGGACTCAAGACTAATACTGTTATCAGTAGGCATGTTTCCCTGCCTACTGCCTGTTCCTAAGGGTAGAATCTATCTTCCCCATGGTCTTGGAACTCACCTAACCAAACTACCAGGACCAAGGGCCTGGAATGTTCAAACATATACCCCAGATAATAATTTTCCCCTTGTCTTCCAGTTGTCATTTGCACCAGGGATCCAGGCTGCTCCATGACCTTCAGTGCATCACCAGACAGGAAAGATGGATCTCCCCTGCAGTGCTTTCACTTCTGAGCACAGAGGTGAAATCTCTACCTTCTCTCATGAGGGGAACAGCTAGGAGTACACCAAGGCATATGATCAGTGGAGCTGCTTGGACAGGAGTCTTCTGGTTGCTATTTCCACCAGGGAGCCAAGTATCTCCATGGCTTTCTGTGCACAGACCCTGCCAGAAGAGAGTTGGTCTCCCAGGAGTACTGACACAGGCTTACAAGCACAAGGAGGGACATGCTCCAGCCAGAGAAAATACCAACTAATACTAGAGAGAACCAGAGGGTGAAAGGCAAGCACAAGAACACTACCAACAGAAACCAAGGCTACTGGCAACATCAGAACCTATTTCTCCTACCACAGCAAATCCCAGATACCCAAACACACTAGAAAGGTAAGAGTTGGATTTACAATTCCAACTCATGATGCTGATAGAGGATTTGAAGAAGGACATAAATAACTCCCTTATAGAAATACAGGAAAGCATGGGTCAACAGGGAGAAATCCTTAAAGAGGAAACACAAAAATCCCTTAAAGAAATACAGGAGAGCATGGTACAACAGGAAGAAGCCCTTAAAGAGGAAACACAAAATCCCTTAAAAGGACAGGAAAACAAGTGAAGGAACTGAACAAAGGCATGCAAGGTCTAAAAATGAAAGTAGAAACAACAAAGAAAGCACAAAGTGGGACAACTCTGGAGACAGCAAACCTTGGGAAAAAACCAGGAGTCATAGATGCAAGCATCAACAACAGAATACAAGATAGGAGAAAGAACCTCAGGTGCTGAAGATACCATAGAAAACATTGACTCAACAGTCAAAGAAAATGCAAAATGCATAAAGCTTGTAAACGCAAAACATGCAGAAAATCCAGGACACAATGAGAAGACCAGGATGTTTTTGGTGGTGATGGAGCTCGGAATGTGTATGGGACAAGGGTTTTTAGTAAGCAGTTAGCAGGGAGTGTGTGTGCAAGCATTTAGTCAGAAAGCTACTGTGGCCTCTAACACAATCGGCTAGTGCTGGGAGTCATATCATAAACTTAGGTCCTGCTCCCCTCCACTTTAGTGGTCATTAAGCAGGGGGTACGCCTGTAACCTGGGGTGAAGGTTTGTTCCAGAATAACTGGGAGACACTGGTCTTGTTGGGGATTATCTTAGAGACTGGAGATAGGCTCAGGTTTTGTTGGGGGGCAACTTGGAATCTAATGCTAGGTACCGGCCTGTTAGTTTTACCTGAGTTCAAATTTAGGTCAGGTTCTCTAAAATGGAGTCTGAACTTAAAAAATTTGGCATCTCAGAGGATCATGGGAAGAGAATGAGCCTCATCCCCTCAGAAGCTCCACCTTTCAGTGAATTCCCCTCAGTCATGGCTTATGATCCTGGAACTTAGTACTCAGTTTCTGCCTGGGGAACACTGCTGTGTCTGTCTACCACTGGGGAGCTCTGCTTGCTTCACTGTCTTTCAGTATATATGCACTGGGGGTGGGGTGGGGTGGGAGTGGGGGTGGGGAGAGTTTTTCCATGATCACCTTTATCTGGTGCTTCTATTTTAGGCAATTTAGTTGGATGCAGTGAGTGAATGAGTTGCCCATCTTTCCCTACCACTTACTGTATACTTCTCCTGAGTCTCTGAGAATCCAAACATTAGCTTCAGATACATATCAAAACTAATCCTGGCCTGTGGTCTCTGTGTTTCTTTAACTTTGACTTTAGACAATAGCACTAATTACTGCAGAAAGATGACTGTCAGATTTAGAAAATGTTCCCTGAGCTTTCACCAATGTCTCTGTGTTTACAAGGTTGTCACCCTGAATTAGAAGGTTCCTAGTACTTTACTAATGTTGTGGTCAGATATGATGGTTTTCATGATATCTACTCTTTACATATTTTAATTTTTATTTGGTGGTTCAGATTTGATCTTTATTGCTGGGCATGGTTGCATATGCCTTTAATCCAAGAACCTGGGAGGCAGAGGCAGTCAGATGTCTGTGAATTCAATGCCTGCCTCATATACATAGTAGGTTTCAGGGCAGCCGGGGGTACATGGTGAGACTTTACCAAAAACCAACCAACTAAACATACAACAAAAAAAATTATTGTTGACCATTTCACATGTATTAAAACAGGATAAAATTTGCACTTCCAAGAAGGATTGCTCTAGAAATGTTACCAAACAACAACAACAACAACAACAACAACAACAACAACAAAAACCCATGTGTGTCATGTTCTGCTCTTCTGTTGTTGTTGAACTTTTGTCAATTTCTATAAGAGTAGTGCTGAGGTCCCAACTGCAATGGCTCACTTTCACAATTATGTTCCTCTCTGGTTTACTCATCAGGAAACTTTATGAGTTCTCGTTTAATGTGTGGTAGCCACCAATTTCTTCCATTTTTAGTGAAAAGAGAACAAGTGGGACTTTCCCTTCTCAAGGGAGTTCATCATATTTGAGGTTCAGGTCACCTAGCTGGCTGACTAGTGACCTCACTCTCTTCACAGTTCCGAGAAAAGCAGGATTCTGTAGCTGGAGAGATTCACTCTCAAGAAGGATGAAACTATTTTTGTAGCTTTTTATATGTCTGGCAGAAGTTATATATCCCTGGGTGGTGTGAACTAGTAGTATCAACTAGCCTTAAACATAGAGACAGCCATGCCTCTGCCTGTGAGTTGGCTAAAGTATGCACTACATCAGTAGTGTTTGCTTTTCAGGAATTGTCCTTTACTAAATTATTTTTAAAACCTTTCTTCTTAGTTTTTATAACAGAACTGACCCAATAACTGAAACCTGAAGCCCTCCAAAAGCCCGTACCAAGTGTGGCAACTTGATTCACAAAGTAATCAGAGGAAAATGTCTTTTGGATTATAATTTGAGTAGGAGGCTATTTTCTGTGCAGCATAGCATATCTTGCAGTCAGATATTAAACTTCTGCCCAGTATAGAGCAGCAGTTCTTAACCTTGCGTTGTGACTGATTTATGGTGGTGGTTGCATATCTGATATTCAACTATAAGTCATAACAGTAAAATAATTATGGCTATGGAGTGGCAGCAGAAGAATTTTATGGCTGGGGGTCGCCACAACCTGAGGATCTGTGTTTAAGGGTGACAGCATTAGGAAGGCCGAGAACCACTGCTCTAGATCACAGTGGGTAGTGTATTCAGAGCCTCGAGTAGCAGAACGTGATTTTGATTCTCAGATTTGAATGTCTGGAGCTCCCAGGTAACTCTAGAATCCTCACATGACTTCTGAGTGATATCAGAGATGACTGACACTGACACGTTATAAACACAGCCTTGCTCTACCCTCTGCCCATTGCATTGTTGCAGACAGAAGTGTCAAGCTCTGAAATGGTGCTGGCTGAGGAACACCTTCCTAAGGACGCAGTAGACATCTGTAAGATGACTAGGATGTTGATTAGTAAACCCTTTGCCCGCTGCCACTTTGAGGCCTGAAGTAAGATCTCAGCATATTAGACAAGGACAGGGCTGGAAATGAGCTAGCCTGTGCTCTCTGTAGAGGTGCCTCTTTGGGCTTGCTTTAAGCATTGCTCTCTCTGTGCCACAAAGCCCTCTAACTTCTGGAAATGTCATTTGCTGCTTTTGCCTGCCTACCTCTGACTGCAGCAGGAAGGAGGAGGGTCGGTCCTCATACTCAGGAAATGAGCAAAGCTATGTCTGATAAAGGGGCACTCAGAAGCTTTAATGACCCTCCCAGGCTGTAGACAGAGGAGGCTCGGAGCATCCTAGCTTCAGAGACGGTTCCAAAATTATCCAGAGGCTGCAAGATTTGCTGTTTCAGCTGTGATATTTCCAGAGTCACTACCTGTGTTGAGGTGGGCTCTGCAGTGATACAGCTGTTGTGAAGTCACCCAGTTCTTGCAGGTAAACCCTGACCCAACTCCTGTAAGTAACCACAAAGAAAACTCAGTAGATCCTCAAGTTGGACGTTTATGCAGTTGGTACTTTGGTCTGTTATAGGTTCTAATTTTGGTGTGTGTGTGTGTGTGTGTGTGTGTGTGTGTGTGTGTGACTGTGTATCTCCCTTAGTAAAGACTCTGATACAACACCAGTTTTTATAAGATATATTTGGCTTGTGTGATCATGTCTTAGCTTTGCTATCAGCAGATAGTCTGTAATACTGAAAGAGGCATTGTCTGCTCAGCTGTTGATATACAGTTTGTTTGGATGTTGGCTGTGAAAAGATACTTTGTAAAATTGTAGAAAGAATCAGATCAACATTACAAAACTAACCATTGATCTGGCCAACAGTCTTGGATGGAGGTGCAGAAGACAGGAAAGAATCAGAAGTAGTGGGCTCATGTCCTGCTTTAAAGAATGGCACTCAGGCTCGTGTTGAATACCAAACCATCAGGAACTGTCATTACTTAGAAGATGAAGACCTGTGTTCTTATTGGGATAGGTGTGGTCTAGTTGAGGAGGTGTATCACTGGGGTGTGGGCTTTGAGACTTCCAGAGCCAAGTCAGGTCATGGTCTTTTCCTGTGCGTGAGGATTCTGATGTAGAACTCAGTTACTTCTCCAGCTCCATGTCTGGTGCATGCTGCCACACTCCCTGCAATATTGACAGTGAACTAAACCTCTGAAAGTGTAGCATAGCCCAGTTAAATCCTTTCCTTTATAAGAGTTGCTGTGATTATAAAGTCTCTACATAGCAATAGAACACTTTCTCAGACAGCTTACAAATCTGTTGTTTTTGGAGGATAACTTCATGAATGGTGCTCAAATGGGACTTTCCTAATCCTTTCTTTACTTACATTTTGTTCCTAATCAAGTCTGTAGGAGTCTAGCTTCACCAGAAAGTCAATGAGAACAGGCTCAGTTTTGGAGTCCCCAGTGGGTGCCCTGAATATAAACCTGGATGCAAGGTCCAAGGTTGCCCTGTGCCTGGCTCCCCATCAGCACTTGCATTACCTTCACCAGCTTGACACCTGCAGTAGAGAGAGCTTGCTTCTAGGCTCTGGTTATCTCCGCTCCACTGATGCTGATACTCTAGGTGATCATCCCACAGCACTGGCATCTCCAGAATGCTGGAGTCTTCAGTTCCAACCACAAGTTCACTAGCAGCCTGTCCAGGGCTCTCTTCGTGGATTCCAACACTGCCACACAGTACCAAGCCTCAGCTGCTCTCCATGACCCCTTCACATCTTCAAAATCAGCACCACCAGGCTGGTTCTCATACCTTCTCATATGATGTTCAACCCAAGGTCTAACCTTGGCCATGTCTGGAAAACAGCTTCTTTGTACTGATTCTCAGGAAACACTTTCAGATAATCTCACCTCAATGATGCTGTTCTTGCCTGATTATGGCTAATTTCTCAGCTCTAGCTGAACAGCATCAAGTATCCCAGCAAATCAAATGTTTCACTTAACTAGTTCTGAAAGCTTGTTAATCACAGCTGATTTTTCAGTCCCAACTACACAGAACCATTGATTCTTAATTCAGATGACTTGGTAGCATCTGCATCCCAAATCTTCACAAGTCAGGCTGCACTAATACCAACACTCCCAACTTCCAAGGTTCTGAAAAATGGCCCAGTTACCTCTCAATTCTCAATGGGTTTAGTAGCCTAGAGTTCCAAAGTCCTTCTAGAACTTCCTGAAAACACATATCCAGGTCTCCTGCAGTAATACAGTATGTTATCTTGGTACCAAATTGTCTTAGTTATGGTTACTGTTTCTGTGATGAAACATCAAGACCTGACCAAAGGGACTTGGGAAGGAAAGGGTTTATTTATTTGACTTATGCTTCAAAATCACTGTTTGTCATTTGAAAGACATTTGGACAGGACTCAAAGAGGGCAGAAAGCTGGGGGCAGAAGCTGATAGCCATGGGTGGGTGCTGCTTACTAGATTTCTACTCATAGTTTTTGTACCCTGCTGTCTTGTAGAAAAGCACCACTGTAATGAGCTGGACACTGTCCTGTGATTACGAGTGAAGAAAATGACCCACCAGCTTGCCTAGAGCCTGATCCTATGGAAGCATTTCAAAACTGACATTCCCTCCTCTTATACAACTTTAGCTTATGCCTATTTGACATAAATCTCTGCAGCAAAAACCTTATATTTACCATTCAGTGCATACTGCTGGAATACCTGGCGTATTTGTTGGAAAGACCTGTGAGCCCCGTCACCAACCTTCCATGGTTCATTCCTGCAAATGATGTCACAGCTGATCATTACAATCCAGTCATTAAAAGAATTTGTTTAGCTTTTTGATTTTGAATCACTCAACTTAATTGTGAGGTTTGCTGTAGGATTTGTCCTGCGTATAATAAGATTCAGGCTATATTATCTCTAAATAATTTATTGGTGGATTGGAAAGAAATCTCAGCAGCTGGGCACACTAGGTTTTCTTGGAGAGGATCTGTGTTCAGTTTCTTGTACTCAGAATGCTCTGCAACTCCAATTTCACTGATTCCAATTGCTCTCTTCTGGCCTCTGCAAGCACCAGGTACACATGTCATGTACACACATAACCAGAGTTAAAATACTCATACATATTGAAAGTAAAATTAGTCAATGTATTGTCACATTAATTATATATCATTATTGGTTTCACTATGATGTGTTCATATATGTGTGTAAGATATTTTGGTCTACTCAGTCTTTAGGTCGGCTCTCATATATCCCTCTACCTCTCTCCTCTTCCCAATGACTCAATTTCTACATTCATGGGAGCTTTTTTTGAATTGAAAATGATAACACCAATGACTTCATTTGGTGTTACTTATCTAACCTTACATGGTCAGTTATTTACAGGAAGATGGGCTTCTTACTAGTGACAATAGCAACAAGCATCCTGGAGAGATAATTAACTAATTAACTAATTAACTAATTAGTGAAATAGATTCTCAGGGAATTTTGGAGACTCATGATGTCCTCTGGCTCTGTGAAGGCCGTATTGACAGGCCTGCTCTTGTGCAGGGATCATGCAAGTTCTCAGAGCTGCTGAGTGTTCAAGAGAGCAACAGAGAGGGCAAGGTTGGAAAAGAGCAATTCACCTCATTCACCCTGCCTGACCTTCCATCCTTTCCTCCCCATCTGGTGAGGACTCTGGGATGGGGTGATATAGAGGTTTGATATGTGCTTTTATCTTTATGCCTCGAGCTCATCCTCCTGGGACATTTTGGTATCCTGTTTGGGGAACTCTCCTCTTACCTCCTTTGGCCTCTCTTTCCACTGTGGCTTGTGATAGTAGATAGAGCAGCCCTTCAGAAACTGAAGATTTCTGACTAGGGAGGTTTTGTAGTGAGAACCAGACTGTGATTCTGAAAGTAATTAGCTCTTTACCCGTGCAGAGAAGTCTCAATGTCACTGCTTAGCTTGGACACTGGCATACCATGAGACTTGATTAATGAAGATGATTTAGAGTCCCAGCCCCCAAACCACTTTTCAGACAGACCCATTTCTAGGGTCAACCTTTCAATTGTATATGGCATGGGAGAAAGTAAGAGAGTAAGATTAAATGGGCAGTTTTAACTGACTGTGTGAAAATACCATTGCAATTGTTCTGGGGATGAATATGTGCTCAGTGTCCCAGCATGGGTCAGGATAGGTGTGCGTGCAAGTGAGGTGCTCAGAAGCTTGTTTCAGTTCTCATGGTCTCAGCAGAAGGAAATTTATTGAAATGGAAGCCAGACTCTGAGAAGATCAGTTTGGTTGCTGATAAGATAGCTCACTGGATAATTGGCAGGTGCTATGCAAGCATGAGGACCTGAATTCCCATCCCCAGAGTCCAGTGGGTCACCTATTGCAAATCCCCTGCAGAACAACCCTACCCAGAACCAGATGAGGCCCCAGCCTGCTCCTTACCTCCTTGGGTACAACACTTCAACCATATGAGAATAATGATTATGAAGCAGATGAAGAACATGAGTACCACAGTGATTAATACTGCCATAATGGCAGGTGGAAGCTGGGTGGGTGAAGAAAGATCTGTAGTTGATGTAAGCTATGTGAAATCGGGGGAGCTTGATGTTGATCTTTATAAAAGATAAGAAGGTTCTTGATAGAAGCTGGAAAGAACCCAGATGTCCCTCAACAGAGGAATGGATACAAAAAATGTGGTATATATACACAATGGAGTACTATTCAGCCATTAGAAACAATGAATTCATGAAATTCTTAGAGAAATGGATGGAGCTGGAGAACGTCATACTAAGTGAGTTGACCCAGTCTCAAAAGAATACCCATGATATACAGTCACTGATAAGAGGATATTAGCCTAGAAGCTTGGAACACCAAAGACATAAATCACATATCAATTGATGTCTCACAAGAAGAAAGGAGTGGACACTGGTGCTAGAATGTACCAAAACATCATTGTGGGGGAGTCCAAGAACAGTGAGGTGGGAGGGAGTGGATGAGGGAGCAGGGTGAGGGAAAAGGGCATGTGGGACCTTTGGGGGTGGGGAACCAGAAAAAGGGAAATGAATTGTAAATATAGAATATATCCAATAAAAAAAGGAAAAAAAAGAAGGTTCTTGATAAAGTTTAAAAACACACATCCATCACCACCTTCTCTCCACCAGCAGCCACGAGGCACTCACACATAAGAACAATTTTACAAAGTCCTGAGCAGAGAGAGAAGTGGGAGTTGTATATATGATGTCTTGGCAGAGCTTATTTCATTACAATGAAAAGTTAATGTCTATCAAACCATCACAAAGTTTGACAAATGTACTGTGGGTATCACTTTCTGGATGTTCGGAAGATTTATGGTGTTTAACTGTACCATAAAGGTAATAAATCCTTTGAAAGTGAGAATGGAGCTGGTGGAGAACTGCCATATCTTTCCCACCCTGTGGTTGTTTCCTTGTGCTAATCTACCTAACTTCTTCTTCTTCTTCTTTTTCTTCTTCTTCTTCTTCTTCTTCTTCTTCTTCTTCTTCTTCTTCTTCTTCTTCTTCTTCTTCTTCTTCTTCTTCTTTTTTGGTTTTTCGAGACAGGGTTTCTCTGTATAGCCCTTGCTGTCCTGGAACTCACTCTGTAGTCCAGGCTGGCCTTGAACTCAGAAATCCGCCTGCCTCTGCCCCCCAAGTGCTGGGATTACAGGTGTGCGCCACCACGCCCGGCCTCTACCTAACTTCTTACTTGGCATTTCTCTGGAGTGTGGCAACAATTTCTTGAGACAGTCAGGGAAATCTCCGATGAGGACATTCCTGAGACCTGTTTTTAGTTCCTTGTCGTTCTTCCATGATTCCCTGGCACCTCTGGCATCAGAATGACTCTTTCTCCAGGTCATCTCAAGTGGATAAAAGCAGATGCTATACTTATCATCAATGTTGATGGTCCAGTGTCCATCAATGAATTTTCCTTGATCATATTGAGAATTTGTGATGACATTCAAGGCATTATTACCTGCAAATGACACACATCATCATCTTCTACCCTTTACAGAACCATCACCCCCCCAATGGTCCAGTCTTTCTCAGCACACTTAGGACCTGTAATCATTCCTCCCTGGCTTGCCATTGCTTACACAACACATACCATATAGTTCTAGTTAGGGGAAAATATTCAGCTCTTCTATGCAGATAATTCACCAGCCCCTTCTGTTGTGTGCTCTGCTCTTCCTCTTTCTTATTTATCATGTCTCCCTTTGCATTCTGTCTCATATTTACCTGATTGCAGGCTCCACATGACTCCTAAAGTGTCTTCCAGGCTTTGGAGCAAATCAGGACACAGCTCGGTGGCATTTCCCTCCTGTTTTCCATCACCAAATTGAAGGAGAGGATTTCCATTCATTGAGCACTGTCCATGTAGCTTATGATAGTTGACACAGAGATTGCAATTTAGGGAGTCTGTACCTATGATAGAAACACAGAAGTGAGGTCCAAAGTGGGAGCAGGGTTCCAGAGGAGTCATGGGTTTCTAGCACTCAGAATCCCTCTGACAGGAAAAGGGTTAGGAAGAGAAAACTCTAATCCAGCAGCTTCTGGATCCTTAATTCTGCACCATCTTTAACTGTCTTAAGTTAGCAGGACTATTCAAGTGCACATAGTGTCACCAGGATGATTCACCTTGCAATTGCTTGTAGTGACTATTATCTAATACTGTAGTATAAAATATGTGAGATAGCATCCATGTTCCTGGGCATGAAAATCTAGCTGAACACACAAGGGAAAGGGAGGCATCACAGGACACATGGTAAATTCAACATGGACCTGGTGTTCAGGAAAGACCCTGGAGTAACGCTGCAGCCTGGTACGGAAAGGGAGCTGCCAGCTGTGAGCTCAGTGCTCATCCCTGTTCCCACTGGGCCCCTTCACACAACACTGTTGGGCATCAGATCTCAGGTTCTCCCATGCCAACCCACACACCCAATCCATTCTCAAGGAGAGGTCTCTGTCTGTCTATGATCCACTTGACGTCCCAGTCTCTCTCCCCTCCTTCGGGTCCTTGTTTTCCAGAATCCTTAATGCCCTAGATTTTCCCAGACTTTTACTAACAGCCAAAGAGGACACATTACCCTAGAGCTACCCTGTTAAGCAGATTGCACAAGGAAGCAGGCTAGATCTAGTCAATATGTACATATTTATTGTCCTGTGTTTGCGTGAGCACTGACTTCCAACATTAAATAATATTTTATAAGAGGAACATTTAACAAGTTTTCCATATGATGACACTTTAAAAAATGTAAAAGGAGTGTTAAAAAAATAAAAACAAGTCCTTTCCCTTTCCTCCCCAAAATTCTGCTTTGAGGTAAACTGGTGCAGGCTTGGTGAATGCTTTCCTGGTCCCTTCAACCAGCTTCCTCCTCCCTTCCCCTCTCTGCCTCTGCAGCCTGTTTCCTTCCTATCTCTGTGCTTTCCCCTACTCTGATTTCCCTATCCTAACCTCCTGAGGCTTGACATTTTCCTGGAGAGGCTGGGATTTCTACTCACTAAATAGATGTCACCAAGAGACTGGGTGAAGGTGAACCTGAACCCTCTGGAGCCTGAGAACTAGGTTTGTGATTGTGAACTAAAGGCCACAACCTTGGCACTCAGATGGGTCAGGATGAAAAAACACAATCGTTATTTGTAAGAAAAATCCACTTTTAAGTTTGATTACAGAAAACAGTGTTGCTAAGTGAGAAACAGTGAATGATTCGAGACATTTAAAGAAAGCAAGCCCGACTTCAAATTTGGGCCAATAAAACAAATAGTCATGATAATATCAAATGTCTAGGAAGTATTTACACATAGACCTCCAAGGTTTAGTAAGGGAAACTTTGTTACAGTGTCTCAGGAAAGTGCAGCAGTAGTGCTGTTTAGACAAGCTCTCTAAGAAGCTTGGGACTCATCAAGTAGACTAGCTTGCCAGTGACCCAGGCTTCTCTTGCATCAGACTTCCTAGTCCTGACCATGAAAGCACACAGCACAAGGCCCAGTGCTTTTACAGAAGGAGGTCCAAGGACCAAAATCTCATGACTGTGAAGCAGGTACTTAATAACCTCAGCTTTCTCATCATGCTTTGGACACATGTGACTTTCAGGGGTCAGCAAACTGCCAGAATTCTCTGGAGAGAATGCATTGAAGCTGAGCCTGGTGTCCCACACCTGTAATCCCAGCACTTGATAGCAAAGGAGAGAAGGGATTGTTTCAGATGCTAAAGGGTGGGCAGTAGACTGAAGTCTTGCCTTAAAAATCTAAAGAACCAATGGAAAGAAGGAAAAGAAAAAAGGAGAGGGGGAAATGAGAAGGTGGGTGGTGTGGCTGCCTTGTTCCTGGATCTGCTGGAGAAGGTCCCTGGGATGGGGGATGGAAAAGTGGGAAAGACAGTTCAAGGGCAAAAAGGTCCCGAAATGGTGCAGAGCTTGGGAGGAATCCCCAGCAAGGCAGTTTTCAGAGCACAGCCTGCCTTGGGTCCAGACCACTTCCTGACTTAGCCAGTCCTTGTAGACCAGGAACTCACCAGTTGACAGCTTGATCCCCAGAAAATTTAGCAGAACCAAGAGGCTCAGATTCAGGAAAACATGACCCCTGCTGCTTGCTCCCTTTGCCATGATCCTTCCTTAGACCCAGCTGCCTGTGATGTGACCAGAGCTGCAGAGAGAATAGGGAAATCCTTAGTACTGCCCCACAGAGGACCCAGAGCAGAGAATTGCCAAAGTTCCAGGCACCTGGGCAGTGAATTCAGGACTTTCTGTGCTCCAGCCAGGCTGGTTCCTAGTCCACCTTTTCCTATTTGTCTCAGGGATTCCTTCGTGGCTCTGCTCCTCCCTCCAGTGGACCGAGGTCCCTGTCACAGGGACTTGAGTTCATATGTGACTACAAACTGAGTGCTGAGGGCATTTGTGCAGGGCTCCCACACCCCGCGGAGCCCTCAGTGTTCCTTGGGAAACAGATAAAAAAAGAAACAGAGAATAATGTTGATGCATTCAGCACCTTCTCTGCAAAGTGCAGTCAGATCAGAAAGATTTATACTGCCGTGCTTGCACGTCCCTGCCCAGCAGGAGTGCACAGAATCTGAAGAGATGGTTTCTTCTTTCCTGTTTGGTCATTAGATGAAGGTTTGTCATTACTGTATATGATCTGTTCCTTCCCAGGATCTGTCACTTGAAAATTTTCAGAGCGTTTCACATGTGTCTGTGGGCCGTGCTGTCTTGCAATGCTCCTGGGCCTCTATTTGAGACGTTCACTTAGTGACAAGGAGGAACATGGGAAGAGAATGGGCCTCGTCCCCTCAGAAGCTCCAGATTTCAGTGAACGCCCTTCAATCATGGCTCATGCTCCTGAAACATAGTGCTCAGTTTCTGCATGGGGACCACTCTTTCATCTGTCTACCACTGGGAAACTGCTTGCTTCATTTTCTTTTAGTGTTCATGCAACGTAGTGTTTTCCTGTGGTCACCTTCATCTGGTACTCTAATATTTCTTTTTTGGAAGTGTAAAATGAGAATATTTATTCTTTTATTATTGGATAAATTTTCTATTTATATTTCATTTCCTTTTCCTTTTTTCTGGTTCTCTGCCCCCCAAAGGTCCCCCATGCCTTTTTCCTTCCCTGTGTTCCCCCATCCACCTCTTTCCACTTCCCTGTTCTGGTATTCCCCTACACTGATGCTTTGAGCCTTCCTAGCATCAGTGTCCACTCTTTGCTTCTTCTCGGACATCATTTGGTATGTGGGTTGTGTCTTTGATGTCCCAGGATTCTAGGCTAATATCCACTTATCAGTGAGTGCATACCATGGGTATTCTTTTGAGACTGGGTTACCTCACTTAGTATGATGTTCTCCAGCTCCATCCATTTCTCTAAGAATTTCATGAATTTATTGTTTCTAATGGCTGAATAGTACTCCATTTTGTATATATACCACATTTTTTTGTATCCATTCCTCCATTGAGGGACATTTGGGTTCTTTCCAGCTTCTGCTATTATAAATAAGGCTGCTATAAACATAGTGGAGCATGTATCCTTATTGCATGCTGGGGAATCTTCTGGGTATATGCCCAGGAGTGGTATGGCTGGGTGCTCCAGAAGTACTGTGTCCAGTTTTCTGAGGAACCGACAGACTGATTTCAGAGCGGTTATAACAGCTTACAGTTCCACCAGCAGTGTAGAAGTGTTCCTCTTTCTCCACATCCTTGCCAGCACTTGATGTTTCCTGAGCTTTTAATCTTAGCCATTCTGACTGGTGTGAGGTGAAATCTAAGGGTTGTTTTACTCTGCATTTCTCTAATGACTAATGATGTTGAACATTTTTTAAAGTGTTTTTCAGCCATCCGAATTTCTTCAGGTAAAAAGTCTTTGTTTAGCTCTGTACCCCATTTTTGATAGGGTTATTTGGTTTTCTGGGGTCTAACTTCTTGAGTTCTTTGTATACATTGGATATTAGCCCTCTGTCAGATGTAGGGTTGGTGAAGATCTTTTCCCAATTTCTTGGTTGCCAATTTGTCCCTTTGACAGTGTCTTTTGCCTTACAGAAACTTTGTAATTTTATGAGGTCCTATTTGTCTATTCTTGACCTCAGAGCATAAGCTATTCGTGTTCTGTTCAGGAACTTTCTCCCTGAGCCAATGTCCTCATGGGTCTTACCCAGTTTGTTTTCTATTAGTTTTAGTGTGTCTGATTTTATGTGGAGGTCCTTGATCCATTTGGAGTTGAGCTTAGTACAAGGAGATAAGAGTGGATCAATTCTCGTTCTTCACATGTCGACCTCCAGTTCAGCCGGCCATTTGTTGAAAAGGTCATGGTTTTCCCACTGGATGTTTTCAGCTCCTTTGTCAACGATCAATTGGCCATAGATGTGTGAGTTCAATTCTGGGTCTTCAATCCTATTCCACTGATCCCCCTCCCTGTCACTGTACCAATACCATGCAGTTTTTAACATGACTGCTCTGTATTATTGCTTGAGGTCCAGGATACTGATTCCCCCAGAAGTTCTTTTACTGTTGATAACAGTTTTAGCTATCCTGGGTATTTGTTATTCCAGAAGAATTTGAGAATTACTCTTTCTAACTCTATGGAGAACTGTGTTGGGATTTTGATGGGGATTGTGTTGAATGTGTATATTGCTTTTTTCAAGATTGCCATTTTAACTATATTATTCCTGCCAACCCAGGAGCATGGAAGATTTTTCTATTTTGTGAGGTCTTCTTCCATTTCCTTCTTCAGAGACCTGAAGTTTTTGTCATACAAATCTTTCACTTGTTTGGTTAGAGTCACACCACGATACTTTATATTGTTTGTGGCTATTGTGAAGAGTGTCATTTCCCTAATTTCTTTCTCAGCCTGATTATCCTTTGAGTATAAGAAGGCCACTGATTTGCTTGAGTTGATTTTACAATAAGTCACTTTTTTGAAGTTGTTTATCAGTTGTAGGAGATCTCTGATGGAGTTTTTTGGGTCACTTAAGTATACTGTCATATCATCTGTGAATAGTTATAGTTTGACTTCTTCCTTTCCAATTTGTATCCCTTTGACTTCCTTATGTTTTTGAATTGCTCTAGCTAGTACCTAAAGTATTATATTGAAAAGATATGGTAAGAGCAGGCAGCCTTGTCTACCCCCTGATTTTAGTGGGATTGCTTCAAGTTTCTCTCCATTTACTTTGATGTTGGCAACCAGTGTTCTTTAAATTGCTTTTAGTATGTTTAGGTATGGGCCTTGAAATTCTGCTCTTTCCAAGACTTTTAGCATGAAAGGATGCTGAATTTTGTCAAATGCTTTTTCAGTATCCAATGAGATTATCATGTGGTTTTTTTCTTTGTGTTTGTTTATGTAGTGGATTACATTGATGGATTTCTGTATATTGAACTATCCCTGCATCCCTGGGATGAAGCCAACTTGTTCATGTTGAATGATCGTTTTGATGTGTTCTTGGATTCAGATGGCAAAAATTTTATTGAGTATTTTTGCATCAATGATCATAAGGGTAATTGGTCTGAAGTTCTCTTTCTTAGTTGGACCTTTGTGTGGTTTTGATATCAGCATAAATGTGACTTCATAGAATGAGTTGGGTAGTGTTCCTTCTGTTTCTATTTTGTGGAATAGTTTGAAGAGTATTGGTATTAGGTCTTTGAAGGTCTGATAGAATTTTGTACTAAAACCATCTGGTCCTGTTCTCTTTTTGGTTGGAAGACTTTCTATGACCCCTTCTATTTCTTTGGTGGTTACGGGTCTGTTTAGATGATCTATGTGATCCTGATTTAATTTTGGTATTTGGTATCTGTCTAGGAAATTGTCAATTTCCTCCAGATTCTCCAGTTGTGTTGAGTATAGTCTTTTGTAGTAGTATCTGATGATTTTTTCAATTTCTGCAATATCTGTTGTTATATCTCCCCTTTTCATTTCTAATTTTGTTAATTTGGATACTTTCTGTGTGCCATTTGGTAAGTCTGGCTAAGGGTTTATCTCTCTTGTTGATTTTCTCAAAGAACCAGCTCCTGGTTTTGTTGATTCTTTGTATGGTTCTCTGTTTAAAATTGATTGATTTCAGCCCTGAGTTTGATAATTTACTGTCTTCTACTCCTCCTGGGTGAAATAACTTCTTTTTGTTCCAGAGCTTTCAGGTGTGCCATTAAGTTGCTAGTATATGCTCTCTCCTGTTTCTTTTTGGAGACACTCAGGGCAATGAGTTTTCCTCTTAGCACTGCTTTCATTGTGTAGCATAGATTTGGCTATGTTTGCCTTCATTTTCATTAAATTCTAAAAAGTCTTTGATTTCTTTCTTTATTTCTTCCTTGACTAAGGTATAATTGAGTAGAATATTGTTCAGCCTCCATGTGTATGTGGACTTTCTGTTGTTTATGTTGCTATTGAAGACCACTTTTACTCCATGGTGATCTGATAGGAGGCATGGGATTAGTTCGATCTTCTTATATTTGTTGAGGTCTGTCTTGTGACGACTTATATTGTCGATTTTGGAGAAGGTACCATGAGGTGCTGAGAAAAAGGTATATTCTTTTGCTTTAGGACGAAATGTTATATATATATATATATATATATATATATATATATATATATATATATATATGTTAAATCCAATTGGTCCTAATCTTCAATAAGTTTCCCTGTGTAAATTTTGTCTTGTCATGGAATATTTTGCTTTCTCCATCTATGTTGATCGAGAGTTTTGCTGGGTATAGTCGTCTTGGCTGACATTTGTGTTCTCTAAGACTCTGCATGAGATCCACCCAGGATCTTCTAGCTTTCATGGTCTCTGGTGAGAAGTCTGGTATGATTCTGATAGGTCTCCTTTATATGTTACTTGGCCTTTTTCTCTTATTGCTTTTAATATTCTTTCTTTGTTTAGTACATTTGGGGTTTTGATTATGTGACAGGAGGTATTTCTGTTCTGGTCCAGTCTGTTTGGAGTTCTGTAGGCTTCTTGTATATTCATGGGCATCTCTCTCTTTAGGTTAGGGAAGTTTTCTTTCATAATTTTGTTGAATATATTTGCTGGCCCTTTAAATTGTAGATCTTCACTCTCATCTATCCCTATACTCCTTATGTTTGGTCTTCTCATTGTGTCCTGGATTTCCTGGATGCTTTGGGTTACAAGCCTTTTGCATTTTGCATTTTCGTTGACTGTGGAGTCAATGGTTTCTATGATATCTTCAGCAACTGAGATTCTCTTGTATTCTGTTGGTGACATTTGCATATATGACTCCTGATTTCTTCCCAAGGTTTTCTCTCTCCAAAGTTGTCTCCGTCTGTGATTTCTCAGTTCTTTCTACTTCTGTGTTTAGATCCTGGATGTTTTTTTTTTCAGTTCCTTGACTTGTTTGTGTTTTCCTGCAATTCTTTAAGAGATTTTTGTTTCTTCTTTAATGACTTCTGCATGCTGACTCAATTTCTCCTGCATTTCTTTAAGTGATTTTTTTCATTTCCTCTTTTTTGACTTCTGTCTGTTGACCCATATTCCTCTGGAACTCTTTAAGTGATTTCTGTGTTTCCACTGTAAGGGCCTCTAACCTATTCATATTCCCCTGCATTTCTTTAAGATATTTATTTATGCCTTTTTTGTGTTCCTGTAGCAGCATTTTGACAAGTGTTTTTAAATCCAAATCTTGGTTTTTCTGGTGTGTTGGGGTATCTAGGACTTGCTGTGGTTGGAGAATTGGGTTCAGATGCTGCCATATTGCCTTGATTTCTGTTAGTAACGTTCCTATGTTTGCATTTTGCCATCTTTTTATCTGTGGAGTTAGTTGGTCTTGTTGTTACTGGTTGGTGTTTGTAGCTCCTGTGTTCCTGGCATTTGGTGCTGCTGTTGTAGAGGGCATCTGTGCTCCTGAGGTGGAGACTGGAATGTTTCCGCTACTGGGCTCAGAATTACCTCCTCAGCTCTGGTGGGCCAGACTCAAATCTCCTCCCAGTTTGAGCTCGATGCACAATTGGCCTCCCACCGTCTCCTCCTGGCCTGCGTAGTTGCCAGCTCTTATTCATGGTGGCGCACGCCTGTAATCCCAGCACTTGGGAGGTAGAGGCAGGTGGATTTATGAGTTTGAGGCCATCCTGGTCTACAGAGTGAGTTCCAGGACAGATAAACCCTGTCTTAAAAAACAAGACAACAGAAACAAACAAACAAAGAATCAGATCATTTTTTTCCACTGATTTGACCTCCTCTGTTGGTTCTCTATGGTGTCCTGGTCAGTCCACCAGCTCCAAGATGGTGGTGGGTCTCAGGGCTCTGTCTAACTGTCAGAATCCCTGCTGAACCGGAGCTTCCCTGGTTGGACTGCTGGAGCCTAGATGGTGATGCTCTCAGTCCACAGTCCTCAGTCTGGTTAACTGTCTGTTGTGCCCAGAGACAAGATGGCAGCCTCCACTGTAATCCAGGCACAGACCTCCTAGCAAGTTGGTGCTTGTGCTTGTCAGTGCAGAGACCGTCTGCAGAGCTGATTTGGCTCTGGGTGCAGGCAAGAGCCTGACAGGGTAGTTAATGTTAGACTCTGACTCTGTCCACGCACCTGGCCCCAGTTTCTAGCTGTATGCAGTGACCCAAGATGGTGGCATCTGCTGTTTATATATTTCTTAAATTTTACCAGAAATATTTTCCATGTAAATCTTCAATGTTATCTGAAAATGTTTATAATTTCATCTTCAATCAACTTAGACATCTTAATGCCTATAATTTTATCTATATAATTTCCATGATAATCTTTAATTTTAACATGTTTTTCTACATATTTCTTCAATTTTATCAGAAATATTTTCCATGTAAATCTTCAAGTTTATCAGAAAATGTTTATAATTTTATTTTCAATCAACTTAGGAATACTTTTATGCCTACCATTATTTTATCTATATAAAATTTTCTATGATAATCTTCAATTCTAACATGTTGTTCTACTTTTTTCTATACTTTTATTAGAAATATTTTCCATGTAAGTCTTTAATTCTATCATAAAATATTTATCCCATATTTCAATTAATTTAGCAATATTTTACTTGTCTACCATTTTACTCTTAAAGTTTGCATGAAAATTGTCAATTTTAACATGTTTACCTGAAATATTTTCCATGTAAATCTTTAATCTTATCATAAAGTGTTTTTACTTCCCTTTTCAATAAATAAAAAATTTTAAAAAGTCATAAAAAAAGAGTTCTCTGCACAGTATGAGAGGCTCCTGTTGAATGTTCTGACCACAGATAATGTATTTGCTCAGTCTGTAATCTGTAAATTTTTTATTTATTTGACTTCCACTAAAATATTTCTGGGCTTTACGTCCCTGTGAACACACTTTGCTTAAATGACCTGTGGAATTTATCTTCTGGTAGCTAGTCAAACTCCACAATTCTGCCTAACAACTCTCCTTCCACCTATTGTTCCAGAAAAATATAGATATTTTTGTCAATACTATGAAAAGTTTAATAATGTGAGGAAACTATAAAGGTTTTATAATTTAAATTTCTGATTCAATGTGGGCATTCTTTCTCCCTTGTGATAGAATTTTAACTGCTACCATAGTCTTCAGGAGGAGATGCATTAATTCCCTGAATGCCCCTTGGACAGGGGTTTTTAAAGATTTATTTGTGTCCAGTTAACGCCTCTTTATTAAAGTCATTCATACTTAGATACAGGCCCAGGCCTTTTATGATGCCATTGTTTATTTTTATGAGTCTATATGCCTTATCCTTCTGCAGATATCCAAGCTATGTAATATTGTTCATTCCCTGTCATCTTCTCCACTGATGCCAGGGATCCTAAACACAGCTCCCCTACTCTTACATGTTCTTTTACCATTGGTATATTGTATATAATTGAGTATGGTAATATTTGATTAAAAAAACCTGATGACTACAGGTTTTATTATCCCACCCCCAGATATGATTTGTCAGATTTCCTCCTCTTCCATGTTCAGGATATTCACTGGTATTGACATTGTCAGCCTTTGAAGACCTTATTTGCTGGATCTGGGCTTTGACACTGGTATATAACACCCTCTTCACTGTTCGTGGATTTCATGCATCTTTTCATCCCCAGACTATATGTATCCATGTGGCCCAACATCTTTTTTTCACTTAGAGGTGATATTTGGAGTCCAGCATTGACCCAGATAATTTGTGAATGTAATTCTATGAGGACAAATATATGATAGAGTGCATACCTTCTGTCTTAAACAAAAACCTTTTGGACAAGATGGAGGCACACAGCTGCCTGGCCTAGGTTGAGCTTTGAGTGAAATCTTTGAGTGAAAGAACTCATAATCACAAAGGAAAAAGCCAAGATTGAGTAACTTTTACTGTGGCATAGAGGCCCAATCCGTAACCAGAAGAACACAACACTATCACTCTCTTCAAGGCTCAGGGAATGTTGCAGAAGAGGGGACAGAAAGATTGTTGGAGTCAGAGGAAGGGGTAGAATAGTGTGTGCCATTTTTTGGGCTTGTTTGTTTGATTTTTCCCCCAGAATTGAAAAGTTCCCTCCAGAAGGGAGGAGAGAGGCTCACCCAACTCAAGAAATAAACAACTCAAAAATGCCAGGGATTTCCTGGAGCTAAAAATATTTATAAGTTAACTCAATTAGGATGATATTTTCCAGATCCAACCATTTGCCTACAAATTGCATGATGAGCCCAGAAGCTCTGGATACTCAAGGCATAATTAGCAAATGAAAAGATCCCCAAAAAGAAGGAAGGAGAGGACCCTGGTCCTGAAAAGAGTGGATCCAATTTTTTTAGGAGAATACCAGAACAGAAAAAAGGCAGGGGGGAGGTTGATGGGGGAATAGGCAGGAGGCAGAGGGCGGGCGTGGGGGGAGGAAGAGGACTTTTGGGACATAGGGTGAAGGGGAAACTGGGAAAGGGGAAAGCCTTCAGAATGTAAACAAAGGATATAGAAAATAAAATAAAATAAAATAATAAAATAAAATAAAATAAAATAATAAAATAAAATAATAAAATAAAATAAAATAAAATAAAATAAAATAAAATAAAATAAAATAAAATAAAAGATTTATAAGACCCCTCCACAAAGTTATGGTTATAAGAAACAACTGTTGTGGACAGAGATTCTCTTATGTATGGAGCTGTTTGCAAGCCCTATAGAGTGCTCTTTTGTGAGTTGTTTCTTATGAAGCATGGACATTTCAGTGTTATAGTTGTTTATGAATCACTTATGGCCTTGTTTGTAGCCCTGTATACTTGTTATAGCCTAATAAACATGCTAGTTTATTATGATGAAAAAAAAAGAAACATAATGGCCACCAGATGAATGAAAAAAGTGAGGCATTAAAGTTCATGTCTAATTATTAATGGTTAAACAGATTTGTTTTTAGGCATGGTTCACAAGAATCTCGTTTGTGATTGTAAATGTGTATTTATGATTGAACTATCAAACACACCTTTAAAAGGAAAAGTAATTGTCACAGAGAGTGTGACCATGCTTAATACATCAATCAAAACACACATGTGAGATTTATCTCTAACAGACTCCTGAAGTTTCCCTCTAAGTAGTAAGCAATCTGACATTAAAATAGCAGTTAGTAGGAAGAATAAAAACTCACCATATAACACAGTGTTTTTAAAGTGCTGTTAATGAAAGGATGAGGTTGCAGGCTAGGAATCCCCAGGCCTGAGTCTTGGGTGACCTCCAAGGAGCAGAGGTTTGGCCCACTCTTTGTTGGCCTGGAAGTGTGCGTACATCACACCTGCCTCCAGGGTCTGGCTGTGATTCTTATGCTGGAAGGGTCCCTGGTGTCTTTTCCCGTCTAGCCTCCATGGAGCAGCTGTGGCGAGGATGAGCATGGCTGGGACTGGCAGGATCACCGCAGGGGCTGCAGGGCTCATGCCTGGGGGTGCTCAGGTCCCCAACACCTACTGCTAGTGGGGGAGGGTGGGCTTTGAATACGTAATCCTGGTCCTGTAACAGGAAATGTATAACAGGAATTACGTATGTGACGCTGTGCATAACCGTGGCGTGACCCTGTGCGTGGTAGCCACGTAAGCAGAAATGACTTAACTAGTTTATCCGGCCTCTATAGGAAACTGATTGGCTATCAGAGAGCGCAGGTTTGGATAATTTAAACTGATTGGCTTAGAAGCTATGGAGTGGCTTGTGTAGGCGGGTTTTGCTGTAAATCTATAAAAAGCAGTCCTGTTTCTGCACCCAGGGTTCACTGTCATCTACCCCACGTGGGAGATGGCCGTGACCCCAGAGCTCTGAAATTAAAATTCTCCTGCTATTTGTATCAAGACTGTTTCTTGTGAGTGATTGGGGTGACAGCTTCCAAGGCATGAGGTATTGGGGTGCCCCCATTTTTCTTTCCGGTCTTACATTTGGTGCATGGGCTGGAAAGTACAATCACCCCCCCCCACACACACACACACACTCGAGAACCAACTTCGTTCTGAGTGTTTGTTCTGTTCGGTTCTGTTATTGGTATCTGAATCTGAATCTGGTGAGATGTGCACTTTTTGATATGCAGCTGTCCTCTCAGACCGTGATGGCCAGGGAACCATGGTATAAGCAGATGTACTAGTGAAGGCCACATGCTATGACTCTGGGAGATGTCCCGGGAGTGGGGGGGGCAACTCCAGGGATGCTTGGAAGATTCCCATCTGGGTGTCAGGGAGGACACGGTAGTTCTACCGAATTGGAGAACTTACACGCCCTCCTGGCCATCTGGTTTTATGATCTGGTTCTGTCTCGGTGGAGACAGTTTGTCCATTGGATGGATACTGCAGTTTGTTTTCTGTCTGTCTCACTGTTTTGTCAAAAGCCTGTCTGGTGTGGAGAGTTTGACAGGCAGTCAAAACCGTAGGGGTCTGGAAGACCCTGGAGAAGGCCGAGTGAGGCTCTTCTCTGTGTTTGGTTCCTGCAACGGGCAGGAACATTCGGTATCTGAAACTGGGTTTCCTCTTGAATTTAGACTCCTCACCATGGCAGGGTCAGGCTGTCTATGTGGTGATTGTGTTTCTCTGTGTTGTTTTGTATATTGTTTTTTGTTGGATGATTTTGTTAGGAATTTAGATTGGCTGAAAAGCCCGCCATGTTAAGAATCTGGCGGCAAGAGCAGGTCATGTGATTCAAGCCTGCCATGTTAAGACTCTGGCACCAAGATCAGGTCACATGACTCAAGACTGCCATGTTAGAACAACAACAACAACAAAAAAGACGAAATATTTGAGCTCTGAGGCCCCCTGGTAGGGGAAATAAGTTTTAACAGGACCCTCAAAGTGGTGGATATGGGAATTCTGAGTTTAAGTTACAGATGACAGATTTCATTTATTTTAAATTGTTTAGATTATTATAATGGATATGATGTTAAGCTTTGTGGTTTTATTGTTCCTCTGCGAAAGAGGTAAAAATAAGGGAAACCTCCAAAAGACTAGATTCTGAAATATTAAGTGAAACATCTGTCTCGGTGATACTAAAATCTTGTTTTGAGATTTATATTACAGAAATTGTTATTATGTTCAAGGCATAAATTCTTATTTGATACAGATTTTATTTTAATGCAAAATCAAGGTTTTCATTGGTATAAATACTAAAAATGTAAAAGTGCAGGATTTACAGCCAGTCCTTCTTTGCTGTTGTTATTATAGATCTGAAATGTTTAAGCCTGTGAGTTTGGGGCCATACAAAAATATAAGGCTCTGAGTTTATTATTATGGTGTATTCTATGTTTTAATCAGAAATAGCTGAAGACAGTTTAACAGACAACAGCCCACGATACTTTACATAGATAGTTGGTTTTTAAAAATGTCAGAAGTGCATGTAATATGATGTTTAATGTTATTTTTGTTGTAGAGACTAGTCTGCTCCTGACAGCTTCTCTTTCTTGAAGAAACAGCATGTGTAGAGTTGCTTCTGTTATGGAGAGAGAGAGAGAGAGAGAGAGAGAGAGAGAGAGAGAGAGAGAGAGCTACAAGAGCTACAAGATTGCCTCTCTTCATTTACAGACAAACTTAATGTGTCTATAGATTATTATATGGCTTAATAATTCCTGATTCTTTAAGTCTGTCAGATGTTCTTGTGCCAGAAAGCTGAAGACCAATGCTCCAACAATTTGAAGTATAAACTCTTCAGATGTTTAGCAGTCTCTATCATTTGTCTAAGTCTTAGAAGCTGTGTTAAGCTTTCTATATATTTTCAGTTAATATTGGTCACTCTTGGATTTCTGATGGGGATGAAAACTGTTAGTCTCATAGTCAGCTCAAGCTCTTTAATCTTGAGAAAGCTGATGTAGATTTGAATAAATGATTTTCAGGTGACATAAAATTTATAGCCAAAACATGAGTCAGGTGTTAATTCTTATAGTCTTTTAAGATAGTAAAGATGACAAAGGTTCTGTTTGACAGAGATTGGATGTTAGGCATAGCTTATAGTTTGTAATTTACAAAATGATAATAGTATGCTCAATTTATAGAGAAGTCCACAGAATGGAGCAGATCTTAGACCACCTATCCTGATTCACAGTGGCTCTCTCACTAAGGACATATTTCCCAAGAGATGGATTAATCTCTTTGAGACTGTTTTATTTGTGATACAGGAAGCCAGAAAAGAATACCCTTTCAGATGAAAGGTAAGAGGCACCTGAAGGACTGACACCAGACTCCATTGGCAGGTCTTGAGGGCATGGCAGCCCACAGATTTAACGAAGGTATGTGAGGTTAAGCAGGGACCAGATGAGGCACTGGCAGCCTCTCTAGAGCAGCTCATAGAAGCATTTTGCAATACACCCTATGACCCCAGACTAGAGGGACTTTAGTTTGCTGAGAAAGTATGTAGAGGGATTTGGTGCGGGTTATTTAAAAAGTCTATGGAGAGATTTGGTGGTGCAGGTTGTTAGAAAATTCTATAGCGAGATTTAGTATAGTTTGCTGAGACAGGGAGACAGAGAAGAAAGAAAAAATGACAGAGAAGGAAGCTAAAGAATATCCTGGCTAAAAGGCAGAAAGGAATCAATGTGCATACTATATGGAGAGAGGCCACTGGGCTAGAGTGTGCCCTAACAAGCTGGGAGCAGGAACTCCCAGGTCTTGGGAGAAGTGCCCCCAAATGGCAAAAGTGTTATCCCTGGGTGAAGACAATGACTAGAGGAGATGGGTGTTCTGACCACCTCCCCCAACCCTGGATTACTGTGAGAGGGAAAGAGAAATCCAATCAGTTCTTGATGGACACAGAGACTTAACACTCGGTCTTCCAACCCAATGGCCCTGTTTCCAAGAAAAGATCTTGGGTCCAAGAATACACTGGCACCAAAATATGTTCATGGACTACCCGAAGAACAATGGAACTAGGGATGGGATGGGTAATCCATTCATTTAAGGCTACCCCAGGCTGTTCCTACCCTCTCTGTTGGAGCAAAGAATACTCTCGAGAATGGCAGGGAGGACAGATATACTTCCTGTCCAACAGACTGCAGCAACTGGCCTAAAAAGAGAGACTGACCTCTGCTGAAAGTCTACAGACAGGCGCAATTTTCTCTATGAAGGACAGAGACAAGCAGGTGCTGCTATGGTGGACAGCACAAATGGCATCTGTGTAGAAGAATCTTTACCCCCTGGCATATCAATGCAGAAAGTGGAGCTAATTGCCCTTACCAAGACCTTGGAACTTGGAGACAGCAAGAAAATCAACATCCACATGGATAATAGGTATGCATTTGCCATAGCCCGCGTTCACAGGTGTATATGCCAAGAAGACTGCTCACATCAGAGGAAACTAACAGGAAATCTTGGACCTCTTAGATGCCCTAATAAAGCCACTGTCTAGGATTCAAAAGGGAAAAGATTCAGTGGGCAATAGCCCGGCAGAGCAGACAGCTCCAAGGATGGATATACAGGAGCCTATACTGGTTGTGGGTCTGAAAGAGAGACACCCACTGAGAAATGGGACAAAATTAAGAGATAACATCACTTAAAATATGCTGAAAAAAAAAGGACTGAGATTGGTAGTCATCCGACCAACTATTACCAAGGAAAGTTCACACAAGAAGGGAGAATTATACTCCCCAGAAATTAAGCCAAGGACTCACCAGCCAAATGCACAGATGAACTCATTTCAAGGATTAATAGAACAGTGTAAGGTATGCCAGCAAGTAAATGCTTATGCAGCAAATAGTAAATAGAGCAAAAGACCTAGAAGAGAACAACCTAGAGTATATAGAGGTTTTATAAAAGCTAAGGTAGGAAAGTGTGGTTATGAATATCTTCTAGCACTTGTATATACTTAATCTAGATGGGTTGAGACTTCCCCTAGCAAGCAGGAACCAGCAGCCAGGGTTAGAAGAAATTTTCCTGAGTTTCAGAGTGCCCAAGGTAATTGGATCAGACAATGGTTCTGTTTTTGTTTCTAAGGTAAGTCAGAGATATTGGGGACTAATTGGGCTCAAGACAGCTAGAGAAAATAAACAAAACCCTATGAGAGACCTTAACTAAATTGACCTTGGAGATGGGCTTAAGCTGGGTGGTGTCTCTCCCCTTGTTTCTGAATAGTCATTACCATTTTGTGATTTTAACCTGACCCCCCTGGAGATCCTCTTTGTTACCCTAATTCCTTTGTCATCCACTGGGTCCTCCCAGGAGGTGTACCACAACATGAGATTTGGCTCAAACTGTCTGCTTTAATGCTCCATGCATGTCAGAGACTCCTCACTGCTTCCAGACAGGTTACTGGATCTGTGAAAGAAGGCTTCAGGAACAGTTGCTGGAACCCTGGTGAAAGAGACCCTCACCAAATTGAGCACAGAGACTGGACCTTTGTTCTCTAGGCTCAAGATGCTCCAGTGGATGAGGCATTGAGGTTCGGGAGGCCTACTCAAGAAAAGGAGGTCTGCAAGTCCCACATTGCTTCCAAGTTGGAGAGATGGTATATGTTAGATGCCACCGCGTGGGAAACTTTAAGACTTGGTGGAAAGACCCTTATCTTCTACTCTTGACTACCCTGTTTTCTGCCCTGATAGGACCCCTAATGATAATGCTCCTGTTGCTTACAGTTAGACCTTATATAGTTAATAGGTTGGTTGCCTTCATCAGGGAACAGGTGAGCGCGGTCCGGATTATGGTACTTAGGCAGCAGTATAAGAGCCCTCTGAGCCAAGAGTTAATAGTTCTAAGGTTAGAACTATTAACAAGACAAGAAGTGGGGAATGAAAGGATGAGGTTGCAGGCTAGGAATCCCCCATGCCTGAGTCTTGGGTGACTCCAAAGGAGCAGAAGTTTGGGCCACTCTTTTTTGGCCTGGAAGTGTGCGTACATTACACCCGCCTCCAGGGTCCAGCTGTGAGCCTCAGGCTGGGAGGGTCCCTCGTGTCTTTTCCGGTCTCACCTCCACGGAGCGGCTGTGGCGAGGACGAGCACAGCTGGGACTGGCAGGGTCACTGTGGGGGCTGCAGGGCTCATGCCTGGGGGCACTCAGGTCCCCAACACCTACTGGTAGTGGGGGAGGGTGGACTTTGAATACGTAATCCTGGCCCTGTAACAGGAAATGCATAATAGGAATTACGTATGTGATGCTATGACCTGGCGTGACCCTGTGCATGGTGGCCATGTAAGCGGAAATGACTTAACTAGTTTATCCAGCCTCTATAGGAAACTCATTAGTTCTCAGAGAGCAAGGGCTCAGATAATTTAAACTGATTGGCTTAGAAGCTATGGAGTGGCTTTTGTAGGCATGTTTTGCTGTAAATCTATAAAAAGCAGTCCTGTTTCTGCACCCAGGGTTCACTGTCATCTACCCCACGTGGGAGATGGCCGTGACCCCAGAGCTCTGGAATTAAAATCCTCTTGTTATTTGCATCAAGACTGTTTCTTGTGAGTGATTGGGGTGACAGTTTTCAAGGCGTGGGGTACTGGGGTGCCCCCATTTTTCTTTTGGGTCTTACATTACAAGGAGTGATTTCTGCTAAATGCCATCTTTACTTCCTTTACATCTGCAGCTTATTTGGTCTTTTTTGTTTGTTTGTTTGTTTTTCGAGACAGGGTTTCTCTGTGTAGTCCTGGCTGTCCTGGAGCTCACTCTGAAGACCAGGCTGGCCTCGAACTCAGAAATCCGCCTGCCTCTGCCTCCCAAGTGATGGGATTAAAGGCGTGTGCCACCAAGGCCCAGCTCAGCTTATTTGGTCTTATTTACCATTTTAGTTGGAGTTACCATACATCACTGTTGCATTTACCACAGTTGCCTTGTCTTTGCTATTTGTTTTTGCTGTTTTCTCTCAATTACCATTACCTGACATTCCTGTTCTGTTGCAGTCATCAGAAAGATTTTAATTTGATATCATGGAGATAATTATTTTTCCTTTTGTTATTAATCGTTTTATTTGTTTACATTTTAGATGATAACCTCCTTCCCTATTTCCCCTCCACACATTCCTCATACCGTCCCTATCCCCTCTTTGCCTCTATCTACTCACCCACTCCCACCTCACTGCTTTAGTATTACCCTACACTTGGCCATTGAGCCTCCACAGGACCGAGGCCTCCTCTCCCATTAATGCCAGATAAGGCCATCCTATGCTACATATGCAGCTGGAGCCATGGGCCCCTTCATGTGTACTCTTTGGTTGGTGATTTAGTCCCTGGGTGCTCTGTGTGGTTTGGTTAGTTCACATTGTTCTTCCTATGGGGCTGCAACCCCCTTCAACTCATTCCTTCCTTTTTGCTAATCCTTTGCATTTGGGATCCCATGCTTAGTCCAACAGTTGTCTGGGAGCATACACCTCTGTACTTTAAAGGCTGAAGTGGACAATTTTTAAAACAGATACTGAGTACCAAAGTTAAATCAGAATCAGATAAACCATCTAAAGTGTCCCATAACTCCTAAAGAAATAGAAGCAATCATTAATAGTCACTCATACCAAAAATGCCCAGGACCAAATGCATTTAAGGCAGAGTTCTATCAGACCTTCAATCAAGACCTAATACCAATACTCTTTAAGCTATTCCAGGAAATAGAAAAAGAAGGAACACTACCTTCTCTTAGTGTTCCTAAAGTTCCTGATTCAAGAAATGAACAATTCTTTCTTTGAAACCACAATTACACTTATACCTAATGCTCACAAAGAATAAACAAAGAAAGAGAACTTCAGACCAATTTCCCTTAAGAACATTGATGCAAAAATACTCAATAACGAGGCACTGCGCACAGACCAGCGGTTTGGAGTAGAGCGGCCGTGCCTGCGCTCTGCGCTCGCAGGCAGGACCCCGAACCCCCTGCCGGCAGCGCCATCTTGCCGGCAGCTTCCCATCCAGCTGGTAGCAGGGAAGCCACACCTAGCCAGCCTGCCAGGTGCTGAGACCCTGCCGGCGGAACCAGGTACCAGAGACAGCCCGAGTTTAAGACCGCCGGGGACTCAGGTCTGGGGCAGGCACTGCGCACAGACCAGCGGTTTGGAGTAGAGCGGCCGTGCCTGCGCTCTGCGCTCGCAGGCAGGACCCCGAACCCCCTGCCGGCAGCGCCATCTTGCCGGCAGCTTCCCATCCAGCTGGTAGCAGGGAAGCCACACCTAGCCAGCTTGCCAAGTGCTCAGACCCTGCCCGAGGAACCAGGATAAGCAACAATTCTTGTTTATTAAGAAGAGTGAGGACCAGCGATAGCGGCAGGCCTCCGTATTGCAACCAGGACACAGCTGGAAAGGTGCAGGTAGAGACTCCGTCTGGGGCTAGAGCAGGGAGAGCTGCTAAGCTCTCGCCCACAGGCGGGCCCAGGCGCCTAGGCTCTGCAGCACGTCCCTGCGAGCTTAGGCCGTGCACCGAGGCACCGAAACCACCCAGCTCCCCAGGACCCCGGACCAGCGATAGCAGCAGGCCTCCATATTGCAACCAGAACACAGCTGGAAAGGCACAGGTAGACAGATTCCATCAGGGGCTACCACGTGAGGGGATCTGCTAGGCTCTTGCTACTAGGCAGGCCCAGCAGCGCCTGCCGAGGCTCTGCTGCACTCCCCCACACTTCCCGGAGACCTCAGGCCGTGCACAAAGTCAGCGGGTGGCAGCCAGCTCGTGACCCCTTGAGCAGCAATCACGCATAAACACCAGTAGAGAAACAACAGGTAAGCCCAGCCTCACAGGAGATTCAAACACCAGCCAGTGACAATAAGGTCAACTAACACCAGAAATAACCAGATGGCAAAAGGTAAACGAAGGAATGTCACTAACAGAAATCAAGGCAACATGACAGCATCTGAACCCAGTTCGCCAACAACAGGAAGCCCTGGATACCCCAAAACACCAGAAAAACAAGACTTGGATATAAAATCACTGGTCAGGATGCTGGTAGCTGAACACATAGAAAAATCTCGTAAAGAAATAGAAGAGAAAATGGATCAAAAGTTAGAAGCCTTTACAAGGCAAATACAAAAATCACTTCAAGAAATGCAGGAGAAGATGGATCAAAAAGAAGAAGACAATAAGGAAGAAAGGCAAAAATCTCTTAAAGAAATACAGAAGAACGTGGGCCAACAAGTAGAAGCTATGAAAGAGGAAACACAAAAATCTATTAAAGAAATACATGAAAACACAATCAAGCAAGCGAAAGATCTGAGCACATCCATCCAGGTACTAAAAACAGAAGTAGAAACAACTAAGAAATCGCAGAGGGAGACAACACTGGAGATAGAAAACCTTGCGAAGAAATCAGGAGCCATAGATGCAAATATCAACAATAGAATACAAGAGATAGAAGACAGAATATCAGAAGCTGAAGATACCATAGGAACCATTGATTCAACAGTCAAAGAAAATACAAAATGCAAAAAGGCTGTAACCCAAAACATCCAGGAAATCCAGGACACAATGAGAAGACCAAACCTAAGGATTATAGGTATAGACGAGAATGAAGATGTACAAGTTAAAGGGCCAGCAAATATCTTCTACAAAATTATGGAAGAAAACTTCCCCAACCTAAAGAGAGAGATGCCCATGAATATACAAGAAGCATACAGAACCCCAAACAGACTGGATCAGAACAGAAATACATCCCGTCACATAATAATCAAAACTCCAAATGTACTAAACAAAGAAAGAATATTAAAGGCAGCAAGAGAAAAAGGCCAAGTAACTTATAAAGGAAGACCTATCAGAATAACACCAGACTTCTCACCTGAGACCATGAAAGCTAGAAGATCCTGGGCAGATATAATGCAAACTCTAAGAGAACACAAACTTCAGCCAAAACTACTTTACCCAGCAAAGCTCTCAATCGCCATAGATGGAGACATCAAGGTATTCCATGACAAAACCAAATTTGCACGATATCTTTCCACAAATCCAGCCCTACAAAGGATAATAGGGGGAAAACACCAAGACAAGGACGGAAACTACACCCGGGAAGAAGCAAGATAGAAACCTCCTCTCATCAAACCCAAAAGAAGGTAACCTCTCGAATATAAAAGAATAAATAAAATAAATAAATATAATTTCAAAAATGTCTGGAGGAAATAATTACTATTCCTTAATATCTCTTAACATCAATGGACTCAATTCCCCAATAAAAAGACATAGATTAACAGACTGGATACGGAAACAGGACCCTACATTTTGCTGCATACAGGAAACACATCTCAGTGTCAAAGACAAACACTGCCTTAGAGTAAAAGGCTGGAAGACAATTTTACAAGCAAATGATCTCCGGAAACAAGCTGGAGTAGCCATTCTAATATCAGATAAAATTGACTTCCAACCTAAAATCATCAAAAGAGACTCAGAAGGTCACTTCTTGCTGGCCAAAGGGAAAATCCACCAAGAAGAGCTCTCAATACTGAACATCTATGCTCCAAATGCAAGGGCACCCTCTTTCGTAAAAGAAACCTTACTAAAGCTTAAAGCACACATTACACCTAACACAATAATTGTGGGTGACTTCAACACTCCACTCTCCTCAATGGACCGATCAGGAAAGCAGAAACTAAACAGGGACACAGCAAAACTAATTGAAACTCTGGACCAATTGGATTTAACAGATATATATAGAACATTTCATCCTAAAACTAAAGAATATACCTTTTTCTCAGCTCCACATGGTACCTTCTCCAAAATAGACCTTATAATTGGTCACAAGACAGATGTCAACAAATACAAGAAGATCGAGCTAATCCCATGCCTCCTATCAGATCACCATGGAGTAAGAGTGGTTTTCAATAACAACAAAAACAACAGAAAGCCCACATACACATGGAAACTGAACAACACTCTACTCAATGACACCTTGGTCAAGGAAGAAATAAAAAAAGAAATCAAAGACTTTTTAGAATTCAATGAAAATGAAGGTACAACCTACCCAAATCTATGGGACACAATGAAAGCAGTGCTAAGAGGAAAACTCATAGCTCTAAGTGCATCCAAAAAGAAACTGGAGAGAGCATATTATAGCAGCTTAATGGCGCATCTTAAAGCCCTGGAAGAAAAACAAGTTAATTCACCCAGGAGGAGTAGAAGACAAGAAATCATCAAACTCAGGGCTGAAATCAATCAAATAGAAACAAAGAGAACCATACAAAGAATCAACAAGACCAGGAGCTGGTTCTTTGAGAAAATCAACAAGATAGATAAACCCTTAGCCAGACTAACCAAAGGACACAGAGACAGTATACAAATTAACAAAATTAGAAATGAAAAGGGAGACATAACAACAGAAACTGAGGAAATTCAAAAGATCATCAGATCCTACTACAAAGGTCTATACTCAAAACAACTGGAGAATCTGGAGGAAATGGACAATTTCCTAGACAGATATCAAATACCAAAATTAAATCAGCATCAAGTAGATCAGCTAAATAGTCCCATAACCCCTAAAGAAATAGAAGGGGTTATAGAAAGTCTCCCAACCAAAAAAAGTACGGGACCAGATGGTTTTAGTGCAGAATTCTACCAGACCTTCAAAGAAGACTTAACACCAATACTTTTCAAACTATTCCACAAAATAGAGACAGAAGGGACACTGCCCAACTCATTCTTCGAAGCCACAATTACGCTAATACCTAAACCACAAAAAGATCCAACAAAGAAAGAGAACTATAGGCCAATTTCTCTTATGAATATAGATGCAAAAATACTAAATAAAATTCTTGCTAACTGAATCCAAGAGCACATCAAAACGATCATCCACCATGACCAAGTAGGCTTCATCCCAGGGATGCAGGGATGGTTCAATATACGGAAATCCATCAATGTAATCCACTACATAAACAAACTGAAAGAAAAAAACCACATGGTCATCTCATTAGATGCTGAAAAAGCATTCGACAAAATTCAGCATCCTTTCATGCTAAAAGTCTTGGAAAGAGCAGGAATTCAAGGCCCATACCTAAACATAGTAAAAGCAATCTACAGCAAACCAGTAGCCAACATCAAAATAAATGGAGAGAAACTTGAAGCATTCCCACTAAAATCAGGGACTAGACAAGTCTGCCCTCTCTCTCCATATCTTTTCAATATAGTACTTGAAGTTCTAGCAAGAGCAATTAGACAACATAAAGAAGTCAAAGGGATACAAATTGGAAAGGAAGAAGTAAAACTATCATTATTTGCAGACGATATGATAGTTTACCTAAGTGACCCAAAAAACTCCACCAGAGAACTTCTACAGCTGATAAACAACTTCAGCAAAGTGGCAGGTTATAAAATTAACTCAAGCAAGTCAGTGGCCTTCTTGTACTCAAAGGACAAGCAGGCAGAGAAAGAAATTAGGGAAATAACACCCTTCACAATAGCCACAAACAACATAAAGTATCTTGGCATAACTCTAACCAAACAAGCGAAAGATCTGTACAACAGGAACTTCAAGTCCTTGAAGAAAGAAATCGAAGAAGACCTCAGAAGATGGAAAAATATTTCTTGCTCCTGGATTGGTAGGATCAATATAGTAAAAATGGCCATCTTGCCAAAAGCAATATACAGATTCAATGCGATCCCCATCAAAATCCCAACTCAATTCTTCATAGATCTTGAAAGAGCAATTCTCAAATTCATCTGGAGCAACAAAAAACCCAGGATAGCTAAAACTATTCTCAACAATAAAAGGACTTCTGGGGGAATCAATATCCCTGACCTCAAACAGTACTACAGAGCAATTGTGTTAAAAACTGCATGGTATTGGTATAGCAACAGGCAAGCAGATCAATGGAACAGGATTGAAGACCCAGAAATTAACCCACAGACTTATGGTCACTTGATCTTTGATAAAGGAGCCACAACCATCCGGTGGAATAAAGATAGCCTTTTCAACAAATGGTGCTGGTTCAACTGGAAGTCAACATGCAGAAGAATGCGAATTGACCCAATCTTATCTCTTTGCACTAAGATCAACTCCAAGTGGATCAAGGACCTCCACATAAAACCAGACACACTGAAACTATTAGAAAAAAAACTTGGGAAGACCCTGGAGGACTTGGGCACAGGGGAAAAGTTCCTGAACAGAACACCAATAGCTTATGCTCTAAGATCAAGAATCGAGAAATGGGACCTCATAAAATTACAAAGTTTCTGCAAAGCAAAGGAAACTGTCAGAAGGACAAAACGGCAACCAACAAAGTGGGAAAAGATCTTCACCAACCCCACATCCGACAGAGGGCTAATATCCAATATATACAAAGAATTCAAGAAGTTAGACCGCAAAGAAACAAATAACCCTATCAAAAAATGGGGCACAGAGCTAAACAAAGAATTTTCACCAGAAGAAATTCTGATGGCCGAGAAACACCTTAAAAGATGTTCAACATCATTAGTCATCAGGAAATGCAAATCAAAACAACCCTGAGATTCCACCTCACACCAGTCAGAATGGCTAAGATTAAAAACTCAAGAGACAACAAGTGCTGGCGAGGATGTGGAGAAAGAGGAACACTCCTCCACTGTTGGTGGGATTGCAAAATGGTAAAACTGCTCTGGAAATCAGTTTGGCGGTTCCTCAGAAAATTGGGCATGTCCCTTCCAGAGGACCCTTGCATACCACTCCTTGGCATATACCCAGAGGATTCCCCTGCATGCAATAAGGACACATGCTCCACTATGTTTATAGCAGCCTTGTTTATAATAGCCAGAAACTGGAAGGAGCCCAAATATCCCTCAAAGGAGGAATGGATACAGAAAATGTGGTATATTTATACAATGGAATACTACTCAGCAATTAAAAATAATGAAGTCATGCAATTTGTAGGTAAATGGTTAGACCTGGAAAATATCATCCTGAGTGAATTAACCCAATCACAAAAGAATGCACATGAAATGCAATCACTGATAAGTGGATATTAACGAGCCCAGAAGCCCTAAATACTCAAGACACAAATAGCAAGTCAAATGATTCCCAAGAAGAAGAAAGGAGAAGACCCTGGGCCTGTAAAGATTGCATCCAGTTTAGTAAAGAAACCTTGGGGGGAGGGGGAATGATTGGGGAACAGTTGGGGGGGAGAGGAACTATGGGAACTATGGTGGGTGGGAACTGGGAAAGGAGAAAGCCTTTGGAATGTAAACATAGAATATAGAAAATAAAAAAAATTAAAAAAAATAATGAAAAAAAATACTCAATAACATTCTTGCCAACTGAATCCCCCACATCAAAATGATCATTCATCACAGTCAAATAGTCTTTATTCCAGGGATGCAGGGATGGTTCAATATACAGAAAATGAACAATATAATACAGTACATAAACAAACTCAAAGAAAAACCCATATGAACATTTCATTAAATGCTGAGAAGGCATTTGACAAAATTCAGCATCCCTTTATGTTAAACATCTTGGAAAGGTCCGGAATTCAAGGCCCATACCTAAACATAGTAAAAGCAATATACAGCAAGCCAGTAGCCAACATCAAACTAAATGGAGAGAAACTCAAATCAATCCCACTAAAATCAGGGACTAGACAAAGCTGCACTCTCTCTTGACATATTCACTATTGAAGTCCTAGCCAGAGCAATTAGACAAAAAAGGAGGTCAAAGGAATACAATTGGAAAGGGATTTTAATTCATTTTCATTGATCGACCTGCCTGTTTCCATACCAAGACCATTCAGCTTTTATTATTATTATTATGGAGGTAAGGCATGACAATTCTTGCCTAAATTCCTTTTCTATTCAAAATTGTTTTGGTTAGCTTAGGTTCATTATTTTTACCTTTAAAGGTGAGAATTGCTCTTTCAAAAGCTGTAAAGAATTTGTTGTAATTTTGTTGGGGATTACATTGAATCTGTAGATTGCTCTCAGCAAGATGGTCATTTTTTTTCCTATACTAAACCCACCATTCTATGGGCATGGGAGATCTTTCCATCTTCTAATATCTTCTTCAATATCTTACTTCAACTTGAAGCTCTTATCATAAAGATCTTTCTCTTTCTTGGCTAGAGTTACACTAAGATACTTTATATTATTTGTGGTAATTATAAAGGTGTATCCTTAGTAAGTCTGTTTCCAGACATCCAGTTCTTTATGTTTCAGGAGCCTTAGATCAGATGAAGTTAGATAGAGAGATGGCAGGAGAATGGAGGTCTTCCAGGGCTATCAGGCTGCTGAGTGAAACTTGGTTTGATACAGGGGGCTCAGGGATCAGGGAAGATGGGTAGAGCAAGAATCAGGAATCTGATGAATGTGCAAAAGAGATTCATGATTTCTAGCTAGAGGTTGTTTATTTCAATTTTTAGGTCTTGGTCTATTTTGTTCCATTCAATCACCTTTAATATTGTATTTTCTTCAAGTGATTTATGTGTTTCCTCTCAAAGGGCTTCTAGCTGTTTGCTTGTGGTTTTATGTATTTTTAAAGGGATTATTTTACCCTCATTAAAGGCATTTTTCATCTTCATGAAATGCCATTTTCACTCAGAATCTTGCTCTTTAAGAGTGTTTGGGTATCCAGGGTAGGAAAAATGGGTTCTCTTTTTTTATTTTCTATATTCTATGTTTACATTCCAAAGGCTTTCCCCTTTCCCAGTTCCCCCCTCCCTATGTCCCATAGTTCCTCTCCCCCCAACTATTCCCTAATCATTCCCCCTCCCCCCACAGTTTCTCTACAAAACTGGATCCAATCTTTCCAGGCCCTGGGTCCTCTCCTTTCTTCTTGGGAATCATTTGATTTGCTAATTGTGCCTTGAGTATTTAGGGCTTCTGGGCTCATTAATATCCACTTATCAGTGATTGCATTTCATGTGTATTCTTTTGTGATTGGGTTAGCTCACTCAGGATGATATTTTCCAGGTCTAACCATTTACCTACAAATTGCATGAATTCATTATTTTTAATTGTTGTGTAATGCCAAATTACAGTGGCTTCTGTTGGTTATGTTGTTGCATTTTTCTTTCACCACTTGGTCATTTCTGAAGTTAACTTACCTGGGTGTCTTTGACTGGAGCAGGTTTCTTTAGAGACAGATAGAGCCATGTGACCTGGGTTCCAGCAGGCCTCCTGGCAGTAAGGCAGTGCTGTGTCTTGTTAGGACAGACAGCTAGTGTCCCTGCTTAGTGCAACCATTATGTATCCCTGTGTTTCTGATTAAGGCAGTCCTTCTTAAATCCAGGTTGTCCTTGGGGTCTGGGGCAGACATATTAATCTGCCATAGTTGCAGTTGGAGGTACAGAATAGAAGAACAATGGGGCTCTAGAAGAGCTCAATAGATACTTCATGTTCTGTTCTCTGTGGGAGTCCCAAATAGTGTAGGTATTCAGCCAAGGTTCTCAACTCTGTTCCTAGGTATGGAAGATCTCCTGTTAGACAGGTAGGCTGTTAGGAGTTGGAGGTATACCCTGTTTTCATAAGTTCAGAAAGTATTAACCCTTCAGGTGTAAAATTTATATAGAATATTGAAATTTTTGGTATTCCATATTAATATGCTTCAGTATATGGGACAATAAAGATGGGAAGGGCATATAGGACTCTTTATTGTATGCTGAATTTTATGTTTTAAAGGGCTTAAGGGGACGACTTTGAAGAACCATCATCAGCAAACCTGCATTGCTATGTACTTTGCTACTGAAGTCACATTTCATGAGAAAAATGTTGCATTGTGTTAAAAAAATCTTATTTGTAATTGAGCTATATCACCTGTTAGATTTAGTTTCAATAGATTAATTGGAATTTTCAACATAAATCATGGGAATTATAACTGAATGATCAGTTCTTTGTAATGAAGAATATAAAGTTATGTTTATTGATGCAATGGGTATCACATTGCCCAGAAAATATCTGTGGATAATGAATATGATCCTCGCTATTGTATTTCTGTGCCATTTGAAACCTTGTTTCAAGTGACTGAAGAATCAAAAATCAGTGTCCAATTAATGGGTAACAAACAGGACGAGAAGGTTTTACTAATAAATGATATCAAACAGTTAATGAAAATACAGGATTATTCTATGGAATGAAAATAGGATAAAGGCTATCACTTGTTCCTCATAGCACAACATGGAATCAGATTTCTGATTCCAACAAGAAATAAAGGGATATCAAACTGGAATGAATCTATGGTATATTATCTGTGAAATGAGGGAGAAAATTTTATTTTATATACCCATATAGTACTGTAGTGAATATCTTAAAGATTGCCCTCCAACAGAATAACTTAAAGTTAAAAAGAAACCAAAGATTTCCTTGATGATTAGGAAAACACGGTGGTGTGTGGTATGCATTTTTTCCACTATGTCAAGTCAATAATAGGAACTGTGGATAAAAAGAAAAGAAATTTTAAGAAATTCTATTTGTCTTCCAAGCAACATAGACAATGTCTCTGTAGAAAACAATATGAAGCCTCACCTCTCAATCTTGGCAAAACCAAATTCAAGATTATTGAAGAACCTGAATGTTTGATCTGCAGTATTGATATAATGAGTATATTATGGATCTCAGTTCAATGCTCCTGTGCACAAAATTACTTCCCCAAACTAGCACAGCCCAGGATGGCATTTCAGCAGCAGTGACAATGGAATGAAGTGTCATCCTCCATGCATATTCCCAATTCATTACCACCCAGTATACAGAAAGTAGAAAATATCACAAGACACTCAATTTACCGAATCTGTAAGTCTGCAGAAGTACTTAATTTAAAAAATTAAGAATTCAACCAAACTATGAACCAAATTTTTATTTGTAGCAACAAAGATAGTGCAATAAACTCCACAGCAAGATTTCATTATAAGCTAGTGACATGCCAACCATTCCAAAAATGGATTTAAAGATGCCACTTAATTCAGTGTGGATATTATGGGCAAAATATAAGGCAGTTTAAAAAATTACAAATTAAATTCAATGCTCCATCTCTGTCACTTATTGTAACAGACATACATATATGTTGTTGCAATGTAATCTAAGTCAGTACTGTTTCAAAACAAACAACAACTAGACATGAGTAAAAAAAATATAAGATATATACTAACATTAGGAATAAATTTCTCTCTCATCAATGACACTGAAATTCTTTCCTATGAGTAAAATTTATGAAATTGTTCTCAAACTTCTCAAAGAGGTGTAAACAAGCATCAACAAAGAAAAGTTTCATCAAATGGCATTGACTGCCAGAGACTGATTATCAGGCAAGAGATCAGCAATACTGTCTCAGTGAATGTCTGCACAAGTACTTACATTGGACAGAATGGGTGCTGAATCTCTATAAATCCAGGCAGTTTGGGATTTAGCATAATGACATGTTGTCCAGATGACAGGAATTACAGGAAGTTTGAGGATATTTTGTAAACATGTCTAGCATACCATAGTATATGGAACAAGAGTGAGAAAGCTGAACTCCTCACTCAATCTGTCATATGAGACTGCTCTTCCCTTCACTAGACAATGGAAGGCATAATGCCCCATGATTCTTCTCAAATTGTGAATGATATCAAACTTTTTTTAAATTTTTATTTTCTATATTCTATGTTTACATTCCAAAGGCTTTCCCCTTTCCCAGTCCCCCCCCACACCCTACGTCCCATAGTGCCTCTTCCCCCCAACTATTCGCCAATCATTCCCTCTCCCCCCACGGTTTCTTTACTAAACTGGATCCAATCTTTACAGGCCCAGGGTCCTATCCTTTCTTCTTCTTGGGAATCATTTGACTTGCTAATTGTGCCTTGAGTATTTAGGGCTTCTGGGCTCATTAATATCCACTTATCAGAGATTGCATTTCATCTGTATTCTTTTGTGAATGGGTTAACTCACTCAGTATGATATTTTCCAGGTCTAACCATTTACCTACAAATTGCATGAATTCATTATTTTTAATTGCTGAGTAGTATTCCATTGTATAAATATACCACATTTTCTGTATCCATTCCTCCTTTCAGGGATATTTGGGCTCCTTCCAATTTTTGGCTATTATAAACAAGGCTGCTATAAACATAGTGGAGCATGTGTCTTTATTGTATTCAGGGGAATCCTCTGGATATATGCCCAGGAGTGGTATGCCAGGGTCCTCTGGAAGTGACATGCCCAATTTTCTGAGGAACCGCCAAACTGATTTCCAGAGCATTTTTACAATTTTGCAATCCCACCACCAGTGGAGAAGTGTTCCTCTTTCTCCACATCCTTGCCAGCACTTGTTGTCTCTTGAGTTTTTAATCTTAGCCATTCTGACTGCTGTGAGGTGGAATCTCAGGGTTGTTTTGATTTGCATTTCCCTGATGACTAATGATGTTGAACATCTCTTAAGGTGTTTCTCGTCCATCTGAATTTCTTCTGGTGAAAAATCTTTGTTTAGCTCTGTACCCCATTTTTTGATAGGGTTATTTGGTTCTTTGTGGTGTAACTTCTTGAGTTCTTTGTATATATTGGATATTAGCCCTCTGTCGGATGTGGGGTTGGTGAAGATCTTTTCCCACTTTGTTGGTAAACTCAGGATAGCTAAAACTATTCTCAACAATAAAAGGACTTCTGGGGGAATCTATATCCCTGACCTCAAGCAGTACTACAGAGCAATTGTGTTAAAAACTGCATGGTATTGGTACAGCAACAGGCAAGTAGATCAATGGAATAGGATTGAAGACCCAGAAATTAACCCACAGACTTATGGTCACTTGATCTTTGATAAAGGAGCCACAACCATTCAGTGGAATAAAGATAGCCTTTTCAACAAATGGTGCTGGTTCAACTGGAGGTCAACATGCAGAAGAATGCGAATTGACCCACTCTTATCTCTTTGCACTAAGATCAACTCCAAGTGGATCAAGGACCTCCACATAAAACCAGACACACTGAAACTATTAGAAAAGAAACTTGGGAAGACCCTGGAGGACTTGGGCACATGGGGAAAACTTCCTGAATAGAACATCAATAGCTTACGCACTAAGATCAAGAATTGACAAATGGGACCTCATAAAATTACAAAGTTTCTGCAAGACAAAGGACACTGCCAGAAGGATGATATCAAACTTTTATGAATTTCTCAATTCTTGTCTATGGAAGTTCTGATGAAATCCGTTGTGTTTATACATTTTGACACAGCATCTGTTCCAAGCTGTCCAGGAGAAAAATTGCCCTGGGAAGATTTGTGCCATAGATATGAATGAAATCCTGGCACTTGAGGATGGAGAATATGATCATTACAACATGTTTTCATAATTGTTTTGATCAAAAATTTTCACATCTCAGATGTAGAGTTTGAGTCTAGAATTTTTCTGATGTATACAAGGAACATGATATAGGATGTTTGGAAGGAACTGTTGAATATAATTACATGGACCTTCAGAGAGCAGTAACTTTAAAACAGACACATTTGGTGTGAATGTGTGTGTATGTGTAATGTTTGACTGCATAAGAAACAGATTTCACAACTGCTCGATCTTAGAGCCCAGCAGACTTGAAGAAGCTGTGTGTTTTCACTATTTCCTTTTTTGCTTCTGAAGTTTTCTTTCCTTTTTTGCTGTTGACTGAACCAAATTGCTTTTGGAGGATAAAGAATAGTGAAGATAATCATGGAGATTTGAGAACTGACTGTGGTTTTTGCCTTCAGACAATGGAGAAAACAATTGACAGCTTTTATGATGACATTGTTGAACTTAGGTAAGTCATTAACATTATTTCCTGCTTTAATGTTATGAATTAGAAATATTTAGCTGTGTATACAAACATTGGAGTTCTGTCCTGTTCTTCCTTCTGTATCTTTAGGAACAACTGAAAATTAAGTATAATGTCAATCACTATTTGAATACTTTCAAATGTCTGACAGCTTAGTTTAGCTTTAATACACTGGGCTCCAGATCACAATCCTGGATGATGAGACAGTTTGCATTCTATCTGTTGAGTCTTTTTGAATATCATATGTAGAAAGAGGTTTCCTCATCTACTTTGAATTCACAATTCCCACATTTGACAAGAGCTTAATATGAAGAGACAACATCACTGCCTCTATTCAATTGTCTGCCAATAATTACAGTATGAGCATGCATCTAAATGCCTTCCTAAAATGGTTATCTAATTTTGGTCTCCAACAGTTGGATATACATTCATTCATTGAAATGTTTGTGTATAAGCAGGTCTACCATGCCTTCTTCCATGTATAATATTATATCTACACTTGAGAATGTACATATATATTGCTTTATGATTGTTTTAAAATGAGCTTTTCCTGCCATTCTGGAGTTGACAGTGAATATGGAAAAAAGATTGTCAGTCTAAATATTCTGTAACTAGAATAATACTTCGGTCCAATTTTGCAAATGGCCAGTCACATATTAGGCTTATTATCAGTATCAGGTAAATGGCCAATATTTCTAATAATTATTGAATAAATATAACAAGAGAGAAAATCTAGGTAAATATATGTACTACTTTGTCTAAGACACTGTTTTCAATGTGGCTCCATAGTTCTGAGATCCCAAGTGTGAGAAGTTATCATCAGTGGCTATAGATCATGAGCGATAGACAATTGTAATCACTCACCTTTTAGCTAATCAATGTGCCTGTGAATTCTTTGTCTCTTTCTGACTCTTATCCCATCTCTTATTCAATTTTCACGTCTTTGCGATGTAAAAAAATATTTTCCAATTGTCAGTCACAGTATACTGTGTACACTTTGATAATGATGGTTGCTTCAAATTATTATACTTCTGTTAGGCCAGCAGGAATTTTATTTCCAATGCATTCTGTATTATTCCACACCTCATTGGAAAAATACTGGAAATTCTCATGGGTGACCCATTTATAAGCCACAATAAGACTGAAAATTACAAATATGTGAACTATGTCAATACACTTTTCAGGTTTAGAAAGAAACTCTTTGCTCCAAACTTTCGATTAAAAAATGCAAATTTCAGCAAATGAGCATGTTAAATATTTTTATCCTGATTAGAGGTAATTGCTAGTAGTAACAGAAGAACTGCCAACTGTGCTGGGTCAGATAAACACATTTCATATGGAGATAAGATCTCTGTGCTCAGACATATCTTAAAGGATCTCAAAGAATAAGGAAGACTGAGATGTTAAGAGAAATGTGATAAAAGTTTTGTGAAATTGACATAATAACAACACACTAAAAGGTAACATTAAATTGATGAGTAAAAGAACATAAAGGATAATATTCTGCTTATGTGCTATATTGTATCATTTTGAATATTTTGAAATGGATAAATATATTTAAATGTAATATATCTTAAAATAATTATCCTGTTTGTTGAATATTAATAGTTGAAAATTAAAATCAGGATCATTACTGTACATAATTCCCAAAGAATATTTTGTATGGTTGGAAACAATTTATTACTCAACAAGAGACATAGGATCTTCAGGTATGGATATTATTAAATATGCATTAATGATAGCTTAGGGTATGAAATGATAGAATATATAAGATGGAGAGAAACTTGAAGCATTCCCACTAAAATCAGGGACTAGACAAGGCTGCCCTCTCTCTCCATATCTTTTCAATATAGTACTTGAAGTTCTAGTGAGAGCAATTAGACAACATAAGGAAGTCAAAGGGATACAAATTGGAAAGGAAGAAGTCAAACTATCATTATTTGCAGATGATATGATAGTTTACCTAAGCGACCCAAAAAACTCCACCAGAGAACTTCTACAGCTGATAAACAACTTCAGCAAAGTGGCAGGTTATAAAATTAACTCAAGCAAGTCAGTGGCCTTCTTGTACTCAAAGGACAAGCAGGCAGAGAAAGAAATTAGGGAAATAACACCCTTCACAATAGCCACAAACAACATAAAGTATCTTGGCATAACTCTAACCAAACAAGCGAAAGATCTGTACAACAGGAACTTCAAGTCCTTGAAGAAAGAAATCGAAGAAGACCTCAGAAGATGGAAAAATATTTCTTGCTCCTGGATTGGCAGGATCAATATAGTAAAAATGGCCATCTTGCCAAAAGCAATATACAGATTCAATGCGATCCCCATCAAAATTCCAACTCAATTCTTCATAGATCTAGAAAGAGCAATTCTCAAATTCATCTGGAGCAACAAAAAACCCAGGATAGCTAAAACTATTCTCAACAATAAAAGGACTTCTGGGGGAATCAATATCCCTGACCTCAAGCAGTACTACAGAGCAATTGTGTTAAAAACTGCATGGTATTGGTACAGCAACAGGCAAGCAGATCAATGGAACAGGATTGAAGACCCAGAAATTAACCCACAGACTTATGGTCACTTGATCTTTGATAAAGGAGCCACAACCATCCAGTGGAATAAAGATAGCCTTTTCAACAAATGGTGCTGGTTCAACTGGAGGTCAACATGCAGAAGAATGCAATTGACACACTCTTATCTCTTTGCACTAAGATCAACTCCAAGTGGCTCAAGGACCTCTACATAAAACCAGACACACTGAAACTATTAGAAAAGAAACTTGGGAAGACCCTGGAGGACTTGGGCACAGGGGAAAAGTTCCTGAACAGAACACCAATAGCTTATGCACTAAGATCAAGAATCGACAAATGGGACCTCATAAAATTACAAAGTTTCTGCAAGGCAAAGGACACTGTCAGAAGGACAAAACGGCAACCAACAAAGTGGGAAAAGATCTTCACCAACCCCACATCCGACAGAGGGCTAATATCCAATATATACAAAGAACTCAAGAAGTTAGACCGCACAGAACCAAATAACCCTATCAAAAAATGGGGCACAGAGCTAAACAAAGAATTTTCACCAGAAGAAATTCTGATGGCCGAGAAACACCTTAAAAGATGTTCAACATCATTAGTCATCTGGGAAATGCAAATCAAAACAACCCTGAGATTCCACCTCACACCAGTCAGAATGGCTAAGATTAAAAACTCAAGAGACAACAAGTGCTGGCGAGGATGTGGAGAAAGAAGAACACTCCTCCACTGTTGGTGGGATTGCAACATTGTAAAACTGCTCTGGAAATCAGTTTGGCGGTTCCTCAGAAAATTGGGCATGTCACTTCCAGAGGACCCTGGCATACCACTCCTGGGCATATACCCAGAGGATTCCCCTGCATGCAATAAAGACACATGCTCCACTATGTTTATAGCAGCCTTGTTTATAATAGCCAGAAATTGGAAGGAGCCCAAATATCCCTCAAAGGAGGAATGGATACAGAAAATGTGGTATATTTATACAATGGAATACTAGTCAGCAATTAAAAATAATGAATTCATGCAATTTGTAGGTAAATGGTTAGACCTGGAAAATATCATCCTGAGTGAATTAACCCAATCACAAAAGAATGCACATGAAATGCAATCACTGATAAGTGGATATTAATGAGCCCAGAAGCCCTAAATACTCAAGACACAAATAGCAAGTCAAATGATTCCCAAGAAGAAGAAAGGAGAGGACCCTGGGCCTGTAAAGATTGGATCCAGTTTTGTAAAGAAACCGAGGGGGGAGGGGGAATGATTGGGGAATAGTTGGGGGGGGGAGAGGAACTATGGGAAGTATGGTGGGTGGGAACTGGGAAAGGGGAAAGCCTTTGGAATGTAAACATAGAATATAGAAAATAAAAAAAAAGAAAAAAAAAGAAAAAAAGAAAGAAAAAACTTTTTGGATGTATTATTTGATTCTCAAAATATTCAAAATTATTAAGATGCTTAATGTATAAAACACATTTAAATAATAAAATAAATTTAAGGAGAAACTGCTATGTCTTTCATATGTGGTTTAGTTCATGCTTTTTTATGTATATGTGGAATTACAACTCCAAGGTTGTTTTATAGCAGTCTTACTCAAGAGGACTGTAACAAGCATGACATTCAGAGATAAAACAATCTTTATCAATTTCCATGAATACAAAATTTATCATCATATTGCCCAATGCCTATGAATTCTTAAATTGTATTCAGATCTAAAGATATCTACTATATGAGGCTTATTTCAAGAAATTTAGACAGGAATTTACCATTTCTTATATTACAAACTTTATTGAAATTGAAACTATGTTTCAATTATCTCCCTTAGTCATCATTATGCCTTATTTTAGAATACCAGAAAGAATATAATAGGTTTTTTATGGTAATGTTTTTTGCTACTGATAAGATCAACAAGAATCGTTGTTTTGCTCAACATGTCTTTGCTATTTGTCAACATTATTGATCTGTGTCAAGACACATTAGGTATTCTGGATATATTACACTCAACAATAAAGCAATAGTGAGGATTTTATTAATTATGTGTTTGGAGAAGATCCATTTTTTTAGACCTTACAGGACCATCATGGAAAACATCTTTAAAACTGACAATTCAATCAAGGACACCAAATGTAAGAATGTGTGACACTGAATGAGGTAATATTAAATTCCATTTACAGGTGCCTACAAGAAACTTTGGGCAACATGCATTTATGAGTGTTCTGCTATACACACATGCACACAAACACACACACTCACACACACATTAAAAATAGTAAATAATTAAATAATCAGATCATAGATGTTTTGAGAAAACAGGCAAAATTGTGTTGTAGGAAATTCAGACTTGTCAGGAATAGTCTAGAATCTATTAGGAATAATACATTATATTTCCAGTATAATCTTACAGTCCTAAATAGGAGCTCTGAAATGTGAGTAGAGTTACTTGTATATGAGTCCATGAATCCTAACAATCATATTCCTCAAGTTGATGTTTTATCCTCTCTTCTACATTCTTTAGGTTTTCTTTGGACCATTTAATCCTAACCTAAGTGGCCATGACCAGTTCCCCTATGTCCAACAGATAGCTACCAAGGACGCATATTTCCCATGGCATGGTCTCCTTGATGCTTCATTTTAGATGGACTTGGATATGGACTGGTCATCTCATATGATGGCCAGGACATTCAGTTTCCCTCAGATTTAAGAGAAGAAATGCAAAGGCATGTGATCTGTTTAGCTTTTGTGAAAGTGATCACAGTGTCCATGGAGATATACCAAGCAAGGGCTAAGATACATGATGAACAAATTATGGCATCTTCAGCAAAGGTTGTTATCATTTATGGTGAAATGAACTCTACTCTAGAAATCAACTTTAGAAGGTGGGACTATTTTGGTTCTCGGAGAATCTGGATCACAACCTCACAATGGGATGTTATCACAAATAAAAAAGAATTCAGACAAGGTTACAATTTGTATAATGCTGTGTATTCTGTGGCCCACACCCACCACAAACTCATTCTTCAACAAGTAGAGTCTTAGAAAACAGTAGAGTTCAAAGGAGAATTCACTGAATATCAGCAGGTAAAGTTTCTTATATTTCATTATACTTAGATATATTGTGATCTTTTAAATGGACCCAGAGAAACACCCATCCATTTATCAAAGATTTTTCTTTCACTAGAAATATTTCTATGCTGAAAAACTCCCCAATTAATATTTTACATGGACGAATATCCATTTCAAGGATCACATTTAATAGGAGACAATACATTTTTTATGATAGCAGTGAATTTTGTGAAAACGTGTCTCATTTCCACAAGTGAGTTTAAAATTTAAAATAGGAGTCAAGAGTGTTGTCGTGAAAACCTTAAGTTATGACAAGACTAGACTATGTTTCTAAAGAATAATTTCTCAAGAATAAATACGTTTATTTTAACTAATAGTTACTCATTTAAATTATTTACAAAACCATAAATGATTAAGACTGTACATTTTATTAAGTTTATACTTATCTCATATATGTATACTATCTATACATGAAAAACTCATAAAAAATCTTTATTTTCACACACGTTCAGAATACCCATTCATTTGCACATACATGGCTTCATTTTTTAAAAAGTATTTTTGAGGCGCCGGGCATGGTGGTACACGCCTGTAATCCCAGCACTTGGGAGGCAGAGGCAGGCGAATTTCTGAGTTCGAGGACAGCCTGGTCTACAGAGTGAGTTCCAGGACAGTCAGGACTACACAGAAAATCCCTGTCTCGAAAAACCAAAACAAAAAAGTATTTTTGAGAAAGGTGTGCACACACACACTCACACACCATGTTACTTGTTATTTCATAATCATTTTTTTTCTAGCATGTTTTAGCATTGGACATCAATAAGAAGTATATTAATGTCTAATTATCCATGAAGTATATTGTTTTTTACTTCGTGATTACTTTAATACACTGTCTTTTCTTGAATTCATTAAAAATTTAGGGGAAATTCTCAAAATTTCCTTCCCTTTATTGTTATGCATATGTAAGCATCTAATGGTGCATCTCATTTAGGTGTCTTCCTTGTGAAAATCAGGGTATTTATTATTCCTGTTGGAGACCTGGTGAGCATGAACAATAGAGAAAATCAGTGTGCAGAGTATGACATTTTCATCATTTGGAATTTCCACAAGGCCTTGGATTAAAAGTGAAAATAGGAAACTATTTTCCTTGTTTTCTACAGAACCAACAGCTTCATATATCTGAAGACGTGGAGTGGGCCACGGGAAGAACATCAGTGAGTACAAATTTTTATTTTTTTCAGTTTATATACATTTTAAATTATGAGGTAATGAAGTAATAGATCTGTGTTAAGACCAACTGCTACTCATTCTCAGTTACAAGCACCTGATGTCTCTCAATTTCATGTAAATCTGATCTTAGGTATCAATGGCCTCTGGATTCCATATTCAGTTGCACCCACGTGCCTATTCACCACTCAGGAATATATTTATTAAATTTGTATATATAATGCATATTTTGTAACTATATTTAAACTACAGAATTTGCAGATTCTGTGTGAACAAATTTATAGCCTAGTTAAGAATAGTATGTATTCATTAACAGAAATCTTTTTCTAGATTCAAGGTTTTCATTCTTACTTTGTGTGTATATATATATATATATAATATATGTATTATATATGTGATATATGCATCATATAAATATATATCTATGATTTTTACATTTTATTGAATATTTTCCTTATTTACCTTTCAAATGTCATGTTTTCCAGATCTCCCCTCCAGAAGACCCGTATGCAATTCTGCTTTACTCTGCCTCTATGAGGGTGTTCCCCTACCCATCCACCCACTCTCACCTTCCAGCCCTGGCATTCCCCTACACTGGAGCCTTGAACCCCCATAGGCCCAAAAGCCACTCCTCCCACTGACATCCAACAAGGACATTCTCTGCTACATATGTGGCTGGACCCATGAGTTCCTGCATGTGTAGTATTTGGTTGGTGGTCCATTCCCTGGGAGTTTGGCTGGTTGACACTGTTGCTCCCCAAATGGGGCTGTAAATGTCCTCAGCTTCTTCAGTCCCTTCTCCAGTCCCTCTATCAAGGACCCCAAGCTCGGTCCAATGGTTGACTGTGAGCATCCGCCTTTGTATTTTTTAGGCTCTAGCAGAGCCTTTCAGGAGACAGCCATATTAGGCTCTTATCAGCAAGCACTTCCCTGCATCTACAATAACATCCTGGTTTGGGAATTATATATGGGATAGATCCCCAGGTAGGGCAGTCTCTTTTTTTTCCATAATTTTTTTTAATTTTTATTTTGTATATTCTATGTTTACATTCCAAAGGCTTTCCCCTTTCCCAGTTCCCCCCCACCCTACGTCCCATAGTTCCTCTCCCCCCCCCAACTATTCCCCAATCATTCCCTCTCCCCCCCCACGGTTTCTTTACAAAATTGGATCCAAACTTTATAGGCCCAGGGTCCTCTCCTTTCTTCTTCTTGAGAATCATTTGACTTGCTAATTGTGCCTTGAGTATTTAGGGCTTCTGGGCTCATTAATATCCACTTATCAGTGATTGCATTTCATCTGTATTTTTTTGTGATTGGGTTAACTCACTCAGGATGATATTTTCCAGGTCTAACCATTTACCTACAAATTGCATGACTTCATTATTTTTAATTGCTGAGTAGTATTCCATTGTATAAATATACCATATTTTCTGTATCAATTCCTCCTTTGAGAGATATTTGGGCTCCTTCCAATTTCTGGCTATTATAAACAAGGCTGCTATAAACATAGTGGAACATGTGTCTTTATTGTATGCAGGGGAATCCTCTGGATATATGCCCAGGAGTGGTATGCCAGGGTCCTCTGGAAGTGACATGCCCAATTTTCTGAGGAACCGCCAAACTGATTTCCAGAGCGGTTTTACCATTTTGCAATTAGGGCAGTCTCTTAATGGTCTTTTTTTTCAGTCTCTTCTCGACACTTTGTTTCCATCATGCCTCTTGTGAATATTTTGTTTCCCCTTCTAAGAAGGACTGAAGCATCCACAAATTGGTCTAGCCTATTCTTGAGCTTCATTTGGTCTGTAAATTGTATCTTGGGTATTCAGAGATTTTTGGATAATAGCCACTTATCAGTGAATACATATCATGAGTGTTCTTTTGTTATTGGGTTACCTTACACAGGGTAATATATTCTAGTTCCATCCTTTTTCCTAAGAATTTCATGAATTAATTGTTTTTAATAGCTGAGTAGAACCCCACTGTGCAAATTCACCACATTTTCTTTTTCAATTCCTGTGGTAAAGTATATCCGGATAATTTTCAGCATCTGGCTATTATAAATAAGGCTGTTGTAAACATAGTGTAGCATGTGTCCTCATTACATGTTGGAGCACATTCTAGGTATATGCCCAAGAGTGGTATATCTGGGTCCGATTTTCTGAGTAATGGACAGACTTATTTCCAAAGTGATTGTACCAGCTTGCAATCCTGCCAGCAATGGAGTAAAGTCCCTCTTTCTCCATATCCTCACCAACATCTCCTGTCACCTGAATTTTTGAACTTAGCCATTCTGACTGGTGTGAGGTGAAATCTCAGGGTTGTTTTGATTTCCATTTCCCTGGTCACTAAGGATATTGAAAATTTCTTTTGGTGCTTCTCAGCCATTTGATATTGAGAATTCTCTGTTTAGCTCTGCACTACACTTTTTATTAGGGTTCTTTGGTTCTTTGGAATCTAACATATTGGGTTCTTGTATATATTGAATATTAGCCATCTACCAGATGTAGGATTAGTAAAGACTTTTCCCAATCTATTTGTTGCAATTTTAGCCTATCAAGAGTGTCATTTGCCTGAGAAAAGCTTTGCAATTTTATAAAGTTCCATTTGTCAATTCTTGATCTTAGAGCATAAGATATTGGTGTTCTATTCAGGAAATTTTCCCTCTGCCCATGTGCTCGAGGCTCTTCCCCACTTTCTTTTCTATTAGTTTCAGTGTGTCTGGTTTTATGTGGAGGTCCTTGATCCATTTGGACTTGAGCTTTGTACAAGGAGATAAGAATGGATCAATTTGCATTCTTCTACATGCTGAATACCCATTGAACCAGCAAAATTTATTTAAAATGCTGTCTTTTTCCACTAGAACGCTTTAGCTCCTTTATCAAAGATTAAGTGATCATATTTGTGTGGGTTCAATTCTAGGTCCTTAATTTTACTCCAGTGATCTACCTGACCCTTCACTGTATCAATACCAAACAAATTTTTCACTATTGCTCTGTAATACTGCTTGAGGTTAGGGATGGTGAATCCCCCAAATCTTCTTTTATTACCGAGAATTGTTTTCCCTATCTTGAGTTATTTTCTTATTACAAATGAATTTGAGAATTGCTCTTTCTGACTCTATTAGGAATTGAGTTGGAATTTTGATTGGGATTGCATTGAATCTGTAGATTGCTTTCAGCATGATGGCAATTTTTACAACACTATTTCTACCATTACATGAGGATGGGAGATCTTTCCATCTTCTGAGGTCTTTAATTTCTTACTTCAGAGACTTTAACTTATTGTCATACAGATCTTTCACTTGTTTGGTTAGAGTCACACTAGTATACTTTATATTGTTTGTGATTATTGTGAAGGGTGCCATTTCATTAATTTCTTTCTCAGACTATTTATTCTTTGAGTAATAGGAAGGTTACTGATTTGTTTTAGTTGATATTATATCTGGCCATTTTGCTGAAATTGTTATTAGCTCTATGAGTTCTCTGATGGAATTTTTGAGGTCACTTAAATATACTATCATATCATCTGCAAATAGTGATATTTTGACTCTTCCTTTCTAATTTGTATCCCTTTGATCTCTTTTTGTTGTAGAATTGCTCTGGCTAGAACTTTGAGTACTTTATTGAATAGTTGTGGAGAGAGTGGGCAGCCTTGTCTAGTCCCTGATTTTAGTGGGATTGTTTCAAGTTTCTCTCCATTTAGTTTGATGTTGGCTACTAGTTTGCTCTATATTGCTTTCATTATGTTTAGGTATGGGCCTTGAATTCCTGATCTTTCCAAGACTTTTACCATGAAGGGGCATTATATTTTTTTTTCAAATCTATTTGAAAAATTTCTCAACATTTATTGTGTCTATTTTCTTTGAATTTTTTATATAGAGGATTATGTTTATAAATGTACTTACATAGAACCATCCCTGCCTCCCTGGGATGAGGCTCACTTGATTATATTGAACATTTTGATATATTCTTGAATTCAGTGTTTGAGTATTTAATTAAGTATATTTGCATCAATGTTCATATGGAAAATTGGTCTGAAGTTCTCTTTCTTTGTTGGGTCTTTGTGTGGTTTTGGTATTGATATAACTTTAGATTCATAGATCAAATTTTGTATTGTTCCTCCTGTTTCTATTTTGTAGAATAGTTTGGAGTGTATTGGTATTAGGTTTTCTTTGAAGGTCTGCACAAAATTTGTCTGGTCCTGGACTTTTCTTGGTTGGGAGATTGATAATGATGGCTTCTATTTCTTTAGGGGTTATGGGCTGTTTAGACCATTTATCTGATCCTGATTTAACTTTGGTATTTGGTATCTGTCTAGAAAATTGTCCATTTCATCCAGATTTTTCAGTTTTGTTGAGTATAGGCCATTGTAGAAGGAACTGATGATTTTTGAATTCCCACCATTTCCATTATTATGTCTCCCATTTCATTTCTGATTTTGTTTATTTGGATCCTGTCTCTGTGCCCTCTGGTTATTTTACCTAATGGTTTATGTTGTACCTTCATTTTCATTACATTCTAATGAGTCTTTTATTTCTTTATTTCTTCCTTGAACAAGTTATCATTTAGTATAGTTCAGCTGCCATGTGTATGTGGTTTTTATGTAGGGTTTGTTGTTGTTGTTGCTGCTGCTGTTGTTGTTGTTGAAGACCAGCCTTAGTTGGTGGTGATCTGTTAGGATGCATGGGATTAGTTCAATCTTCATCTGTTGATGCCTGATTTGTGACTGATTATTGTCAGATTTGGAGAAGGTATCATGAGGTGCTGAGAAGGTATATTCTTTTGTTTTAGTATGAAATACTCTGTAGATATCAGTTAAATCCATTTGGCCCATAACTTCTGTTATTTTCACTGTATCTCTGTATAGTTTCTGTTCCCCTGATCTGTCCACTGATGAGAGTGGGAGGGGCAATGTGTGATTTGAGCATTAGTAAAGTTTCTTTTATGAATGTGGCTGCTCTTGCATGTGAATCATAGATTCTCAGAATTAAGAGTTCTTGGTAGAATTATCCTTTGATGAATGTGAAACGTTCTTCATAATGATTTTTTTTTATAACTTTTGGTTGAAAGTCAATTTTATTTGATATTAGTATGGCTACTCCAGATTTTTTTGGGGGTGGGGGGAACTATTAGCACAGAAAATTGTTTTCCAGCCCTTTACTCTGAGGTATTGACTGTCTTTGTCACTGAGGTGTGTTTCATGTAAGCAGCAAAATGTTGGGGGTCCTGTTTACGTATTCAGTCTGTTTGTGTCTTTTTGTTGGGGAATTGAATTTATTGATGTTAAGACATAATAAGGAAAAGTGATTCTTGCTTCCTGTTTTTGTTGTTGTTTTGTGGGTGTGGTTTTAGTTGTAGTTAGATGTGGAATTATGTTTGCTTGGCAATCTTCTTTTGGGTTTGTTAAAAGAAGATTGCTTTCTTGCTTTTTCTATGGAGAAATTTCCCACCTTGTTTTGGATTTTTTAATTTTTATTCTTTATAGGGCTGGATTGGTGGAAAGATATTGTGTAAACCTGTTTTTTTTCATGGTATATCTTGGTTTCTCCATCTATGGTAATTGAGAGTTTTGCTGGGTATTGTAGCCTAGGGTGAGTATGATATCTGCCAAGGATCTTCTAGCTTTCGTAGTCTCTGGTGAGAAAACTGCTGTAATTCTGATAGGTCTGATATTATATATTACTTGGCATTTTTCTTACTGTTTTAATATTTTTTCTTTGTTCAGTGCATTTGGTGTTTTGAATATTATTGACAGGAGGAATTTCCTTTCTGCTCCAGTCTATTTGGAGTTATGTAGGGTTCTTTTATGTGCATGGGCATCTCTTTCTTTAGGTTAGGGAAGTCATCTTCTATAATTTTGTTGAAGATATTGATGGCCTTTTAAGTTGAGAATCTTCACTTTCTTCTATACCTATTATCCTTCTATACCTATTGTGTCCTGGATTTCCTAGATATTTTGGGTTAGGAGAATTTTACATTTGCATTTTTGACTGTTGTGTCAGTGTTTTCTAAAGTATCTTCTGCACCCGAGTTTCTCTCTACTACCTCTTGTATTCTGTTGGTGATGTGTGCATCTATGCTTTGCTATCTCCTTCCCAGGTTTTCTATCTCTAGAATTGTCTCCATTTGTGAAATTTTTATTGTTTCCTTTTTCATTTTTCCATTTTGGTCTGAAGTTTACTTTGTTGGGTCTTTGTGTGGTTTTGGTTTAAATTTTTGGTTGTGTTTTCCAGTAATTCTTTTTGTGTTTCCTCTTTCTACTTGTTTATTTGTGTTGTTCTGTATTTCTTTTTTTTTAACTTTTCTATATTCTTTGTTTACAATCAAAGGCTTTCCTCATTCCAAGTTCACCCCTCACCTTAAGTCCCATAAGTTCTCTCCCTCCCCTATTCCCCAATCCCCCCTCCCACCGCCATTTCTCTGTTCTGGTACTCTCCTACAAAACAGGATTCAGTCTTTTCGGGACCAGGTTCCTCTCATTCCTTATTCTTGGGAATCTTTTGACTTGCTAATTGTGCCTTGATTATTCAGAGCTTCTGAGCTCATTAATATCCACTTATCAGTGATTGCATTTCATGTGTATTCTTTTGTGATTGGGTTAACTTGCTTAGGATGATATTTTCCAGATCTAAACATTTGCCTACAAATTGCATGAATTTGTTATTTTTAATTGCTGAGTAGTATTCCTTTGTATAAATATGCCACATTTTCTGTATCCATTCCTCCTTTGAGGGACATCTGGGCTCCTTCCAACTTTTGGTTACTATTAATAAGGCTGCTAAGAACATAGTGGAGCATGTGTCTTTATTGTTTGCAGGGGAATCCTCTGGGTATATGTTCAGGAGTGGTATGACAGGGTCCTCTGGAAGTATCATGCCCAATTTTCTGAGGAACTGCCAGATTGATTTCCAGAGCGGTTGTACCATCTTGCACTCCCACCAACAGTGGAAGAGTGTTCCTCTTTCTCCACATCCTTGCCAGCACCTGTTGTCTCTTGAGTTTATAATCTTCGCCATTCTGACTGGTGTGAGGTGGAATCTCAGGGTTGTTTTGATTTGAATTTCCCTGATGCCTAATCATGTTGAAAATCTCTTAAGGTGCTTCTCACGCATCTGAATTTCTTCTGGTGAAAATTCTTTGTTTAGCTCTGTACCACATTTTTAATAGGGTTATTTGGTTCTTTGGGGTCTAACTTCTTGAGTTCTTTGTATATATATTTGATATTAGCTCTGAGTTGGATGTAGGGTTGGTGAAGATCTTTTCCCAATTTGTTGGTTGCTGTTTTGTCCTTCTGAAAGTGTCCTTTGCCATACATAAAACAGTAATTTGATGAGGTCCCATTTGTCAATTCTTGATCTTAGGGCATAATCTATTGGTGTTCTATTCAGGAACTTTCTCCCTGTGCCCATGTCCTCCAGGGTCTTCCCAAGTTATTTTTCTATTAGTTTCAGTGTGTCTTGTTTTATGTGGAGGTCCTTGATCCACTTGGAGTTGATCTTGGTACAAGGAGATATGAGTGGGTCAATTTGCATTCTTCTGCATGTTGACCTCCAGCTGAACCAGCACTATTTGTTGAAAAGAATATCTTTTATCCACTGGATGGTTGTAGCTCCTTTATCAAAGATCAAGTGACCATAAGTCTGTGGGTTAATTTCTGGGTCTTCAATTCTTTTCCATTGATCTACTTGCCTGTCACTGTACCAATACCATGTAGTTTTTAACACAATTGCTCTGTAGTACTGCTTGAAGTCAGGGATATTGGTTCCCCCAGAAGTCCTTTTATTGTTGAGAATAGTTTTAGGTATCCTGTTTTTTTTTTTTTGTTTTTTGTTTTTTTTTTTTTTTGTTATTCCAGATGAATTTGAGAATTTCTCTTTCTAGATCTATGAAGAATTGATTTGGGATTTTGATAGGGATTGCAATGAATCAGTAGATGGCCATTTTTACTATATTGATCCTGCCAATCCAAGAGCATGAAATATTTTTCTATCTTCTGAGGTCTTCTTCGATTTATTTATTCAAGAACTTGAAGTTCGATCCAGCTGGTGGCGGGGAAGCCAGAGCCAGCCAGCTTTCCAGGTGCTCAGACCCAGCCTGCGGAACCAGGTACCTGAGACAGCCCGAGTTTAAGACCTTCGGGGACTCAGGCCTGGAGCGGGAGCTGCACACAGAGTAGTGGTTTGGGGCACAGCAGCCGAGCCTGCGCTCTGCGCTCACAGGGCGGACCCGGACTCCCTGCAGGTAGCGCCATCTTGCCTGCAGGTTCCCATTGAGCCGGCGGCGGGGGAGCCAGCCTCAGCCAGCTTCTCAGCAGCTTTGGACCAGTAGGCGGAACCAGATAACTGAGATATCCCAACTTTAAGACACTGGGGAAACAGGATACCAGACAGCAAACCCTGAGCAGGAGCAGTGCAGAGCAACTGCCCATCAGGCGTAACCAAGTACCTGGGATATTCTGAGTTTAAGACCTCGGGGGACTCAGGCCATCTGTCAGCAATCTGTGAGCAGGAGCCCTGCAGGGCAGTGGTTCAGGTGTCCCAGTCGTTGGGAAATAGCCTTAAGAGCCCACAGGGGGGTCAAGCACCAGCTAGTAACTACAGGACCAACTAACACCAGAGTTAACCAGATGGCAAAAGGCAAACGTAAGATCGTTACTAACAGAAATCAAAGCAGTATGGTGGCATCCGAACCCAGTTCCCCGACAGCAATAAATCTTGGATACCCCGAAACACCAGAAAAACAAGACTCAGATCTAAGATCACTGGTCAGGATGCTGATAGAGGAACACTTAGATAAATCTCTTAAAGTAATACATGAGAAAATAGATCAAAAGCTAGAATCCCTTACAAGGCAAACACAATTAAATCTCGGATATCTCAACACACCAGAAAAACAAGACTCAGATCTAAAATCACTGGTAAAGATGCAGATTGAGGATCACTTAGATAAATTTCTTAAAGTAATAGAGGAGAAAATAGACCAAAAGCTAGAAGCCCATACAAGGCAGACACAAAAATCACTTAAAGAAATCCAGGAGAATATAGAGCAAAAAATGAATCCCAATAAGGGGGAGAAACAAAAATCACTTAAAGAAATACAAGAGAACATGGGTCAACAAGTAGAAGTCATAAAAGAGGAAACACAAAAATCCCTTAAAGAATTACAAGAAAACACAAACAAGCAACAGAAAGATCTGAGCAAAACCATACAGAATCTAAAAACAGAAGTAGAAACAACTAAGCAATCGCAAAGGGAGACAACGTTGGAGATAGAAAACCTTGGGAAGAAATCAGGAGTCATAGATGCAAATATCAACAATAGAATACAAGAGATAGAAGACAGAATCTCAGATGCTGAAGATACCATAGGAACCATGGATTCAACAATTAAAGAAAATGCAAAATGCAAAAAGCTGGTAACCCAAAACATTCAGGAAATCCAGGACACAATGAGAAGACCAAACCTAATGATTATAGGGATAGATGAGAATGAAGATCTACAAGTTAAAGTGCCAGCAAATATCTTCTACAAAATTATGGAAGAAAACTTCCCCAACCTAAAGAGAGAGATGCCCATGAATATACAAGAAGCCTATAGAACCCCAGATAGACTGGACCAGAACAGAAAAACTTCCCGTCACATAATTGTCAAAACCCCAAATGTACTAAACAAATAAAGAATATTAAAGGCAGTAAGAGAAAAAGGACAAGTCACATATAAAGGAAGACCTATCAGAATTACACCAGACTTCTCACCTGAGACCATGAAAGCTAGAAGATCCTGGGCAGACCTCATGCAGACCCTAAGAGAGCACAAACTTCAGCCAAAACTACTATACACAGCAAAACTCTCAATTGCCATAGATGGGGAAACCAAGGTATTCCACGACAAAACCAAATTTGCACGATACTTATATACAACCCCAGCCCTACAAAGCATAATAGGGGAAAAATACCAACACAAGGGGGGAAACAACACCCCAGAAGAAACAAGATAGAAACCCCATCTCATCCAACCCAAAAGAAGAGAACCACTCAAATACAACAACAACAACAACAACAACAACAACAAAACGCCCCAAATGTCAGGAAGTAATAATTACTATTCCTTAATATCTCTTAATATCAATGGACTCAATTCCCCAATAAAAAGACACAGACTAACAGACTAATGGAAACAGGACCCTACATTTTGCTGCATACAGGAAACACATCTCAGTGTCAAAGACAAACACCACCTTAGAGTAAGGCTGGAAGACAGTTTTACAAGCAAATGGTCCTAGGAAACAAGCCGGAGTAGCCATTCTAATATCAGATAAAATTGACTTTCAACCTAAAGTCATCAAAAGAGACACAGAAGGTCACTTCCTGCTTGTCAAAGGGAAAATCCACCAAGAAGAATTCTCAATACTGAACATTTATGCCTCAAATGCAATGGCACCCTCATTCGTAAAAAAAACTTTACTAAAGCTTAAAGCACACATTACACCTAACACAATAATTGTAGGTGACTTCAACACTCCACTCTCCTCAATGGACCGATCAGGAAAGCAGAAACTAAACAGGGACACAGTGATACTAATTGAAGCTTTGGACCAATTGGATTTAATAGATATATATAGAACATTCCATCCTAAAGCAAAAGAGTACACCTTTTTCTCAGCACCGCACGGTACCTTCTCAAAAATTGATCATATAATTGGTCACAACACAGACCTCAACACATACAAGAAGACCGAACTAATCCCATGTCTCCTATCAGATCACTATGGAGTAAAAGTGGTCTTTAATAGCAAGAAGAACAACAGAAAGCCCACATACACATGGAAACTGAACAATAATCTACTCAATGACACCTTGGTCAAGGCAGAAATAAAGAAAGAAATCAAAGACTTTTTAGACTTCAATGAAAATGAAGGTATGAACTACCCAAATCTTTGGGACACAATGAAAGGGGTGCTAAGAGGAAAATTCATAGCCCTGAGTGCCTCCAAAAAGAAACTGGAGAGAGCATACACTAGCAACTTAACAGCACACCTGAAGGCCCTGGAACAAAAAGAAGCTAACTCACACAGGAGGAGTAGAAGAGAGGAAATCATCAAACTAAGGGCTGAAATCAATCAAGTAGAAACAAAGAGAACCATACAAAGAATCAACAAAACCAAGAGCTGGTTCTTCAAGAAAATCAACAAGATAAATAAACCCTTAGCTAGACTAACCAAAGGGCACAGAGACAGTATCCAAGTTAACAAAATTGGAAATGAAAAGGGGGATAAAACAACAGAAATGGAGGAAATTCAAAAGATCAGATCCTACTACAAAGGCCTATATTCAAAACAACTGGAGAATCTGGAGGAAATGGACAATTTCCTAGACAGATACCAAATACCAAAATTAAATCAGCATCAAGTAGATCAGCTAAACAGTCCCATAACCCCTAAAGAATTGGAAGGGGTTATAGAAAGCCTCCCAACCAAAAAAAGTACGGGACCAGATAGTTTTAGTGCAGAATTCTACCAGACCTTCAAAGAAGACTTAACACCAATACTCTTCAAACTATTCCACAAAATAGAGACAGAAGGGACACTGCCCAACTCATTCTTCGAAACCACAATTACGCTGATACCTAAACCACAAAAAGATCCAACAAAGAAAGAGAACTACAGGCCAATTTCTCTTATGAATATTGATGCAAAAATACTAAATAAAATTTTTGCCAACCGAATCCAAGAGCATATCAAAACGATCATTCACCATGATCAAGTAGGCTTCATTCCAGGGATGCAGGGATGGTTCAATATAGGGAAATCCATCAATGTAATCCACTACATAAACAAACTAAAAGAAAAAAACCACATGGTCATCTCATTAGATGCTGAAATAGCATTCGACAAAATTCAGCATCCTTTCATGCTAAAAGTCTTGGAAAGGGCAGGAATTCAAGGTCCATAACTAAACATACTAAAAGCAATCTAGAGAAAACCAGTAGCCAACATCAAAATAAATGGAGAGAAACTTGAAGCAATCCCACTAAAATCAGGGACTAGACAAGGCTGCCATCTCTCTCCATATCTTTTCAATATAGTACTTGAAGTTCTAGCGAGAGCAATTAGACAACATAAGGACGTCAAAGGGATACAAATTGGAAAGTAAGAAGTCAAAGTATCATTATTTGCAGACGATATGATAGTCTACTTAAGCGATCCAAAAAACTCCACCAGAGAACTTCTACAGCTGATAAACAACTTCAGCAAAGTGGCTGGTTATAAAATTAACTCAAGTAAATCAGTAGCCTTCTTGTACTCAAAGGACAAGCAAGCTGAGAAAGAAGATAGGGAAATAACACCCTTCACAATAGCCAGAAACAACATAAAGTACCTTGGTGTAACTCTAACTAAACAAGCGAAAGATCTGTATGACAGGAACTTCAATTTCTTGAAGAAAGACATCGAAGAAGACCTCAGAAGATGGAAAAATATTTCTTGCTCCTGGATTGGCAGGATCAATATAGTAAAAATGGCCATCTTTCCAAAAGCAATCTACAGATTAAATGCAATCCCCATCAAAATCCCAAATCAATTCTTCATAGATCTAGAAAGATCAATTCTCAAATTCATCTGGAGCAACAAAAAACCCAGAATAGCTAAAACTATCCTCAACAATAAAAGGACTTCTGGGGGAATCAATATCCCTGACTTCAAGCAGTACTACAGAGCAATTGTGTTAAAAAACTGAATGGTATTGGTATAGCAACAGGCAGGTAGAACAATGAAATAGTATTGAAGACCCAGAAATTAACCCACAGACTTATGGTCACTTGATCTTTGATAAAGGAGCCACAACCATCCGGTGGAATAAAGATAGCCTTTTCAACAAATGGTGCTGGTTCAACTGGAGGTCAACATTCAGAAGAATGCGAATTGACCCACTCTTATCTCCTTGTACTAAGATCAACTCCAAGTGGATCAAGGACTTCCACATAAAACCAGACACACTGAAACTATTAGAAAAGAAACCTGGGAAGACCCCTGGAGGACATGGACACAGGGGGAAAGTTCCTGAACAGAACACCAATAGCTTATGCTCTAAGATCAAGAATTGACAAATGGGACCTCATAAAATTACAAAGTTTCTGTAAGGCAAAGGACACTGTCAGAAGGACAAAATGGCAACCAACAAAGTGGGAAAAGATCTTCACCAACCCCACATCCGACAGAGGGCTAATATCCAATATATACAAAGAACCCAAGAAGTTAGATCCCAAAGAAACAAATAACACTATCAAAAAATGGGGTACAGAGCTAAACAAAGAATTTTCACCAGAAGAAATGTGGATGGCCGAGAAACACCTTAAGAGATGTTCATCATCATTAGTCATCAGGGAAATGCAAATCAAAACAACCCTGAGATTCCACCTCACACCAGTCAGAATGGCTAAGATTAAAAACTTAAGAGACAACAGGGGCTGGCGAGGATGTGGAGAAAGAGGAACACTCCTCCACTGTTGGTGGGATGGCAAAATGGTAAAACCGCTCTGGAAATCAGTGTGGCAGTTCCTCAGAAAATTGGGCATGCCACTTCCAGAGGACCCTGGCATACCACTCCTGGGCATATACCCAGAGGATTCCTCTGCATACAATAAAGACACATGCTCCAATATGTTTATAGCAGCCTTGTTTATAATAGCCAGAAATTGGAAGGAGCCCAGATATCCCTCAAAGAGGAATGGATACAGAAAATGTGGTATATTTATATAATGGAGTACTACTCAGCAATTAAAAATAATGAACTCATGCAGTTTGTAGGTAAATGGTTAGATCTGGAACCTATCATCCTAAGTGAGCTAACCCAATCACAAAAGAATACACATGAAATGCAATCACTGATAAGTGGATATTAATGAGCCCAGTAGCCCTAAATACTCAAGGCATAATTAGCAAGTCATATGACTCCCAAGAAGAAGAAAGGAGAGGACCCTGGGCCTGTAAAGTTTGGATCCAGTATTGTAGACCCAGAACAGAGATATCGTGGGGGGGGATGAGTGGGGAATAGCAGGGGTGGGAGAGAGGAATTATGGGACATATGGTGAGGGGTAACTGGGAAAGGGGAAAGCCTTTGGTATGTAAACATAGAATATAGAAAATAAAAATTAAAAAAAAAGAACTTGAAGTTCATGTCCTACAGATCTTTCACTTGTTTGGTTAGAGTGCCAAGATAATAAGGTTTGTGGCTATTGTGAAGGGTGTTATTTCCCTAACTTCTTTCTAATCCTGCTTGTCCTTTGAGTACATGAAGGCTACTGATTTGCTTGAGTTGATTATTATTATTATTATTATTATTATTATTTATTCTATATTCTTTGTTTACATTCCAAAGGCTTTCCCCTTTCCCAGTTCCCTTCTCCACATATGTCCCATAAGTCCTCTTCCTCCCAACTATTTCCCAATCACCCCCCCATGTCTCTGTTCTGGTACTCTTCTACAAAACTGGATCCAATATTTTCAGGCCCAGGGTCCTCTCATTACTTCTTCTTGGGAATCTTTTGACTTGCTAATTGAGCCTTGAGTATTCAGAGCTTCTGGGCTCATTAATATCCACTTATCAGTGATTGCATTTCATGTGTATTCTTTTGTGATTGGGTTAACTTGCTTAAGATGATATTTTCCAGATCTAACCATTTGCCTACAAATTGCATGAATTCATTATTTTTAATTGCTGAGTAGTATTCCTTTGTATAAATATACCACATTTTCTGCATCCATTCCTTCTTTCAGGGAAATGTGGGCTCCTTCCAACTTCTGGCTATTATAAATAAGGCTGCTATGAACATAGTGGAGCATGTGTCTTTATTGTTTGCAGGGGAATCCTCTGTGTATATGTCCAGGAATGGTATGACAGGGTCCTCTGTAAGTATCATGCCCAATTTTCTGAGGAACTGCCAGATTGATTTCCAGAGTGGTTGTACCATCTTGCAATCCCACCAACAGTGGAGGAGTGTTCCTCTTTCTCCACATTCTTGCAAGCAATTGTTGTTTCCTGAGTTGTTAATCTTAGCCATTCTGACTGGTGTGAGGTGGAATCTCAGAGTTGTTTTGATTTGCATTTCCCTGATGACTAATGATGTTGGACATCTCTTAAGGTGCTTCACAGCCATCTGAATTTCTTCTGGTAAAAATTCTTTGTTTAGCTCTGTACCACATTTTTATAAGGTTATTTTGTTCTTTGGGGTCTAACTTCTTGAGTTCTTTGTATATATTGGATATTAGCCCTCTGTTGGATGTGGGGTTGATGAAGATCATTTCCCACTTTGTTGGTTGCCATTTTGTCCTTCTGACAGTGTCCTTTGCCTTACAGAAACTTTGTAATTTCATGATATCCCATTTGTCATTTCTTGATCTTAGAGCATAAGCTATTGGTGTTCTGTTCAGGAACTTTCCCACTGTGCTCATGTCCTCAAGGGTCTTCCCCAGTTACTTTTCTATTAGTTTCAGTGTGTCTTGTTTTATGTGGAGTTCCTTGATCCACTTGGAGTTGATCTTAGTACAAGGAGACAAGAGTGGGTCAATTTGCATTCTTCTGCATGTTGACCTTCAGTTGAACGAGTACCATTTGTTGAAAAGTCTATCTTTTATCCACTGGATGGTTGTAGCTCCTTTATCAAACATCAAGTGACCATAACTCTGTGGGTTCATTCCTGGGTCTTCAATTCTTTTCCATTGATTTACTTGCCTGTTGCTGTACCAATACCATGCAGTTTTTAACACAATTGTTCTGAAGTACTGCTTGAGTTCAGGGATATTGATTCCCCCAGAAGTCCTTTTATGGTGGAGAATAGTTTTAGCTCCCTGAATTTTTTGTTACTCCAGATGAATTTGCGAATTACTCTTTCTAGATCTATGAAGAATTGAGTTGGGATTTTGATGGGGATTGCATTGAATCTGTAGATTGCTTTTGGCAAGATGTCCATTTTTACCAATTTGATCCTGACAATCCAGGAGCAAGAAATATTTTTCCATATTCTGAGGTCTTCTTCGATTTATTTTTTCAAGGACTTGAAGTTCCTGTCATACGGATCTCTCACTTGTTTGGTTGGAGTCACACCAAGGTTCTTTATATTGTTTGTGGCTATTGTAAAGTGTGTTATTTCCCTAACTTCTTTCTAAGCCTGCTTCACCTTTGAGTACAGGAAGGCTACTAATTTGCTTGAGTTGATTTTATAACCAGCCACTTTTTGAAAGCTGTTTATCAGCTGTAGAAGTTCTCTGGTGGAGTTTTTTGAGTCGCTTAAATATATTATCATATCATCTGCAAATAATGATAGTTTGAATTCTTCCTTTTCAATTTGTATCCCTATGACTTTCTTATGTTGTCTAATTGCTCTCGCTAGAACTTCAAGTACTATATTGAAAAGATATGGAGAGAGGGCAGCCTTGTCTAGTCCCTGATTTTAGTGGGATTGCTTCAAGTTTCTCTCCATTTATTTTGATGTTGGCTGCTGGTTTGCTATAGATTGCTTTTACTATGTTTAGATATGGGCCTTGAATTCCTGCTCTTTCCAAGACTTTTAGCATGAAAGGAGGCTGAATTTTGCTGAATGCTTTTCAGCATCTAATGAGATGACCATGTGGTTTTTTTCTTTTAGTTTCGTTATTTATTGGATTACTTTGATGTATTTCAGTATATTGAACTATCCCTCCATCCCTGGGATGAAGCCTACTTCATCATGGTGAATGGTCGTTTTGATGTGCTCTTTGATTCGGTTGGCAAGAATTTTATTTAGTATTTTTGCATCCATATTCATAAGGAAAATTGGCTGGTAGTTTTCTTTGTTGGATCTTTGTGTTATTTTGGTATCAGCATAATTGTGACTTTCAAGAACGAGTTTGGCAGTGTCCCTTCTGTTTCTCTTTTGTGGAATAGTTTGAAGAGTATTGGTGTTAAGTTTTCTTTGAATGTCTGGTAGAATTCTGCACTAAAACCATCTGTTCCCATACTTTTTTTTGTTTGGGAAGCTTTCTATAACCCCTTCTATTTCTTTAGGGGTTATGGGACTGTTTAGTTGATCTAATTGATCCTGATTTAATTTTGGTATTTGGTATCTGTCTAGGAAATTGTCAATTTCCACTAGATTCTCCAGTTGTGTTGAGAATAAACTTTTGTAGTAGGATCTGATGATCTTTTGAATTTCCTTAGTTTCTGTTGTTATGTCCCCATTTTCTTTTCTAATTTTGTTAATTTGGATATTGATTCTGTGTCGTTTGGTTAGTCTGGCTAAGGGTTTATCTATCTTGTTGATTTTCTCAAAGCACCAGCTCCTGGTTTTGTTGATTCTTAGTATGGTTTCTTTGTTTCTACTTGATTGATTTCAGCCCTGGGTTTGATGATTTCCTGTCTTCTACTCCTCCTGGGTGAATTAGCTTCTTTTGGTTCCAGGGCTTTAAGGTGTACTGTTAAGCTGCTAGTGTATGCCTTCTCCAGTTTCTTTTTGGATGCACTATGAATTTCCTCTTAGCACTGCTTTCATCATGCCCCATAGATTTGGGTAGGTTGTACCTTCATTTTCATTGAATTCTAAAAATCTTTGATTTCTTTTTTTATTTCTTCCTTGACCAAGGTATCATTGATTAGAGTGTTGTTCAGTTTCTATGTATATGTGGGCTTTATGTTGTTTTTGTTGCTATTGAAGACCACTCTTACTCCATGGTGATCTGATAAGAGTCATTAGATTAGTTCAATCCTCTTGTATTTGTTGACATCTGTCTTGTGACCAATTATATGATCAATTTTGGGGAAGGTACCGTGTGGTGCTGAGAAAAAGGTATATTCATTTGCTTTAGGATGAAATGTTCTATATATATCTGTTAAATCCAATTGGTCTAAAGTTTCAATTAGTTTCACTGTGTCCCTGTTTAGTTTCTGGTTTCCTGATCAGTCCTTTGAGGATAGTGGAGTGTGTTAGGTGTAATGTGTACTTTAAGCTTTAGTAAAGTTTCTTTTACGAATGAGGGTGCCCTTGCATTTGAGGCATAAATGTTCAGTATTGAGAGTTGTTTTTGGTGGATTTTCCCTTTGACCAGCAAGAAGTGACCTTCTGGTTCTCTTTTGATGACTTTAGGTAAAAAGTCAATTTTATCTGATATTAGAATGGCTACTCTGGCTTGTTTCCTGAGACCATTTGCTTATAAAATTGTTTTCCAGCCATTTACTCTAAGGTAATGTTTGTCTTTGACACTGAGATGTGTTTCCTGTATGCAGCAAAATATAGGGACTTGTTTCCATATCCAGTCTCTTAGTCTGTGTCTTTTTATTGGGGAATTGAGTCCATTGGTTTTAAGAGATATTAAGGAAGAGTAATTATTACCTCCTGACATTTTTGAAATTATTTTTTTATAATTGAGTTGTTATCTTCTTTTGGGTTTGCTGAGAGGAGGTTTCTATTTTGCTTCTTCCAGGGTGTATTTTCCTTCCTTGTGTTGGTGTTTTCCCCCTATTTTCCTCTGTAGGGCTGGGTTTGTTGAAAGATATCATGCAAATTTGGTTTTGTCATGGAATACCTTGGTTTCTCCATCTATGGCGATTGAGAGTTTTTCTGGGTATAATTGTTTTGGCTGAAATTTGTGTTCTCTTAGAGTCTGCATGATGTCTGCCTAGGATCTTCTAGTTTTCATGGTCTCAGGTGAGAAGTCTGGTGTAATTCTGATAGATCTTCCTTTATATGTTACTTGGCCTTTTCCTCTTACTTCCATTAATATTCTTTCTTTGTTTAGTAGATTTTGGGTTTTGATTTTGATGTGACAGGTGGTATTTTTGTTCTGGTCCAGTCTGTTTTGAGTTCTGTAGGCTTCTTTTATATTCATGGGCATCTCTCTCTTTAGGGTGGGGAAGTTTTCTTCCATAATTTTGTAGAAGATATTTGCTGGCCCTTTAACTTGTAAATCTTCACTCTCGTCTATACCTATAATCCTTAGGTTTGATCTTCTCATTGTGTCCTTGATTTCCTGGATGTTTTTGGTTACAAGCTTTTTGCACTTAGCATTTTCTTTGACTGTTGAATCAATGGTTCCTATGGTATTTTTGGCATCTGAGATTCTTTCTTCTATCTCTTGTATTCTATTGTTGATATTTGCATCTATGACCCCTGATTTCTTCCCAAGGTTTTCTATCTCCACAGTTGTCTCCCTTTGCAATTTCTTAGTTGTTTCTACTTCTGTTTTTAGAACCTGGATGGTTTTGCTCAGATCTTTCCTTGCTTGTTTGTGTTTTCATGTAATTCTGTAAGAGACCTTTGTGTTTCCTCTTTCATAACTTCTACTTATTGATCCACATTCTCCTGTATTCCTTTAAGTGATTTTTGCATTTCCTCCTTATTGGCTTCTATTTTTTGATCCATAGTCTCCTGAATTTATTTAAGTGATTTTTGCGTTTGCCTTGTAAGGGCTTCTAACTTTTGATCCATTTTCTCATGTATTTCTTTAAGAGAATACTTTAAGATAATGGCCAGTAGGCAATGCTGGGGTGGCTTGGCGGAACATCTCCAAGACCACCAGGCCATCCAACAATGTGGGTGTCAACTGCCTGCCCCACAGTCCTCCCAGGCCCTTGCACAGGTGGTCTCCATCTTGCTGCCAGGTTGCAGGTAGAGAGGCCCAGGTATCCAGACTTAATCTGTGACTACCATCACTTGGGTGGAAACCTGCCAGGCTCTCGCCAGTGCCCAGTGCCAGGGCGGCTCTGTGGGACATCTCAGTGGCCACCAGGCCATGTACCAACGCAGCTGGTCGCTGCCTGCCCTGCGATCCTCCCGGGCCCTTGCAGAGGTAGTAGGTCTCCATCTTGATGCCAGGCCACAGGTGGAGAGGTCCAGGTAGGCAGACTTAATCTGTGACTACCATTGCTCAGGTGGAAACCCACCAGGCCATGCAAGAACTCGGCTGGGGGCTGCCTGCCCTGTGGTCCTCCCAGGCCCTTGCAGCAGTGGTCAGTCTCCATCTTGCTGCCAGGCTACTCGTGGAGAAGCCCAGGTAGGCAGACTTTGTCTGTGACTACTATTGGTTGGGTGGAAACCTGTCAGGCTCTCACCAGTATCCTGTGCCAGGTCAGCTTGGCGGAACATCTCCACAGCAGCCAGGCCGTGTACCAACATGGCTGGGAGCTCTCTGCCTTGTGGTCCTCTCAGCACTCTCAGCAGTGGTCTCCATCTTGCCACCTAGTCATGTGTGGGCCAACAGGTGGGCCCAGCCTCACGGGAGGTTCAAACTCCAGCCAGTGACAACAAGGCCAACTAGTGCCAGAGATAACCAGATGGCAAAAGGCAAACATAGGAATGTTACTAACAGAAATCAGGGCAACATGGCAGCACCCGAACCCAGTTTGCCGACAACAGGATGTCCTGGATACCCCAACACACCAGAAAAACAAGATTTGGATCTAAAATCACTGGTCAGGATGCTGATAGTGGAACACATAGATAAATCTCTTAAAGAAATACAGGAGAAAATGTCCTGTATTTTCTTAAGCGAATTATTTATGTCCTTCTTTAAGTCCCCTGTCATCATCATGAGATGTGATTTTGAATCAGTTTTGCTTTTCTGGTGTGTTGGGGTATCCAGGCCTTACTGTGGTGGGAGAATTGAATTCTGATGATGCCAAGCAGCTTTGGTTTCAGTTGCTTATGTTCTGGCCCTTGCCTCTTGCCATCTGGTACTCTGTGATAATAGCTGTAATGACTGTGGCTTGCCCCTCCTTCAAGTACATGTGTCAGTATTTCTGGGAGAACTGATCTTTCAAGAAGGAATTTGGGTATGAGGAGCTATGGCACAGGGTCAGTACTGGGATGCAAAGAGAAACACAAAAGGATCTTTTCCCAGCCTTCTCCCCAATTCCTCTTATCTCAGTGTTCTGGGTGGTTTCTAGGAGCAGAAGTGTTGGGATCATGTCAGCACTCCTGGGAGCCCAGATCTCTCCTGGAATTATTTGTGTATGGAAAAGTGTAGCACAGGATCAGCTTTTGGAGCTGTTGCACAGGATCAGCCAATTTATATATTTTTATTGGTTATTTTAATTGATTACATTTCAAATGTGATCCCTCTTCCCAGATTCCCCTCCTTTGTCTTATCTGGTATTAGTGGGAGGGAAGGTTGTTAGTCCTGTGGAGGCTTGATATCACAGCATAGAAGAAAGCTAGGGTAGTATGGCAAGTGTGTATGTGTGTGTGTGTGTGTGTGTGTGTGTGTGTGTTGGAGGGGGGAATTCCTCACAAAAGCAGGGGAAAGAGGAAAGGTATAGGGGGTCCAAGATTTTCTTTTAAACTTAGGATAAAATCATTAACTTTATAGGTGTCTTATATGCCATACTTTTCCATATTCATCAAACAACTCTTTCTTGACTTACCCTACTTTCTATTTTTATACAAGTCAATATTCTAATTTTTATTCATAACTGATGAAAGAGAAACTGATACCACATAAACATTCCTTTTAGATTAATCATTATAGGAAATAAAAGTTTTGAATTTCTACGTTAATGTAGAAATAACATAAATAATATTACATGAGGTAGTAAATATTGTGTGACATTCTTTTTATTGCAATGTTATTCAAAATAATAATGTTCTTGAAATTGCTAATTAATGCTGGTTATCAGAGGAATATTTATAACCATATCTGTTAATGTCCCATATATCACTCTATGGGTCATTATACATATGTATACATGAACTATACACACACACATATAATATTTATGTATTGCTTCAGGTTCCCTCCTCCATGTGAAAGTGTGCCATGTACTGCTGGATCCAGGAAAATTTATCAGGAAGAAATAGCAGACTGCTGCTTTGATTGTGTTCGCTGCCCAGAAAATGAGGTTTCTAATGAAACAGGTATACATGCTTAGATGCAGAAGAAAAAATGATGAATTTGAATACCTTCTCTTTCCAAAGTAGAAATATGGTATGACTTAAATGAAACGGAATACCTAAAATCTCCGTGTTTCAAAACTTAATCAGTTAAATATTATCAACATCTTTTGGACCCAGCAAATAATCTGCAATATCTTCTACAAACTGCATCTCTCACAATGTGATTGTTACTAATTTTATATTTGTAGAAAATGTTTAGGGAGACAAACATATATAACAATTTTAAAGAAAAATTTAAGGTGTAATCTATGCATATATTTACTCTTCTTTGATACTTTGTACAAAGAAAGTTGATATCATGGCCAGTCCACTACCTTTCCCTCCATCACCAGCTTCATTCTTGGCAAACGTCAGATGATCAGGGTAAAGGTTATTTATTGAAATATATTTTGAGAGCTTAGATTGTTTAAAGGATTAAATGTTTCCTGTCGAAGAATTAGGATAAGAGTGAAGATTTCAATAATGCAGCAAGACTGCACATTACCCTTGTCTGTGAGTAGTGAAATTATAGTTTGAGAAATTATATAATTTGAGATTGTGAATATCATTTTTCATCATACTTTTTTTCTTTTTTGTTTAATAAATACTTTTAACTGTTCCATTCCTAATAATGGTGCTTTGTTTCATCACAAAGCATAGTTTAACAGAGAACAATTATTAACTACATAACTATGATATCTTACAATGGTTTATTGTTTTTCACCAGTAGATATGGAACAGTGTGTGAGGTGTCCAGATGATAAGTATGACAACTTAGAGCAAACCCACTGTCTCCAAAAAGCTGTGTCATTTCTGGCTTATGAAGAACCATTGGGGATGGCTCTAAGCTCCATTGATCTGTCCTTCGCAGCCATCACAATTCTAGTACTAGTCACTTTTGTGAAGTACAAAGATGCTCCTATTGTGAAGGCCAATAATTGCATTCTCAACAACATCCTGCTCATTTCTCTAGTGTTCTGTTTTCTCTGCTTATTGCTCTTCATTGGACATTCCAAGAAGGCCACCTGCATCCTGCAGCAGATCATATTTGGAGTATTTTTTAAAGTGGCTATTTCTACAGTGTTGGCCAAAACAATAACTGTGATCATGGCTGAAGTGCACTACACCAGGAAGAAGGATGAGAGGGATGCTGACATCGGGGGCACCTAACTTGGTTATCCCCTTTTGTACCCTAATCTAACTTGTTCTCTGTGGAATCTGGTTGGTAACATCTCACCTCTTTATTGACAGAGATATACAGTCTGAACAAGGGAAGAATGTCATTATTTGCAACAAAGGCTCAGTCATTGCCTTCCATGTTACCCTGGGATATTTGATTCTAGGGAGCTTCATTGTGGCTTTCCTGGCTAGGAACCTTCCTGACAGATTCAATGAAGCCAAGTTCTTAACTTACAGCACTGAAGAACTGGTGTTCTGCAGTGTGTGGATCAACTTCCTCCCTGTCTACCTTAGCACCAGGGGGAAGGTCATGGTGGTTGTGGAGGTCTTCTCTATCTTGGCTTCTAGTGCAGGGTTGATAGTATGTATCTTTGTTCCAAAACGTTATGTTATTTTAGTTAGACCAGATTCAAATTTTATACACAAATACAAAGATAAGTTGCTTCATTGAACCTTTCATAGTATGAAAATGTTAGATGACATATTATTCTTTCTTAACAAAGGTAGTACTTAATCATACAAAACTATTAAGTAATATACAAATTTGAACTTACAAACAGGACATCACTCTCGATTGTGATACTAATTAACAAAGTCAGTTGGAAAATTATTTCATTTATAAATAAACAATCCTGAAGATATTGAGAAATAGGAATCTCAACTGAGGAATGGCATCCATCACTTTGAGCTGTGTGTGTGTGTGTGTGTGTGTGTGTGTGTAAGTCATGTACTTAATAAATTATTAATATAATGTCAGGGTACTGACTGTGGATAGTACCCCTTCTAGGTAGGTTGTTCTTGAAGTTATAAGAAAGAGGACTACACACAACATGAACATGAAACCAGTAAACATCATTTATTCCACGTGCTTTCATGGTGTGCCTACATCCAATTTCATGACTTGGATTCATTCCATATACTGTGACCCAGATACATAAGTAAATAAACACTTTTTTCATGTGTTTCTTTGTTTTTTTTCTTATAGCAACAGAATCTAGGACATCACCTAAGTGGTAAATTGCCTCTGTTTGGATTTGGATTATCATAGATTTGCTGATGCAATAAAAGGTACTCATTTGAAAAGAGAAACAAGTGCTCGCAGGCCCCTGGACCAGTGGTAGCGGCAGGCCTCCATATTGCAACCAGGACACAGCTGGAGAGGCCCAGGTAGACAGACACCATCCGGGGATAACATCGTGGGGGGAATCTGCAAGGCTCTTGCCACCAGGCAGGCCCAGTTCAGCCAAGGCTCTGCAGGACTTCCCCGCACCCTCAGGCCTTGAACCGAGGCAGCGGGTGGCAGCCAGCTCGTGATCCCTTAGAGCAGCAGTCACGCATAATCACCAGTAGAGAAACAACAGGTGAGTCCAGCCTCACGGGAGATTCAAGCACCAGCCACTGACAACAAGGCCAACTAACACCAGAAATAACCAGATGGCAAAAGGAAAACAAAGGAACGTTACTAACAGAAATCAAGGCAACAAGACAGCATCTGAACCCAGTTCACCAACAACAGGAAGCCCTGGATACCCCAAAACACCAGAAAAACAAGACTTGGATATAAAATCACTGGTCAGGATGCTGGTAGCTGAACACATAGAAAAATCTCGTAAAGAAATTGAAGAGAAAATGGATTAAAAGTTAGAAGCCTTTACACGCAAATACAAAAGTCACTTCAAGAAATTCAGGAGAAGATGGATCAAAAAGAAGAAGACAATAAGGAAGAAAGACAAAAATCACTTAAAGAAATACAGAAGAACATGGGCTAACAAGTAGAAGCTATGAAAGAGGAAACACAAAAATCTCTTAAAGAAATACATAAAAACAAAAGCAAGCAAGCGAAAGATCTGAGCATGTCCATCCAGGTACTAAAAACAGAAGTAGAAACAATTACGAAATCGCAGAGGGAGACAACATTGGAGATAGAAAACCTTGGGAAGAAATCAGGGGCCATAGATGCAAATATCAACAATAGAATACAAGAGATAGAAGACAGAATCTCAGAAGCCGAAGATACCATAGGAACCATTGATTCAACAAAGAAAATACTAAATGCAAAAAGGTTGTAACTCAAAACATCCAGGAAATCCAGGACACAATGAGAAGACCAAACCTAAGGATTATAGGTATAGACGAGAGTGAAGATTTACAAGTTAAAGGGCCAGCAAATATCTTCTACAAAATTATGGAAGAAAACTTCCCCAACCTAAAGAGAGAGATGCCCATGAATATACAAGAAGCCTATAGAACCCCAAACAGACTGGACCAGAACAGAAATACATCCCATCACATAATAATCAAAACTCCAAATGTACTAAACAAAGAAAGAATATTAAAGGCATCAAGAGAAAAAGGCCAAGTAACCTATAAAGGAAGACCTATCAGAATAACACCAGACTTCTCACCTGAGACCATGAAAGCTGGAAGATCCTGGGCAGATATTATGCAAACTCTAAGAGAACACAAACTTCAGCCAAAACTACTTTACCCAGCAAAACTCTCAATTGCCATAGATGGAGACATCAAGGTATTCCATGACAAAACCAAATTTGCATGATATTTTTCCACAAATCCAGCAATACAAAGGATAATAGGGGGAAAACACCAAGACAAGGACTGAAACTACACCCGGGAAGAAGCAAGATAGTAACTTCCTCTCATCAAACCCAAAAGAAGATAACCTCTCGAATATATAAAATAAATAAATAAATAAATAAATAAATATAATTTCAAAAATGTCTGGAGGTAATAATTACTATTCCTTAATATCTCTTAACATCAATGGATTCAATTCCCCAATAAAAAGACATAGATTAACAGACTGGATACAGAAACAGGACCCTACATTTTGCTGCATACAGGAAACACATCTCAGTGTTAAAGACAAACACTGGCTTAGAGTAAAAGGCTGGAAGACAATTTTACAAGCAAATGGTCTCAGAAAACAAGCTGGAGTAGCCATTCTAATATCAGATAAAATTGACTTCCAACGTAAAGTCATCAAAAGAGACTCAGAAGGTCACTTATTGCTGGCCAAAGGGAAAATCCACCAAGAAGAGCTCTCAATACTGAACATCTATGCTCCAAATGCAAGGGCACCCTAATTTGTAAAAGAAACCTTACTAAAACTTAAAGCACACATTACACCTAAAACAATAATTGTGGGTGACTTCAACACTCCACTCTCCTCAAAGGACCGATCAGGAAAGCAGAAACTAAACAGGGACACAATGAAACTAATGAAACTTTGGACCAATTGGATTTAACAGATATATATATATATATATATATATATATATATATATATATATATAGAACATTTCATCCTAAATCTTAAGAATATACCCTTTTTTCAGCACCACATGGTACCTTCTCCAAAATTGATCATATAATTGGTCACAAGACAGATGTCAGCAAATACAAGAAGATCGAGCTAATCCCATGCCTCCTATCAGATCACCATGGAGTCAGAGTGGTCTTCAATAGCAACAAAAACAACAGAAAGCCCACATACACATGGAAACTGAACAATACTCTACTCAATGACACCTTGGTCAAGGAAGAAATAAAAAAAGAAATCAAAGACTTTTTAGAATTTAATGAAAATGAAGGTACAACTTACCCAAATCTATGGGACACAATGAAAGCAGTGCTAAGAGGAAAACTCATAGCTCTAAGTGCATCCAAAAAGAAACTGGAGAGAGCATACACTAGCAACTTAACGGCACACCTTAAAGTCCTGGAAGAAAAAGAAGTTAATTCACACAGGTAGAGTAGACGACAAGAAATCATCAAACTCAGGGCTGAAATCAATCAAGTAGAAACAATAAAAACCATACAAAGAATCAACAAGACCAGGAGCTGGTTCTTTGAGAAAATCAACAAGATAGATAAACCATTAGCCAGACTAACCAAAGGACACAGAGACAGTATCCAAATTAACAAAATTAGAAATGAAAAGGGAGACATAACAACAGAAACTGAGGAAATTCAAAAGATCATCAGATCCTACTACAAAGGTCTATACTCAAAACAACTGGAGAATCTGGAGGAAATGGACAATTTCCTAGACAGATACCAAATACCAAAATGAAATCAGCACCAAGTAGGTCAGCTAAATAGTCCCATAACCCCTAAAGAAATAGAAGGGGTTATAGAAAGCCTCCCAACCTAAAAAATATGGGACCAGATGGTTTTAGTGCAGAATTCTACCAGACCTTCAAAAAAGACTTAACACCAATACTTTTCAAAATATTCCACAAAACATAGACAGAAGGGGCACTGCCCAACTCATCCTTCAAAGCCACAATTACGCTAATACCTAAACCACAAAAAGATCCAACAAAGAAAGAGAACTACAGGCCAATGTCTCTTATGAATATTGATGCAAAAATACTAAATAAAATTCTTGCCAACCGAATCCAAGAGCACATCAAAACGATCATTCCCCAGGATCAAGTAGGCTTCATTCCAGGGATGCAGGGATGGTTCAATATATGGAAATCCATCAATGTAATTCACTACATAAACAAACTAAAAGAAAAAACCATATGGTCATCTCATTAGATGGTGAAAACGCATTTGACAAAATTCAGCATCCTTTCATGCTAAAAGTCTTGGAAAGAGCAGGAATTCAAGGCCCATACCTAAATATAGTAAAAGCAATCTACAGCAAACCAGTAGCCAACGTCAAAATAAATGGAGAGAAACTTGAAGCAATCCCACTAAAATCAGGGACTAGACAAGTCTGCAAGGCTACCCTCTCTCTCCATATCTTTTCAATATAGTACTTGAAGTTCTAGTGAGAGCAATTAGACAACATAAGGAAGTCAAAGGGATACAAATTGGAAAGGAAGAAGTCAAACTATCATTAATTGCAGATGATATGATAGTTTACTTAAGCGACCCAAAAAACTCCACCAGAGAACTTCTACAGCTGATAAACAACTTCAGCAATGTGGCTGGTTATAAAATTAACTCAAGCAAATCAGTAGCCTTCTTGTACTCAAAGGATAAGCAGGCTGAGAAAGAAGTTAGGGAAGTAACACCCTTCACAATAGCCACAAACAACATAAAATACCTTGGCGTAACTCTAACCATACAAGTGAAAGATCTGTACAACAGGAACTTCAAGTCCTTGAAGAAAGAAATCGAAGAAGAACTCAGAAGATTGAAAAATATTTCTTGCGCCTGGATTGGCAGGATCAATATAGTAAAAATGGCCATCTTGCCAAAAGCAATATACAGATTCAATGTGATCCCCATCAAAATCCCAACTCAATTCTTCATAGATCTAGAAAGAGCAATTCTCAAATTCATCTGGAGCAACAAAAAACCCAAGATAGCTAAAACTATTCTCAACAATAAAAGGACTTCTGGGGGAAATCAATTTCCCTGACTTTAAGCAGTACTACAGAGCAATCGTGTTAAAAACTGCATGGTATTGGTATAGCAACAGGCAAGTAGATCAATGGAAAAGGATTGAAGACCCAGAAATTAACCCACAGACTTATGGTCACTTGATTTTTGATAAAGGAGCCACAACCATCCTGTGGAATAAAGATAGCCTTTTCAACAAATGGTGCTGGTTCAACTGGAGGTCAACATGCAGAAGAATGCGAATTGACCCACTCTTATCTCTTTGCACTAAGATCAACTCCAAGTGGATCAAGGACCTCTACATAAAACCAGACACACTGAAACTATTAGAAACGAAACTTGGGAAGACCTTGGAGGACATGGGCACAGGGGGAAATTTCCTGAACAGAACACCAATAGCTTACACACTAAGATCAAGAATCAACCCATGGGACTTCATAAAATTACAAAGTTTCTGCAAGGCAAAGGACACTGTCAGAAGGACAAAATGGCAACCAACAAAGTGGGGAAAGATCTTCACCAACCCCACATCCGACAGAGGGCTAACATCCAATATATACAAAGAACTCAAGAAGTTAGACCCCAAAGAACCAAATAACCCTATCAAAAAATGGGGTACAGAGCTAAACAAAGAACTTTCACCAGAAGAAATTCGGATGGCCGAGAAACACCTTAAGAGATGTTCAACATCATTAGTCCTCAGGGAAATGCAAATCAAAACAACCCTGAGATTCCACCTCACACCAGTCAGAATGGCTAAGATTAAAAACTCAAGAGACAACAGGTGCTGGCGAGGATGTGGAGAAAGAGGAACACTCCTCCACTGTTGATGGGATTGCAAAATGATAAAACCGCTCTGGAAATCAGTTTGGTGGTTCCTCAGAAAATTGGGCATGTCACTTCCAGAGGACCCTGGCATACCACTCCTGGGCATATACCCAGAGGATTCCCCACATACATTAAAGACACATGCTCCACTATGTTTATAGCAGCCTTTTTTATAATAGCCAGAAATTGGTAGGAGCCCAAATATCCCTCAAAGGAGGAATGCATACAGAAACTGTGGTATATTTATACAATGGAATACTACTCATCAATTAAAAATAATGAATTCATGCAATTTGTAGGTAAATGGTTAGATCTGGAAAATATCATCCTAAGTGAGTTAACCCAATCACAAAAGAATACACATGAAATGCAATCACTAATAAGTTGATATTAATGAGCCCAGAAGCCCTAAATACTCAAGGCACAATTAGCAAGTGAAATGATTCCCAAGAAGAAAGGAGAGGACCCTGGGCCTGTAAAGATTGGATCCAGTTTTGTAGAGAAATCGTGGGGGGAGGGGGAATGTTTGGGGTATAGTTGGGGGGGGGAGAGGAATTATGGGTCGTATGGTGGGGGGGACTGGGAAAGGGGAAAGCCTTTGGAATGTAAACATAGAATATAGGAAATAAAAATTTAAAAAAATAACTTGTAAAAAAATACAGAGAAACAAGAGTGAATGTTAGCAGAATGTGAAGCACAGTGACAGTATTGCACATGACAGGACAGAAGTGCTGTACTTTGAAATAGCTTTTCAATGAACTAGGAATATGTTAAGATTATCAAATAACATACAATGAAGGGAACATTTAAAGAAAAGGAGAATGGGATTCAGATTGTGCCTGTAATATATGGCTCTGTGAATTTATTTTAAAATACACAATTTCATTATGCAATGAATGTGTTTTATTAAGTGAGAAAAATCAATAATTGAAATGTACCACACAAGACCTTTACCACAGTAAGCTCAGTGAATTTGATGGACACATAAATCACTCTAGAAGAAGGGTCTCATCATTAATTTTATCACATATGAGTACTAAATTTTATTTCAGTTTAATATTACACACACAAGCATGCACATATAAACACATATAATTGTTATTTCTTTACATCAGGTGATGAAGGTCAGTGTTATTTTTCTCTCAATGTACTCTTTGCTGCTTCATTTTTTAAGTATTATTTGGTTGTTTTTTTGACTTTGTCATTTAATTACTTTTTGTTTATATCTACTATTTCCAAAACACCCTTTGTACTACTCCCTGCACACCTGAAATACACATGCCCTGTAATCTCATTAATTCCTACTGAATGTGTATTCATTTGCATACACAATATATATATATATATATATATATATATATATATATACATATATATATAATATGTGTGTGTAGAAATATAAATGATGGAGACTGTGTAAAGTTGCATATATTTATGTTTTGATAAGTTCACATAGCAGTAAAATCACTCTTAATTACTTAAAAGTCAGGGTCTTGATAAGCCACCATCAAAGTGCTTTCCTTTTGTTATAGGAACAAATACAATTACCCTTAGGCAGTCAATATTTAGACTGTGAAAGTATTTGGAACACACATTCCCAAGTGGGATGTCTCCATAAAATCCCTTGCCTCAGGACTCAGGAAATACTGTGGAATTATAGATAGAAGTATTATCAATGCCATGGGGGATTGAGAATACACACTATGGAAAATAAGACTTCTAAAACAGGAAAAATAGATGCACATATAAAATTACAGAGACTGTGCCAGCATGCCCAGGGCTTTCATGGTTCTGTTCAAAAAGGGGTCTCAGTATTGAGAGGGGAATGGAACTCCGTCGACATTCCAACCCAGTTGAAAGCCATTTACAAAAAACAATATTAATTTTTTTATAATAAAAATGCTTTACGAAATTAAGGATGACACTGTCCTTTGGCATTTATCCCATTATGTTGTTTAGGATGCCATCCTATATGTAGAAATCATTTTCTAGAAACATAATGACCACCAAATGAATGTAAAATGAGACATTAATGTTCATGTCTATGTTAAAAATGATTTAACAGACTTGCTTTCAGATATGATTTTTAAGAATCTCTTTTTTCAAGAAACGTGTTCTAAAATAGGGCATCCATGGGGTATTCAAAGTCCTTTAAAGGGCAAACTGTTTGCCCAACATCAGATGGGAAACACAAAACAAACTAAAAGACATTGTTGGCGGTTCTTTGTCTCATAATGCTTTCCGGGACTTTATTTGTTTGGTTTATTGTGTTCATTTTTTTGTTGTGTATTGTTGTTGTTGTTGTTACCTCAAAATTCTTTTTAAGTATATTGTGGCTTATACTTTTGTGTTTTTATGAAATTTGTTTTTGTGAATTTGAGTTTATGTATGTTTAGGTTTCTTAGACATTTTCTTTATATTCTTTTTATCTGTTTCCTTTTTATTTTGTCCTATTACAGGATTTTTGGGGTTTTGCTATCATTACTACTGCTGCTGCTGCTGCTGCTGCTGCTGCTGCTGCTACTACTACTACTACTACTACTACTACTACTACTACTATTACTACTACTGCAGCTGCTACTATTACTAATAATAACTTAAATGTTTAATCTATAAAAAGAAAGAGAAAAAAGGGTATGGAATGAGTTGAATGGGGCAGGAAAATCTGGAAACAGAATATAATGTATGAACACATCTATGTTCAAGGATAAAAAAAGTGAGATAAAGGAGAAGACCATCAGTGTACACTGTACCACTCCATTCCTGTGATGTCAAATAAAATGCTTTATGACATTAAGGATGGCACCATACCTTGGCATCAATCCCTTCATGAAGTTCTCCAGGATGGTATCCTATATGTATTAATCATTTTCTAGAAACTTAATGACCACCAAATTAATGAAAAAAAAGAGACATTAAAGTTTATGTCTAAATTATCAATTATTTAACAGACTTGCTTTCAGATATGGTTTACAAGAATATCTTTTGTGATTGTAAATTTGTATTTATAATTTAACTACCAAAAGCACCTTTTAGAGGAAAAATAATTGTCACAGAGCATGTGACCATGTTAAATAGAGCAAGCAAAAGGCACAGGAGAGATTTTATCCCTAACAGACTCCTGAAGCTTCACTCTAAGTAGTCAGCAATCAGTCTGACATTAAAATAGCAGTTACTAGGTAGAATAAAAACTCACAACACAGTATTATTAAAATGCTCTCATAGGGAGTGATTTTTATCAAACTCCATCTTTTGCTTTCTTTAAACATGCAGCGAATTCAGTCTTATTTAACATTTTAGTTAGAACTATGATATATCACTGTTGCATTTACCACAGCTGCCTTGTCTTTTTCATTTGTTTTTGCTATTTTCTCTCAGTTACCATTACCTGACCTTCCTGTTTTGTTGCAGTCATCAGAAAGATATTAATTTGATATAATGGAGACTTTTGTCCTTTTATATTAATCATTTTAATTGTTTACATTTCAGATGATAACCTGATTCCCTCTTTCCCCTAAACACACTCCCCATCCCATTCCACTCTCCTCTTTGCCTCCACCCATTCCTGCCTCATTGCTCTAGCACTGCTTTACACTGGGGCAAAGAGCCTCCAAAGAACTGAGGCCTCTGCTCCCACTGATGTCAGACAAGGCCATCCTCTGCTACATATGCAGCTGGAACAATGGGTCCCTCTGTGCTCACTCTTTGATTGATGGTTTAGTCCCTGGATGCTCTGTGTGGTCTAGTTAATTGATATTGCTCTTCCTATGGGTTTGCAAACCCCTTCAGATCCTTACTTTTTTCTCTAACCCCTTCATTAGGTACCCTACGCTCAGTGCAATGGTTGGCTGTGAGCATCCACTCCTGTATTTGTAAGAATAAAATGGACAACTTTTTAGACAGATACTGAGGGTCAAATTTAAATCAAGATCAGATAAACCATGTAAAGTGTCCCATAACTCCTAAAAAATAGAAGCTGTCATTAATACTCTCCCAAACAAAAATTGCCCAGGACCAGGTGGATTTAACGCTGAGTTCTCCCAGACCTACAAATAAGACTTAATGCCAATATGCTTCAAACTATTCCACAGAATAGAAACAGAAGCATCACTACCCAATTTTTTCTATGAAGCCACAAATACACTTAAACCTAAACCACAAAAATAATAAACAAAAAAGGAGCACTTCAGAAAATTTCCCGTTAAGAGAATTGATGCAAGGACACTCAAATTCTTTCCAACTGAATCCAATAACACACCAAAAAGATTATTCACCACAGTAAAATAATCTTTATCCCAGGGATGCAGGGATGGTTCAATATATGGAAAATTATCAATGTAATACACTACAAAAACAAACTCAAAGGAAAAAAAACCAAATGAACATTTAATTAGATGCTGAGAAAGCATTTGACAAAATTCAGCATCCCTTCATATTAAACCTCTTGGAAAGGTCAGGAATTCAAGGACTGTACCTACACATAGTAAAAGCAATATACAGCAACCAGTAGCCAACATCAAACTAAATGGACAGAAATTCAAAGCATTCCCACTAAAATCAGGGACTAGACAAGGCTGCCCACTCTCTCTTGACCTATTCACTATAGTACTTAAAGTTCTAGCCAGAGCAATTAGACAAAAAAGGAGGTCAAATGAATACAATTGGAAAGGGATTTTAATTCATTTTCATTGATCGATCTGCCTGTTTCTGTACCAATACTATTTATCTTTTATTACTATTACTCTGTAGTACAGATTGAGGCAAGGCATGGCAATTTTTGCCCAAATTCCTTTACTATTTAAAATTGGTTTGGTTAACTTAGGTTCATTATTTTTATCTTTAAAGGTGAGAATTGTTCTTTCAAAAGCTGTAAAGAATTTGTTGTAATTTGTTGGGGATTACATTGAATCTGTAGATTGCTTTCAGCAAGATGGCCATTTTTACTGTAACTAAGTCTCCCAATCTATGGGCATGGGAGTTCTTTCCATCTTCTGTTATCTTCTTCAATGTCTTACATCAGCTTGAAGTTCTTGTCATAAAGATCTTTCTCTTTCTTAGTTAGAGTTACACTAAGATATTTTACATTATTTGTAGCAATTATAAAGGTGTATCCTTAGTATGTCTGTTTCCAGACATCCAGTTCTTTATGTTAGATCAGATGAGGGTAGATGGAGAGTTGGCAGGAGAATGGAGGTCTTCCTGCTTCTGACTATTATACATATTGCTGCTATGAACATGGTAGAGCATGTGTTCTTATTATATGTTGGAGAATCCTCTGGGTATATGCTCAGTACATGCATAGCTGGGTCCTCTGGTAGTATTATGCCCAGTTTTCTAAGTTACGGCCAGACTGATTTCCAGAGTGGTTGTACCAGCTTCCAATCCCACCAGCAGTAGAGGAGTGTTTCTGTTTCTTCACATCCTCTATAGCATCTGTCACCTCAGTTTTTGATCTTGGCCATTCTGACTGGTGTGAGGTGGAATCTCATGGTTGTTTTGATTTACATTTCCCTGATGATAAAGGATGTTGAACATTTCTTTAGGTGTTTCTCAGATATACAGTATTCCTCGGTTGGGAATTTTATATGTGTAATAATAACACACTTATTAATAGGGTTATTTGGCTTTCTGGAGTCTGACTTCTTGAGTTCTTTTTTATTTTTTTTTTATTTTTTTGGATTTGTTTTTTTCGAGACAGGGTTTTTCTGTATAGTCCTGGCTGTCCTGGAACTCACTCTGTAGACCAGGCTGGCCTCAAACTCAGAAATCCGCCTGCCTCTTCCTCCCAGAGTGCTGGGATTACAGGCGTGTGCTACCACCACCTGGCTTTGAGTTCTTTTTATACATTGGATATTAGTCCTCTATCAGATGTAGGATTGGTAAGAGCTTTTCCCCATCTGTTGGTTGCTGTTTTGTCCTATTGACAGTGTCCTCTGCCTTAGGAAAACTTTGCAATTTTATGAGGTCCCATTCCTCGATTCTTTATCTTAGTCATTGGTCTTAGGTTCAGGAAAATTTCCGCTGTGCACATGTGCTCAGGGGTTTTCTCCACGTTTTCTTCTGTTTGATTCAGTGTTTCTGGTCTTATGTGTAGATCCTTGATCAACTTGGACTTGAACTTGTGCAGGGAGATAAGAATGGATAAATGTAAATTCTTCTACATGTTACTGCCAGATAAACCAGCACAATTCCTGAAAATCCTGTTTTGTTTCTTCTCCCTCCCAAGTGGTACTGAGGTATCCTCACTTGGGCATGTCAGCTTGTTGACCTTTTAGAGTTCTGTGCACTGTATCTCAGGTATTCTGATTTTTTGGGGGGGTTAATATCCACTTATTAGTGAGTACATGGGGCTGAAGAAAAAGCAGCATAGGGGAAGATGATCTGACATTGAGGAAGCCCCAAAGGGCCAGCAGAAAGGAAGGAAATGGGCAACCACAAGAGATAGGAGGTTGCAGAAACACCAGAGACATGGGGGAGGGGTGAGAGACTCACAGAACTAAAAGGAAGGGACCTTAGATTAAATGCCTGACAGTGGAGAGAGAAAACTTATGGAGCCCACCCCAATAGGAAGACAGGGCTTCAAATGAGGGAGACAGAAACCATTCCACTGCCATAACTCTGATGCATAAGTGTTTCTTTCTGAAATAATTACAGGGATGTAAATGGAGAGGAACCAGAGGAATAAATGTTCTAGTTACAGGACCAAAGTAGGATCCAGCTCACAGGGAGGTCCCAAGGTCTAACACTATTACTGGGGCTATGGAATGCTCACAAAAAGTGACCTAATATGACAGAACTCTGGAAGACCCAACAAGCAGCTCAAATGGTCAGATGCAGATATTTAGACCCATCCAATGGACAGAAGTAGCAGAACCCTGTTGTTGAATTAGGGAAAGCTGAATGAAGCTGAGGGCCACCCTGTAGGAGAACCAACAGTCTCAATTAATCTGGATGCCTGGGATCTCTCAAAAATTGACCACCAAACAATCAGCATACCCCAGCTGATATGAGGACCCTACGACACATACAATATAGGACTACTGGGTTTGTGTTCATTCAGAGATGATGCATCTAACCCCCACCAGAGTAGAGGCCCCAGGGTGTTTAGAGGTCAGGTGGGGTGAAGGGTAGGGACATTCAGATGGAGACAGTTGTGGGGGAAGTCGTATGTGTTGTGGAAGAGTTGAAAGATAAGGGCTGTTATGGTGGGGTATAAAATATGGAGTGCATAAAAAATAATTAATAAAAAAGAAAATTCTGCTTGATTTCCTCTGGATGACTTTAGCTCCTGTGTCAAAGATCAAATGGCAACAGGTGTGTGGGTTTATATCTGGACTTCAATTCTATTCCATTGATCTACCTGCCTATCACTGTACAAATACCATACAGTTTTTTATCACTATTGCTCTATAGAACAGCTTGAGGTCACCACTGGTGATTCTTCCAGAATTCCATTTATTGTTGAGAATACTTTTCACTATCCTGTATTTTTGTTATTACAAATGAATTTGGGAATCACTCGTTCTAACTCTATGAAGAATTGAGTTGTAATTTTGATGAAGATTATTTTGAATTTATGCATTGTTTTCAGCATGATGGCCATTTTTACAAAAGTAATCTTGTCAGTCCATGAACATGGGAGATCTTTCTGTATTCTGACATTTCTTTAATTTCTTTCTGCAGAAACTTGAAATTTTTGCTATACATATCTTTTACTTGTTTGATTAGAGTCCCACCATATTTAATATTGTTTGTGACTATTTTGAAGGATGTTGTTTCCCTAATTTCTTTCTCATCCCAATTATTTGAGTATAGGAATGCCAGTGCTTTCTTTGAGTTGATTTTACATTCAAACAGTGTGCTGAATGCTATGGCAGCACCAGTAGGTTCTGTGTGACAGAATTCTACAGATTGAGGTGGGAAAAATTGCTTCCTGGAGCCCGCAGAACACCCCTATTTAGAAGCCGAAGTCTCACTTGGCAATATACTTTGCTTCTAAACTTCCCCTCTTCCTAGTAGCCCCAGGCTGAGTGAATTTGAGAAATAAGTTGTAATCCATCCTTTGAAGTAAAACCACTGGGCAAAAACCTCTTTCCTTAGAACTGTAATGCTTTGCCTTAGTCATTTACATAATTACATTTACCCCCCCACACGATTAAAGGGCTAATATCATTTGGTATGTGGATTATTTCTTTGGTGTTCCAAGACTCTAGGATAATATCCAATTATCAGTGAGTGCATAACATGGGTGTTCTTTTGAGACTGGGTTACCTCACTTAGTATGATGTTCTCCACCTCAATTCATTTGTCTAAGAATTTCATGAATTCTTTGTTTCTAATGGCTGAATAGTACTCCATTGTGTATATATTCCACATTTTTTGTATACATTCCTCCGTTGAGGGACATCTGGATTCTTTCCAGGTTCTGGATATTATAAATAAGGCTGCTATTAACATAGTGGAGCATGTATCCTTATTACATGCTGGGGAATCTTCTGGGTATATGCCCAGGAGTGGTATGGCAGGGACCACCAGAAGTAGCATGTCCAGTTTTCTGAGGAACCGCCAGACTGATTTCCAGAGTGGTTGTACCAGCTTGCAATCCCACCAGCAGTGGAGGAGTGTTTTTCTTTCTCCACATCCTTGCCCACACCTGATGTTTCCTGAGTTTTTAATCTTAGCCATTCTGACTTGTGTGAAGAGAAATCTCAGGTTTGTTTTAATTTGCATTTCCCTAATGACTAACGATGTTGAACAATTCTTAATGTGCTTCTCAGCCATCCAAAGTTCCTCAGGTGAAAAGTCTTTGGTTTAGATCTGTACCCCATTTTTGATAGGGTTATTTGGTTTTCTGGGGTCTAACTTCTTGAGTTCTTTGGTTTTTTTTATTTATTGGATATATTCTATGTTTACATTTCATTTCCCTTTTTCTGATTCCCCATCCCCCAAATGTCTCACATGCCCTTTTCCCTCCCCCTGTGACCCCATCCACCCCTTCCCACTTCCCTGTTCTGGTATTCCCCTACACTCATGTTTTGATCCTTACCAGCACCAGTGTCCACTCCTTCCTTATTGTTGGATATCATTTGATATGTGGATTGTGTCTTTGGTATCCCAAGAGTCTAGGCTAATATCCACTTATCAGTGAGTGCATACCATGGGTATTCTTTTGAGACTGGGTTACCTCACTTAGTACAATGTTCTCCAGCTTCATCCATTTTTCTAAGAATTGCATAAATTCATTGTTTCTAATGGCTGAATAGTACTCCATTGTGCATATATACCACATTTTTGTACCCATTCCTCTGTTGAGGGACATCTGGGTTCTTTCCAGCTTCTGGCTATTATAAATAAGGTTGCTATGAACATAGTGAAGCATGTATCCTTATTGCATGCTGGGAAATCTTCTGGGTATATGCCCCGGAGTGCTATGGCTGGGTCCTCTGGAAGTATCATGTCCATTTTTCTGAGGAACCGCCAGACTGATTTCCAGAGTGGTTGTACTAGGTTGCAGTTCCACCAGCAGTGGAGGAGTGTTCCTCTTTCTCCACATCCTTGCCAACACCTGATGTCTCCTAACTTTTTAATCTTAGCCATTCTGACTGGTGTGTGGTGAAATCTCAGGGTTGTTTTGATTTGCATTTCTCTAATGACTAATGATGTTGAACATTTTTTAAGGTGTTTCTCAGCCATCCGAATTTCTTCAGGTAAAAAGTCTTTGTTTATCTCTGTACCCCATTTTTGGATAGGGTTATTTGGTTTTCTGTGGTCTAACTTCTTGAGTACTTTGTATACATTGGATATTAGCCCTCTGTCAGATGTGGGGTTGGTGAAGATCTTTTCCCAATTTGTTGGTTGCCGATTTGTCCTTTTGACAGTGTCTTTTGTTTTACAGAAACCTTGTAATTCCCATTTGTTTAATTTTGATCTTAGAGCATAAGCTATTGGTGTTCTGTTCAGGAACTTTCCCCCTGAGCCACTGTCCTGAAGGGTCTTCCCCAGTCTCTTTTCTATTAGTTTCAGTGTGTCTGGTTTAATGTGGAGGTCCTTGACCCACTTGGAGTTGAGCTTAGTACAAGGAGACAAGAGTGGACCAATTCGCATTATTCTGCATGCTGACTTCCAGTTGAGCCAGCACCATTTGTATCTTGGAACACCAAAGACACAATCCACATACCAAATGATGTCTGAGAAAAAGGAAGGAGTGGACCATGGTTCTGGAAAAGCTCAATGCATCAGTGTAGGGGAATACCAGAACAGGTAATTGGGAAGGTATGGATGGGGGAACAGGGGGAGGGAAAAGGTCATATGGGACCTTTGGGGTCAGGGAACCAGGAAAAGGGAAATGAAATGTAAATAAAGAATATATCCAATAAAAAATACCACAAAAAAGGCTAATACCCAATGTATAAAAAGAACTCAAGAAGTTAGACCCCAAAAAACCAAATAACCCTATAAAAATGGGGTACAGAGCTAAACAAAGACGTATCACCTGAAGGAATGGCACCTTAAGAAATGTTCAACATCATTAGTCATTAGAGAAATGCAAATCAAAACAACCCTGAGATTTCACCTCACACCAGTCAGAATGGCTAAGATTAAAAACTCAGGAAACGGCGGGTGTTGGCGAGAATGTGGAGAAAGAGGAGCACTCCTCCACTGTTGGTGGGATTGCAAGCTGGTACAACCACTCTGGAAATCAGTCTGGCAGTTCCTCAGCACACTGGACATGCTACTTCCGGAGGACCATGCCATACCACTCCTGGACATAAACCCAGATTTCCCAGCATGTAATAAGGATACATACTCGACTATGTTCATAGCAGCCTTATTTATAATAGCCAGAAGCTGGAAAGGACCCAGATGTCCCTCAATGGAGGAATGAATAAAAAAATTGTGATACACACACACACACACACACACACACACACACACACACATTGCTTCTAATGGCTGAGTACTATTCAGCCATTAGAAGCAATAATCCATGAAATTCTTAGACAAATGGATGGAGCTGGAGAACATCATACTAAGGAGGTAACCCAGTCTCAAAAGAATACCCATGGTATGCACTCACTGACAAGTGGATATTAGCCTAGTATCTTGGAACACCAAAGACAGAATCCACATACCAAATGATGTCCGAGAAGAAGGAAGGAGTGGACCCTGAATCTGGAAAGGCCAGTGCATCAGTGTAGGAGAATACCAGAACGAGGAAGTGGGAAGGGGAGGATGGGGGAACAGGGGGAGGATAAAGGGCATATGGGCCCTTTGGGATGCGCAGAACCAGGATAAGGGAAATGAAATGTAAATAAAGAATATATCCATTTTTTTTAAAAAAAGGAGATCTCAATGGAAATATGAAACAATGAGTAAAAATTTTCCAGGAATCCTAAAAGTACAAGTTCCTTTTGTTATTCGACCCTCATACAAAGTCCTTGTAGGACAAATGGGTTTGGGTCTGGTCTGAGACAATAGGCTCAGATTAGCATATATTTATATTTCATATGGAAATGTCAATCTCTCATGCTTAAAAACTTCTGTTTGAGAGGTAAAATATACACCCAGATTCTAAACCACCTCGGTGTTTGGTGTCTGTGTGTCATTCACTGGACCAAAAGAACCCTGGTTTCCTGTGATTACATTTCCTGGCTGAGTTTGATCTGAGTTTGGTCTGTGGCAGCTGAAGATATCAGCTGTAGGAGTTTTCTGGTGGAATTTTTGATGTGACTTAAGTATACTATCATATCATCTGCCAATAGTGATAGTTTGATTTCTTCCTTGCAATTTGCATACTTTGACGTCTGTTTTCTAATTGCTCTGGTTAGAACTTCAAGTACTATATTGAATAGATAGGAAGAGTAGTGCTTTTTCCAGTCCCTGATTTCTGTGAGATTGCTTCAAATTTCTCTCCAATTAATTTGAGAGAAACCAATTGTCTCAATTAATCTGGACCCCCTGTATCTCTCAAACAATTGACCACCAAATAGGCAGCATACCTCAACTGATATGAGGCCTCTAGCACACATACAGTATAGGACTACTGGGTTTGTATTCATTCAGAGATGATGCATCTAACCCCCAAGAGACTAGAGGCCCCAGGTTGTTTAGAGGTCAAGTGGGGTGGGGGCTAGGAACATTCTGATGGAGACAGTTGGCTACTGGTTTGCTGGGTACTGCTTTCACTATGTTTAAGTATGGGCCTTGAATTCCTACTCTTTCCAAGAATTTTAACATGAATGTATTTTTATCAGATGTTTTTTAGCATCTAGTGAAATGATCATGTGGGTTTTTTTTCTTTGAGTTTATTTATACAGGTTATTACATTATGGATTTATTTATATTGAACCATCCCTGCATCCCTGGGATGAAGCCTACTTGATCATAGTGAATGATCTTTTTCATGTTCTTGGATTCAGTTTGTGAGAATTTTTAGTATTTTTGCATCAGTGTTTATAAAGGGAATTGGTCTGAAGTTCTTTATGTTTGTTGGGTATTTGTGTGGTGTTGCTATTAGTGTAATGGTGACTTCATAGAATGAATTGGGTGGTGTTCCTTCTGTTTCTCTTTTGTGAAATACTTGAAGAGTATTAGTAGTAGGTCTGTTTGGAGACCTGATTGATTATGCACCAAATTCAACTCTTCTAGCGCATTTCTTTGTTGTGAGACATTTAATGAATGCTTCTATTTCTTTAGTAGTTATGGGTCTGTTTAGAACATTCATCTGACCTGATTTAACTCTGATCCCTGGTATCTGTCTAGAAAAATGTCCATTTCATCCAGATTTTTCAATGATGTCGAGTATAGGCTTTTATAGTATGATGTGATGAGTTTTCTTTTATTTCATCAGTTTATGTTGTTATATCTCCCTTTTCATTTCTGATTTTGTTAATTTGGATACTATCTCTGTGACCTTGGGTTAGTCTGGCTAAGGGTTTATCTCTCTTGTTGATTTTCTCAAAGAACCAGTCCTGGTTTGGTTGATTCTTTGCATAGTTCTATTTGTTTTTACCTCATTGATTTCAGACCTGCGTTTGATTATTTCCTGTTTCTACTCCTATTCGGTGTATGTATTTCTTTCTGTTCTAGAGCTTCCATGTGTGCTATCAAGCTGCTAGTGTATGCTTTCTCCAGTTTTTGTTTTGGAGGCACTCAGAGCTATGAGTTTTCTTCTTAGCACTCCTTTCATTGTGTCCTGTAAGTTTTGGTAAGTTGTGCCTTTATTTTCATTAAATTCTAAAGAGTCTCTAATTTTTGCTTTATTTATTCCTTGACCAAGTTCTCATTTAGTAACGTGATGGACAGCTTCTATGTGTTGTTGTTGTTGTTGTTGTTTTTGTTGTTGTTGTTGTTGTTGTTGTTGAAGAACATCCTTAGTTTGTGGTGATCTGTTAGGAAGCATGGCATTATTTCAATCTTCTTGTATTTGGTGAGGCCTGTTTTGTTACTGTTTATATTGTCAATTTTGGAGAAGGCAAAATGAGGTGCTGAGGAAAGGGTATATTATTTTGTTTTAGAATGGAATGTTCTGTATATATCTGTTAAATTCATTTGGACCATAACTTCTGTTAGTTTCATTGTGTCTCTGAGTAGTTTCTGTTTCCATGATCTGTCCATTGTTGAAAGTGGTGTGTTGAAGTCTTCTATTATTATTGCACGAAGGACAATGTGTGCTTTGACCTTTAGTAAAGTTTGCTTTATTAATGTGGGTGCTCTTGCTTGTGGAGAATAGATGTTCTGAATCTACAGGTTTTCTTGATAGAGTTTTCCTTTGATGAATCCGAAATGTCCTTCCTTATCATTTTTGATAATATTTTATGGAAAGTCAATTTAATTTTATTTGAGCATGGCTACTAAAGATTTTTTTCTTGGGACCATTGGCTTGGAAAATTTTTTCCTGCCCTTTATTCTAAGGTAGTGTCTGTCTTTCTCACTGATGTACATTTCCTGTATGCAGCAAAATGTTGAGTCCTGTTTATATTTCCGGTCTTTTAGTCTATGACTTTTTGTTGGAAAATTGAGTCCATTGATGTTAAGACATATTAAGTAAAAGTGATTCTGGCTCCATTTTTTGTTTGTTTGTTTGTTTGCTTGTTTGTTGTTGTTGTTGTTGTTGTTGTTAGAGGTAGAATTAAGTTTATGTGGCTATCTTCTTTTGTGTTTGTTGTACGAATATTGCTTTCTAGTTTTTCTATCATGTCGTTTCCCTCCTTTTGTTAGAGCTGTCCATTTTTATTCTTTGTGGGCTGAATTTGTGGAAAAATATTGAGTAAAGAGATTGTACCGCAGTGAGAGGAAAATGCATATGTCTATGAGGAATACAAATTTAAGAATTAAAATATTTCTATATAAAAACAATATTTGCATGATGAATTGTGAGTTCTGGTCCTTATGTGTAGATATAGACAAAGAGCAAAACTTTCAAAGAAAACAAAGTACATAATATACTTTGTCAACTGGCATCATTAACTATGTCTGCACACTCCCCTTCTCTGTGAGTAGTGAAATTATGGTTTGGGGAATTAAATAATCTGAGATTGTGCATGTCATTTTTTCATCATATATTTCTTTTTTGTTTAATACACAGTTTTTGCTGTTCTATTCCCTATGATGGTGTGTTGTTCCATCACAAAGAATAGGTTAATAGAGGGCAATATTAAATCAGTAGTCCCTACAGCAATAAGGAATGGATTAGATGCTGAACAACAAATTATTTATTGATATATACTCTGAATGGTACAAATACATAATTATTAACTCATAATTATATCTTATAAGGTTTTATCATTTTTTGCCAGCAGATATGGAACAATGTATGAGGTGTCCAGATGAAAAGTTTGGCAATTTACAGCAAAACCACTGCCTTCTCCATCTTGGCTTCTAGTGCCGAGTTGCTAGGGTGTATCTTTGTTCCAGAGTGTTATGTTATTTTAGTTAGACCAGATTCAAATTTTATACAGAAGTGCAAAGATAAATCGCTTCATTGAAACTTTCATTGTATGAAAATATTAGATGATACTCAACATATTTTTCTTTGTCTTGGGTGGGTCACAAGGCAAGGGGTGGAGAAGAGGAAGTCGGGCAACAGTTTATGCCTCAAGGAAGGTTTAGATTTTATCTCCAACAGCTACCCTGGAGACAATGTATAGTTGAACATTAAGCAGAGTACTGGGTGGGTTAAGGATGGGTTCCTGGAACAGGGTGTGTTACTTTTCTCAAGCCAAAATCAGAAAGAAGAGTTACTTTGTGCTGAGCTGAAAGCAGAAAAAATTTACTCTGTGCTAAGCTTGGTTGCTAGGGTTCTAAAAACATTGAGTTAGGGTCTCTCAATATCACACTATTGTTATAGTGCTGTCAAAGGGAGAGTTTTTTTTGTCAAATGCCATCTTTTGCTTTCTTTCTTTCTTTTTTATGTTGAAATCATGTTACTGGAATTTACAATATTTATTAGAACCCAAAGGGCTGTTCTTAAAGCTCTGCCTGCCCAAGGATATTCAGCTATTCTATGGGATATATTAAGTCTGCCCCCTAGTGGCTACTAAGTACTTATTTAATCTGTCAGTTTTATTGTTTGACTCCAATGGTTGGCATTTTAATTATCCAAGGATTATTCACTAGCAATGAGGGATTGAAATAGGCCTGGTTACAATAAATTACTAAGTCTTAGATATACAGATCCAGCTGGATCTTGGGGCATGAGACTGAAGCAGAAGGAATGCAAGCTTAAGGTCTGCCTGTGCTACATAATGAATCTATTTAGATGTCTCAAAGGGGAAGGGGCTGGCAGCTCAGTATTAAGAGTATGTGTAAGACACCTAGGTTCAACGCCTAGAACAACCACCACCAAAAAATTAAAGTCCAGGCAGTTTTGTATCTGTACCAATTCCTAATACTGCCATATTATCTGCCATGATCTTTTTAAAAATGGTGTGGGCTGGGCATAATGGAGCATACCTTTAGCCCCAGCACTTGGGAGGCAGAGGCAAGTAGATATCTGAGTTCAAGGGTACCCTGGTCTAAATTGGAGAGTTCCAGGACAGCCTGGAATACATAGTGAGACCCTGAGACTTAAATAAACAAAACCTGGCATGGCCATTTGGAGACAGGAGGTATCACCAGAAAGTAGAATATTTTAACAGTATTAAGCCATTACAGGATTTTTGGTTTGCCTCTTCTTTTCCTCTTATTTTAGGATTACTCTTGGAAACCAACTAGATGGGATACACCTACTAGACCCAGATGTGGTTGCTTGGTTTAAGCAAAGGTATCCAGATGGTATCATCTATAAACCTAAGATTTTATAGAATCACTTCCTTATAAAGCTAAGCATTCAGAGGCATGGCTATACAGGCCACATCTTAAGAGGAGTGTTTATGCAATAGTGTCCCCTACCCCTGTATATATATAAGTAAAAATTTGTATTGTAATTGGAATTTTCTGAAGTCAAATTACAGCTTTCTACTTAGTGTGTGTCCCTTGTGCAACACCTTTCTTATTGTGATTCATTATAAGTAAAAGAGGAATGTTAGCTACTTAGCATGTTGTTATAAAAGACTACACAGGTTCACAGTGCTTAGCAATTAGTACACTATAAACAGGGTTAATTTGAATTTCACCATGCATATAGTACTCTAAACTTTTGCTTATTCTACATAACTTTGCTGGTTCATTTGTCTGTAGCTTATTTTTAAGAAAAACAAGATACTTTCAATTAAAATTAAAGCTTAGAATATAAAAGAATTGGCCTATGGATAATGTAAATGAATGCATATTTAAAAGATGTTTCATCAAACACAGATTCTTTACTTTGTAAACCTCTTATTTGGGGTATAGAGTTCTGCTTCTTACATGCAAAACTGGTAACCAAGTCAGGTAAAGAAATACTTGTAGAGAAAAAAATAGTTCTGGATGATGTCATTTCCCCTCTAGCCCATTGTGCTGAGTGAGACTGTGACAGAAACAGAGAGAATTTGTGTGGTTTTGTCAGGGTCAGGGAGGGGAATGTTAAGGTAGGATCTCACTAGGTAGCCATGGCTAACTTCAAACAGAGATTCAATCTGCCTCTTACCTTCCAAGTTCTAGGATTAAAGGGGAGTGTACCACACCTAGTCTCTGTTTTTGGAGACAAAGTCTCCGTGTAAAGATTGGCCTTCAACTAAAAAACCTTCCTATGTATACCTCCAAAGTACTAGGGTTAAAGGCATGGACCACTCAGTCCTGTAAAACCTTTACCTCATGCACCTTAGACTGTTCTCAAACTCATTAGTGGACCAAGGATGATCTTGAACTACTGATCTTCCAGCCTGGGGTCTGAACTCAGAGCTTTGTAGTGCTAAGCCATAACCCCAGGCCTACAAATCTTCATCCTCATAGCACTGTGTATATTAATAATAGTAGTTCCCTTTTAAAGGGTTATCACACATTTTATTTTAAATCAGTACTTTCATTCCTCTTTCATTTGGGATTTAAACCCACTGAGCTGTAACCCTTAGCCTCTCTTATCCCAGTGCTTTCCTCCCAGAACAAAGCTAAGCACTCTCTCAGTAACATTTTAGGCAAGTCCTCTGACAATTTTACTGATACATTTCTTCTAGTAACCCCTATGATTTTCTCCCATCACCCTTCCCTGTGCTTGCTATTAAGCTGGTAATTTTGCTTATAGTTGAGAGTAAAAAGCAATTCAAAATTACAGTAAATTTGCTGGCCCTACTACATAGTCTGGCTTCTGCTGAAAAAGGGAGTTGGGGGCATGAAGGACTATGGGTAAAGGCCAGGCACTACCAGAAGCCCAGCTTGTGTTTAAAAAACAGGCTTTGGAACTCATGTCCAGCAGATGACTTTTCAAGGCTTGGAGAAGAGGAAGGATACTTCATAGAGTTTGGATTTCTAGAGGCCACCCAGGCCAAGAATACTTCCCTGCAGTGCTTCACCACACACTCATTGCTGCAGTATTCATCGTCCCAGTCCTTACTGATAACAGGAGGGTTCTCAAAACCATACCTCACACATCGAGGCTGGGGTGACAGTGTCACAGGGGATCCACTCACCAATTCAACATCCATCTGAGAAGGAGACTCCACCTCAGGAATTACATCAGTGATCATTTCACAAATTGTCGCAGGAGAGATCGCCTCTACTGTGTGGGCCTCAGGGCTGCTGTTCATAAGCTGCTCAGAATTGCTTTCTACAGTTGGAGAGACCATGATAGTCTGTATTTTCACAGTGGGTGAAGGCACAATCTTGCTCTGCAGAGGAGGTGGTTGCTGCTGTAAGTTGATTCTAACTTTCTGAGATGGAGGTTGTTGCATGGCCTGAAGTGGAGGGGGTTGCTGTAGAATGGTGACTTGCTGTTGAGTTGGGGGCTGAGGTATCTGTTGCAATGGAGGAGGCTGTAGTCAGGTTGGAGGCAGTTGCATGGAAGCAGCAGCAGCTGCTGCTGCCTGCAACACTGACCGAGTGACAATCTGGGCCTGCTGGCTTGGCTGAATAGTAGCTGTACTTGTCTGGCCTAGCTGGAGCCCACAGGAGTTAACCACTGTGGCCAGGAAAACAGGAACCATTCCTCCTTGAGACATGGTAATAGAAGAAGGCAACATCTGCTTGGTAATAATCAATTTGGTAATATTGGGCTGACCTCCAGGCCCAGAAGATGCCTGATTTGCCACATAAGATGAAAGTGGAATTAACTAGAATGCAAGGGGACAAACGAGAGGTCTCCATTGAGGCTGGTGCTAGAGATGCTAGGTCAGCAGTAGTCACAGCAGGTGGTGAAGAAGTCTCTGACTGTGTCATGGGATCTAATTCCACTGTTTCTACAGTAGCCTGACATTCCTGGTTGTCTTTATAAGCAGCTAGTGCTTTGAGATACTCTTTCTTGGCAGCCTCAGTTTTTCTCTTGCACACCTGTTTTTGTGCTTCTCCAATACTATCCCACATAGAAGCCACAATCTTCAGTACCTCACCAAAGGTTGCATTCAGGTTCTGTCCCTTGATGGCAGTTTGTGTATCTCAAAAGAATAGTGTGTATGCAGAGACTGTCTTCTGAGGCTCATTTGCGTCTTTCTTTTTTTCTCTTCTTAGGAGCCTTTTGCTTTTTTCCTGTTTGCACTACCACTGTCTTCTGGGTGGGAAGTTGCCTCCCGAAATCCTCAACAACATCCTTATGAAGTGAATTGGTAGGAGAAGGAGTAGTTGAAAGAAGATCCTCAGGAGACTGGGCAGGTGGCAAGATGGTGCCACCTCCTAAACTCAAACCAAGTTGAGAACTCAGTCCTGACTGACTGATCAATAGTGGTCTTCTGACTGTGTCCCATTAAGCCAGATGTCATGTCTGTCATTGGTACATCAATTGTAACAGGTGGGTTGACACTATACCGAGTTCCTATAGAATGGTCCATGTCCATAGTCAAGCTTCCACTCAGGAGCCCCCTGACCTGCTCCATCAAGCCATGGGTCATGCCCACATGCTTTCTTTAAATATGCAGTGTATTTGGTCTTATTTAACATTTTAGTTAAATTATGATATATCACTGTTGCATTTACCACAGTTGCCTTGACTTTGCCTTTTTTTTTTTCTATTTTCTCTCAATGACCATTACCTGGCCTTCCTGTTCTGTTGCAGCCATCAGAAAGATATTAATTTGACATAATGGAGACAATTATTTTTTCCTTTTGTTATTAATCATTTTATGTGTTTACATTTCAGATGACAACCTCCTTCCCTGTTTCCCCTCCACACACTCCCCATCCCATCCCACTCTTGTTTTTGTCTCCACCCACACCCACCTCACTACTTTAGCACTGCCCTACACTGAGGCATCGAGCCTCCACAGAACAGAGGACTCCACTCCCACTGATGTCAGATAAGGCCATCCTCTGCTACATACACAGCTGGAGCCATAGGTCCCTCCGTGCTTACTCTTTGGTTGATGGTTTAGTCCCTGGATGTTCTGTGTGGTCTGGTTAGTTGATATTCCTCTTCCTATGTAGTTGCAATTCCCTTCAACTCCTTCATTCCTTCCCTTGACTCTTCTGATTGGGTCTTTCTTTTCTTCAGACTGGAACAATTCTGGGTTAAAGTTTTGATATGGATGGATGGCTCTGCCACTCAAATAGTGACTGTGCCTAGCTATTCGAAGTGGTCTCTACAGGATCTATCTCCCTTTTGCTGGATATTTTGGCTGAGGTCATTCCCCTTGGGCCCTGGGAACCTCTCACTTCCCTGGTATGTGGGACTTTCTAGTGGCTAACCCCTCTACTGGTGTGTTTGCCATCTTCCAGTGCAACATATTTATATTATTTCCCGACCCTCTACCTGTCTCTCTCATCACTTTGTACACCTGATCCTGACCACCATTTTTCTATGTCCCCTTCCCCACTCCCTCCTAGGTATCCACGGAGCAATGTCATTAGAAAGTTTCACCTCAGGAAATGGCTAGTAGTCTTGCAATGTATAAACAAATAATTTTGTTGCTTCTTGCATACAAGACTTTTAGGACTTTGAATCAATTCCATGTATATTATCCATTACATGGATATTTTGTTAGCTTATCCCACTGTAATCCTTGACCCTGTGACTCCAGACCATACAACCACTGACCCCATCACACTGCTCAAGCGCTGACCCTTGAATCCACTATCAAAGCTTCCCAACCAACTCAAGGGAGGACCAACCACCACTGCTCCCACTGCTCATGTCTTCTCCTCTTTACTATGGGCAGCGACTCTATGCTATACATGTCTCAAAAATGGAAATTACTTGAGGTCTCCCCACAGCACACAACAGCAGGATTCAAAGCAGGACACAGAGAGCCATTCAAGCCTGTGCAGCCAAAATAATATCAGGTATGGTTTGCACTGCAGTAGCATTTGTGCCTGTCCTCCAAGAGCCTCATCCATCTGTCATCCCACCTAGCCCTAGGAAAGGACACACTATTGTAGCTCAGTCTGTTAAGAAACTTGCTTCATCCCTATGTTGGCAGTGATTCTGCATTCACCATATCTCAACTTTGGAGCTTTCCTGAGGTCTTCTCACAGAATCCAATAGCAGCATTCAAAGCAGGCTTAATACAACTCCATTTCCCCAGATGATAGGTATGAAACAACCCTGGGAGAAAACCAGGAAACAGATAACAAACACTGTGGAATATTATTGTTAGTCACATCTTCCTCTCTGGTAAGGAGGAGAAAATACAGTTGTATTAGCACAGGCTCTCTAGAAAAACATACCTCATCTCATAGAAAGAATGAATTTATGTATGTATAAGAGAGATTGAATAAAATGTCTCACAAACAGTTGTCCTCTTCATCCAATACTGGGTCTCTGACAAGAGAAATTTGAAAATCAAGGACTGATCATCTGTTGAAAGAGAGTTGCAGTTTCGCTGAGCCCACCATGAAGCTATAAAACAAAATTCTTGGCTCTTAATCCCTCTTCAAAGTTAATAGCCTGGGGGACCTTTCCACCTGTGGGTCAGATTCATGCCTCCACTGTACCTGAGGAATGGGTTATTCAAGCTATTCACCTCGATTACAGGAAGAAGAGGGCAAGTGCTGTGTGAGGAAAGCTCAGGTTAGGTCTTAGGACAGGTCCTGATAAGTTCATACAATGGAGGTGCAGCCAGCTGAGTAGCCTGATCTGGAATGGTGTGCCCTCCCCAAGGACTGGGTGAGGAGAGATAGTCTAGGAACACTGGTTCAAATGCTAATGGAGCACAAACCACTCCTGAGATCTCAAAAAGGTCTGAAAGTCCTGGATCAAAGCACACTTTAACCTTGAGGAGGGATAAGACTCACTGGCCAATCAAGGCCTCCAGGTGGACCTGCCATTCAAACAAAGAGATGGGATCTTCTGGGTGCCTTTCTGCAAATTCATTGTTGCTCTGACAGCTTGAATGGTCCTCCAAGTCCTTCTCTGAGTTCTGCTGTTGGGTGTAGTGAGGGAACTTCAGAGAAGCTCTGAAATTACAACATGGTTAGCACATTATTACTACCCACAATGGGTAGGGACAGGTGACTGAGCAGTGAGCACTGGGGTGGTGATTGCTCTCTGTGGCTGGATGGGAAACACCAGCCAGATGTGACCACCTGTGAGGTCCCTTGTGTTGCTCCTCACTTGCCAAATCAGCCAGTGATCTCTGATTAACTTCACTATTATGGCTGATTCTGAATCTGCCCAAAACATTTAGACCAGTGGCTTTTTTGTAGGTACATGTGTGGTTTCTTTGACTCTACTGCACATGTCAAACACTTTTGTGCTTTATAACATACATTAAAATGACAGGTATAAATCAAATAGCTCTTGTTTCATATGTTATTTGTTATTGTCTTCTTTAGTTTTATTATTTCTGTTGTAGTTTTTATATTGCTTTACTTTAGACGGTTAATGTTTTTATTATTATGTGGCAAAGAGACTTTTTCCCAATGTATTTGGTATTTTGTATGCTGCTTTTACATTAACAGGCACCTTCATTAGTTTAGGAAAGTTTAGTTTATAAAATATTTATGCGGATTGATCGTGTTTGCACTCACCCTCTCCCTCTCCATCTCCTTCCCTTTCTTCTTCTTCCCTTTCTTCTTCTTCTTCTTCTTCTTCTTCTTCTTCTTCTTCTTCTTCTTCTTCTTCTTCTTCTTCTCCTCCTCCTCCTCCTCCTCCTCCTCCTCCTCCTCCTCCTCCTCCTCCTCCTTCTCCTTCTACTCCTCCTTCTTTCTCCTTATCCTTCTCCTTGTCCTTCTCCAATCATTTGTGTTTCTGCTATGTTGCAGAACTCTTGGTTGTTTAGTACCAGGAAAGTTTTATAATCCAGATTTTTTTGACCAAAGTATCCATTTTTTTCTATTCATTTTTTTCTTTTTGAAAAATAGATACATTCTTTATTTGCTTTTCAAAATTTTCCCCTTTCCTGGTTCCCCCACCCCCAACAATCCAATAAACCATCTCCCCTTCCCCAATCAACCCTCCCCCGCATCCCTATCCTGGTATTTCTTGATACTATGGCATCAAGTCTTTCCAGGGTCAAGGACCTCTTCTCCCTTTGCTGTCTAACAAGACCATCCTCTGCTGCCAATGCATCTGGAGCCATGAGTAACTCCATGTGTACTCTTTGGTTGATGATTTTGTCCCTGGGAGTTCTGGAGGTACTGGGTGGTTCATATTGTTGTTCCTTCTATGGCGCTGCAAACCCCTTCAGCTCCTTGGGTCCTTTCTCTAGCTCCCCCATTGGGGACCCTGTGCTCAGTTCAATGGCTGCCTGAGAGTGTCCTCCTCAGTATTTGTCATGTACTAGGAGAGCCTCCCAGGTGATAGCTATATTCGGCTCTGGTCAGCCAGCACTTGTGGGCATCCACAATAGAGTCTGGGTTTTGTAACTGTATATGCGATGTGTCCCTGAGTAGTGTAGATTCTGGATGGTCTTTCCCTCAGACTCTACTCCATCATTTGTCTTTGTATCCCCTTCTATGGGTATTTTCTTACCCTTTCTACAAAGGACCCAAGTATCCATACTTTGTTCTTCCTACTTCTTGGGCGTCTTTTGATGTGTGAAATGTGTCTTGGGCATTCCAAGCTTCTGGGTTAATATCCACTTATCAGTGAGTGCACATCATGTGTGTTCTTTTGTGATTGGGTTACCTCACTCAGGATGATATTTTCCAGGACCATCCATTTGTCTAAGAATTTCATGCATTCATTGTTTTTAACGGCTGATTAGTACTCCATTGTGTATATAAACCATATTTTCTGTATCCATTTTCTGTATCCCACTGTTGAGGGACAATTGGGCTCTTTCCATCTACTGGCTATTATAAATAGGACTGCTCTATGAACACAGTGGAGCATGTGTCTTTGTTACATGCTGGAGAATCCTCTGTGTGTATGCCCAGGAATGGTGTAGCAGGGTCCTCAAGTAGTATTATGCCTAGTTTTCTGAGGAACCACCAAACTAATTTCCAGAGTAGTTGTACCAGTTTTCAATCCCACCAGAAGTGGAAGAGTGTTCCTTTTTCTCCACAACCTCCCCAGCATCTGCTGCCTCCTGAGTTTTTTATCTTAGCCCTTCTGACCAGTGTGAGGTGATATCACACTGAAACTAATAGAAAAGAACCTGGAGAAGATCCTTGAACACATGGGAACAGGGTAAAATTTCCTGAACAGAACATGAATAGCTTATGCTCTAAGATCAAGAATTGACAAATGGGACCTCATAAAATTACAATGTTTTTATAAGGCAAAGTCACTGTTAATATGACAAAATGGCAACCAACAAATTGGGAAAAGTTCTTTACCAACCCACCATGTGACAGAGGTCTAATATCCAACATATACAAAGAACTCAGGAAGTTAGACTCCAGATAACTCTATTACAAATGGGGTAGAGAGCTAAACAAAGAATTTTCACCTGAGGAAAATTGAATGGTTGAGAAGAATCTAAAGAAATGTTCAACATCTTTAGTCATCAGGGAAATGCAAACAAAAACAACCCTGGGTTTTCTATTCATTTTTAATGCTTGTGATTCTATCTTCAATTCTTGTTCTGTGGGAGAGCCTTGTGTCAATATTTGTCAGTGCAAAGGAAATTTCAGTGGCCTGCTCTTAGAAACTTAGGAAATGCTTAAGTCATTAGCTGCCTCTGTTGGTTCTGAGACCTGTGACATCATATAGGTGACAATTTGTGCGGCCCCGCAAGTTTAGGCTTGTTACCAGTCTCAGAAACAACAGCCTCCATGACTTGTTGCTGTTTCTACTTTGTGCATTATATACATGGGCAAACTGTTATTTTTATTCCCTGTCTCTGTTTCCTGCACTTGCAACCTCTCTATTCTCTTTCTCTTCCTTCATTGGTCTTTCGCTGCGCCCTGTCTGTCTTCCTGTCTTCAGGCTCTCTTGCGTACCTCTATCCCATCCTCAGGTTCTCCCTTCTCTCCCTTCTCCCATACAACCTCTTTTCCATTAGATCTCTTGCATGTTTTAGTTTCTCAGGACCTGCTGTGAAATCATAGCTTGGCTTTCTTGGTGAAATATTTTCCTGACTGTTATTCATTATATTCCTATGTTTGTGACTATTCATGTGGGTGTGAGGTGATAATAGGTCTAGGTATTAGTTTCTTGGTTTGTCTTGTTTGGGAGTGAGTTTTATTCATGGGTTAGAGTTTGCTGTCTATATTTTCAGAGAGTGTTGGATGAGTGTTGCCTCTTTTACTGACCTGTTTTGTGGGTATATTCAAAAGGAATGCTGGCTAATGTTGAAAGCTTGGAAAGGAGATGGACAGGAAGAGATATTCTTATCAATCCACAAGGAGACATAGTCAAGAGAGAGGTGAAGCTGCCAACATTTCAACATTACAGAGCTACAGTCATCTTGAGGAGCCTCAGTTGAGAGTGTGCACTCATCAGAATGTCTGGTTGCTATGTCTGTGTGAGATAGTGTTGATGATTGTTGTGGGAAGGTTCTTCCAATGAGGGTGACAATATTCATAAGCAAGTGGGACTGGGATGAATGAGAGAGCTACCTGAGCATGGGACACTAACCAAGCAGGAAAGCAAGCCAGGAGATAATGTTTGTCCATGCATTTGCCTTCAGTTTGTAGCTTCAGTTTCGATTCTAAGCCCCCAAAGTCAAGAACTGTGATCTGACAGAACCATTCACTGTTTATTACCTGAGATGCTTTTTTCTCAGAAGATTCCATCAGAGCAGTAGAGTACAAGTTAGAACAACAACAAGAACAACAACAACAACAAAAGTGGTATCAACAAGTGGTTTTGCTGATGGACAGAATCTATTTTGAAGGAAAGAAAAAATATCAGAAATTGAGATATCAAAAGTCATAGAAAGCTGTTCATGGACCCCAAATGGTTGTTCTTATAGGACTTGGAAGATTGGAGTGTTGACAGTGTGCAGCCAGAGGAAATTCAGATAGCATTTGAGTGGAAAATAGACTCTAAGTTTTATCGAAAGGTCATCTGTGTGATATTTTAGCCCAAATTCATTTCTCCTTGGCTTACACCCTGAAATATTGAGTGGGGTAAAATTTAAAAATAATGTGTGGATTTCTATATTTTCACTCTATTTATATGTATTTGTTCACCTTCCCCACTTATTTATCATTTATTTAATTTAAATTCCAGTTGCTATCATCTCTCCATTCCACCTTACACTTCTTCATCCCTAACTCCTTTTATCTCTCCAAGGAGCTTGGGGAACACAGGAGTATCAACCGACCATGGCATTTCAAGTCTCTGCATGGTTAGGAATATCTCTCTTACTGAGGTCAGAAAAGGCAGCCAAGTTAGGGGAACAGTTTGGACAGACTGGCAACAGCCTAAGGGACATCTCCTGCTCCATTTGTTGGGGGAACCACATGAATACTCAGTAGCTAATGTCCTACATATATGGTGAAGACTCATTCGATCCTGTGCATGCTCTTTAGTTCGTGACTCAGTCTCTGAGAGTCTCTTAGTGTCCAGGTTAGTTGACACTGAGGGTCATCTTATGGACTACTTCTTCCTTTGGAGGCCCTCAATACTTTCCCCAACTCTGAGCTCTGTCCAATGTTATGCTGTGGGTCACTGCATTTGTTTCAGTCAGGTGCTGGATTGATACTCTCAGAGGACAATTATGCTAAGGCAGTCTCTGGAAGTATAACAAAGTATGGCCTCAGTAATGTCAGGGATTGGCGCTTGCCCATGGGATGGGTCTTAAGTTGGGCAGGGTATATTCTGGTCATTTTCTCATTCTCTGCTCCATCTCTGTGCCCACATTTTTTTGTAGTCAGTATAAGTTTTAGGTAGAATGGATATTGTTTCAGTTGGTGTCCTTAACTCCACTGGAGGTTCTTCCTGGCTGCTGGATGTGGCCTCTTAAAGGTCCATATCTCACTGTTTTGAATCTTAGCTAAGATCAGCCCATAGAATCCTTGGTGCCCAACCATTCCTGGTCTCTGGCACATCCTAAGGATGCCTCCATAATTCAACCACAGCCAGCTGCAGATTTCAACTAATTTTCTTGGCCCTCTGGCCCTTCTTTGTCTCTCACCCCACCTGTTTGTGATCTCTCCCCTTTACCCTTACTTATCTGCTCTTCCATCCACTTCTCTCTCTTCCATCTGCTTCCTATGACTGTTTTATTCTACCTTCTGAGGAAGATGCAACCATGGTCATTTGATCCTTCATTTTTAGTTTCCTTGTGTCTATGGAATATAGTGTGGATATCCTTTACTTTTTGGATATTATTCACTTTTAAGTGAGAAAATACATGCATGTCCTTTTGGAACTGGGTTACCTCACTTAGGATGATAGTTTCTTGTTGTATCCAATTGCCTGCAATATTCACGGTGTCCTTGTTTTTAATAGCTGAATAGTATTCCATTTTGTAAATGAAACACATTTTCTGTATCGATATTTCAGTTAATAGACATATGGATTCTTTCTGGTTTTGACCAGTTATCAATAAGATGGCTATGAATCCAGTGGAGCACATGCTCTTGTGATTATATGCCTAAGAACATATCCTAAGTGTAACAATACTTCCTGATAAGTCTTAAATTAATGGAAGTATAGGCAAAATGTTTCCTAATCCCAAGAAGGAACTTTAAATATAACTTGCTGCAACCATGGTCCAAGTGAGGCAGGGTCTATCAAATTAGAAGGCAAAGTTGACAAAAATCATCCACATTGTGCTGCTTCTGGAAATTGGAAGATCAAAAATAAAAGGTCATGGATTCTTCTATGGTTTCAGTTTGGCACTTTTCCAGGCAACTTTTGGCAGAGTTAGAGCCCCAGTGAAGACTCTATCAGAGTTCATAGCATTGATGTTGTGAGGATGATGCTTGAGTTGCATTTAGTGATCATACCTTGTTGAGATACCTAAAGCATTGAGAAATCTGCCATGGAGAGATGATACAGGAAGAGGAAGTACCCAAACTGTGAGATGTATGAGAAGTTACAAGAATAGGGCCATGTAAGCCTTCAGAAAGTGAAGTACAATGTATCTGTGACAAGGCTGTAGGATTTGGTGTTTGCCCTGCTGTGTTTATTGCCTTGGTCTAATCTTATCTCCCTATAGGCACATTCCTATCTATTGGAATGGGAAGGGGTATTCTGTGCCATTGTATGTTGAAAAGATATAACTTGCATTCTTATTTTATGAGATGCAGCTTTCAAGATATTATCTTGAGTGTCAGAAGAGATTTTAGACATTTGAACCATGTAGGAGCTTTTATAGACTACTAAGGATCACTGTAGACTGAATGCATTTTCATCACAGGATGAATATGAGCCTGTAGAGTCCAGAGTCAGAATGCAGTTGTATGAAACAAAAAGTTGCTAGATTGTATGATGTCTTTGAACACTTGTTGGTCCTCTCTGGCATTTTTTGTGGAGTGCGTGAAATCTCTTATAGGAGGAGCCTTTCCAGATTCCTTTTGGGGGAGAGGAAAGAATGTATAGACTCAAAATATTTCTCTTTTCTTTCTTTTTTTGTTTCTCCCATGATTTATATATTCATTATCACCACGATCATAGACCCTACACTAGGTCCCTGCCTTCACAGAGTTCTTCCCACCAATCTCTGTTTCTCATTTCAGAGGGTGTGGGCCCCATGGGTATCCTCACACCATGGTGCCTCAAGTCTCTGGTAAGTTAAGTGCATCCTTTCCCACCGGCCAGATATGGCAGCTCAGTAAGGGAACAGATTCCAAAAATAGGTTACAGCTTTAGGGCCAGCTCCTGATACAGTTATTGGAAGACACACATGAAGACTGAGCTATCCATCTGCTACTTATGTGCCAGGGGCCTTACTCCAGCCTGTGTATGCTATTTAGTTTGGTGGCTCAGTCTGTGAGTGTCCCCAAGGGTTAGTTGAGTCTCTTGATCTTCTAGTAGAGTTCCTATCCTCTTCTGGACCTTCAATCCTTCCCAACCAACTCTTCCATCAAAGCCCCCAAGTTCTATTCAATGTTTGAATGTGGATATCTGCATCTGTATCAGTCAACTGCTGTGTGAATCCTCTCAATGGACAGTTATGCAAGGCTCCTGTGTGGGAGCATAACATGGATTGGTGTTTGCCCATGGGATGTGTCTCTACTTGGAACTGTTTTCTTTGTCCATTCCTTCAGTCTCTACTTCATCTTTACCCCTGTATTACTTTTATACAGGACAAGTTTTGTTCTGTATGTCTACTGTATTGTGGTTGAAACTGATCCTTCAGCTTTCTTCTTATGTTTGCATACATTCACCATTTGGACTCTATCCCTAAATGACATAAGATACAGTAGGTACATTTGCTAATCAATGATAAGCCATTTTGCAAGCATGGTGGTTTTATATTTTTAATGTTTTTTCAAGACAAAATTTGGCTCTGAAGCCATACATGTCCTGATAGTAGATATAGAAACCACATAATCCATGGGGTTTATTTTTGTAAAATGAACATAAGTGTTTGGGCAGCTCTTAATCTAATGTTTAATTTTGAAATTTGGCCAAATAGATAGGTTATGTACTATTCCTCAGGATGGCATATGCTCATGATAGTAATACTACCTGAAGTTTAAATTTCATTGTTCCATGTGTATGATGTATTACCTAACTGTTGTGTTTGTTTTGTAATTTTTTTTAAAAAATAGGAGTATTTTGCCTGAGTGCATAAATATGATTATAATTGGTGCCTCATCATTAGTCTTCTTAGAAGATGTCCCCAGAATGCTTGATCTTCCTTTAATGGCTAGTGGTTGGTCCCCATATATATGAGAGATATTGACCACCAATCTCAATCTCAATCTCTCTCTCTCTCTCTCTCTCTCTCTCTCTCTCTCTCTCTCTCTCTCCCTCTTCTGCCGTATGTTGCTTATTTATGATCAACATTTATATTATTAGTATTTTCATTTGTCTATTTGTAACTATTTAAACATATATTCTTTTTATTAAAATTTTATTAATGTTGCAGTTTAAACTAGTGCACTTTATTTTTCGGCAAGATGAATACACAATTGCAGTGAATGTATAATTTTTGTAGGAAATTCCCTAAAGTTCTGAGGGATCTCTCTATCATTATTGTTTCATAGCTTTCCCTATGGAGGGAGTATCTTAATATGAAACTTACTGTCCTGGAACTCATTGCATACAATAAGCAGGCATCCAGCTCAATAACATACTCCTAATTTTGCCTCTGGGATTAAAGGCATGTGCAATTTCACTCAGTTTTGCCATTATTTATGTAGTTAGTAAATGTTCATACAGTTTCACAGATATGTGCTCAGTACTGTTGGTCTGTTTCCCCTGCATTTCCTTCTCACTTGGCATTTCTCTTAAAAAAAACTATATCCTATTCAAAGGGTTCAGAAGTGACACAGGTAAACCTTATAATTCAACTTCCTTTTATTTTTATATGATTTTTATTGGATATATTCTTTATTTATATTTCATTTCCTTTTTCCTGGTTCCCTGCCCCCCAAAGGTCCCATATGCCCTTTCCCCTCCCCCCTGTGCCACCATCCACCCAATCCCACTTCCCTGTTCTAGTATTCCCCTAAACTGACTCAATGGGCCTTTCCAGAAGCAGGGTCCACTCCTTCCTTCTTCTCGGACATCATTTGGTATGTGGACTGTGTCTTTAGTGTTCCAAGATTCTAGGCTAATATCCAATTATCAATGAGTGCATACCATGGGTACTCTTTAGAGACTGGGTTACCACACTTAGTATGATGTTCTCCAACTCCATCCATTTGTTTAATGCCACGGACCGACTCAGTCGGAACACACACACCCGTGGGGAATCAGGGTCTTTGGTATGCAGGAAGGTACAGGTCCGGCGAATGACAGACAGACACACACAAGATCTGAATGCGTCTGAATGCACTTTACTGTTCTGAGGCAGGAACTTTTATACACACACAAGTTGGTATTACATTACTAAAGAAAAAATGTATCCAGTGAGATGTTTACAAAGAATGGTTACCATGAGTATCTGGCACAAGGAAATACAAAATCAATCAGGTATGAACGTTAGAGAATACATACAAAGTCATCGCGTCCCTCTGTAGTTAATGATAAACTAGTAGTTCAAGAGTCCTTGGAAACACTATGTTTGCTATCTTCTTGTGAGACTCCCTCAGGCCTACTTAGAAACTTTACTTAACTGATGGTTTCCATGTCAGAGTGCCAAAGCCAGCTAACTATACAAATAATATAAATTGTTGGGAGGTTAGTTCTTTAATGTATCTAGGTAATAACTGTACAGCTGATCAAAAACAAAGCAATGGATCTCTAGAAGATAAATCATGGCCAGTGCTGTAGCTCAAAGAATAAACTCTCAGTGAACCATCACGCCTGGATGCTCGCACCTCCGGCTAGCAGGGACATCTCGTAAGTAAAGGAACAAGTCAGAAACAAGGGTCACACAGTTTGCCATGAGAAATTCAGCTCAGCCCTATCTGCGGCCAAGGAGGCTCACAGCAACATTCATCTTGGACAGCCCTGCCAAACAAGACTTTCCCCAGTAAATATCACACAGCTTCCACCGGGATTACAGCTTGGCTGCGTGAAATTACGGTGTCCAAGAGACGTGTGTGATATCTCCCGCTTTTTTATTTTTTAATTTGAGCTCATGAATATCTCTTTCGGCAGCAGAAATGGAGGAGAAGACTAGTTTGAAAATTATTGGAAGGATAAGAAGAAAAAGAAAGATTACCCCTGCAGCCACGGCAACGACAACAATCCAATGTAACCAAGTTACAGGGTTCAGAGACTTCAAACCAGAACTAAAAGCCTGAGCCAAATCCTCTAAGTTAACTGATCCATCTTGTGCTTTACTCATGACCGCAATTTGAGTTTTTAATTGAGCCATATCATGAGAAATATCATTATCTTTCCAAATTCCCAACAAATGATTTTTAGTAAGAGTCCAATTATGTTGCTTGTCATAGATTAATGGCGTTACGCATATGTATCGAAAGCTGGCATGACATCTGGTGGAAAGCTGAACCTTGATATTTTCTATCTCTTGTCCTAACTCCAGAACTACATCCTCTAAAGCATCAATCTTTGCTTCTAATTTTTTATCTATATCCTCTTGTTTTACCAGTGCCAAAGAAACATTCTTATTCAAATCATTAACAAAGTGTGCAGTCTTCATTTCTGAGACTAAAGCAACTGATGAAACTGTAAGTGAAGTCACAATAGCTATCAAGGCACTGATACCTAACATTAAAGTTGCTACAAAACGCTTTGGCCTAATAAGCTCACTAATTCTAGTAACTACCTGTAAAGCCTCATTGTCAAACCAAGCTTCATCCTTTAGATCTACAGGAAGCATTACGTAGGAAGGCCTTTGTAATATCACAATGCGTGAATAGGATTCAATCAACTTATGATCAATACAATTAGTCAAAATACATTCGGAACAGTGAACCTCATAAGAGTGCCCTAATTTAGTAATGATTAAATCTGTATCTTTTCCAGCAAGTATACTATAAGGATAGCTCAAACAAGATCTAATTGCTACAGGAAGATATCTAGACTCCAGAGGCTTCTTAAAGTAAATTATATCTGATGCAGCAAGAAGTCTAAATAGTCCTGGAAATGTATTCAAAGCATCACCTGAAGGAGAATGACTAACATAAATAGGTTCTACCCATCCTGGTGTATACCACCTATTAATAGGTTCTAAAGTAAACCTTTCAGGTTTATATCCAAGATACTGTAATTTTTCACCAAGAAGAAAAGCTCTATAGTTATTATTTGGTGTGGCTATGGAATAATCATAAATCCTCTCTTGATTCTTCCAGGGAGTATATGCTATAGCCCAATGTTCAAAACCACATTTAAGCCAACTTGGTCTTTCATAACTCCGAGGAGGCTCCCACATCTTATCTTATCTTTATAGTTCCGGGAACACGAATCTAAAGGGATGTCCTTAGATAACTTCTCAAAGGTTTCATTATGAAAATTAGTCCCCAAAATCTTAAGTTTAATTTCCCACATAAATCTTCTATGATATGGAGGTTCTTTCGCTGGAGGCGATTTATCTGGAGCATCAGCAAGAATAGTTTTATAGGCGAGAGAAAGACAACCCATAGACCCCGATCTAGTTAAATCAATGCAAATCGGAGCAGATTCTGAGATCCCCTTATATCTAAATGGAGTAGAGGTTAGATGGGAGGAAAGAGTAGCATGTCCCCCCATAAGTCCAGTATCATTGGTCATCACTCTAATATTTACATTCTCCCCCCAACCCACGGGATGAAGAAGTGGGGGATGAGGAACATAAGCCCAATATGAAACTGCAGACACAGGACACATTTGCATAGAAAGGATAACAAACATAGCAAGAAACATATTTTCTGTCAATAACTGCTTTCTGGTACTAGTGATCATCTGCTGCGCTTCTCAGGCGAGTCTCCTCAGCTGTCTCCAGGTGGGCAGATCCTCCCTTGACTCCTGTGACGGTTCAGGAACAGTTGAGGTCTCCCGTAGAATGGCAAGATCAAGCCTCATCATCGTTCTCAGCATCTTCTTCTTTTTCAGTCTCCGCTTTCTCCTCTGATTCCTCGATAGAGGCCCTCTGGTTAAACGGCCGGATGAGCCTGTCTGGGATCCAGATTGGACTATCTGCATCCTGTGGAAAAACACAAGCATACCCTCTTCCAGAGGAAATTAAAGCATCCGGTCCTTTCCAGGATCCGGTTAATAAGTCTTTCCACATTACTTGTGGAAGTTGTTCTCCTTTTATTCTTCCCCAATGTTTTATAGCAGGGGAGTTTCCTTGTTCATCAGTATTTAAATAATTTATCACAAAAAGAGCATGATTCAAAAGATGATGGGGAGAAAAATATTTATTAGCAGCCCTGAGGCGTTCAATCTGACTTTTCAAAGTTTGGGGAGATCTCTCAATTATTGCCTGTCCTTGGGGATTATATGGTATTCCTGTGGTATGGTGTATATCCCATGCTCGCAGAAAAGAGGCAAAAGCCTTAGATGTATAAGCTGGAGCATTATCTGTTTTAATTCTTAATGGCTTTCCCATCATCATGAAGCTTTGTACAAGATGTTGAATTACATCTTTCACAGCTTCTCCACTTCTAGCAGAGGCAAACAGCACATGAGAATAAGTATCCACTGTCACATGAACATAAGCCAATTTTCCAAATTCAGGGATATGTGTAACGTCCATTTGCCATAAAGCTAATGCCTTAAGGCCTCGGAGATTTACTCCCATTTTTTGTGGATGGTAAACTTGAGGACAATTACCACAATCCTTAACTATCTGTCTGGCTTGTTCTCTGGTAATATGAAATATCCTTCTTAAATCAAGAGCATTTTGATGATGTAGCTCATGACTATTCTTTGCCTCTAATACATTCATAACTGTTCCTCTAGTTAACACATCAGCCATATAATTTCCTTTACTAAGGGGGCCTGGTAAATTAGAGTGACCCCGTATATGTCCTACATAAAATTTTTCTGCTCTTTTTCTAATCGTATTTTGCAATTGCTGTAATAAATTTAAAATTTGAGACTGCCCTGAAAGCAAGGCTGTTTCTATGGCTGGAAACAAATTAACCACATACTTTGAATCTGTATAAAGATTAAGTTTTTCTGTAAAATTTTGAAAAGCAAGTAGAACTGCTCTTATCTCTGCTTGCTGAGCAGAAGTCTGCACACCTTCCTCTATCAGAGGCCTTTGTCTTGATACATAAACCACAGACCTCCCATTAGAGGAGCCATCTGTAAATACGCATAGGGCAGACTCCAAAGGTTGTGAGGAACATTTATTTGAGAAAATTATTTCTGTTTCCTTATAAAATTCAATTAAAGGATGTTTAGGATAATGATATTTAATTTGTCCTGTATAACCTTGCAATGCAATTTCCCAATCATCATCTTCCATCAATAGTATTTCAAATTGCCTTTTATTATATGGTAATATAATATTATGCATTTCTTTTCCGAATAGTTCCCTGGATCTCATTCTCCCTTTATTAATCAATAATGAGCACATATATGGATAAGAAGCCAACATTTTCTGTTGCACATGAGGTAAATGTATCCATTCCAACACACCATCCTGCCATAAGCATCCAGTGGGAGTGTATGGTGTTTTAAAAATTATCAAGTCCCACTCTTTATCATAAGATATCTGCTTTACCTTCGCATCATTTAAGTTTTCCTCCACCAATGCTAAAGCTTTTATGGCTTCTTGAGTCATAACTCTTGGAGACTTAGGATCAGTATCCCCTTGTAATAGTTGAAACAAAGGACTTAATTCTCCTGTAGTAATTTTCAAAAAAGGTCTAATCCAATTAATATTTCCGATTAATTTCTGAAAATCATTTAAATTCCTTAATTTGTCTACTCTTATAGACACCTTTTGTGAGGCAATATAGTCATCATGAATTAACTGTCCCAAATAACTTAAAGGTCTATTCTTTTGTATCTTATCTGGGGCTATTACTAATCCAAATTTGGTTAAATGTTCAATTGTATAAAGTAATATTTCCTTGTTAATTGATGCTGATTGATGAGCTATCAAGATGTCATCCATAAAGTGGGCAAAGTAAGCCTCAGGATATTTTTTTTCTAATAAATACTAAAGCTTGATCCACAAATTTTTGACATAATGTCGGACTATTTTTCATTCCTTGAGGCAACACTTTCCATTGATACCTTCTATATGGCCTTCTCAAATTTACAGCTGGCACACTAAAAGCAAATCTTTTACAATCCTCAGGATGTACTTTTATAGTAAAAAAGAAATCTTGCAAATCAATTACTATCACATCCCATCCTGCAGGAACTGCCACTGGAGAGGGCAGTCCTGGCTGCAATGCTCCCATGTCTTCCATGGTAGCATTTACTGCCCTAAGGTCCTGTAGCAATTTCCACTTCCCAGATTTTTTCTTTATTACAAATATGGGAGTGTTCCAAGGACTATTACTTTCTTCAAGATGTCCTTTTTCTAATTGTTCTTGCACAAGTTGTTCTATAGCCTGTATTTTTTCTTCTGTCAGGGGCCACTGATTGAGCCATACAGGCTGCTCTGATTTCCAATTTAATTTATCTGCATACAACAAGCCCTCAGCGGCCCCTATGAAAAATGCTGTTCACTCAAATTATCTGAGGTGACTAATTTTACATCCATGTCACTCATCATGTCTCTTCCCCACAAGGAAAAGGGGAGAGAAGGAACAACGTAAGGCTGAATCATTCCTGTCTTTCCTTCCAATTCCCATTTCAGAAACTGTGAACTTTGAGCCACATTAAAGGCCGTCCCTAAACCTAACAAAGAGGAAGAAATCCTCTTACATGGCCAAGATGAAGGCCAATCCTTTCCTGCTATGCAAGTCTTATCTGCCCCTGTATCCAAAAGTCCTTGAAACAACTTTCCATTTATTCTAACTACTTTAAAAGGTCTTTCCATACCAATATTTTGGACCCATGCCACAACATCTGTAGAACCAAACTTCCCTTGTCCACGTTCACGCTTTAAGATTGGATTAGGTAAGTTAAGATAAGGCAGGAGCAGAAGCTGAGCTATTCTCTGCCCCTTATAAATTTGTATAGTTTCTTTTAATGGTCTAATCATGACTTTTATTTCTCCTGTGCTATCACTATCAATCACACCAGGCAACACCTCAAAATTCTTTTTATAATTTGAACTACGGCCAATTATTAACCCTACAGTTCCCTGTGGCAGAGTTCCCAAGGTAGACGTAGAAACTAAGGAGACACCATCCCATCTAGAGAATATTACATCATCACAAGAAGCTAAATCTAAACTAGCACTACCAGGAGTAGCTCTAGGCAAATCATGTATAGTAAATTCAGGAGCCTCAGGATTCAGAGGACTCCCTGATGTAACTACAGTAGTTTCCTCTCTTTCGAGTTCGGGGCTGAGAGGCTGCCCCTGATTTAGTTAAGTCTTTTCCTCTTTCTTTTCCCCTGTAAGGGATGTTCCATCCTTGTGAAACTTAGACTTACACTCCTTTTTCCAATGCTTGCCTTTCTGGCAATGAGGGCATACTCCTGGGGGAAGACCCCTTCTATTGGAGTCCCTCTTATTGTTTCCTGGACATTGTCTTTGCACATGTCCTGATTTCCCACATTTAAAACAAGTGGGCTCGGAGGTTCCTTTCCCTCCTCCACCATAAGTCTTTTTAACATAGGCGCTGAATTTCTCTCCCTTCATAACTGCAGCGTAGGCCATGCTTTGGACTACGGCTGGTGAGGCATCCGTGTAGACTTTCACATAGTCCTGCACTGTTCCTGTCTTTCTAATAGGCCTTATCAAATCTTGGCATAAAGCATTAGCATTCTCCCAAGCCAACTGCTTAAGGAGTATCTCAAAGAACTCCCTGGTTGTACTTTCTGAAACTTTTAACCCTCTGCTAGCCATCATATGCTTAAACACTGAAAAGAACATTTGTTCCTGCTTTGACTCGTCTGCCCCATGATATCAGATTACTTGCACTTAACCGGTGATCCTTTACTGGCGGGACCGCGGCTCCCACGCAAGAGCTGGCCTGTTACCTTGAAAGAAAGAAAAAGAAGGAAAATTACCTGCCCAAATGTCCCTGTTTTGAGGCGCCAGCTGCCACGGACCGACTCAGTCGGAACACACACACCCGTGGGGAAATCAGGGTCTTTGGTATGCAGGAAGGTACAGGTCCGGCGAATGACAGACAGACACACACAAGATCTGAATGCGTCTGAATGCACTTTACTGTTCTGAGGCAGGAACTTTTATACACACACAAGTTGGTATTACATTACTAAAGAAAAAATGTATCCAGTGAAATGTTTACAAAGAATGGTTACCATGAGTATCTGGCACAAGGAAATACAAAATCAATCAGGTATGAACGTTAGAGAATACATACAAAGTCATCGCGTCCCTCTGTAGTTAATGATAAACTAGTAGTTCAAGAGTCTTTGGAAACACTATGTTTGCTATCTTCTTGTGAGACTCCCTCAGGCCTACTTAGAAACTTTACTTAACTGATGGTTTCCATGTCAGAGTGCCAAAGCCAGCTAACTATACAAATAATATAAATTGTTGGGAGGTTAGTTCTTTAATGTATCTAGGTAATAACTGTACAGCTGATCAAAAACAAAGCAATGGATCTCTAGAAGATAAATCATGGCCAGTGCTGTAGCTCAAAGAATAAACTCTCAGTGAACCATCACGCCTGGATGCTCGCACCTCCGGCTAGCAGGGACATCTCGTAAGTAAAGGAACAAGTCAGAAACAAGGGTCATACAGTTTGCCATGAGAAATTCAGCTCAGCCCTATCTGCGGCCAAGGAGGCTCACAGCAACATTCATCTTGGACAGCCCTGCCAAACAAGACTTTCCCCAGTAAATATCACACAGCTTCCACCGGGATTACAGCTTGGCTGCGTGAAATTACGGTGTCCAAGAGACGTGTGTGATAGTTTAAGAATTTCATGAATTCATTGTTTCTAATGGCTGAATAGTACTCCATTGTGTATATATACCACATTTTTTTTATCCATTCCTCCGCTGAGGGACATCTGGGTTCTTTCCAGCTTCTGCTATTATAAATAAGGCTGCTAAGAATATAGTGGAGCATATATCCTTATTACATGCTGGGGAATCTTTGGGTATATGCCCAGGAGGGGTATGGCAGTGTCTTCCTGAAGTATCATGTCCAGTTTTCTGAGGAACCGGCAGACTGATTTCCAGAGTTGTTGAACAGCTTGCAATCCCACCAGCAGTGGAGGAGTGTTCCTCTTTCTCCACATCCTCACCAACACCTGCTGTCTCCTGAGTTTTTAATCTTAGCCATTCTGATTGGTGTGAAGTGAAATCTCAGGGTTGTTTTGATTTGCATTTCCCTAATGACTAATGATGTTGAACATTTCATAAGGTGCTTCTCAGCCATCCAAAGTTCTTCAGGTGAAAAGACTTTGGTTTAGATCTGTACCCCATTTTTGAGAGGGTTATTTGGTTTTCTGGAGTCTATCTTCTTGAGTTCTTTGTATACATGGGATATTAGCCCTCTGGAAGATGGAGGGTTGGTGAAGATCTTTTCCCAATTTTTTGGTTGCTGATTGGTCCTTTTGACAGTGTCTTTTGCCTTACAGAAACTTTGTAATTTTATGAAGTCCCATTTGTCTATTCTTGATCTTAGAGCATAAGCTATTGATGTTCTGTTCAGGAACTTTCCCCCTGAGCCACTGTCCTAAAGGGTCCTCCCCAGTTTCTTTTCTATTAGTTTCAGTGTGCCTGGTTTTAGTGGAGGTCCTTGATCCACTTGGAGTTGAGCTTAGTACAAGGGGATAAGAGTGGATCAATTCTCATTATTTTGCATGCTGACATCCAGTTGAGCCAGCACCATTTTTTGGTTTTTCTTTCTTTTTTTAATTTTCTATATTTATTGTCTACATTCGAAAGGCTTTCCCCTTTCCCAGATCCCCCCACCATACATCCCATTAAGTCCTTTCCCCCCCAACTATTCCCCAATCACCCCCCCTATCATTTCTATGTTCTGGATCTACAAAACTGGATCCAATCTTTTCAGGCCCAGGGTTCTCTCCTTTCTTCTTCTTGTGAATCATTTAAATTGCTAGTTGTGCCTTGAGTATTTAGGGCTTCTGGGCTCATTAATATCCACTTATCAGTGATTGCATTTCATGTGTATTCTTTTGTGATTGGGTTAACTCACTCAGGATGATATTTTCCAGGTCTAACCATTTACCTACAAATTGCATGAATTCATTATTTTTAATTGCTGAGTAGTATATCTTTGTATAAATATACCACATTTTCTGTATCCATTCCTCCTTTCAGGGATATCTGGGCTCCTTCCAATTTCTGGCTATTATAAACAAGGCTGCTATGAACAGAGTGGAGCATGTTTCTTTATTGTATGCAGGGGAATCCTCTGTTTATATGCCCAGGAGTGTTATGCCACAGTCCTCTGGAAGTGACATGCCCAATTTTCTGAGGAACCGCCAAACTGATTTCCAATGCTGGTTCAACTGAAGGTCAACATGCAGAAGAATGCGAATCGACCCACTCTTATCTCCTAGTACTAAGATCAACTCCAAGTGGATCAAGGACCTCCACATAAAACCAGACACACTGAAACTATTAGAAAAGAAACTTGGGAAGATCCTGGAGGACATTGGCACAGGGGAAAATTCCTGAACAGAACACCAATAGCTTATGCTCTAAGATCAAGAATTGACAAATGGGACCTCATGAAATTGCAAAGTTTCTGTAAGGAAAGGACACTGTTAGAAGGACAAAACAGCAACCAACAAAGTGGGAAAAGATCTTCACTAACCCCACATCTGACAGAGGGCTAATATCCAATATATATAAAGAACTCAAGAAATTAGACCCCAAAGAACGAAATAACCCTGTCAAAAATGGGGTATAGAGCCAAACAAAGATTTTTTCACCAAAAGAAATTTGGATGGCCGAGAAACACCTTAAGAGATGTTCAACATCATTAGTCATCAGGGAAATGCAAATCAAAACAACCCTTGAGATTCCACCTCACACCAGTCAGAATGGCTAAGATTAAAAACTCAAAAGACAACAAGTGCTGGCGGGGATGTGGAGAAAGAGGAACACTCCTCCACTGTTGGTGGGATTGCAAAATGTTAAAACTGCTCTGGAAATCAGCACCATTTGTTGAAAAGGCTATCTTTTTTCCACTGGATGTTTTCAGCTCCTTTGTTGAATATCAATTGACCATAGATGTGTGGGTTCAATTCTGGGTCTTCAATCCTATTCCATTGATCTACCTCTCTGTCACTGTACCAATATCATGCAGTTTTTTACACTACTGCTCTGTAGCATTGCTTGAGGTCTAGGATACCCATTCCCCCAGAAGTTCTTTTACTGTTGATAATAGTTTTAGCTATCCTGGGTTTTTTGTTATTCCAGATGAATTTGAGAATTGCTCATTCTAAATCTATGAAGAATTGAGTTGGGATTTTGATGGGGATTGCATTGAATCTGTATATTGCTTTTGGCAAGATGGCAATTTTAACTATATTAGTCCTACCAATCCAATTACATGGAATTTTTTTCCATTTTCTGAGGTCTTCTTCCATTTCCTTCTTCAGAGACCTGAAGTTCTTGTCATACAAATCTTTCCTCGTTTAGTTAGAGTCAAACCCAGATAATTTATATTGTTTGTGGCTATTGTGAAGGGTGTCATTTCCCTAATTTCTTCCTCAGCCTGATTTTCCGTTGAGTATAGGAAAGATACTGATTTGCCTGAGTTGATTTTATAACCAGTCACTTTGCTGAAGTTGTTAATCAGCTGTAGGAGTTCTCTGGTGGAGTTTTTTGGTTCACTTAAGTATACTATCATATCATCTGCGAATAGTGATAGTTTGACTTCTTCCATTCCAATTTGTATTTCTTTGAATTCCTTACATTGTCGAATTACTCTAGCTAGTACCTCTAGATATAAAAAGATATGGTCATGGGGGCAGCCTCATCTACTCCGTGATTTTAATGGGATTGCTTCAAGTTTCACTCCATTCACTTTGATGTTGGATACCAGTCTTGTGTAAATTGCTTTTAATAGGTTTAGGTATGGGCCTTGAATTCCTGTACTTTCCAGGACTTTTAGCATGAAAGGATGCTGAATTTTGTCAAATGCTTTTTCAGCATCCAATGAGATGACCATGTGTTTTTTTCTTTGAGTTTGTTTATGTAGTGGATTACATTGATGGATTTCCCTATCTTGAACCATCCTTGCATCCATGGGATGAAGCCAACTTCATCATGGAGAATGATCGTTTTGACGTGTTCTTGGATTTGGTCAGGAAGAATTTTATTGTGTATTTTTGCATCGATGTTCATAAGGGAAATTGTTCTGAAGTTCTCTTTCTTAGTTGGATCTTTGTGTGGTTTTGGTATCAGGGTAATTGTGCCTTTGTAGACTGAGTTGGGTAGTGTTCCTTCTGTTTCTATTTTGTGGAATAGTTTGAAGAGTATTGGTATTAGGTCTTCTTTGAAGGTCTGATAGAATTCTGCACTAAAACCATCTGGTCCTGTGCTTTTTTTGGTTGGAAGACTTTCTATGACTTCTTCTATTTCTTTGGGGGTTTTGGGTCTGTTTAGATTATCTATTTGATCCTGATTTAATTTTGGTACTTGGTATCTGTCTAGGAAATTGTCCATTTCCTCCAGATTCTCCAGTTTTTTTGAGTATAGACTTTTATAGTAGCATCTGATGATTTTTTGAATTTCCTCAGTTTCTGTTGTTATATCTCCCTTTTCATTTCTAATTTTGCTATTTTGGATACTGTCTCTGTGCCCTTTGGTAGTCTGGCTAAGGGTTTATCTATCATATTGATTTTCTCAAAAAACCAGTTTCTGGTTTTGCTGATTGTTTGTATGGTTCTCTTTGTTTCAACTTGATTGATTTCAGCCCTGAGTTTGATGATTTCCTGTCTTCTACTCCTCCTGGGTGAATTACCTTCTTTTTGTTCATTCAGGTGTGTCGTTAAGTTGCTAGTATAAGCTCTCTCCTGTTTCTTTTTGGAGGCACTCAGGGCTATGAGCTTTCCTCTTAGCACTGCTTTCATTGTGTCGCATAGATTTTGGTATGTTGTGCCTTCATTTTGATTAAATTCTAAAAAGTAATGGATTTCTTTCTTTATTTCTTCCTTGACTAAAGTATCATTGAGCAGATATTGTTCAGCCTCCATGTGTATGTGGAATTTCTGCTGTTTTTTTGCTATTGAAGACCACTCTTAGTCTATGGTGATCCGATAGGAGGCATGGGATTATTTTGATCTTCTTGTATTTGTTCAGGTCTGTCTTGTGACCAATTATATGGTCTATTTTGGAGAAGGTAACATGGGGTGCTGAGAAAAAGGTATATTCTTTTGCTTTAGGATGAAATGTTCTATATATATCTGTTACATCCAATTGGTCCAAAGCTTCAATAAGTCTCCCTGTGTCCCTGTTTAGTTTCTGTTTTCCTGATTGGTCCATTGAGGATAGTGGAGTGTTGAGGTCCCCCACAATTATTGTGTTAGGTGCAATGTGTGCTTTGAACTTTAGTAAAGTTTCTTTTATGAATGAGGGTGCCCTTGCATTTGGAGCATAGATGTTCAGAATTGTGAGTTCTTCTTGGTGGATTTTTCTTTTGACCAGCAAGAACTTACCTTCTGTGTCTCTTTTGATGACTTTAGGTTGAAAGTCAATTTTATCTGATATGAAAATGGCTATTTCAGCCCATTTCCTGGGACCATTTGCTTGTAAAATTGTCTTCCAGCATTTTACTCTAAGGTAGTGTTTGTCTTTGACCCTGTGGTATGTTTCCTGTATGCCACAAAATGTGGGGTCCTCATTCCATATCCAGTTTGTTAGTCTATGTCTTCTTATTGGGGAATTGAGTCCATTTATGTTAAGAGATATTAAGGAATAGTGATTACTTCTTCCTGTCATTTTTGACGTTATTTTTGTTTTTGAGTGGTTATCTTCTTTTGAGTTTGATGGAAGAAAGTTACTATCTTGCTTTTTACCGGGTGTAGTTTCCATCCTCGTATTGGAGTTTTCCTCCCATTATCCTTTGTAGGGCTGGGTTTGTGGAAAAATATTGTGTAAATTTGGTCTTGTCATGGAATATTTTGGTTTCTCCATCTATGTTAATTGAGAGTTTTGCTGGGTATAGTAGTCTTGGCTGACATTTGTGTTCTCTTAGATTATGCATGAGATCTGCCCAGGATCTTCTAGCTTTCATAGTCTCTGGTGAGAAGTCTGGTGTAATTCTGATAGGTCTTTATATGTTACTTGGCCTTTTTCTCTTACTACCTTTAATATTCTTTCTTAGTTTAGTATGTTTGGGGTTTCGATTATTATGTGATGGGAGGTATTTCTGTTCTGGTCCAGTCTGTTTGGAGTTCTGTAGGCTTCTTGTATATTCATGGGCATCTCTCTCTTTAGGTTAGGGAAGTTTTCTTCCATAATTTTGTTGAAGATATTTGCTGGCCCTTTCAGTTGTAGATCTTCACTCTCGTCTATCCCTATACTCCTTAGGTTTGGTCTTCTCATTGTATCCTGGATTTCCTGGTTATCTTGGGTTACAAGCCTTTTGCATTTTGCATTTTCTTTGACTGTGGAACCAATGGTTTCTATGGTATCTTCAGCATCTGAGATTCTTACTTCTATCTCTTGTATTCTGTTGTTGATATTTGCATATATGACCCCTGATTTCTTCCCAAGGTTTTCTATCTCCAAAGTTGTCTCCCTTTGTGATTTCTTAGTTGTTTCTACCTCTGTATTTAGATCCTGGATGGTTTTCTTCAGTTCTTTCACTTGTTTGTGTTTTCCTGCAATTCTTTAAGAGATTTTTGTGTTTCCTCTTTCATGACTACTGCCTGTTGACTCAGTTTCTCCTGCATTTCTTTAAGTGATTTTTTCATTTCCTCTTTATTGGCTTCTGTCTGTTGACCAATATTCTCTGGATTTCTTTAAGTGATTTTTGTGTTTGCATTGTAAGGGCTTCTAACCTATTCATGTTCCCTGCATTTCTTTAAGAGATTTGTTTATATCTTTTTTTTTTGTTTTCCTCTAGCAGCATCATGACCAGTGCTTTTAAATCCAAATCTTGTTTTTCTGTTCTGCTGGGGTATCCAGGACTTGCAGTGGTTGGAGAATTGGGTTCAGATCGTGCCATATTGCCTTGATTTCTGTTAGTAACATTCCTACATTTGCCTTTTGCCATGTGTTTATCACTGCAGTTAGTTGGTCTTGTTGTTACTGGTTGGCGTTTGAAGGTGCTATGAGCCTGGCATCTGGTGGTGCTGTTGCAGAGGGCATCCGTGCTCCCGAGGTGGAATCCAGAAGGTTTCTGCTATTGGGCTCCGAGTTAGCTCCTCAGCTCTGCTGGGCTGGACTCAAGTCTCCTTCCGGCTTGCTGCTGGGCACATAACTGTCCTCCCGCCATCTCCTCCTGGTTTGCTTAGATGCCAACTCTTAAGAATCAGATCTTCATTTGCACTGTTCTGGGCCCATCTATTGTTTCTCTATGGTGGCCTGGGCTCTTCTCTTGGTTCTCTATGGTGACCTGATCAGGCTACCAGCTCCAAGATGGTGGCAGGTCTCAGGGCTCTAACTGTGGGATTCCTTGCAGGACTGGAGCTTCCCTGGCTGGACTGCTGGAGCCTAGATGGTGGTGCTGTCAGTGCATGGGCTCCATCTGGTTAGCTTTTTGTGGTTCCCCGAGGCAAGATGGTGACCTCCACTGCAAGCCAGGCACAGATCCCCGAGCAAGCTGGTGCCTGAGCAGGTCAGCACACAGACAGCCTATCAAGCCATTCACGCTCTGGGTGCAGGCAAGAGCCTGATGGGCTAGTCGATGCCACTCATACTCCCTCCATGTACCCGGCCCCAGTTGCTAGATGTCTGCAGTGCCCCTAGGCAAGATGGCAGCCTCTGCTACAAGCTGGGCACAGACCCCCGAGGGAGTTGGTGCCCGAGTGGTTGGCACACAGATAGCTTGCTGAGCTGTTCAGGCTCTGGGTGTAGGCAAGAGCCTGATGGGATAGGACCCAAGTGATGTTAGACTCAAACTCTGTGCATGCACCTGGCCCCAGGTGCTAGCTGCCCGCAGTGCCCTGAGGCAAGATGGCGGCCCAGCTTCCTTCTAAAATAAGATGGTAATTAGATTATAACTTCTGTGTCAGGAAGTAAGTATAAGAAACACCAAAAATGTATGATTAAATAGTCAATGAATCACACATTTACTTTAGAGTGAAGTCAGTATCATGATTTGTGTTATACACATGTATGGGATATTTTAGGATGCAGTGACTTTTGATGATGTGCATGTGAACTTCACTGGGGAAGAGTGGAATTTGCTGGATCCTTCTGAGAAGAGGCTCTACAAATATGTGATGCTGGAGACCTACTGGAATCTCACTGTCATAGGTAAGACTGACTTTTCTACTGCTCTTACAAATAAGGTAAAAAAATGTTTCTTGGTTTTTGATGACCTTCTGTTATTTCTGCTGAGAACAAGGAAGATTGAGCTGAATAAAGTAGGTTCAATGCTGTGAAAATTCAGAGTAACTTGAAATTTGCCTAATTTCCAATACCATATCATTCATTTTCTGGTACTGTGTTTTAGGCTACAATTGGGTAGAACAACATATTGAAGAACAATGTAGAAATTCTAGAGGACATGAAAGGTAATGTTCATTTGCAAGCTGATAAAAATATGCCTCTGAGGAAATTGTAATATGTTCTTGACCTCTAAAGAAATGCAAGCATGGAAAATGTCAGACTTCTAAGTATAGTTATGATTATAATGTTGTCACAAAACCATGTACCTCAGTGTCAGTTATCTTATTTGTATTTGCAAGGCATTTCTATAAGAAGACAAGAAAGTGGTGCTTTGAGAGATACATTCAACTGATTTGTAGGTCCATTAGAGCTATGCTGTGAAACTACCAATCCATATATTCTCATAGTATTTAGATGCTGCACTTTGAAATTGAAAAGGTACTTATCCAAAACCTGTAATAAGCAAATAATCCATGGTTTAGTTGGTGATACTGATATTCTTAGTGACATTGATAAGTTAATTGAGAGGTCAGTTTATGAGAGTCAAGATTCTTGTCATGGGGAAACCTTACTCAATATATATCAGGTTGAGAAGGAACAAAATATCAAATGTTGTGAATTCAATGTGGAAACCTTTCATTTGTTCTTTTAATGGGTATATCAAGTGACAGAATAGATTAAACTATGTGAGCATAGGGATTTTGAAAGGAACAATGTACCTCTTTCCATTCCAGAACAATGAAAAGATAGACTTTCTAAATAAGGTACATCTTTGAATTAATTGGTTTCCTGAATTTAGAGAGAAGTCAGTATCATGATTTGTGTTGTACACATGTATGGAGGGGTTTTCATAACATCCCCAATGTCAACACTGAAGAAACTTCCTATGGGTACTAGAAAATTGGCAGTTCTTTCAGTTTTCCTATTTCACAGTGCTAATGTGGTATGATTCACACTATAGAAAAGTTATGAATGCTATCAGTGTTACAAAGCTCTGCATCATTCCATTTTTATTTGGATATGTGAAATACTTAATTTAGAAATCTCATATAGAAAAGGGATGTTATAAATGTGAGCCCTGTAGTAAATGATCTTACCATCACAGGTATTTTCAGAGGCAAAGAAACCCACAGTGATTGAGAACACGAAGAACATGCAAAGTGATAAAACACTAAGATCTGTTCCTTCTTTATGATTATATCAAATATAAAATTTATTAATTTTGATAAAACTACTGATCAGAGTATTGAATGTTGTAAAGTTTTAACATGTTCCAACCATCATTGCAGGCATGTAAGAAGTCATAGTGAAAAGAAACCCAATGAATGCTTCTGAAGCCTATTCAGAAGGGTGAATTCCCCAGTTTCACAAAAGAACCCATATTGTAGATGAACCATATAAATGTAATGAATGTGGTAAAGCTTTTGCAAAACCTAGTTTACTCCAATACCATAAAGGAACCCATACTGGAGAAAATCCTTATGAATGTAATCAATGTGGTAAAGCCTTTGCAAGACACAGTAATCTCCAGTATCATAAAAGAACACATACTGGATAGAAACCTTACAAATGTAACCAATGTCGTAAAGCCTTTGCAAGACCCAGTCATCTCCAAAGACCTAAAATCATACATATTGGAGAGAAACTTTATGAATGTAATCACTGTGGTAAAGCCTTTGCAAGTCACAGTAATCTCCAAAGGCATAAAAGCATACAAACTGGAGAGAAACCATATGAATGTAATCAATGTGGTAACGCTTTTGCAAGACATAGTAATTTCCAATATCATAAAAGAAAACATATTGGAGAGAAGCCTTATGAATGTAATCAATGTGGTGAAGTCTTTGTGCTACAGTCATTTCGAAGATCATAAAAGAAACCATACTAGAGAGAAACCTTATGAGGGTAATCAATGTGGCAAAGCCTTTGCAAGATCCAATCATCTCCAAAGAAACAAAAGAATACATACTGGACAGAAACCTTATGAACGTAATTAATATGATAAAGCACTTTCATGTCACAGTAGTTTCCAATATCATAAACAAACCTATACTGGAGAAGAACCTTATGTGTGTAATCAATGTGGTAAAGCCTTTGCAATACCCAATAATCTCCAAAGACATAAAAAAGATACATACTGGAGAGAAACCTTATTAATGTAATCAATGTGGTAAAACCTTTTTATATCAAAGCAGTCTCTAAAGACATAAAAGAACACATACTAGAGAGAAACCTTATGAATGTAATCAATGTGGCAATGCCTATTCACGAGTGAGAGGCCTCGTGAGGTAAAATAATGCATACCAGAGAGAAATCTTATTAATATAATCAATGTGGTAAAAGTCTTTTCACATAGCTATTGTCTCCAAAACCAGAAAAGAATCCATTTTGGAAAGAAACCTTATGAATTTAATGAATGTACTAAGGCCTTTTTACATGTCCCACTAGTCTCCAAAACATAAAAGATCCCATATTGGGAAAAACAAAGCAAACCTCGTGAATGTAATCAATGTGGTAAAGACTTTTTACAATTTAGTAGTCTACATTATTTTAAAACAATTCATAAAGCAGAGAAACCTAATGAATGTAGTCAGTGTTGTAAAGCAGTTGCCTGTTATGGTCATCTGTAATGATATAAAAGATCACATACAAGATAGATACCGCATTAATATTATCAATATGGTAAAGCCTTTGCATGTCATTTCTTTATACATACACAAAAGAAGTCATACTAGAAGCAACCCTTAATAATGTAATCAACGTGGTAAACCGTAGCAATTCACTGTCATCTGCAACTACATATTAGAACATGCTCAAGAGAGTAACCCTATGAATATAATCAGTTTATTAAGCCATGACATGTCACAGTGATCTCTGCAATACATAAAACAAGCCATACTGTAGAGAAACTGTATGAATGTAATTAATGAGGTAAACCCTTTCCAGGACAAAGTCATCTCTGAATACAAAAGAAAACTTGCAGAAGAGAAATGTTCTGAATGTAATCAATGTGATAAAGCCTTTGCATATCACAGTCATCTCCAAATACCCTAATGAACACATAATAGAGCGAAGACCTATGATTGTAACGAAAGCCTTGGCATGTCATTTTACTGTCCAAATATTTAAAGGAACAGATAAGTTAGAGAAAGCTTATGAATGTAATGAATGTGGTAAAACTATGCATACCGATGTACTCTCCAAAAACAAAAAAGCACACAATCTGAACAGAAATATTGTGATTGTACTCAAGTTGAAAAATCCTTTGCATGCCACATAAAATGAATACCACATCACAGAGGGAAATCTTCTGAAAATAATGTGTTAAGCCTCTGTATGGCCTAATCATATTTAAATGCACAAAAATTCATAGTAGAAATAAAATGGGTTGATTTTAATATGGCTTACTCTAAGAAGTGGCACTATTAGGATGTTTGACTTTGTTGAAGTAGATGAAGTGAATTGCTAGGGTGGTGGTCTTCTTTGGATCATTGGCCAGTACAAAACAGCCCCTCCTACTACTTGGGTGGAAGACAGTCTCTTCCAGGTGGCCTTCTGATGAAGACAAAGAACTCTCAGTTCCTTCTCCAGTATCATAGCTGCCTGCATGGTACTATTCTTCCTGCTATGATGGTAACATACTAAATATTTGAATCTGTAAGCCAGCCCCAATTAATTATTTGCCATTATAAGAGTTGCCTTGGTCACAGTGTTTATTCTTAGCAATGGAAATTCTATCTAAAACAGAAGTTGGTATCCCAGACTTAAGTACTGTTATAATAGGCCTGATCATGTTTTTGTTTAGAGCAATGTGGATTTTTATATTTCAACGTGCATTAATTAGAATTTAATGGGCCATCCTAGTAGAAATATTGACGACATGGAATAGAGAAGACACATGTACTGGAGGGTGATTTGAACTCTGTATATGTTTTTATGATATTTTGATGAAGAATGTTGTTGCTTTTTTGCCTTGTCTGAAGAGTGTCCTTGAAGCTAAGGTAAAGAGGTTTATATTAATTGCATTGACAAAGGATGTCTTAGCAAATCTCAGTATAACCTTGGTCCTGTGATTGGTTTGGTCATGCATAATAATCTTAGAAAGGAAATGTATCAAATATAAGGTTGAAAGAAAAACCTCACCAGGAAGTTGAATGAAGCCAAACCCTGTGAGCAAATATATTAAATTCTATTCGAGGAACAGTGACTTATGGATTTGCAGTTGTATGTAAGAGAACTGTATCATGTTAGGCATTATTAATACCTGCTTATAATGATCATATGGACATAAGGTAATACAAGTATACTCCAAATTGATGAGATATGGATTGCAATCAATATTCTGGATTTAAATTTAAGATCTAAAAGGAAATGCTGAGGAATGTTGAGAAAATCAACAAGATAGATAAACCCCTAGCCAGACTTACCAAAGGGCACAGAGACAGTATTCAAATTAACAAAATTAGAAATGAAAAGGGAGGTATAACAACAGAAACTGAGGAAATTCAAAAAAATCATCAGATCCTACTACAAAAGCCTATGCTCAACACAACTGGAGAATCTGGAGGAAATAGACAATTTCCTAGACAGATACCAAATACCAAAATTAAATGAGGATTAAATAGATCATCTAAACAGACCCATAACCCCCAAAGAAATAGAAGGGGTCATAGAAAGTCTTCCAACCAAAAAAAACACAGGACCAGATGGTTTTAGTGCAGAATTCTATCAGACCTTCAAAGAAGTTCTAATACCAATACTCTTCAAAATATTCCACAAAATAGAAACAGAAGGAACACTATCCAACTCATTCTATGAAGCCACAATTACCCTGATACCAAAACCACACAGAGATCCAATTAAGAAAGAGAACTACAGGCCAATTTCCCTTATGAATATCGATGCAAAAATACTAAATAAAATACTTGACAACCGAATCAAGAACATATCAAAATGATCTTTCACCATGATCAAGTTGGCTTTATCTCAGGGATGCAGGGATGGTTCAATATACGGAAATCCATCAACGTAATCCACTACATAAACAAACTCAAAGAAAAAAAAAGCCACATGGTCATCTCATTGGATGCTGAAAAAGCATTTCACAAAATTCAGCATCCTTTCATGCTAAATGTCTTGGAAAAAACAAGAATTCAAGGCCCATATATAAATATAGTAAAAGCAATTTACAGCAGACCGACAGCTAACATCAAAGTAAATGGAGAGAAGCTTGAAGCAATCCCACTAAAATCAGGGACTAGACAAGGCTGCCCCCTCTCACCATTTCTCTTCAATATAACACTTGAGGTACTAGTTTGAGCAATTCGACAACATAAGAAAGTTAAAGGGATACAAATCGGAAAGGAAGAAGTCAAACTATCACTATTCGCAGATGATATGATAGTATACTTAAGTGAACCAAAAAACTCCACCAGAGAACACCTACAGCTGATAAACAACTTCAGCAAAGTGTCTGGTTATAAAATCAACTCAAGCAAATCAGTAGCCTTCCTATATGCAAAGGATAAGCAGGCTGAAAAAGAAATTAGGGAAATGACACCCTTCACAATAGCCGCACACAATATAAAGTATCTTGGTGTGACTCTAACCAAACAAGTGAAAGATTTGTATGACAAAAACTTCAGGTGTCTGAAGAAGGAAATTGAAGAAGACCTCAGAAAATGGAAAAATCTTCCATCCTCGTGGGTTGGCAGGATTAATCTTGCCAAAAGCAATATACAGATTCAACACAATCCCCATCAAAATTCCAACTCAGTTCTTCATAGAGTTAGAAAGAGCAATTCTCAAATTCATCTGGAAAAACAAAAAACCCAGGATAGCTAAAACTATCATCAACAGTATATGAACTTCTGGAGGAATCAATATCCTGGACCTCAAGTTATACTACAGAGCAGTAGTGTTAAAGACTGCATGGTAATGGTATAGTGACAGGGAAGTGGAGCAATGGAATAGGATTGAAGACCCAGAATTGAACCCACACATATATGGCCAATTGATCTTCAACAAAGGAGCTGAAAACATCCAGTGGAAAAAAAGATAGCCTTTTCAACAAATGGTGCTGGCTCAACTGGAGGTCAACATGCAGAAGACTGAGAATTGATCCACTCTTATCTCCTTGCACTAAGCTCAACTCCAAGTGCATCAAGGACCTCCACATGAAACCAGACACACTAAAAGTAATAGAAAAGAAACTGGGGAAGACCCTTGAGGACATTGGCTCAGGGGGAAAATTCCTGAACAGAACACCAATAGCTTATGCTCTAAGATCAAAAATAGACAAATGGGACGTCATAATATTACAAAGTTTCTGTAAGGCAAAAGACACTGTCAAAAGGACAAATCAGCAACCACCAAATTGGGAAAAGATCTTCACCAACCCTACATCTGACAGAGGGCTAAGATCCAACGTATACAAAGAACTCAAGAAGTTAGACACCAGAAAACCAAATAACCCTATCCAAAAATGGGGTACAGAACTAAACAAAGACTTTTCATCTGAAGAAATTCGGATGTCTGAGAAACACCTTTAAAAATGTTCAACATCATTAGTCATTAGAGAAATGCAAATCAAAACAACCCTGAGATTTCACCTTACACCAGTCAGAATGGCTAATATTAAAAACTCAGAAGACAGCAGGTGTTGGAGAGGATGTGGAGAAAGAGGAACACTCCTCCACTGATGGTGGGACTGCAAGCTGGTACAACCACTCTGGAAATCGGTCTGGCGGTTCCTCAGAAAACTGGACATGATACTTCCGGAGGACCCAGCCATACCACTCCTGGGAATATACCCTGAAGATTCCCCAGCATGCAATAAGGACACATGCTCCATTATGTTCATAGCAGCCTTATATATAATAGCCAGAAGCTGGAAAGAACCCAGTTGCCCCTCAACAGAGGAATGGATAAAAAAAATGTGGTATATATACACAATGGAATAGTATTCAGCCATTAGAAACAATGAATTCATGAAATTCTTAAGAAATGGATGGAGCTGGAGAACATCATACTAAGTGAGGTAACCCAGTCTCAAAAGAATACCTATGGTATGCAGTCACTGATAAGTGGATATTAGCCTATAATTTTGGGACACCAAAGACACAATTCACATACCAAATGATGTCTGACAAGAAGAAAGGTGTGGACACTGGTGCTGGAAAGGATCAAAGCATCATTGTAGGGGAATACCAGAATAGGGAAGTGGGAAGGGGTGGATGAGGGAGCAGGGGGAGGCCATGTGGGACCTTTGGGGGGTGGGAAACCAAAAATGGAAATGAAATGTAAATATAGAATATATCCAATAAAAAGAGTTATTTGGCCACTGAAAAAATAAATAAATAACAGGAAATGCTTAGGACCAGGAATAGGGGTACATGAATTAAATCATGTAAAGTAGCTTTCTGGTTCAAGTATTCCAGGTACAAAACAAGTTTTAGGTAAATAATGCTTAGGTACTGGCATTCAGGACATAGCAACATGCAGATCTCTAAGTTCAAGGTTAATCTGAGCAAGTTCCAGGACAGTCAAGCTTAGACAGTGAAGTTGTTGACAAATATAAAGCTGGAAAGAATGTAATAGGAGAGGCCATAAATGTTCCATCCCCAGTAAGCAGCAGAACTCAGCATCTTTGTCCATGTTGCTCTGGCTTTAAAGGCGAGAATACAAAGGACTACTAAGACAACTGATGCTGCTTCTTGAAGGTAGAAAACTAGAGGTAATGAAGAAGAAACCAGCATAACTGAGGTGAAATCTTCTGAGGACAAAGATGCTCTGATCCATAGATAGCCAAGGTTGTACCATGTGGAGCAGCTGGATTTGGTCATGTGCAAGAATCACCCAGATGTTATTGGTTTTGAAAGCATGACTGTACTGGTTGGTTTTGTGTGTCAACTTGACACAGGCTGGAGTTATCACAGAGAAAGGAGCTTCAGTTGGGGAAGTGCCTCCATGAGATCCAGCTGTGGGGCATTTTCTCAATTAGTGATCAAGGGGGAAGGGCCCCTTGTGGGTGGTACCATCTCTGGGCTGGTATTCTTGGGTTCTATAAGAGAGCAGGCTGAGCAAGCCAGGGGAAGCAAGCCAGTACAGAACATCCCTCCATGGCCTCTGCATCAGCTCCTGCTTCTGACCTGCTTGAGTTCCAGTCCTGACTTCCTTTGGTGATGAACAGCTGTGTGGAAGTGTAAGCTCAATAAACCCTTTCCTCCCCAACTTGCTTCTTGGTCATGATGTTTGTGCAGGAATAGAAACCCTGACTAAGACACATGACAGTGTCATACAGAGCAGCTATGTCTTGACAGCATAAAGGGACCATTGAGAGGAAAGCAGTGAAGCCTAGTTGTCACAGAAGAACACAGATTATTGAAGATACCAGTCACATGGGATGAGTAGCAAGAACCGCAGCAGAGGTAGAGTGGAGTTGACCAGATCCTAGAGTGCTGTAGAGGTAAGAGCTATAGAAGTGACCTAATCTCTTTTGAGGAGTGCAGATGATCTTGTGTGGATCCCAGAAGTTATTGTACCTTCTTTTTTTATTATTCGATATATTCTTTATTTACATTTCAAATGATTTCTCTTTTCCTGGCGCACCCCTCCCTAAAAGTCCCATAAGCCCTCTTCCCTTCCCCTGTTCGCCCATCCACCCCGTCCCACTTCCCTGTTCTGGTATTCCCTTACACTGCTACACTGAGCCTTTTCAGAACCAGAGGCCACTCCTTTCTTCTTGGACATCATTTGACATGTGGATTATGTCTTGGGTATTCCAAGTTTCTAGGCTAATATCCGCTTATCAGTGAGTGCATACCATGAGAGTTCATCTGAGACTGGGTTACCTCACTTAGGATGATGTTCTACAACTCCATCCATTTGTCTAAGAAGTTCATGGATTCATTGTTTCTAATGCCTGAATAGTACTCCATTGTGAATGTATACCACATTTTTTGTATCCATTCCTCCGTTGAGGGACATCTGGGTCCTTTCCAGCTTCTAGCTATTATAAATAGGGCTACTATCATCATAGTGGAACATGTATCCTTATTACATGCTGTGGAATCCTCTGGGTATATGCCCAGGAGTGGGATAGCAGGGTCCTCCAGAAGTGTCATGCCCAGGTTTCTGAGGAACCACCAGACTGATTTCCAGAGTGGTTGTACCAACTTGCAATCCCACCAGCAGTAGAGGAGTGTTCCTGCTTCTCCACATCCTTGCCAACACCTGCTGTCCCATGAGATTTTAATCTTAGCCATTCTGACTCGTGTGAGGTGAAATCTCAAGGTTGTTTTGATTTGCATTTCCCTAATGAGTAATGATGTTGAACATTTCTTAAGGTGCTTCTCAGTCATTTGAAATTCTTCAGATGAAAATTCTTTGTTTAATGCTGTACCCCATTTTTAATAGAGTTATTTGGTTTTCTGGCGTCTAACTTCTTGAGCTCTTTGTATATATTGGATATTAGCCCTCTGCATGCAGAAGAATGCAAATTGATCCATTCTTATCTCCTTATACTAAGATCAACTCCAAATGGAACAAGGACCTCCACATAAAGCCAGACACACTGAAACTAATACAAAAGAAACTGGCGAAGACCCTTTAGGACATCAGCACAGGGGGAAAGTTCCTGAACAGAACACCAATAGCTTATGCTCTAAGATCAAAAATTGACAAATGGGACCTCATAAAATTACAAAGTTTCTGTAAGGCAAAGTACACTTTCAAAAGGACAAAATGGCAACCAACAAATTGGAAAAAGAACTTCACCAACCCTACATCTGAGAGAGGGTTATCGTACCTTCTAAGTTCCACCGTACAGTTATCTGGCACAAGCCAGGTAGGCCTGGCCCAATAAAAATGGGGCTGCTTGCCCCATACCCCCTCTCTCTTACTCTTGCTTCCCACTTGCTTCTCCTTTCTTTCTTGGGCTCTTCCCTTTCCCCTTCCCTTCCCTCCTCTCTCCACTTGGTCATGGTCAGCCTCTACTTCTCTACTTTATCCCTCTCTACCTTTCTCTGCCAGTACTACATTCCTAACTCCCTTCCTCATGCTTAAAATAAACCCTATCCTATGCTTTACCTTTGTATGGCTGTTCTCTCAGGGGGAGAGGATGCCTTGGCATGGGCCCACCAATGCACCCCCTCCCACACAACCCATAGAATATATTTGAATAATTCTTTATCTTTTTAGTCACAACACTGGATGCTAGAACAAGAAGTTGTGATGTTGAAGTTATCTTGGAAACCCCAAGATTATGAAATGCCAGAAGCAATGCAAGAGAGTTCTTCTTTCTACACATACTCACAGGCATCTACTGGAACCTGAGTTTTTGATCTTAGCCATTCTAAGAGAGGTGAGGTGGAACCTCAGAGTTATTTTGATTCTCATTTCCCCAATAACTCAGAAAATTGTACATAGTACTATCTGAAGACCCAGGTTTATACTCAGAAGATGCTCCAATATGTAATAAGGACACATGCTCCACTTTGTTCATAGCAGCCTTATTTATAATAGCTAGAAGCTGGAAAGAACCCAGATGGCCCACAATAGAGGAATGGATACAGAAGATGGTACATTTATGCAGTGGTGTACTACTCATCTATTAAAAACAATGAATTCATGAAATTTTCAGGCAAATGGATGAAATTAGAAAATATCATCCTGAGTGAGGTATCCCAATCAGAAAATAACACACATGTTGTACTCACTAAGTGGATATTAGCCAAGAAGCTCAGAATACTCAAGATATAATCCACATACCACATGAAGCTCAAGCAAAAGGAAGACCAAAGTGTGGATATTTCAGTCCTTCTAAGAAGGGGGAACAAAATAACCATGGGAGGAAATACAAAGACATTGTGTGGAGCAGAGACTGAAGGAAAGGCCATCCAGAGACTGAATGAATCCTGGGATTCAGTCCATATACTGTCACCAAACCCATAGAGAAGAGTGGATGCCAACAAGCACTTGCTGACAGGAGCTGGATATAATTGTTTCCTGAGAGGCCCTGCCATTGTCTGATAAATACTGAGAGAGACATTCTCAACCAGTCATTGAATTGAGCACAGGGTCTCTGAGGAGTTAGAGAAAGGACTCAAGGAGCAGAAAGTGTTTGCAGCCCCATATCAGCTAGTATATGCTGTTCGGTGAGTGGCTCAGTGTCTGAGAATTCTTGTATGTCAAGGTTAGAGGAAACTGCTGAAATTCCTATGAGTCACCCTCCTCCTCAGCTTCTTCAAATTAATCCCCAACTTAATCACAGGGTCCCTAGCTTCTATCAATTGTCGGATATTTTTGTATTTATGAGCAGAAAAAGAACATTTCCACCCTAGACTATTGGCCAAAGCTTGGAAAGTAGCTGAAAAAACAGGCAGTATCTGTCATGCACATGTCCCATGTGCTCCTATGGGAAATTAGATAATGTATTGTGATTTCATCTCCGTTGATACTTTAGTTTGTTTGTTTGTCTCATTGATTGATTTGATTTGATAGAAATTTTCCATGTTTAGCCCTTTCTGTACTGTAACTCACTTTCTTTGCAACATCATGGACTGAATTGCCTTATCAACTGTTATTGGAAGTTACCAGGGGAGAAATTCTATGAACGCAAAATGATGAATAAAATTGGAATAATAATTTGAGAATTTTAGTTCTTCCAGAGGAATGAAGCAAGTGAATGAGTACAAGATTTTATGGACAATGAACACAAGATCAGTAGATGATAATCCTAGATGTCACTAGAGGAACCAATGAGAGTAATTCTAAAACTAGATGCATGCACTGTAACCCAAAATTTGTTGGGTATGTAACAATTTTACATTTGACAGAATTTCAGGAATATTTGTTCAGAAATATGATTTCTCCTTGACCTTTTGGATAGAATTTCTGTCTCATTAAACTTATGTAGATCTTGGATGCAAAGATGCATCCAAGCATCCCTGTACTGGATGCCAAGATGAAGAAGATCTCCACAGCAACCATGACTTTGCCCTTGGCTCTATAGTAAACAGGGGGGAAGGTGACCCAGACACTGCAGAATACTAGCATGCTGAAGGTCAAGAACTTGGCTTTGTTGAATGTGTTCGACAGATTCTTTGCTAAGAAAGTCACTGTGAAGCTTCCAAGGGTCAGGCAGGCCAAGTATCCCAGTAGAATGCAGTAACTGAGCCCTTGTTGCACAAAAGGATGATGTGTCCATGCTCAGAGTGCTGATCAATATCAACAAAGGGAGGAGAAACTGCTAGCCATATTGCACACAGAATACATTGAATAGGGATCATATGGGGATAATGTAGTTTGGTGTACCTGATACTAGGAAGTTTCTCAACCTTCTTCCTGGATCTGTGACTTTGAAAGCCAGAACCACAGTGATCATTTTTGCCAGAACTGTGGAAACAGCCACTGTGAATACAATTCCAAATGTGATTTGCTGTAAGGTAAAGGATGCTCTGTTAGGGTGGCCAATGAAAAAAAAATGAGCACAGAAAACAGAACATGAGCAACATGAGTAATAGGTCACTGAGAATTTTGTTATTGGCCTTCACAATAGGAGTCTCATGGTACTTGACAAAGACACATAGTACCAAAGCTATGAATGCAGAGAAACAGAAGGCTATTAAGGCAAGAGCCATCTCCAATGGGTCTTCATAGCTTAGAAACATTACACCTTTCTGAATGCATTTGTTGTGTTCTTTGTTGGCATACTGGCATTCTGGACCATTCACACACTGATCCATATTTGATGTTCAAAGGAAAGTTTAGTTAGTGCTGTTTTAGAAATTTATTGAGGAAGATCTTTTCCCAATTTGTTGATGGCTGCTTTATCCTTCTGACTGTATCCTTTGCCTTACAGAAACTTTGTAATTTTATGAGGTCCCATTTGTCAATCCTTGATCTTAGAGCATAAGCTATTGGTGTTCTGTTCAGGAACTTTCCCCCTGTGCCCATGTCCTCCAGGGTCTTCCCCAGTTTCTTTTCTATTAGTTTCAGTGTGTCAGGTTTTATGTGGAGGTCCTTGATCCACTTGGAGTTGATCATAGTACAAGGAGATAAGAGTGGGTCAATTCGCATTCTTCTGCATGTTGACCTCCAGTTGAACCAGCACCATTTGTTGAAAAGGCTATCATTTTCCCACTGTATAGGGGGCTAATATCCAATATATACAAAGAACTCAAGAAATTAGACACCAAAGAACCAAATAACTCTATCAAAAAATGGGGTACAGAGCTAATCAAAGAATTTTCACCAGAAGAAATTTGGATGACCGAGAAACACCTTAAGAGATGTTCAACATCATTAGTCATCAGAGAAATGCAAATCAAAACAACCCTGAGATTCCACCTCACATCAGTCATAATGGCTAAGATTAAAAACTCAAGAGACAACAGGTGTTGGTGAGGATGTGGAGAAAGAGGATCACTCCTACACTGTTGGTGGGACTGCAAGATGGTACAACCTCTCTGGAAATCAGTCTGGCAGTTCCTCAGAAAATTGGGCATGACACTTCCAGAGGACCCTGGCATACCACTCCTGGGCATATACCCAGAGGATTCCCCTGCATACAATAAAGACACATGCTCCACTATGTTCATAGCAGCCTTATTTATAATAGCCAGAAGTTGGAAGGAGCCCAGATGTCCCTCAAAGGAAGAATGGATACAGAAAATGTGGCATATTTATACAATGGAATACTACTCAGCAATTAAAAATAATGAATTCATGCAATTTGTAGGTAAATGGTTGGATCTGAAAAATATCATCCTAAGTGAGTTAACCCAATCACAAAAGAATACACATGAAATGCAATCACTGATAAGTGGATATTAATGAGCCCAGAAGCTCTGAATATTCAAGGCACAATTAGCAAGTCAAAATATTCCCAAGGAGAAGGAAGGAGAGGACCCTGGTCCTGAAAGGACTGGATCCAGTTTTGTAGGAGATTACCAGAATAGAGCAGAGAAATGGTGGGGTGGTGACTGGGGAATAGGCAGGGGGTGGGGTGGGGTGGAAGAGCACATATGGGACATATGGTGAGTGGGGAACGGGGAAAGGGGAAAGCCTTCGGAATGTAAACAAAGAATATAGAAAATAAAATAATTGTAAAAAACAAGACTCAGGAGGTCTCTCTGCAAGACTATCAAAGCAGTAGGCAGCTTCTGGGGAAGATGAACTTCCTCCAAGATGAGCTTGCTCCAAGAATAAAGCCTTCACTATTTGGCTTTACAGTGACTCAGTTGTACAAGTTATTCTAGCTCCTGCAAGTGACACCAGTCAACTCATTGGTTCACTGAGCTAGACTTGAATGTAATTGCTTCTGGGATCTGTTGTTGGTGTCCTATGTGAGGTGAATAAGTGCTTTTTCACAGCCCATCATAGAAAAAAAGTCATGCAATAGATAAATAATCTCCAGGCAGTTCTAGGAGAATCTTGCATTGATACAGGCTAAATCTCTTTAGAAAGAAGGAGAACTGGGTGTGGTGGTGCATGCCTGTAATCCCAGCACTTGGGAGGCAGAGGCAGGCGGATTTCTGAGTTTGAGGCCAGTCTGGTATACAGAGTGAGTTCCAGGACAGCTAGGACTACACAGAAAAACCCTGTCTCGAAAAACCAAAAAAAAAAAAAGGAGGAGGAGGAGGAGGAGGAGGAGGAGGAGGAGGAGGAGGAGGAGGAAACAAGGAAAGAAAGAAAGAAAGAAAGGAAGGAAAGGAAAGGAAAGGAAAGGAAAGGAAAGGAAAGGAAAGGAAAGGAAAGGAAAGGAAAGGAAAGGAACCTGTTGGTGTGGTAAGTGAATCCAATCAGCTGGGCTAGGTGGCAGAAATTAGGCAAGTCACCAAAAGCATGGCTGCTTGGGTCCAAGTCATCAAAGGCCTCCTCCTCACATGTCTGTCCAACCTCCCTGCTGTAGCATCTCCATATTGATATAATGGTTGATCTCTATACTCCTTATAGAACATAACTCTTCTAAATGTCTTAGGTCTATAACCATAGATATACAGCTCTTGGTGATTCCCCAGCATCAATAGTGACTTTTCAAGACTTGTAGGAAAGCCAAGATGTGACTGGAAAGAATTTTGTGTACATCTTTCTCCAACAGCTGGCTTAGTGCTTGGCATGTTACAGACAGACATTCAGCATACCTGGAAACAATGAATAAACAATATTGTGACCTTGGATATTCAAGATTCTAGATAATGCAATGCCCATTCCTAGAAATAATTACTATTCAATTTTTAAAGCCTACCTGCCAATAAAAACTATCTTAGAGATTTTTGGGGTGGGTTTAATTCCATCCTTCACCGAGACAACCCCACATCTCGGAGATTCTGACCACCAGAGACCTGCTGGGAACAGAACTTCTGAAAGCAAGTATGTCTGGAAGGCTATGGTGCAAGGCCACTTTTTCTGGCTATCAGTGAGGTGAACCAAAGAGAGCACACAGCTCTTCTTAAAGAAGAGCTGTATTTATGCCTGAGATGAAACTGAGTTCTACTTAGGCAAGAGGTGTGCTTATGTATATAAAGCAAAAAACAATACAGTGACTCCTGGAGGCAAACCAAACAAAACCAGAGTGATCTGGGGAAAAGTAACTCGGGCCCACAGAAACAGTGGCATGGTCCGTGCCAAATTCCGAAGCAACCTTCCTGCAAAGGCCATTGGACACAGAATCCGGGTGATGCTATACCCATCCCAGATTTAAATTAATGGAGAGTAAATAAATAAAAGTAAAAAGAGAAATTTATTGACAAGGTATTTCAAGTAAGGGTGATGAAAGAAGACTTTCAATGTTGCCTTTGATGCTGTGAATGTAATTTGAAGGAGAATGCTACACAGCATTGCTTTCACTTCATAATGTTCATGAAGATTTAAGGAAAAATACAACCAAGCAATTGTTTCTTTGTCTATGTAACTTTATTGATTATATCATTTATACTTTTATCAGAAAGCAAATATTTCCTAAACCATTTTTTTGGTTCTATGTTGGTAGCAAGTAGGTTCTTGAATTCAGAGAAGATACATTCATAAACAACAATGTGGTTGGGTATATTTTATAAATACAAAACCCTACACTCACTGTTTCCTGAGATCATTGACTGTATTCTGAATTCATTCCCTATGACACATTGAGACTCTGACTTATACTGTGATAAGAACTGTAATAGGTACTTAAGAATTCACTAGCTCAAACTCAAGCTCATTGAAATAACAATGCTAAATTGGATAGACTAGGTATGATTATATGTATATATGTATATGTCTACATGTGTATATATGTATATATGTATATGTGTATATGTGTTAGTATGTATATGTGTATAAGTGTATAGGTGTATAGGTGTATAGGTGTATAGAGGTATAGAGGTATAGATGTATATATATATGTATGTATATATGTATATATGTATGCGTGTATGTGTGTATGTATGTACATATGTATACATGTATTTATGTATGTATGTGTGTGTATGTATGTATATGCATAGGTATATATATATCTAGGTATATATGCATATAGGTATATAGGCATATAGGGATATAGGTATACAGGTATAGAGTTATATAGGTGTATAGGTATATATGTATGTGTTCATGTAAAATAACAATTGCATTATTGAATTTACATGTATAAGATATAAGAAGTTGGAGAATGAGACATCATAAAATACTAATGTTTGAAAAGCAGAAAACATTAAAAGAAATAAGCCCTCAAATGTATTCTCATCTGACAATAAGTAAACAAAATTCTGATTATTGTTTATGAGATGCACTAATATTAGCACTGAAGAAAACAAACAACAATGGCAACAACAAAAATACCCTCTGTAGTTACTTTGTACTAAGAAGTCCTTCACTTTCATTCCTTCTTTATATAGAATGCTGAGCACTTTCATCCTTGCCATATCTCCAATTTGATGGAACTCAGTGCCTTATTCAACAATGAAATCAGTATTGAGACACTTTATGAGGAATATAATAGAGGAATCCTCAAGCTAGCATGGTAAGCCAGATGGTTTGTCTTAACCAATAGTACCCCATTCCTTAGTTGTAATACCAACAATGTCAATAATATGAACTGTGGTTATAATTGCATTTAATTTTCATGTCATTTTAGAGAATGTTGATGCACTTCCTTGGCTTTCAGAATTCTTATCTAGAAAATACATTTGTGGATTGCTATTGATAAGTTGCCTAAAAGCCTAAGAAGTTGGATTAGATATGAATAGAATATTTTGCTCTAACAAAGAACCTGGTTTAGATCCCAGAACCCATGCCAGCTCTCTCACAAGTGCATGTACATGTAACTACAGTGGTACTTTTTTTGCTCATATGTGTACCTGTACATGTGTTATGCATCCCACACACATAAGCAATTAATGTAATAAAATATTTTATGGAATTGTTGTGGATGCTATTTTTAATGTTAAGTAGTCATGCTTTTGTACATCTAAAACAATTTCAGTATATTTAAAAAAATTTTTGAACCTAACGTACATTGAAATACATGAATTCAAAAGACATCTTCTGAGTAGGTTGCTTGGTTTGATTGCATGCATCGTGGGAATAAATTCAGATTGTAACCCTTAGCAACAAATGATTTAACTGCTGAACCATTTCACACAAATGATATGTCTTTTAAGAATTTTAACTCATTATATAGAATGAATGGCAAAATAATGGAAAAGATAAGAGTAAACTTTTTGCAGTTTGCCAATACTAAATAATTATTTTAATAATGGGTGTGGTATGTTATATACTGAATATCAGTCTCATCATATATTCTACATTTTGGGTCAAGTCTTATCCCCTACATTCTGGATTCATATCACATCTGGCCTTGAACATGGCCCTCTGAATATTATATACTTAGCAGTTTCTCATAAATTTGCAAATACTTCAGTCTTCAATATTAATCTTATAGAGAACATGGATTGTGTACCTATCGGTCTCATAACCCATTAGATTTGATATATTTTTTCTTCACATTCTCCTTTTTTGTAAATGGTGTGCATAATGATATATAGGCAAGATATATTCATGAAATATGAATAAATTAATATTCTTAAATATTATAGCTAAATTATAATGTACATGTAGTTTTACAATGGATTAATTATTGGGAAAATCTTATGGAAAATTCCTTCAAATTGCGTTTATATTATCTAAAGTATTTCTTTGTCAAAATGTAATCTGCCATGAATTTGCAATGAGTCAATATCAATATGTGGGTCAAGGTACAAGGTTTGTGTATTTGTATGTTTGTTTGTTTGGTTTTGGCAGGACTTTTTAAATGATATTTATATCTATCTCTAATAAATTAGATATGTGATATATTTTATATTTGCTTTTATATATTTTATATTGGCTTTTAGTTGACGCCATCATCCCAGTGTGGTACAGCAAACACTCACCTGTTTTATTAGAAATTTCATTTTCCGGGCAGGGGCTACCAACAAAACAGCAGGATGCCATTCCCTCCTTCCAGAATCTTCTGAATCCGGGACCACAATCTGTACTGCACATGGAGGATGGCATCTGAGAAAAAAATTAGACACATACTGATAGAATTTTAACTATTCCTTTTATGTTTTATATAAATGTAGCTGCCTGCGGCTACATATGAATGGCTTGGGTTCCCTGGAAGGAAAGTTAGAGATAGGATACAGGGTGACAAGGGAAACATATGGAGTCAAGACTTGATTTCTTGCTCAAGACTCAAACTTTATTTGGGGCCTCACAATTTAAGGTTCTGGGGTGAGACTCTCCTCCCAAAGTTGAAAGTCAGGGTATATTTTCTCCTTTTTCCCCATCATTTTCTTTAAATTTTTGTTAAACCTTTGTAATTCTTTAAAAAATATTTTAAGTTAGAGTAAGGGAAATGGACATACTTTGATATTTTATGTTAATTTATTTTAAGAAAGTGTCTACATATCACATATGGCTGGTTTGGGCTCACAATATAGGGCAGACTGGCAAGAAATATACAGAGATTTTCAGATCACTGCCTATTAAGTGCTTGGATAAAAACATGAACCAAAAAATATACCTGACATTATTCTTGACTTTCATGGATTTTGTCTGCATGTATCATAATACTGTCAATAGATTTGTGAAAGAAAACTGTTCAAATGTCAATATGTGTTCCTTGTTTTCTCTCACTTGTTTTGTTTCATCTCTGAATGGATGTTGGACTTCATTAAGAGCCATGCCTGGACCTTTTGGAAAGTAATGTAATTCTATCTTTTATGGTTTATTACAGTTAATGAATCTGCATATGTTGAACCATGCTTGCATCCCTGAAATAAATTCTCCCTAGGAAAAAGAGAAGATGGGGAACAGAAAAAGGAAGAATCAGGTATGGGAGCAGATGGAGGACATGTACCAAAGGTCAGGAAATTGAACAGAAATGGATAAAAAAGAGGGATGGAGAACTGGGGAAAACAAACCTGAAAGTCCCAGATGTCAGGAAAGCAAGAGCCTCCCAGGACTCCACAGGTATGACATTAGCTGAAATGCCTGACAAATGGGAGTGAGAACCTGTTGCAACCACATCCAGAGGTTAGGCATGCCCCATCCTATCCCTGGTTAAGGTGTGGGGCCATCTACCACATCTCCAAAATTTTAACCCAGAATAGCTCCTGTCTAAGGGAAATACGGGGACAAAGAATGGAGCAGAGACTGATGGAAAGGTCATCCATATTCTGCCCCTCCTTGGGATCCATCTCATATGTAGACCCCATTCCAGATACTATTGTGGATACCAAGAAGTGTTTGCTGACAAGAGCCTGGTATGAATGTCTCCTAAAAGGTTCTACCAGATCCTGTCCAATACAGAAACAGATGTTCACAGCCATCCATCAGACTGAGCACAGCGACCCCAATCAAGGAGTTAGGGGAAAGGCCAAAGGAGCTGAAGCAGCCTTATATGACACTAATGAAAGGGGAGACCCTTGGTCCTGTGAAGGATTGAAGCCCCAGTGTAGCAGAATGCAGTGAATTTCACTTCAGGCAGTCAAAGCTCAGAATAAGAGCTTTGGATGCCTGGAGAAAGAATGTATGTCAACAGATTATTATCCATTTCTACATTACATGGAATAGGTTATGCACTGATGTTTTGAGTGTGAAAAATAAGGAAAGAGGTATGATATACAACTTGAAAATAAACACTGATAATAAATATGATTTTTATCTCTAGCCTCCTTCAAGTAGTATACCAGTTCTCTCTCTCTCTCTCTCTCTCTCTCTCTCTCTCTCTCTCTCTAATATATATGTATATATGCATATGTATATGCATATATACATATATATATAGTATTTCTATTTACCTGCTGATAATTTTAAAATATTAAAGTACACTGTGATAAATGACGCTTTATATGTCCATGTAGTGTGCCACATTGACACATATGAGACATATCTAAGTCACATTTATTGTCAGGTAGTGCTTACTTAAATGTTATAAGCAGAACAACTCCAAAAAATAATAATTTTTCATTTCTGACTAAATGAATATAAAGTTAACAAAAGTCCAAAGTAGGGAAAATAATGAGCAAACCAGGAGTATCAGTAGTTGTGGAGGAGCACTAACTCTGATATATTTGCAGGCAAAACTGAGAATTGGCCTCACCCCCCAAACTTCTTGCAATCCTATCTACAATAGATGTAATCAAGTGGTAGCAATGAGTTAGTCTAATTTGGGGACAAATGTCGATGTGATTTTATTTTCATGCTTATCCCCCTAAGGTCTGAGGACATGCAGTCTACATAAGATTGATTTCCAGCTAGAGCAACAGGGCATTTGGGGGTTACAAAAATTTGCTCACTGTCTTTTGCATTTGGGAATTATGTTATGATTAATGAGTGATATAAGAAGATACCAAAAGTATTTGACTACTATATTTTTGTATTTTGACTGGCATTCATAAGGGCAGTCTATTTCATGGTTTTTATGTAGCATTCCCATTGACATATAACATCATTTTGTCCAAAGAATCCCTTTTGCAGTTCAACATTATTACATTTTAGGAGCACCCTATTAAATTTATTCACATGCACATGTGGAATAAATAATTGGCATCAATAATTACAAATGCTCTGATTATAGAATTTATAGTTTGAATCAATGTTTCAAAAATAAAATATTCTCAGTAATAAAAAAAGCATAAATACCACTCAAATGTCTACCACCATCTCATGCTTAAAATACTACTTACTGTTCATGCAAGATAGGAAGTAGGATTTCCTGGACCTTTCACTTAGTTCCATTTCATATGTCTAGTTAATATAATGTGTTACAAAAATTTTGTACTCTTATGATATCTTAGTTTTACTTTAATCTTGTTTTATTTTATTATTCTCCCATAGAAGGGTGTCATGTTCTAATTAAAAACGTCATGGTTCTGCTGGGAGAGACAGGTGGAAGGGAAATCGTATTAATTCGGGTATATTAGCAAGCAAAAATCACGAGTTGGTCATATCCAAATAGAAGGAAGGAAAACTGTAATTAGGATATATTATGAGAGAATAACAAGGTATATTCAATAAATAAAAAATGACAATTTCAATCTTTTTCTTCCTGTTCTCAGAGATCTCTGTGTTGTGTGCTGTGTTCCTTTGGTAAGTGTTTTTTTTAATCAAGTATTATTCCATACATAGCTACCAAAGTTAATTTTCTCTGAATTCCTTTTTTTCTTATATTGCACATTATGATGATTTCCTCCATATTTATAAAGAAAAGTTCTCCTCTTATATGTGAATGAATCCTCCTGCCCTCTGTCGGCAACCAAGGAATGTCTTAAAAATTAAACCAGTCCTGTTGTCTTTGATTTCATTTAGAGAATGTTAACACAAATGTTTAATTATAACTGAAAACAATTTGTTCCTTTTGCCTGGTTTCTGTTATTGCTGTATTTGATGTACTTTAACAGATTTTCTTGTCTCTTTTTCCAGAGCTTTCTATATGTTACTTTGACATCACACTAAAAAGTGGGAAGGGGTTCTTTAAATTTATTAAAATATGAAGTTTCTGTGACTATGAGTTTCTGTAATGGTGTTCAAAATGAACTCGGTGCATGTCCATTTATTGTATGGGAAAACATTTTTCTATATGTATATAGAAGGTTTATCAATTGTGACAGTGTTTCATGACAGTAGCATTAGTCTCACTCTTATCAACATCTGTTCCAGAGGGTTAAGGGATGAGATTACTGCATAATAACAATAATGATATAAAGAAAATTTTGTTTAATTTAAAGAAAAGAATACCAAACAGTGGTGAAGAACAGTTTTATATTCATTAAATTTCAGAACATGATTCTGATATGAAAAAGGCATATTTTATGCACATGTGCCATCTTCAAAGATTTAGTAAAAATATGTCAAAATGAAAAATAAGCATAATACAGGAACCTTGAAATTGTTTCCTGATGTGACAAAATTTTTCACTTCATAGTGTTGCACTGTATCTCCTTGACAGTGTTTATTGCTATGTATTAAAAAGAACCAGGAAGTTAGTACACACCCACCTTTCTACTTCCTGTGGTCAAGTCAATCATGTCTCCATTTAACTGAATGTGTCGACCATGTGGAAAATATGGGCTGAACATTCCTATCTTCACCTTAAACCCAAGTCGTGAGAGATTTCCAAAGTGAAAAATGTCATAGTCTTTCTTCAGTATTACTCTCTGTTTCATAATCACTTTGGCCCGAAGAGAATTAATGAAGTGGGTCTTTCTCTGAATGGAATTTATCTAAAAGAATTGCACTATAAGGTAATACTGTTCCTTCACGACATAAAATGTTTTCTGATTTCATAGTAAAGGCAACTTCATTTAAATGGTGAAAGAGAGAAATTACAACCAAAGCAATTGGATAAATGAAAGTCATCATATTCCAAGAACTTCAGTTCCATCAGTGAAGATTACAAATCACAGACAATAATGCAGAACCAAACAAAGTTATGCAATAAACACACACACACACACACACACACACACACACACACTCACACACAAACACACACACACACACACACACACACACACATTAAAACAGAGAGAAGCTCTCATCTTTTCCATGTCACATAAGATATAGCTACACACAAACACACATACATGATGACACTCACTAGTCCTTGATTTTAGTGGGAATGCTTCAAGTTTCTCTCCATTTATTTTGATGTTGGCTACTGGTTTGCTGTAGATTGTTTTTACTATGTTTAGGTATGGGCCTTGAATTCCTGCTCTTTCCAAGACTTTTAGCATGAAAGGATGCTGAATTTTGTCGAATGCTTTTTCAGCATCTAATGAGATGACCATGTGGCTTTTTTATTTCAGTTTGTTTATGTAGTGGATTACATTGATGGATTTCCGTATATTGAACCATCCCTGCATCCCTGGGATGAAGCCTACTTGATCATGGTGGATGATTGTTTTGATGTGCTCTTGGATTCGGTTAGCAAGAATTTTATTTAGTATTTTTGCATCTATATTCATAAGAGAAATTGGCCTGTAGTTCTCTTTCTTTGTTGGATCTTTTTGTGGTTTAGGTATTAGCGTAATTGTGGCTTCGAAGAATGAGTTGGGCAGTGTCCCTTCTGTCTCTATTTTGTGGAATAGTTTGAAAAGTATTGGTGTTAAGTCTTCTTTGAAGGTCTGGTAGAATTCTGCACTAAAACCATCTGGTCCCGTACTTTTTTTGGTTGGGAGGCTTTCTATAACCCCTTCTATTTCTTTAGGGGTTAGGGGACTATTTAGCTGATCTACTTGATGCTGATTTAATTTTGGTATTTGATATCTGTCTAGGAAATTGTCCATTTCCTCCAGATTCTCCAGTTGTTTTGAGTATAGACCTTTGTAGTAGGATCTGATGATCTTTTGAATTTCCTCAGTTTCTGTTGTTATGTCTCCCTTTTCATTTCTAATTTTGTTAATTTGTATACTGTCTCTGTGTCCTTTGGTTAGTCTGGCTAAGGGTTTATCTATCTTGTTGATTTTCTCAAAGAACCAGCTCCTGGTCTTGTTGATTCTTTGTATGGTTCTCTTTGTTTCTATTTGATTGATTTCAGCCCTGAGTTTGATGATTTCTTGTCTTCTACTCCTCCTTGGTGAATTAACTTGTTTTTCTTCCAGGGCTTTAAGGTGTGCCATTAAGCTGCTAGTATATGCTCTCTCCAGTTTCTTTTTGGATGCACTTAGAGCTATGAGTTTTCCTCTTAGCACTGCTTTCATTGTGTCCCATAGATTTGGGTAGGTTGTACCTTCATTTTCATTGAATTCTAAAAAGTCTTTCATTTCTTTGTTTATTTCTTCCTTGACCAAGGTGTCATTGAGTAGAGTATTGTTCAGTTTCCATGTGTATGTGGCATGTAAACATTCATGCACAAAAAGACATACATATGTACACAACTAAAAACACAGATATGAAATCACACAAAATACATACACTGGGACACACACACATTAACATGGAGAGTAGCTTGTATCTTTCCCATGTCACACATGATACAGCTACACACATATATTCATATATGATAACACTCATATGTAAATATGCAGGCACAAAAGCAGACATACATATACATATATATATGTGTATATATATGTATATATATATGTATATATATACATATACATACATATATATATATATATATATATATATATATATATACTCAACTAAAAACACAGATATGAAATCAAACAAAATACATACACTGGGAGACACACACACACACAGACTCACAGCACCACACATTGGGAAAGGTATAAATATATAAGCAGCATCCAGGAATGATACTGATGCCCAGAGAAATATTTTACTCACACCTAATGACCAAAATGCAGAAAAAGGCTAAGCCAAGCACAAAGAAATAGTCAGAAAAATACATAGTAAAGCAGATACAAATAAGTATAAGTACAAACAAACACTCACAAAATATATACAATGATACACAAAGACACATACTCTGATAAAACACAAATAAACATACACAAATATATAAACACACTTATAAAAAGAAATTCATACATAGAAAAAAATGTTGCTCACTTCCACAGTCATACAGAAAGCTAAACATGTATGTATATAGCAATGCAAATATAAACAGAGATAAACAGGAAAACAATATGCATATATATGTATATATATATACACACACACACATATATATATATATACCCACACACACAGTGAGAAAGATACTTTCACATATAAACACATTTCTATAGACTGAACTGAATACCAAAACTATTTCTTGTATCTCAAAATACCTAGATCATCAACCAAAGCTTACAGTGGTGGTAGAATCACAGCAGAACCCTAATGAAAACCTTCCTTAAAATTATTTCCATATAATTGACAAACATAAATAAAAACTCATCTTCTCATAATGTAGAAAATTCATGAGGAATGACTGTTTATATCCAATATTCGAAGGAATGCTGATGGATATCTGGGTGCCTTGTATGAAACCACAAATTTTCCTTTATATACTGAGCCTTTCTTTCCCATTATCATTTATAACAACCATTATATTTCATTTTTTAAGAAAAAATTTCAGAAACATATTTTGAAAAATATTCCCTATTTTGTTAAGCATGGGCATCTGAGATACTCTAAACATCTATGCAATTGAAGACACCAAACATCATCCAATAGAAGAAACTCTACCTTCAAGCAGTGAGAACTGTCTCCTTTCCCATTGTCTATTTCCTGATTATCAACCTGTAGCAGATTCACCTGATGGAGTACATGGGCCTTGGCATTCACAGCATTGTATATGTTACGACTACATTTACTACAGGCAATGTCAAATGTCTGTTCCATTAGCCATTCCAATGAGGCATTGGATGAATAGTTCTTCAGTATTTTACAGTTAGATGCTCGGGCTTCCCAGTTAAAGTACTTCCACTCTGGCATTACTAGATAGAAATCCATGCTTCTCAGATGTTACCATGTCTTTGCAAAATTTTTAAAGCAAGGAATCTCACCATGGTGGTATAGAAAATAAAAGTCCCATAGAATGTGCCATTGGGTAAGTCTCTCTTACTAGTAGGGAAATTCCATTGTTTTGTGATATCCAATATTCTCTATATAACTGGAGATTCCCACATTCTGAAGCCCAATTCAATAATACTGTATGTTTCCCCATAAATGACAATAACATTTGTGGATGACATCACAATTTGTTTGTAGTACATTTCAGTTTTTTCATGGAATGAAATCTCAAAGCCTGACATCATGTTTACAAAGGCAATCCAAATTTCCTTGATTTTGCTTTCTTTTCTCACCTCAGAGAAATTGATGGCTTTGCTCATCATCTGAGATGACAAGGCCGACCCAGTTCCAGTTGAAGTAAAGTATGAAGGAGACCATTGCAAATGCAAGAGATGTGTCCTTTGGGGGCATCTGATGAAAATATGGAAATTGTTTATTATCACTGAAGATGGAATGGAAAGGTCCATAGGTAAGCTGAAGGAACTACAATACAGAAAGCAGCATGAGGTGTAGCATACTTTAAAAACTTGTAATCTTATTTACCTGCAAACAGTTGATTGCCTGTGACCTTTTCTCTAATCTGTGATTCAAATGGGCAAATGCGGAAGCCTGGCACTTCCACTTCTAATGAGAACAGCATAGCTTTTTGACAATGATGTAACAAATCATTTTCACATTTCATAATAACTGCTGTTCTGTCTTTCAGTTTTAGTCTTGATATCTCTGTTTTCAAAGTTACAACAATGGGGATATTTTACAAATACTATTTAAAAAGGCATTAATGCCTTTATCCCAAAATATTTCTTCTAAGATCTAACAGACAAGTCCTGTGCATAATACTGCTTTAGCTTTTAAGAAAACATTCTTATCTGGCTCTACTTAAAAGTATTCTTTGTACACTAGAGGTTATGACTCACATAGACATGCCAGAGATGTCCGATTTAGGATAAGGTTCCAAATGATCTGTGAATATATGCCTCTGTGCCTCCTCAAGAAACAGATAATCAGAACAAAATAAATTTAAAAATGTAAAGAACATTCGGCAGCCTAAAAGTATTATCAGCAGATCAGATTAAAAACTCATTCTACAAATACCCATGGAAGTATGAGGCAAAATATATAGGACTCATAAGTTGTGCCTCCTGAAGAAAATACCAGAAACAAAGTCAGATTGTATGGAGTTATCCTCTCCATAAAAAGTGTCTTATAATGATGCAAAAATAATTCTGTGGAAAAATATGAAAATCAGGTTTTGGAACCCCATAACCCCTCTTTCTTAGAAAAGTTTACTTGTGAATGTCCACTCTTGTATCTTGTGATGAGGAAACAAAAGAAAAACAAGTTATGACACAGCAGTAACTTCCACAAAGATATGAATGCCCATTACATTATTAAAGAAAATGACTTATAGTTACAAAAGCAGTATGGTTTTGAAATTTTTGCCAGAGACTTTGATGACAATTGTCACTCTGACCCTTGCTGGTTGGTCATACACTCAGTGGAAGTAAAATAGCTATCTCCACAGACTAGATTGGAGGTTTTTATCCTGTCTAGTTACACTGACACATCACTAGCATCCAGGCTAAAAATAGGGTCTCATCCCTTTGCAAAAAATACTCCAGATACTTAAAAGTCAGGTTACAGAAGAAATGCTTGTGAAATACATTTCTGTTTCATTTGTGTTCACCACCATGATTGTAAATCATAACTTATTTCACAGTTTATCAATAATAATCTAAACTTAAGACAAAGATGATGATAATACATATCTGGGGACAGGAATAATATGTTCTATGTTTTGGGTCAACGTGAATCAATTTCTGCTTACTGAGATTGGTGGAAATAAGCACTCTGACTACCACTCTGTCAAGGCTGCAAAATTCTCTCTACTACCATGCCAGACTCAATTCTTCATTGCCTCCTCTATTCATCTTTTCTAAAATCTGTCATGTTCTCGAGGTGGCACCTAGAAGAAGGACAATCATGTTCCTTTAAGTAGGCACCCTGGATCTACTTAGACTGACAAAAACATAAATTCAATCTCATTATTAACTTTCTTAATATCAATCAAAGTCCCCCAAAGAGACACAATGTTAAGAATTTCTGGCCTATGATAACTCACCTGTGGAGATAAGAATATGTCCAGGTATATCCAGAAATCAAATGATGACACCCAATAGGGTCCTTAAGCAGAAATAAACACATAGTCTCTTCATTACAGAAGTAATTAGGGATAGGCTTATCATTTTTAAATGAAATAAATAGAGTGTAGGTGTTAGAGTTCTTCCATCAAAGACATATTTGGTAAAAGGTCAGTATTCCTGTTGATTTCATCCATTGAATATGCCAATGCCAAAGCATATTTGTGGTTTTTAGTGGGTTTTCTGTAAATGATTACATGTTTATTATAGACAGATGTCTACACATTATCATTTGCACACAATAAAAGCACTATTCTGTACTAGAAGCTTCTGCACCTGACCTCTAAAGATGGAAACAAATGGACTTATTTGTGAGATTGTATTGGGATGAGAATCGGGATAATAGCAAACACTTTTGAAGTTTATGACAGTGTATCTCGGAAAAATAAGATATTATATTGTCATCATCCACAGAGAGCATTTACATCTGTTTTCAGTGCTTGATTAGAAGGTAAAGATATTGAGAAAACTGTAAATCTGGTTATGTCTTCATTTTGAAATTTTTGTTCAATGTAAACATACCTGTGCTTTGAGAGCCACTGAGTTCATGATTTTTTTTGTGAAATTAACTGCATTGATTAAGGCTATGAAAACATGATTTATCAGTCTTTCTGCAGACATATTTGGTTCCTGTACTTACAATCATTTATAATTATTGGATAATCTATCCTCATCTTGTTAATTTTTTCTCTCAATCTTTTGTTGAAATAAAATATTTTCTAAAGATTTATTTTTAAATAAATTCAAATATAAAACCTGTATTTTGTAATTGATAGATGTGTATGCATATGTTTGTATGTATTTGAACAAGGATTATTTAGGTCACAAGAAGGCAATATATACAAGTATTTTATAAGATGCTTTTTTGTAGAGTATTCTTGCTTCAAATATGCAGGTGTACACTTTTGCCAAGTACTTATTGCAGAGATTAAGGGCTTGCCCCACAACCTAAGTATCATTCAACTACTTCCATCTACATAGGAATGTGATATATTCACTCTGTATACTTATAATCATTATAAGTTAATTTCTTGGAAAAAGCTTTGATAACCTTTATACTTACACTAAAACAATACCAGCATTATACTGGGAAATACAGAAATAAGAAAATTGCAGTCATATTGGCATGCACCAGTATTAATTGTATATAAAATAGAAGAGATACACCTATATATTTAATGATTAAAATTGAAGTAAATTCAATCAGATTTTCATCCAAAATTGTACCCCAGTGGTACTTTCACTATATATGAAGTTAGAATATTATTTATTACTACACAAAATATCTCTCACAATAGCCACAAACAACATAAAGTACCTTGGCATAACTCTAACCAAACAAGTGAAAGATCTGTATGACAGGAACTTCAAGTCCTTAAAGAAAGAAATCAAAGAAGACCTCAGAAGATGGAAAAATATTTCTTGCTCCTGGATTGGCAGGATCAATATAGTAAAAATGGACATCTTGCCAAAAGAAATCTACAGATTCAATGCAATCCCCATCAAAATCCCAACTCAATTCTTCATAGATCTAGAAAGAGCAATTCTCAAATTCATCTGGAGCAACAAAAAACCCAGGATAGGTAAAACTATTCTCAACAATAAAAGGACTTCTGGGGGAATCAATATCCCGGACCTCAAGCAGTACTACAGAGCAATTGTGTTAAAAACTGCATGCTATTGGTACAGCAACAGGCAGGTAGATCAATGGAATAGGATTGAAGACCCAGAAATGAACCCACAGACTTATGGTCACTTGATATTTGATAAAGGAGCCACAACCATCCAGTGGAAAAAAGATAGCCTTTTCAACAAATGGTGCTGGTTCAACTGGAGGTCAACATGCAGAAGAATGCAAATTGACCCACTCTTATCTCCTTGTACTAAGATCAACTCCAAGTGGATCAAGGACCTCCACATAAAGCCAGACACACTGAAACTATTAGAAAAGAAACTTGGGAAGACCCTGGAGAACATGGGCACAGGGGGAAAGTTTCTGAACAGAAGCCCAATAGCTTATGCTCTAAGATCAAGAATTGACAAATGGGACCTCATAAAATTACAAAGTTTCTGTAAGGCAAAGGACACTCTCAGAAGGACAAAACAGCAACCAACAAAGTAGGAAATGATCTTCACCAACCCCACATCTGACAGAGGGCTAATATCCAATATATACAAAGAATTCAAGAAGTTAGACCCCAAAGAAACAAATAACCCTATCAAAAATGGGGTACAGAGCTAAACAAAGAATTTTCACCAGAAGAAATGCGTATGGACGAGAAACACCTTAAGAGATGTTCAACATCATTAGTCATCAGAGAAATGCAAATCAAAACAACCCTGAGAATCCACCTCACACCAGTCAGAATGGCTAAGATTAAAAACTCAAGAGACAACAGGGGCTGGCGAGGATGTGGAGAAAGAGGAACACTCCTCCACTGTTGGTGGGATTGCAAAATGGTAAAACCACTCTGGAAATCAGTGTGGCGGTTCCTCAGAAAATTGGGCATGTCACTTCCAGAGGACCCTGGCATACCACTTCTGGGCATATACCCAGAGGATTCCTCTGCATACAATAAAGACACATGCTCCACTATGTTTATAGCAGCCTTGTTTATAATAGCCAGAAATTGGAAGGAGCCCAGATATCCTTCAAAAGAGGAATGGATACAGAAAATGTGGTATATTTATACAATGGAGTACTACTCAGCAATTAAAAATAATGAAGTCATGCAATTTGTAGGTAAATGGTTAGATCTGGAAACTATCATCCTAAGTGAGGTAACCCAATCACAAAAGAATACACATAAAATGCAATCACTGATAAGTGGATATTAATGAGCCCAGAAGCCCTAAATACTCAAGGCACAATTAGCAAGTCAAATGACTCCCAAGAAGAAGAAAGGAGAGGACCCTGGGTCTGTAAAGATTGGATCCAGTATTGTAGACCCAGAACAGAGAAATCGTGGGGGGCGGGTGATGAGTGGGGAATAGCAGGGGGGGAGAGTAATTATGGGACATATGGTGGGGGGTTAATGGGAAAGGGGAAAGCCTTTGGAATGTAAACATAGAATATAGAAAATAAAAATAAAAAATCTCAATTCAAATTTTACTACTACAATAAATAAATCTAATAATAGATCTTTTGTAATGCTCAAACTACATCCTACAAGTAATCTTTAGGAAGCATACATTACTGAAGCTGTCTGTGTAACCTGTGTAGCATTGAATCTGTTAAAGAAGTAAAGTTGTTTCTTGGTGTCCAGACTTAGCAACAGGACAGAAGATTCAAGGATTTGCAGAATCTTCATCTTCAGACCACACAAGAAATATCCTAGATATTGTATACATGGAAAATACAAATTCACTTACAGGACATTCAGAGTCTTGTTGAAATAATCTTTCTCCATAGGTGTCTGAACTGCCCCAAGGATGAAGGAACAAGTTAAACCCAAATCTTCATCTTTGACTTCATTGATTTATTCTCCTAAAGCACCTGGGATCAAAGTAATTGATGAGAAGTGGATAGCTGAGGAAGAGGACTACCATAAAGATGAACATATTTGTCCTGCCTTAAACATGGGAAGTGTGTATTGTTAAATGCCATGCATATCGACACATTAAATTTCTACCTGCTTTTATTTCTCTTGGCAAAGGAGAAATTTGTTGCATATTCATCATTCTTTTTTTCAGATTGCTGCTGAGCTCTGAAGATTTCTTAAACACTCTCTTCCCTGGGGCTCTGCAACTGATGTTCACAGCCCATGTAATAAACACAAGTAGGTAATTAGGGTAATTCATTCTAAGATTCAATGATATCACTCGTGTTTGTGAATGCCTGAAAGTAAGCCCTTTTGTTCAAGTTTGATCCTTGAGAAGATTCAACAAGGTGATTATGTGAAAACAGACATCATGTCAGTGGATTGTATACAATGATTTACAGTGAAACATCCAATAATAGTACGATCAGCGCTACTGGGGACACACTGGACATTGCATTACAAAATCCAAGTAAGGAAGAGCCAGTCTCATGTATATAGTCACTGTGATCCACAGACCATGTACAGTAAGGACTGTGTCACACCAGCGACATAAACAGATTATCTACATAAGGACTGTCCTTCCATTTTCTTGAGGATCAATAAATAGACCAAATCAGAAATATATTTAATCTTATTTATCCAAAATTATACAGATCATCTAAGTTCCACAGTTAATTTATACAATGAAAGATGGATTTTAAATGTTCCATAAGATCCAGAGGAAATGGAGAGTTCTTTCTTTCTTTCTTTCTTTCTCTCTTTCTTTCTTTCTTTCTTTCTTTCTTTCTTTCTTTCTTTCCTTTATTGGTTATTTTATTTATTTACATTTCAAGTTTTATCCCCCTTCTAAGTTTCCCCTCCACAACCCCTCTATCACTTTCCCCATTCCCTGCCTGTGTGAGGGTGCTCCCCCACCTGCCCAACAACTCCTGATCAGCACCACAGCATTCTCTTACCCTCGGCCATCAGAGAGTTTACTGAAGATTGTACACTCATAAACCTTTTTCAGTAGATTTGGGCTGAAAGAAAGCAGAAGGTAACACATTAGTTTGGGTGATAATGTGCCCTATGTGTTTTAATGACACAAACTAGTTTAGTATTTTGCACTTGTTTTTGATTTATACTTAAAAGTGAATGTTTTCTATATTTATGACTTCTGGTTCTGTAATAAGCTGTCCTAAATTGCTGATATTTGTTTCTAGGAGAATATTAATACAGAAGGCTTTAATAAGAATACTGTGTAAAGTGTCTTTTAAGTGTAAGTGATGGTGCCACCCATCCATATTAAAAATTTACTGTAATTGCTCCTGTCTAAAGAATATACAAGCACAAATAGTGGAGCAGGTTCTGAAGAAATGGACTTCCAGAGACTGGGGATCCATCTCATATGCAGCCTCCAAACTCAAATACTATTGCTGATTGCAAGAAACACTTTCTGACAAGAGCCTCACAAAGATGTTCCCTGAGAGGCTCTGCCAGAACCTGACCAATACAGATGTAGATTCTTGTAGCTACCCATCAGACAGAACATAGGGACCTCAATGGAGGAGATAGAGGAAAGACTGAAGACGATGAAAGGGTTTGTCACTATATAGGAAGAACAATACCAACCAAACAGACACCCCAGATATCCCATAGAGTAAACCACCAATCAAAGAGTACACATGGAGGGACCCATAGCTCCAGCTGCATATGTTGCAGAGGATGGCCTTATCTGGCATCAGTGGGAGGTGAGGTCCTTGGTCCTGTGAGGGATTGATTCCCAGGGTAGGGGAATGTTAAGATGGTGAGGCAGAAGGAGTGTGGGTAGGTGGGATAGCATCCTTGTAGAAACAGGGTCTTGCCTAAGGAAAACTTGGAGTGGGGATAGCATGTGAAATATAAATAAATACAATAGCCAATCAAGAAAATAAAATAAAAGAAAGAAAAGAAAAGAAAAAAAAGAAAAGAAAAGAAAAGAAAAGAAAAAAGCAAAAGAATGCAAATGAAATTTCCAGTAGTCCAGATTTAGAGTCCATGTTTTTCTGGTTAATAATTACTATTTCCTTTGAAAATACCATATATTATTTGGGGTTTTATTATGGCCCACTAATGGAAATTTAGCATGTACTTTGCTGGTATGTGGACCTCCATTACCATTATCTATGCATCTGTAGCCCATCTTGCTAGTGACTCATTCCTGAGTTCAACTAACCTCCCTTGCCTTTCTTGACATTTTGTGTGCATGCTCAATTTCAAATTCAAGAGTATTTCTATCTATATTTTCTTACTGCTATCATCACATGATACAACCATTCCCAATTACTCCATGCATTTCAGTTTTCAAATAATACCTCTCCTATGTTATTTGTGAAAATATGTGCAAACACACACACACACACACACACACACACACACACTTACTGATAAAAAGACACACACTATTACATCAAGATTCAAAACATGAATTTCCTCAGGCAGAGATTAGTGTGAAATGATACTCCCTGTTTTATCATCAATTCTTGTTTTTAAGAACATATACTTGAAGGATATAGAATATTTTCTTATGTATATGTAAAGTCTTCATGTTTGTAATCTATATAGTAATATGACTACAATACCAGTGGACCCAGAAATCTTATTTGTTTAATATTATCCATTCTTTCAATATTTCTGGATTACATAAGTTATAGTTACTTAAACACATAAGATTGGTTATGAGTTTTATTCTAAATGTTTATAATTAAGCATGGATATTCCTTGAATTACACTGTTCTACAATTACAGAATTCTATGAATTCAGTTTAAATGGCAATAATGAATATACATTTTTGAAAGTAAAATAACTAACTTTTATATGATAAAAATAATTTCTTTATTTACTCATTTGTTGAAACACATTGATTCATTCCATCTTGAATATTATAATAATGGTGAGAGGCAAACACAAGAACATTACTAACAGAAACCAAGACTACTCGACATCATGAGAACCCATTTCCCTCACCGTAGAAAGTCCTGGATACCCCAACATACCCAAAAAACACGATTTGGATTAAAAATCATATCTCATGATTCTGATAGTAGGCATTAAGAAGTAGGCATAACTCCATTAAAGAAATGGTAAACAGGTAGAATCCATTAAAGAGGAAACACAAAAATCTCTTAAAGAATTACAGAAAAACAAAGCTTCACAGGTGAAAGAATTAAACAAAAACATCCAGGATCTAAAAACTGAACTACAAACAATAAGGAAATCACAAAGGGAGAAAATCCTGGAGATAGAAAACATAGGAAAGAGATCAGGATTCATAGATGCAAGCACCACCAACAGAATACAAGAGATGGAAGAGAGAATCTTGATTACATAAGATACCATAGAAACCATTGATGCAACGATCCAAGCTCCTAACACAAAATATCTAGGAAATTCAGGACATGATGAGAAGACCAAACTAAGGATAATAGGTATGGAAGAGAGTGAAGAGTCCCAATTTAAAAGGCCAATAAATATCTTCAACAAAATTATAGATTTTGAACTTTCCTAACCTAACAAAAGAGATGCCCATGAACATAAAATAAACCTACAGAACTCCAAATAGATTGGACCAGAAAAGAAATTCCTCCCATCACATAATAATCATAACACAAAGTGCATTATACAAAGAATAATATAAGCAGTAAGGGAAAAGGGTCAAGTAACATATAAATACAGACCTATCAGAATTACACCTGACTTCTCACCAGAGATTATAAAAATTAAAAGATCCTGGGCAGATGTCATACAGACCATAAGAAAACACAAATGCTAGGCTACTGTACACAATGAAACTTAATTATGTTAGATGTAGAAAAAAAGATTACATGATAAAAACAAATTTACACAATATCTTTCCTCAAATCCAGCTCTACAAAGATTAACAGATGGAAATTGTCAACAAAAGGAGGGAAACTACACCTTAGAAAAGGCAAGAAAATAATCTTTTTTCAACAAACCCAAATAAAAATAACATCAAAAATAGCTGGAAGCAATAATCACTATTCCTTAATGTGTATTAACATCAATGGACTCAATTCCCCAATAAAAAGACATAGTCTAATAGACTAGATACATCAACAAGACCCAGGATTTGGCTGCATACATGAAACACACATTAGAGACAAAAACAGACACTACCTTAGAATAAAAGGCTGAAAAAGAATTTTACAAGCAAATGGTTCCAAGAAACAAGCTGAAGTAGACATTCTAGTATCGAATAAATCAACTTTCAACAAAAAGTTATCAAAAAAAGATAAGAAAAGACAGTTTATACTCATCAAAGGAAAAATCTACCAAGAACTCCCAATTGTGAACATCTATGCTCCAAATGCAACTATACCCACATTTGTAAAAGAAACATTACTAAAGCTCAAAGCACACATTGCACCTCACACAATAATAGTGGGAGACTTAAACACACAACTCTTAGAAATGGACAGATTATGGAAACAGAAATTAAATAGAGACAGAGTGAAACTAACTGAAGTTATGAACCAAATGGATCTATCAGATATTTAGAGAACATTTCATCCTAAACAAAAGAATATATCTTCTTCTCAGCATCTCATGGTACCTTTTCCAAAAATTGACCATATAATTGATAACAAAACAGGCACCAACATATATAAGAAGATGAAAATAATCTCAAGCATCCTACCAGATGATCATGGACGTATGCTGGTTTTCAAAAAGCAACAATAACAACAGAAAGCTCACGTGGAAACTGAACCTCACCCTACTCAATGATTTGGTCAAAGAGGAAATAAAGAAATTAAAGACTTTTTAGAATTTAATGAAAATGAAACACATCATACCAAAACTTATGGGATGCAATGAAAGCAGTGCTCATAGGGAAACTCATAACTCTGAGTGCCTCCAAAAAGAAGCTGGAGAGAGCATACACTAGCAGCTTAACAGAACACCTGAAATCTCTAGATCAAAAAGAAGAAAATACAACCAAGAAGAGTAGAAGGCAGAAAATAATAGAACTCAGAGCTGAAATCAACCAAGTAGAAACAAAAAGAACTATACAAAGAATCAACAAGACGAGCAAATGGTTCTTTGAGAAAATCAACAAGCTAGATACACCCTTAGCAAGACTAACTAGAAGAAATAGAGACAGTATTCAAATTAACAAAATCTGAAATGAAAAGGAAGACACAATAATAAACACTGAGGAAATTTAAAAAATCAGATCCTGCTACAAAAGCCAATATTCAACAAAACTGGAAAATATGGATGAAATGGAACATTTTCTAGAGAGATACCAAATAGCAAAGTTAAATCAGGAACAGATAAAATATATAAATAGTCCCATAACCCCTAAAGAAATAGAAGCAGTCCTTAAATGTCTCCCAACCAATAAAAGCCCAGGACCAGATGGGTTTAGTGCAGAATTCTTTCAGACCTTCAAAGAAGACCAAATACCAATACTCTTCAAACTATTCCACAGAATAAAAACAGAAGGAACACTATCCAGTTCATTTTATGAAGCCACAGTTATGCTGCCTTGCTTGAAAATAGAACAGTTTCTGTCTATTCAGAACTTTTCACATTTTCCTTTCTTATAGAACATCATAAGAGTTTTGTTCTACTTCTATCATATTCATTGTTCCAAATAGATTTTTAAAACTGGTTGAGTGCATATTGATTTTAGTTTCAGATATATCATGTACATTTAAGGGGCATTTAACTATTATAAATTATTTTAAAGACTTCAAAATGTCAATATTGAGTTATATAATCTAAAATAGATTTTCTTATTTTAATTTAAAAAAGAACCTAACAGAGAGGCATAAATGATAAATAAAAAAGATCAGGTAACAAAATAGTTGAATTACATAAGGAAGGGTAGGTGACAGACAGACACACCAATCCATGGGCTACAGGGTAGTTCTACCTGGAACACCTTGTAACAGGTAAGAAATGGTGAAAGTCGGGAGAGTTGATAGCCAGATCTGCTTTGATTTGTTACATGGGCACATCAACCATTTGTCCCAGGGTTGAAGACATATCAGTAAGAAAAAAATGAGGAGGTGTAAATGATTAATTACAATCTCAAAAATTATTACAGAGTAAACAATATTAGAGCACACCAAAGAGCATTTGTTCCTTTTCCCTCAGGCAAAAATGTAACAATCCTGTTATGCAGTGAGACACCATTTGTATAGATCTTCTATATCATTTTAACTAGTGTAACACAGAAATTTTGTTTCCAGAAATAAATTCAGTTCTATGTCTAGATGCTTGATTGTACTCATCTGTAAACTTCCCAAAATGGCCAGGTTGGGCTTTTACTGATCATCTATAATTGAATACCTGAGTACTCATTGCTAAAGCCAAGTACTGTCAAAACAGAAAAGCTCCAACTTTGTTTCCTTGACAGCCATTCTGTGCTGTGATTATATGAGCTTCAAAGCCAGTCAATGTTGTTATGCAGGTCCCTCTTTATTTGTAATAAACACATAAAAGCCATGGAGGTTAGAGGCTAGTCATTCACTAATGTCTTTTCTTTCATAATGACCAGTAGGGCCCAGCCTGAAAAGAAGTGTATGACTCTTGAAAGCACAGTGCAGCAGAGGCAGGATTAGGTCTTCAAAGCAAATCTTAATTACACATAATGATCCCAGTTTCAGCTACTGAAGACACTCCTCTAAACAAAAATAAATAGCAAATGGAGTATAATTTTTTACTGTTTATTTCTATATTCTTTGTTTACATTCCAAATGATTTTCCCTTTCCTAGTTCCCCCCTCCCCATAAGTCCCATAAGCCCTCTTCCCTCTGTCTGTTCCCCAATCAACCCCCTCCCACTTCTCTGTCCTGGTATTTCCCTACAATGCTGCATAAAGCCTTTCCAGGTACAGGGCCCTCTCCTTCCTTCCTCTTGGGAATGATTTGATATATGAGTGTGTCTTGGGTATTCAGAGCTTCTGGGCTAATAACCACTTATCAGTGACTGCATTCCATCTGTGTTCTTTGTGAATGAATTACCTTACTTAGGGTGATATTTTCCAGCTCCAACCATTTGCCTAAGAATGTCATGAATTAGTTGTTTTTAATTGCTGAGTAGTATTCCATTGTGTAAATATACCACATTTTCTGGATCCATTCCTCCACTGAGGGACATTTGGGTTCTTTCCAGCTTCTGGCTATTATAAATAAGGCTGCTATGAACATAGTGGAGCATGTGTCCTTATTGCATGCTGGGGAATCCTCTGGGTATATGAAGAAACTTTTTAAAATAGAAACAAATAAGAGATTACAGAAATTACCCATAATGAAAATGAAATTTTAATTTATTATTTTATTTATTTATTTATTTTTAAAGATTTATTTATTCATTATATGTAAGTAAGTACACTGTAGCTGTCTTCAGACACCCCCGAAGAGAACATCAGATCTCTTTACAGATGGTTGTGAGCCACCATGTGCTTGCTGGGATTTGAACTCAGGACCTCTAGAAGAGCAATCAATGCCCTTAACACCTAAGCCATCTCCCCAGCCCAAGAAAATGAAATTTTTTAAAAAATAATACCAATAGTCTGAGACTAACATTGCTCAGGTCAAAACCTGTCAGGCTTTTGCCTGCAGCCAGGACCTGCGCAGCTCAGCGGGCCATCTGTACACCAACCCGGCCATCCACCAACTTGGTCGGAGGTTGTTTGCCCTGTGGACTGCCTAGCACTTGCAGCAGCGGTCTCCATCTTGCCTCAAGGTCATCATAGAGAACTAACAAGCCCAGGTACACAGACATAGTCCTAGGCTAACATCGCTTGGTTTGACACCTGTCAGGCTTTTGCCTGCAGCCAGAACCTGGGCAGATCGGCAGGCAAACTGTATGCCACCATGGTCATGCACCAACCCATTCAGGGGGTTATCTGCCCTGCAGAATCATCAGCACTTGGATAAAGTCCCTGCAGCATCTGCCATCTGTGCTCACTGAAGGAGCAGACAAGCAGCACCAGGTTTACAGAGACAACCTGAGTGTAGCATTGCTTGGGACAGGAAACATTAGGGCTCCAAGGGCTCCCAAGAGGAAGGTGTCACATCAGCAATCTGAGTCAGGGGAATCCCAGATATCCAGAGGTGGGGAAATAACCTAACAGGCTCATGGGAGGTTCAAACACCAAACAGTGACGACAAGCCCAACTAATGCCAGAGACAACCAGATGGCAAAAGGCAAACATAAGAACATTCCTAAGAGAAATCAAGCAATATGGCAGCATCCAAACCCAATTCTCTGACAACAGGATGTCCTGTATAACCCAACACACCAGAAGAACAAGATTTGGATTTAAAAATCACTGGTCATGATGCTGTTAGAGGAACACAAGAAAGAAATAAACAAATCTCTGAAAGAAATACAGGAGAAAATGGATCAAAAGGTAGAAGCCCTTACAAGGGAAACACAAAAATCATTTAAAGAAATTCAGGAGAATATGGGTCAAAAGATAGAAGCCAATATGGAGGAAATGTGAAATCACTTAAAAAAATACAGGAGAACTTGGGTCAACAGTCAGAAGTCATGAAAGAGGAAATACAAAAATCTCTCAAAGAATTACATGAAAACAACAACAAGCAAGTGAAGCATACGAGCAAAACCATACAGGATCTAAAAATAGAAGTAGAAACAGGTAAGAAATCACAAAGGGAGACAACTTTGGAGAGAGAAAACCTTGTGAAAAAATCAGGGGACATAGATGCAAATATCAACAGCAGAACACAAGAGATAAAAAAGAATTTCAGATGCCGAAGATACCAGAGGAACCATGGACTAAACAGTCAAAGAAAATGCACAATGCAAAAAGCTTATAACCCAAAATATTCAGGAAATCCAAGGCACATTGAGAAGACCAAACCTAAGGATTATAGGTATAGAAGAGAGTGAAGATTTGCTACTTAAAGTGCCAGCAAATATCTTCAATAAAATTATGAAGAAAACTCCCCTAACCTAAAGAGAGAGAGGCCCATGCATATGCAAGAAGCCTACAGAACTCCAAACAGACTGGACCAGAACAGAAATACCTCCTGTCACATAATAATCAAAACCCAAAATGTACTCAACAAAGAATATTAAAGGCAGTAAGAGAAAAAAGGCCAAGTAACATATAAAGGAAGACTTATGAGAATTACACCAGACTTCTCACCTGAGACCATGAAAGCTAGATACTGGGCAAATATCATGCAGATACTAAGAGAAGACAAATTTCACCCAAAACTACTATACCCAGCAAAACTCTCAATTGCCATATATGGAGAAATGAAGATATTCCATGACAAAACCAAATTTGCATGATATCTTTTTAAAACCCAACCCTACAAAGGATGATAGGGGAAAACACCAACACAAGGAGGGAAACTACACCCCGGAAAAAGCAAGATACAAACCTCCTCTCATCAAGCCCAAAAGAAGATAATCAAATATAAAAAAAAAAAACTTCAAAAATGTCTGGAAGTAATAATTACTATTCCTTAATATCTCAACATCAATGCACTCAATTCCCCAATAAAAAGACATAGACTAACAGATTGGATACAGAAACAGGACCCTACATTTTGCTGTATACAGGAAACACATCTCAGTGTCAGAGACAAACACTACCTTAAAATAAAGGCCTGGAAGGCACTTTTACAAGGAAATGGGCTCAGGAAACAAGCCAGAGTAGCCATTCTAATAGCAGATAAAATTGACTTTCAACCCAAAGTCATCAAAAGAGACACAGAAGGTCACTTCTTGCTGGTCAAAGGGAAAATCCACCAAGAAGAAATCTCAATAATGAACATCTATGCTCCAAATTCAAGGGCACTCTCATTCGTAAAATAAACTTTACTAAAGTTTAAAGCACAAATTGCATAAACACAATAATTGTGTGTGACTTCAACACTGCACTCTCCTCATTGGACCGATCAGGAAGCCAGAAACTAAACAGGGACACAGTGAAAGTCATTGAAGCATTGGACCAAGTGGATTTAACATTTATATTACATATATATGTAACATTTCATCCTAAAGCAAAAGAATATACCTTTTTCTGAGCACTGCATGGTACCTTCTCCAAAATCGAACATATAATTGGTCACAAGACAGACGTCAAGAAATAAAAGATAGAATTAATCCCATGCCTCTTATCAGATCACTATGGAGTAAAAGTGGTCTTCAGTAGCAAGAAAAACAACAGAAAGACCACATACACATGGAAACTGTTCAAATACTCTACACAATGACACCTTGGTCAAGGAAGAAATAAAGAAAGAAATCAAAGACTTTTTAGAATTCAATTAAAATGAAGGTACAACCTACCAAATCTATGTGACACAAGGAAAGCAGGGCTAAGAGGAAAACTCATAGCTCTGAGTGCCTCCAAAAAGAAACTAGAGAGAGCATACATGAGCAGCTTCATGGCACACCTGAAAGCCCTGGAGCAAAAAGAAGCCAATTCACCCAGGCATAGTAGAAGACAGGAAATCATCAAAATAAGGGCTGAAATCAATCAAATTGAAACAAAGAGAACCTTACAACGAATCAGCAAAACCAGGAGCTGGTTCTTTGAGAAAATCAAAAAGAGATATTATCCCTTAGCCAGATTAACCAATGGGCACAGAGACAGTATCCAAATTAACAAAATTAGAAATAAAAAGGGGCTTATAACAACAGAAACTGAGGAAATTTAAAAAAAACATCATCAGATCCTACTAAAAAAGCCTTTACTCAACAAAACTGGAGAATCTGGAGGAAATGGACAATTTCCTAGACAGATACCAAATACCAAAATTAAATCAGGATCAATTAGATAAGCTAAACAGTCCCATAACCCCTAGAGAAATGGAAGGGGTTATAGAAAGTCTTCCAACCAAAAAAAGGATGGGAGCAGATGGTTTTAGTGCAGAATTCTATCAGACCTTTAAAGAAGACCTAACAGAAATACTCGTCAAACTATTCCACAAAATAGAAATAGAAGGAACACTGCCCAACTCGTTCTATGAAGCCACAATTATGCTGATACCAAAACCACACAAAGATCCAACAAAGAAAGAGAACTACAGGACATTTCCCCTTATGTATATCAATGCAAAAATACTAAATAAAATTCTTGCAGACAGAATCCAAGAGAACATCAAAACGATCATTCTCCATGATCATGTAGGCTTCATCTCAGGGATGCAGGCATGGTTCAATATAGAGAAATCCATCAATGTAATGCACTACATAAACTAAAAGAAAAGAAACACATGGTCATCTCATTAGATGCTGAAAAAGCATTTGACAAAATTCAGCATCCTTTCATGTAAAATGTTCTGGAAAGAACAAGAATTCAAGGCCCATACCTAAACATAGTAAAAGCAATCTACAACAAACCAGTAGCCAACATCAAACTAAATGAAGAGAAACTTGAAGCAATCCCACTAAAATCAGGGACTAGACAAGACTGCCTTCTCTCTCCATATCTTTTCAATATAGTACTTGAAGTACTAGCAAGAACAATTAGACAACATAAGGAAGTCAAAGGGATACAAATTGGAAAGGAAGAAGTCAAACTATCATTATTTGCAGATGATATGATAGTATACTTAAACTACCCCCCCAAAAAAAAACTCCACCAGAGGACTCCTACAACTGATAAACTTCAGCAAAGTCGCTGGTTATAAAATCTACTCAAGCAAATCAGTAGCCTTCCTGTACTCAAAGTACAAGCAGGCTGAGAAAGAAGTTAGGGAAATAACACCTTTCACAATAGCCACAAACAATATAAAGTATCTTGGTGTGGCTCTAACCAAACAAGTGAAATATCTGTATGACAGTTTTAAGTCCTTGAAGAAAGAAATCGAAGAAGACTTAAGAAGATAGAAAAATATTTCATGCTCTTGTATTGGCAGGATCAATAGAGAAAAATGGCCATCTTGCCAAAAGCAATCTACAGATTCGATGCAGTCCTCATCAAAATCCAAAATCAATTCTTCATAGATCTAGAAAGAGCAATTCTCAAATTCATCTGGAGTATCAAAAACCCAGGATAGCTAAAACTATTCTGAACAATAAAAGGACTTCTGGGGAGATCAATATCCCTGACCTCAAGCAGTACTACAGAGCAAGTGTGTTAAAAACTGCATGATATTGGTACAGTGACAGGCAAGTATATCAATGGAATAGAATTGAAGTCCCAGAAATGAACCACAGAGTTATAGTCACTTGGTCCTTGATAAAGGAGCTTCAACCATCCAGTGGAAAAAAGATAGCCTTTTCAACAAATGGTGCTGGTTCAACTGGAGGTCAACATGCAGAAGAATGCAATTTGACCCACTCTTATCTCCTTGTACTAAGCTCAACTCCATGTGGATCAAGGACCTCCACATACAACCAGACACACTGAAACTAATAGAAACTGGGGAAGATCCTGGAGGACATGGGCACAGGGGGAAAGTTTCTGAACAGTACACCAATAGCTTATGCTCTAAGATCAAGAATGGACAAATGGGTCCTCATAAAATTACTGTTTTATGTAAGGCAAAGGACACAGTCAGAAGACAAAACTGCAACCAACAATTTGGGAAAAAGTCTTCACCAACCCCACATCTGACAGAGGGCTAATATCCAATATATACAAAGAACTCAAGAAGTTAGACCCCAAAGAACCAAATAACCCTATTAAAAATGGGGTGCAGAGCTAAACAAAGAATTTTCACCTGAAGAAATTTGGATGGCTGAGAAGAACCTTAAGAGATTATCAACATCATTAGTCATCAGGGAAATGCAAATCAAAACATCCCTGAGATTCCACCTCACACCAGTCAGAATGGCTAAGATTAAAATCTCAAGAGACAACAGGTGTTGGCTAGGATGTGGAGAAAGAGGAACACTCCTCCACTGTTGTTGGGATGGTACAACCTCTCTGGAAATCAGTCTGGTGGTTCCTCAGAAAATTGGGGTGAGTACCCTGTCATACCACTTCTGGGTATATACCCAGAGGATTCCCCTGCATGAAATAAAGACACATGCTCCACTATGTGCATAGCTACCTTGTTTATAATAGCCAGAAGTTGGAAGGAGCCCAGATGTCCCTCAATGGAGGAATGGATACAGAAAATGTGGTATATATATATATATATATATATATATATATATATATATACACACACACACACACACACATACACGCACACACACACACACACACACACACACACACACATATATATATATATATATATATATATATACATACATATATATATACAATGGAATACTACTCAGCAATTAAAAAAATGAATTCATGCAATTTGTAGGCAAATTGTTGGATCTGAAAAATATCATCCTAAGTGAGTTAACACAATTACAAAAGAATACACATGAAATGCAATCACTGATAAGTGGATATTAATGAGCCAAGAAGCTCTGAATACTCAAGGCACAATTAGCAAATCAAAATATTCCCAAGAAGAAGGAAGGAGAGGACCCTGGTTCAGAAAATACTGGGTCTAGTTTTGTAGGAGAGTACCAGAAATGAGAAATGGTGAGTTGGTGATTGGGGCATGGGCGGGGGGAAGATGACTTATAGGAAATATGGTGAGGGGGGAACTGGAAATGGGGAAAGTCTTTGGAATATAAACAAAGAATATAGAAAATAAAGAAAATAAAGGAAGGCAGAAGCAGTTAATCCAAAAAATTTTTTTACTGATTGACCAAGTGCATAGAACCATGTTCTGATAAAACTGGAGATTCAGATATAAAATATTTCTGATAAAATTGAAGAAAGGTGTAGAAATATGTTCAAGTTGAAGATTTTCATGCAAAATAATACAGATAAAATGGTAGCCATAAAAACATTTTTAAAATAGTGAAAAATGAAGTAGAAATATTTTCTAATAAAATTGAAGATTTATATTGAATGTATTTCTGATACAATTGAAGAAGAATGTTAGGAAATAATAAAACATTTCTAAATTAATAAAAGAGTTATATAGAAAATTTCTGATAATATTGAATATTTTGATGGGAAATATTTCTTTTTTAAATTATTTTTATTAGATATATTATTTTATTTATATTTCAAATGATTTCCACTTTCCTGGTCCCCCACCCCGAAAATCCCATAACCCATCACCCTTTCATCTTTTCCCCAATCAGTCCCCTCCCTCCCTCCCACTTCCCTTTCCTGGTATTCCCCTACAATGCTGCATTGAGCCTTTCCAGGACTAGGGGTCTCTCCTCCCTTTGATGCCCACAAGGCCATCCTCTGCTGCCTAAGCTTCTGCATCCATGGGTAACAACATGTGTGCTATCTGGTTGATGGTTTTGCCCCTGGGAGCTCTGGGAGTACTGGGTGGCTCATATTGTTGTTCCTTCTATGGCACCACAAACCCCTCAGCTCCTTGGGTCCTTTCTCTACCTTCGCCATATTTCTGATAAAATTGAAGAAATCTAGAAAAAAGTGTTAAAAAAGATTTTCACGGAAAATAACACAGATAAAATGATAGGTATCAAAAACACTTCTAAATTAATGAAAAAGTTTAGTAGAAATGTTTTTTTCATAGAATTGATGATTTTGAAAGAAAAGATTTCTGATGAATTTTAAAAGTGTTAAAATTGAATATTTTCATGGAAATTAATATGAATAAAATGATAGACATAGAAAACATTTCTTAATTAATTAAAGAATTTAGTAAAAATATTTTCAGGTAAAATTGAAGATTTTGATGGAAAATATTTCTGATAAAATTGAAAACTGTTAATATTGAAGATTTTCATGGAAAATAATACAGGTAAAATGGTTGATATGTTAATCATTTCTATATTAAATATAATGGTAAGTAGAAGCATTTTCTGATACATTTTTAGATATTCAAGTAAAGTATCATTGATAAAATTGAAAAAAACATATAGAAAAAAGGGTTAAAATTGTTGCATTTATTGGAAAAACAATAATGGTAAAATGGTAAATATGCAAAATATGTCTTTACTTACGTACCAAGAAAATAGAAAAAAATTAACAATGAATAATATTTAGATGAAATATATTTCTGATAAAGTTGAAGAACTATAAAAATGTATTAAAATGGAAGATTATCATGGAAATTAATACATATAAAATGGTAGACATAGAAAACATTTCTAAAGAGTTAAGAAGAAATATTTTTCATAATCAAATATATTTGTGATAACATTGAAGAAATATATACAAAAATGTCTCAAAATTGAAGATTTCATGGATAATAATACAGATAAAATGGTAGACATATTAAACATTTCTAACCAAATTGAAGTGGGAAATAGATATATTTTCTGATAAAGTTAAAGCATTACCTGGAAAATAAATCTGAAAAAAATGATGAAATATACAGATCAAAACACTTAAATTTGAAGAATTTGATGGACGATAATAATGGTAAAATGGTAAACATAGAAAATAATTCTTTGCTAATTGACAAGAACAAAGAATTTTTTCTGATAAAATTGGAGATATTGATGGAAAATATTTGTGAAAAAAACTAAATACATAGGAAAATTTCTAAAATAAAAGATTTCAGAAAAAAGTGAAGATTTACAAGAAAAGTAATTTTGGTCAAATTGAAGAAATATATAAAAATTGGTTAAATTAATGATTTTCTTACAAAAATACAAATAAAATGGCTGACAAAAAGATTAGTAAATTAATTGGAAGAATAATTATAAACTTTTTCTGAAAAATTGAAGATTTACAGGAAAAATAATTGAATTGAAATATTTTTTTAAAAATCATTAAAATTACTGATTTTCAATGAAAAAATACAAATAAATTTGCCAACATAAGGAAGATTAGTAAATCAAATGTAAGAGTAATTATAAACTCTCTCTGATTATGTAGAGGATTTACAAGATAAAAATTTTGATCAAATTGAAGAAATATGAAAAACATTTAAAAATTAACAATTTTCACAGAAACTAATACAAATAAAATGGCCAAAATAAAAAGATTAGTAAATTACTTGATAGTCTAATTATAAACTACTTCTGATAAAATGAAGATATAGAAAGAAAATAATTTTGTTCAAATAGAAGAAACATATAAAAAACATTAAAATAACATTTTCATAGAAAATAATAGAAATAAAATGACCGACATAAAGATTAGTAAATCTTTTGAAACAGGTATTATAAACTTTTTCTAATAAAATTGAAGATTTACAAGGAAAATAATTCTGATCAAGTAGAAGAAATACATAAAAACATTAAAATTGATGATTTTCATAGAAAATAAGAAAAATAATATTCAATATATACAAAGAACTCAAGAAGTTAGACCCCAAAGAACCAAATAACCCTATTAAAAACTGGGGTACAGAGCTAAACAAAGAATTTCACCAGAAGAAATTCAGATGGCTGAGAAGCACCTTAAGAGACATTCAACATCATTAGTCATCAGGGAAATGCAAATCAAAACAACCCTGAGATTCCACCTCACACAAGTCAGAATGGCTAAGATTAAAAACTCAAGAGACAACAGATGTTGGCTAGGATGTGGAGAAAGAGGAACACTCCTCCACTGCTGGTGGGACTGCAAGCTGGTACAATCACTCTGGAAATCAGTCTGGCAATTCCTCAGAAAAATGGACATGATACTTCAGGAGGACCCAGCCATACCACTCCTGGGCATATATCCAGAAGATTCCCCAGCATGTAATAAGGATACATGCTCCACTATGTTCATAGCAGCCTTATTTATAATAGCCAGAAGCTGGAAAGAACCCAGATGTCCCTCAACAGAAGAATGGATACAAAAAATGTGGTATATATACACAATGGAGTACTATTCAGCCATTAGAAACAATGAATTCATGAAATTCTTAGAGAAATGGATGGAGCTGGAGAACATCATACTAAGTGAGGTAACCCAGTCTCAAAAGAATACCCATGGTATACACTCACTGATAAGTGGATATTAGCCTAGAATCTTGGGACACCAAAGACACAATCCACATACAAAATGATGTCCAAAAGAAGGAAGGAGTAGACCCTGGTTCTGGAAAGGCTCAAAGGATCACTGTAGGGGAATATCAGAACAGGGAAGTTGGAAGGGGTGAATGGGGGAACACAGGGAGGGAAAAGGGCATGTGGGAACTTTGGGAGTCAGGGAACCAGAAAAAGGGAAATGAAATATAAATATTGTATATATCCAATAAAAATATTAAAAAAAATATATGCAATAAAAAAGAAAAAAAAGAAAAGGATATAAATAAAATGGCTGACATGAAGATTAGTAAATTAATTGGGAGACGAATTATAAATTTATGTGATAAATTGAAGATATACATAGAAAACAATTCTGATTTAAATAAAGAAACATGTAAACTTCTGTAATATTTTGTTAAGGATACATTTGACTATCTTCCAATTTCTTTAACATCCATTTTTATTTAAGTTGAGAAACAAAAAGAATGATCCCAAAAGACTTTGGTCCATTTTAAATTTACAAATGCGTTTGTGATTTTATGAGGAATAGTTATATCATGTTAGGAGTATTCACGACCTTGTTATTGTTTCATGTGGACATAATAATTTTTGGTCAAACTTAATTAATAGAAAAAACACGTTAAAATAAATGATTTTCATAGAAAATAATACAAATAAAAGAACTGACATGAACTTTAGAAAATGAATTGAAAGAGGAATTTTAAAACCTTTTTGATAAAACTGAAGATTTTCAAGAAAAATAATTTTGGTCAAATGGAAGAAATACATAAATTATGAAATGGAACAAATACATTAAATTAACAAATGTCAAAGAAAATAATACAAATGAAATGGCAAACATGAAGAATTTTAGGAAATAAATTGAAAGAGAATTATAAACTTTTTATGATAAAAGAAAGATTTACATAGCGAATAATTCTTATCAAATTGAAAAAATATATAAAAACATGTTAAAATTACCAATTTTCATAGAAAATAATACAAATAAAATGGTCAACATAGTGAAGATAAATAAATTTATTAAAAGAGGAATTATAAAGTTTTTCTGATAAAATTGAAGATTTACAGGGCAATAATTCTGATGAAATTGAAGAAATGTATTTTAAAAAAACAAGTTAAAATTAATGATTGTCATAAAAAGTAATACAAATAAAATGGCTGAGATAAAGAAAAATGATTAGAGGCTGAGAGATACAAGTTTCTGACCTGGATCTTGGCATGGAGATCTTGAAGCATCCTGTCTGTGAATTCCAGAAGATTAAGACGCGGAGATCTCTGAGTTTAAGGTCATCTGGGAATGAAGGGACTGTGGCATGTGCCTGTAATCCAGGCCACACCCCCTGTGGAGACTGACAGTCTTTAATCTTGGCCACAACCTCTGCTGGAGACCTACATAAGGATTTTGGATCTACTTGCCTGTCACTGTACCAATACCATGCAGTTTTTAACACAATTGCTCTGTAGTACTGCTTGAGGTCAGGGATATTGATTGCCCCATAAGTTCTTTTACAGTTGAGAATAATTTTAGCTATCATGGGTTTTTTGTTATTTCAGATGAATTTGAGAATTGCTCTTTCTAAGTCTATGAAGAATTGAATTGGGATTTTGTTGGGGATTGCATTGAATCTGTAGATTGCTTTTGGCAAGATAGCCATTTTTACTATATTAATCCTGCCAATCCAACAGCATGGAAGATTTTTCCATCTTCTGAGGTCTTCTTCGATTTCTTTCTTCAAAGACTTGAAGTGCCTGTCATACAGATTTTTCACTTGTTTGGTTAGAGTCACACCAAGATACTTTATATTGTTTGTGGCTATTATGAAGGGTATTATTTCCCTAATTTGTCTCTCAACCTGTTTATCCTTTGAGTACAGGAAGGCTTCAGATTTCCTTGAGTTGATTTTATAACCAGCCACTTTTCTGAAGTTATCAGCTGTAGGAGTTCTCTGGTAGAGTTTTTTTTGGGGAGGGGGTCACTTAAGTATACTATCATATCATATGCAAATAGTGATAGTTTGACTTCTTCCTTTCCAATTTGTATCCCATTGACCTCATTATGTTGTCTAATTGCTCCAGCTAGAACTTCTAGTACTATATTGAACAGATATGAAGAGAGACAGTAGCCTTGTGTAGTCCTTGATTTTAGTGGTATTGTTTCAATTTTCTCTCAATTTACTTTGATGTTGGCTACTGGTTTGCTGTATATTGCTTTTACTATGTTTCGGTATGGGCCTTGAATTCCTGTTCGTTCCAAGATTTTTAGCATGAAAGGATGCTGAATTTTGTCAAGTGCGTTTTCAGCATCTAATGAAATGACCATGAGGTTTTTTCTTTTAGTTTGTTTATGTAGTGGATTGCATTGATGGATTTCCATATATTGAACCATCCCTGCATCCCTGCATGGTATTGGTACAGTGACAGGCAAGTAGATCAATGGAATAGAATTGAAGACCCAGAAATGAACCAACAGAATTATGGTTACTTGATCGTTGATAAAGGAGCTACAACCATCCAGTGGAAAAAAATGATAGCCTCTTCAATGAATGGTGCTGGCTCAACTGGAGGTCAACATGCAGAAGAATGAGAATTGATCCACTTTTATCTCCTTGTACTAAGTGCAACTCCAAGCGGATCAAGGACCTCCACATTAAACCAGACACACTAAAATTAATAGAAAAGGAACTGGGGAAGACCCTGGAGGACATGGGCACAGGGGGAAAGTTCCTGAACAGAACACCAATAGCTTATGCTCTAAGATCAAGAATTGACAAATGGGACCTCATAAAAATCACAAAGTATCTGTAAGACAAAGGACACCACCAGAAGGATCAAACAGCAACAAACAAATTGGGAAATGATCTTCACCAACCCTACATCCAACAGAGGGCTAATATCCAATATGTACAAAGAACTCAAGAAGTTAGACCAGAGAGAACAAAATAACTCTATTAAAAATGGGCTACAGAGTTAAATAAATAATTTTTACTTGAAGAAATTTAAATTGCTGAGAAGCACCTTAAGAAATGTTCAACATCATTAGTCATTAGGAAAATGCAAAACAAAACAACACTGAGATTTCACCTCATACCAGTCAGAATGGCTAAGATTAAAAACTCAAGAGACTGCAGGTGTTGGTGAGAATGTGGAGAAACAGGAACACTCCTCCACTGCTGGTGGGATTGCAAATGGTACAACCACTCTAGAAAACAGTTTGGTGGTTCCTCAGAAAACTGGGCATGACATTGGAAGGAGGCAGATATTCTTTGTCCCCTTACCTCCTGGGACTGAGCAACTGAGAGATCCTTGGACTTACATGCACAGCTGCTGCTGACCATGGTTGGAGAGTTGGACTACAGAGTGTGAGTCATCCAGAAATTCCCTCAGTAGATCAAGATTACCCAAAGTAAATAACAATAATAATAAATAATAAGTAATGAATAATAAATAATAAATAATAATATTGAATAATGAATAATAAAAATAAAATAATGATAAGGAATAAATAATAAATTATAAATTATAATAAATAATAGATAAATGATAATAAATAATAATAAATAGTAAATATAGTAAACAACTGAAAGGATGAGAATTACAGGCTAAGAATCCACCATGCCTAAGTCTTAAATGACCCCAAAAAGCAGAAGTTTAGCCCACTTTTGTTAGTCCAGTAATGCACACGTCATACCCGCCTCCAGGGTCCAGCTGCAAGCCACAGGCTGGGAAGGTCCCTGGCATCTTTTTCTGTCTTGCATGGAGCAGCTGTGGCAAGGATGAGCACAGCTGGGATGGCAGGATCACCACGCAGTCTGAGGGGCTTGTGCCTGGCGGGTGCTCAGGTCCCCCATACCTACTACTAGTTGGGGGGAATTGAATATGTAATCCTGGCCCCATAACAGGAAATGCATAACAGAAAATGCCTGTTGTGACCCTGTGCATTACCCTGTGCATGGTGGCCACGTAATCGGAAATGACCTAACTAGTTTATCTGGCTTCTATAGGAAACTATTTGGTTCTAAGAGAGTGCAGGCTTGGATAATTTAAACTGATTGGCTTAGAAGCTATGGAGTGGTTTGTGTTAGGTGGGTTCTGTTATAAGCCTATAAAATCTGCCCCAATTCTGCACTCATGGCTCACAGTCCTTTACCCTGCATGGTAAGACTGTGAACCCCAGAGCCTCTGGAATAAAAATCCTCCTGCTGTTGCATCAAGACTATTTCTTGTGAGTGATTGGGGTGACGCCTTCCAAGGTGTGGGGCACTGGGTTGCTCCAGTTGTTTTATTTGGGGGGTGGTCTTACATCTTGGTGCATTGGCTGGGAAGTGCGATCATCCCCCCCCCGCACCCCCCCCCGCACTCGAGAACCAACTTGAAGGTAAGGGGATCCCCTCTGAAATGTGTGTGTGCTGGCCGATGTCTTTGTTCTGAGTGTCCTGAGTGTTTGCCCTGTTGTTTTCTAAATCTGAACCTGATGAGACACATACTTTTTGGTATTCAGCTGTCCTCTTCAATTGTGAGGGCCATAGGGCCATGGTTAATAGATGTACTAGAGAAAGCCACAACCTGCCACTCTGGAAGATGTTCCAGGGGACTGGAGGGAGACCAAGGTCACTCAGAATTCTCCCATCGGGTGGCAATGTGGACTTTGAAACTCTTGTAGAACTGAGAGAATTCAGATTCCCTTGGCCATCTGTTCTGTTTCTTTTTCTGGTGTGGAGGTCTCGCAGGAGGCGGGTCCTAGTTTCTGTTTCCTTGAAGCCTGGCTGAACTTTCGGTTTTGCTTGCAAGCACCTGAGGCGGTAATTTCAACTGGCAGCCATGCTAGAGTTGAGACCACAGGGATCTGGAGGAAGCTTTAGGGCCTGGGGAGTGCTGAATAAGGCTCTTCTCCATCTGTAAACAGCAAGGCAGTAATGGCGGGAGCCGAGTTTTGCTGAAATCTGGTAAATTGGGCCCCTCTAGGGGCAAATTGTATGTTGATTTTTCTTGCTCTGGGTTCTTGAATCTAGAGGCCTGATGGAGGCAGGGTCAGGCTGTCTACGTGGTGATTGTTCTTCTCTGTGTTGTTTTGTATATTGTTCTATGTTGTCGTACTTAGATGACTGATGATTCTGTTAGGACTTTAGACCGACTGAAAAGCTACTCTTTCTCTGTGGCACCAAGACCAAGTCAGGTGACTCAAGCCTGCCATGTAAAGACTCTGGTGCCAAGACCAGGTCACGTGACTCAAGCCCTCCATGTTAGAACAAAAAAAGAGACTAAATATTTGAGCTCTGAGGTCCCCTGGTGGAGAAAATAAGTTTTAACAAGACACTCAAGGTGGCAGATATGGGAATTCTGGGTTTAAGTTACAGATGGCTTATTTCATTTATTTTAAATTGTTTAGATTATTATAATAGATATGATGTTAAGCTTTATGGTTATATTGTTCCTCTGGGAAAGAGGTTAAAATAAGGGAGACCTCCAAAAGACTAGATTATGAAATATTACGCAAAAAATCTGGTTTGTGTTAGGTGGGTTCTGTTATAAGCCTATAAAAGCTGCCCCAATTCTGTACTCATGGCTCACAGTATTTTACCCTGCGTGGTAAGACTGTGAACCCCAGAGCCTATGGAATAAAAATCCTCCTACTGTTGCATCAAGACTTTCTTGTGAGTGATTGGGGTGATGCCTTCCTAGGCATGGGGCGCTGGGGTGCCCCCATTTTTCTTTCAGATCTTACACAACAATACTTAATAATAATAATAGTAATAATAATAATAATAATAATAATAATAATAATAATAAATTTCCCTAAATAAATACTAACTCGAGAAAACCCTAATACAAGCATTGTGATAGGACAGTGGGGTATTGTGATAGGACAATGGGGAATTGTGATAGGACAATGGGGCATTGTGATGGGAGAGTGGGTCATTGTGATGGGACAGTGGGGCATTTTGATAGGACAATGGAACATTGTGATCAGACAGTAGGGCATTGTGATGGGACAGTGGGGCATTGTTATGGGACAATGGGGGATTGTGATGGGATAATGGGACATCCTTATGGGACAATGGGGAATTGTGATGGGACAATAGGGCACTGTGATAGGACATGGGGCATTAGGGCAATGGGGCATTTTGATGGGATAATGGGGCATTGTGATGGGACAATAGTGCATTGTGATGGAACAATGGGTCATTGTGATGGGACAGGGAGGCATTGTGATGGGACAGTGGGGCATTTTGATGGGATAATGGGGCATTGTGATGGGATAATGGGACATTGTGATGGGACAGTGGGGCATTGTGATGAGTCAATTGGACTTTGTGATAGGATAAGGGGGCATTGTGATGAGACAATGAGGCCTTGTGGTGGGATAATGTGGCATTATGATGGGATAATGGGGCATTGTGATGGGATAATGGGGCATTGTGATGGGTCAATTGGGCATTGTGATGTGATAATGGGGCATTGTGATGGGACAATAGTGCATTGTGATGGAACAATGGGTCATTGTGATGGGACAGGGAGGAATTGTGATGGGACAGTGGGGCATTGTGATGGGACAGTGGGGCATTGTGATGGGATAATGGGGCATTGTGATGGGACAGTGGGACATTGTGATGAGTCAATTGGACTTTGTGATGGGATAAGGGGGCATTGTGGTAGGATAATGTGGCATTATGATGGGATAATAGGGCATTGTGATGGGATAATGGGTCATTTTGATGGGACAGTGGGGCATTTTGATGGGTCAATTGGACTTTGTAATGGGTCAATTGGGCATTGTGATGTGATAATGGGGCATTGTGATGGGACAATGGGGCACTGTGATGGGACAATATGTCATTGTGATGGGACAGGGAGGAGTTGTGATGGGACAGTGGGGCATTGTGATGGGACAATGAGGCATTGTGATGGGACAATAGTGCATTATGATGGAACAATGGGTCATTGTGATGGGACAGGGAGGCATTATGATGGGACAGTGGGGCATTGTAATGGGACAATGGGGCATTGTGATGGAACAATAGTGCATTGTGATGGAACAATGGGACATTGTGATGGGACAGTGGGTCATTATGTTGGGACAGTGGGGCATTTTGATGGGACATTGGGGCATTGCAATGTGACAGTGGGGCTTTGTGTTGAGACAATGGGGCATTGTAATGCTATACCTTCTGGTTAGTTGGTCCAAGTGTTTATCTATCCTGTTGATATTGTCAAAGAAACACCTTGTTTTTACTTGGTTGATTTCAGCCCTGAGTTTATTTCCTGCCTTCTACTCCTCTTGGGTGTATTTGCTTCTTTAAATTCTAGAGCTTTCATGTGTTCTGTCAAGCTGCTGGAGTATGCTCTCTCCAGTTTTTTTTTTGGGGGGGAGGCAATTAGAGCTGTGAATTTTCCTCTTAGCACTGTTTTCATTGTGTCCCTTATGTTTTGGTAAGTTGTGCCTTTATTTTCATTAAAGTCTAAAGCGTCTTTTAAGTTCTTTCTTCATTTCTTCCTTGACCAAGTTATCATTTAGTATAGCATTTTTCAGATTTAATTCATATGTGGGGTTTCTTTGTTGTTGTTGTTGTTGTTGAAGACCAGCCTTAGTCTCTAGTGATCTGTTAAAACACCTAGGATTATTTCAATCATCTTATATCTGTTGAGGCCTGTTATGTGACCATTTGTTTGGTCAGTTTTGGAGAAGGTAAAAATGAGATGCTGAGAAGAATGTATGTTCTTTTGTTTTAGGATGAAATGTTCTCTAGTCATCTGTTAAATCCATTTAGAACATAATTTCTATTAGTATCCTTGTGACTCTGATTAGTTTCTGTTTTCAAGGTTTGTCCATTGTTGAGAGTGGTGTGCTTAAGTCTCCCACTATTATTGTGTGAGGGGCAGTGTGTGCTTTGAACTTTAGTAAAGTTTCTTTTATGAATGTGAGTGCCCATGCATTTGAAGCATATCTGTTCAGTCTACAGTTCTTCTTGGTAGATTTTTCCTTCAATGAGTATGAAGTGGTTTTCCTTATCATTTTTGATAACTTTTGGTGGCAAGTTGATTTTATTCAATATTAGAGTGACTACTCCAGCTTTATTCTTGAGACCATTTGCCTGGTAAATTGTTTTCCTGCTGTTTATTCAGAGTAGTGTCTGTCTTTGTCACTGAGGTACATTTCCTGTATGCAGCAAAATGTTGGGCCCTGTTTATGTATCCAGTCTGTTAGTTGATGTATTTTTCTTGGGGAATTGAGTCTATTGAAATAAAAAGATATTAAGGAAAAGTGAGTCTTGCTTCCTGTGTTTGTTGTTGTTATAGGTAAAATTATGTTTGTGTTGCTGTCTCATTTTGGGTTTGCTGAAAGAATATTACTTTATTGCTTTTTCTAGGCTGTAGTTTCCCTTCTTGTGTTAGAGTTTTCCATTTTTATTCTTTGTTGGGCTGTATTATTATAAAAATATTGTCTAAATTTAGTTTCATCATGGAACATCTTGGTTTATCCATCTATGGTAATTGAGAGTTTTGCCAGGTACATAGCCTGGGCTTGCATTTGTGTTCTCTTAGGGTCTGTATGGCATCTGCTAAGGATCTTCTGGCTTTTGTCATCTCTGGTGAGAAGTCTGGTGTAATTCTGATAAGTCTGCCTTTATATGTTACTTGAGTTTTTTCCATTATTGCTTTACTATTCTTTTATGTTTTGTGAATTCAGTGTTTTGAATATTATCAATGGGAGGAATTTCTTTTCTGGTCCAGTCTATTTGGCATTCTGCAGGCTTCTCATATGTTTATTGTGTCTATATTTTGGGGAGTTGGTAAGTTGTCTTCTATATATTTAAAGTATTTGTTGGCACTTTACTTTGGGAGTCTTTGCTCTCTTCTGTAATAATCCTTAATCCTTAGGTTTGGACATATCATTGCATCTTGGATTTCCTGGATACTTGAGTTAGGAGCTCTTTACATTTTGAATTTTCTTTGACTTCTGTGTCAATATGGTATCTTTTGCACCTGAGATTCTCTCTTCCATATCTCATATTCTGTTCGTGATGCTTGCATCTATTAGTCCTGAACTCTTTCCTAAATTTTCTATTTTCAAGGTTATCTCTCCCTTTGTAATTTCTCAATTGTTTCTATTTCGATCTTTGACCCTGGATGATTTTGTTCATTTCCGTCACCTTTTTGGTTGTGTTTTTCTGTAACTTGTTAAAGAATTTTGTATTTCCTTTTTTACTTCCTCTTTTCCTGTGTTCTCCTGTATTTCGTTAGGGAATTATTAATGTCCTTCTTAAAGTATTCTATTAGCATCATGAGGAGTGATTTTTAAATCAGAGTCTTGCTTTTCCATTTTGTTGGAGTATCAAGGGAGAACTTGGTAATGCTGATGCCAAGTAGCCTTCATTTCTATTGTGTATGTTCTTGCCCTTTCCTCTTGCCATCTGGTAATATCTAGTAACACAGCTATGTCTGTGACTGTAGCTTGGTCATATTGCAAGCCTGTGTGTCAGTATTTCTGGGAGAAAAGTTCTCTCCAGGAGGAATGTGGAAATGGAGAGTTGTGGCAAAGGGTCAGCTCCAGGATGCAGAGGAAAACCCAGAAGGAACCTGCCCCAGGCTTCTCCTCAATCCCTGTGTCCTCTGTGTTCATGGTAGGTCCCTTGGAGAAGAAATGGTGGTCTTACCTGTGCTCACAGGCATTCCTCCTTGGAGGCCATCCCTTTCCCAGAGGTATTTAGGTATGGAGAGCTGTAGGACAAGATCAACTCTTGGTGAAACAGCACAGGATCAGCCAGTTTGTACATTTTTTTCAATTTTTATTTTCTATATTCTATGTTTACATTCCAAAGGCTTTCCCCTTTCCCAGTTCCCCCCCACCATACGTCCCATAATTCCTCTCCCCCCAAGTATTCCCCAATCATTCCCTGTCCCCCAACGGTTTCTCTACAAAAATTGGAACCAATCTTTACAGGCCCAGGGTGCTCTCCTTTCTTCTTCTTGGGAATCATTTGACTTGCTAATTGTGCCTTGAGTATTTAGGGCTTCTGGGCTCATTAATATCCACTTATCAGTGATTGTATTTCATGTGTATTCTTTTGTGATTGGGTTAACTCACTCAGGACGATATTTTCCAGGTCTAACCATTTACCTACAAATTGCATGAATTCATTATTTTAATTGCTGAGTAGTATTCCATTGTATAAATATACCACATTTTCTGTATCCATTCCTCCTTTCAGGATATTTGGGCTCCTTCCAATTTCTGGCTATTATAAACAAGGCTGCTATAAACATTGTGGAGCATGTGTCTTTATTGTATGCAGGGGAATCCTCTGGGTATATGCCCAGGAGTGGTATGCCAGGGTCCTCTGGAAGTGGCATGCCCAATTTTCTGAGGAAACGACAAACAGATTTCCAGAGCGATTTTACCATTTTGCCATCCCACTAACAGTGGAGGAGTGTTCCTCTTTCTCCACATCCTCACCAGCACTTGTTGTCTCTTGAGTTTTTAATCTTAGCCATTCTGACTGGTGTGAGGTGGAATCTCAGGGTTGTTTTGATTTGCATTTCCCTGATGACTAATGATGTTGAACATCTCTTAAGGTGTTTCTCGGCCATCTGAATTTCTTCTGGTAAAAATTCTTTGTTTAGCTCTGTACCCCATTTTTTCATAGGGTTATTTGGTTCTTTGCAGTCTAACTTCTTGAGTTCTTTGTATATATTGGATATTAGCCCTCTGTCAGATGTGGGGTTGGTGAAGATCTTTTCCCACTTTGTTGGTTGCTGTTTTGTCCTTCTGACAGTGTCCTTTGCCTTGCAGAAACTTTGTAATTTTATGAGGTCCCATTTGTCAATTCTTGATCTTCGTGCATAAGCTATTGGTGTTCTGTTCAGGAACTTTCCCCCTGTGCCCATGTCCTCCAGGGTCTTCTCAAGTTTCATTTCTAATAGTTTCAGTGTGTCTGGATTTATGTGGAGGTCTTTGATCCACTTGGAGTTGATCTTAGTGCAAAGAGATAAGAGTGGGTCAATTCGCATTCTTCTGCATGTTGACCTCCAGTTGAACCAGCACCATTTGTTGAAAAGGCTATCTTTATTCCACTGGATGGTTGTGGCTCCTTTATCAAAGATCAAGTGACCATAATTCTGTGGGTTAATTTCTGGCTCTTCAATCCTATTCCATGGATCTACTTTCCTGTTGCTGTACCAATACCATGCAGTTTTTAACACAATTGCTCTGTAGTACTGCTTAAGGTCAGGGATATTGATTCCCCCAGAAGTCCTTTTATTGTTGAGAATAGTTTTAGCTATCCTGGGTTTTTTGTTGTTCCAGATGAATTTGAGCATTGCTCTTTCTAGATCTATGAAGAATTGAGTTGGGATTTTGATGGGGATCACATTGAATCTGTATATTGCTTTTGGCAAGATGGCCATTTTTACCATATCGATCCTGCCAATCCAAAAGCAAGAAATATTTTTCCATTTTCTGAGGTCTTCTTCGATTTCTTTCTTCAACGACTTGAAGTGCCTGTCATACAGATCTTTCACTTGTTTGGTTAGAGTCATGCCAAGTTACTTTATATTATTTGTGGCTATTGTGAAGGGTGTTATTTCCCTAACTTCTTTCGCAGCCTGCTTGTCCTTTGAGTACAGGAGGGCTACTGATTTGCTTGAGTTGATTTTATAACCAGCCACTTTGCTGAAGTTGTTTATCAGATGTAGGAGTTCTCTGGTGGAGTTTTTTGGGTCACTTAAGTATACTATCATATCATCTTCAAATAATGATAGATTAGAACAAGAGTGAAGATTTCAAGAAAGAAGAGATGGCATAGTGTTTATCATAAATCACCACCTACATAAGGAAAGAGGGATGAATGTGAATAACCATTAAATTCATGTCATATAGCTTGGAGTGAATAGTTGGGAATAAAAAAAATTGTACAAAGATGAGAGGAACATGTACAGCTCTATGAGGCATAGAACTTTAAGAATGAAAATATTCCTTTAGGCAAGCAGTACTTGCATTAGGAATTGTATATTCTGGTTCCTATGTGGAGATACAGACAAAGGGCACAAAGCAAAAAGCGAGCAAAATACATAAGGCATTTCATCAATTGACATCAATAATTATATCTGCACACTACTGCTTTCTGTGAATAGTAATTTTATGGTTTGAAGAATTAAAAAATATGAGATCATACATATTATTATTTGTCATATTTTCTTTATTGTTTAATGCATATTTTTTTCTGTTTCATTTCCTATTGTGGTGCTTTGTTTCACCACAAAACATAGGTTAATAGAGAGCAATCTTATGTCCCTGCAGCAATAAGGAATGGATTAGATGCTCAATACCAAATTATTTACTGATAAATCCTCTGAATAATACAAATATATAATTATTAACTGAATAACTATGATATATTATAAGGGTTTATTGTTTTTCTCTAGCAGATATGGAACAGGGTGTGAGGTGTCCAGATGATATGTATGCCAACTTGGAGCAAACCCACTGCCTTCAATGATTTCTGGCTTTGTCATTTCTGGCTTATGAATACCCATGAAGCTCTAGGCTTCATGGCCCTGTCGTCAGCCATCACAGTTATAGTACTAATCACTTTTGTGAAGTACAAGGATTCTCCTATTGTGAAGGTCAAGAACTGCATTCTCAGCTGCATCCTGCTCATCTCTAGTGCTGTTTCTCTGCTCATTGCTCTTCATTGGACATCCCAACCAGGTGACCTGCATCCTGCAGCAGACCACATTTGGAGTATTTTTCACAGTGGCTGTTTCTACAGTGTTGGCCAAAACAATAACTGTGGTCATGGCTTTCAATTTCACTACTCCAGGGAGAAGAATGAGAGGGATGCTGGCTTCAGGGGCAACTAACTTGGACATTCCTATTTCTACCATGATCCAACTTGTTCTCTGTAGCATCTGGTTGGTAACATCTCCTCCCTTTATTGAAAGAGATATACAATCTGAACATGGGAAGACTGTCATTATTTGCAACAAAGGCCCTGTCATTGCCTTCCATGTTGTCCTTGGATTCTTGGATTTCTTGGCTCTGGGAAGCTTCAATGTGGCTTTCCTGGCTAGGAACCTTCCTGACAGATTCAATGAATCCAAGTTCCTAACTTTCAACATGCTGGTGGTCTGAAGTGTCTGGATCACCTTCCTCTCTATCTACCGTAGCAACAGGAGGAAGATCATGGTGGTTGTGTAGGTCTTCTCCATCTTGGCTCCTATTGCATGGTTGCTAAGGTGTAACTTTGTTCCAAAGTGTTATGTTATTTTAGTTAAACCAGATTCAAATTTCATACAGAAGTACAAAGATAAATTGCTTCATTGAAACTTTCTTGCTATGAAAATGTTAGATGATACTCAATATATTTTTTGTCTTAACCAAAGTAGAATCTAATCATAGAAAAATTTTAAGTAATATAAAAATTTGAACATACAAATAGGAAATCACACTCCATTGAAATACTAATTTAAAAAGTTTGTTGAAAAATGATTTCATTCATAAGTACACAATCATGAAGATATTGAGAACTGGGAATCTCAACTGAGGAATGGCTTCCATCACTTTGAGCTGTACTTTTTTGTGTAAGCCATGCACTTAATAAATGATTAATATAAGGTGATGGTACTGACTCTGGGCAGTACCCCCTCTAGGTAAGTTGTTCTTAGAATTATAAAAAGAGGACTGCAGGCAACATGGACATGAAGCCAGTAATCAACATTATTCCACATGCATTAATGGACTACCTGTATCCAATTCCATGCCTTGGCTACATTGAATATACATATAAGTAAATAAAAACTTTTCTCACGTGTTTCCTTTGATCATGGTGGGTTTTTTTTATAGCAACAGAATGTAAGATGTTACCTTAGAGGTAAAGTGCCTTTGTTTGAATTTAGAATATCATGGATTCTTCATGAAATTAAAGGTACTTATTTGAAAAGAAAACAAGAGTGAGTGTTAGCAGAGTGTGACGCTCAGTGACAGTGTTGCATATGGCAATACATAATTGCTGGTTTTTGGAATATCTTTAAAATATACTAGGAATATGTTAAGACTATCAGATAATATAGAAAGAAAAAACATTTTATGAAAAGGAAAATGGGGTTCAGATTGTACCTGGAATATAAGGTTCTGTCAATTTATATGAAAGACACTATTTCATTATGAAATGAAAGTGTTTGTTTAAGTGAGTAAAAACACTAATGGAAATGTCACAAACAAAACCTTTACCACAATAAGATCAGTGAATTTGTACCACTCTTTGTACCACTCTTTACCACAATAAGATCAGTGAATTTATACCACTCTTTGTACCACTCCCTGCACTCCTAAAATGCACATGGCCTCTTATCTCATTAATTTTTACTGAATGTGTACATTTTGTATATACATATATATTTTGAAATTTAAATTGTAGAGACTGTGCAAGATTGCATATATTTATGCTCTGATAAGGTCACATAGCAATAAAATCACTCCTAATTACATTCTGCAACACTTAAAAGTCAGAGTCTTGCCGGGCAGTGGTGGTGCATACCTTTAATCCCAACATTTAGGAGGCGGAGGCAGGAGGATCTCTGAGTTTGAGGCCAGCCTGGTCTACAGAGTGAGTTCCAGGATAGCCAGGGCTACACAGAGAAACCCTGCCTCAAAAAAAAAAAAAAGTCAGAGTCTTGATTAGCCACCACCAGAGAGTTTTTCTTATGTAATAGATAGGAACAAATAAAAATAACCTTAGGAAGTCAATTTTGAGAATGTGAAATAATTTGGAGCACACATTCATAACTGGGATGTCTCCATAAAATCCCTTACCTCAGGACTCGGGACATACTGTGGAAGTATAGGTAGAAGTATTATCCATGCCTGAGGGGATTGAGAACACCTACCATGGAAAACAGGACTTCTAAAACAAGAAATATAGATGCACATATGAAATTACAGAGACTGTGGAAGCATTCACAGGTCCTGAATAGTTCTGATCAAAGTGGGATCTCAATATTAAAAGGGGATTGAAACTACATTCCCATTCCAATCCAGTTCATAGTCATTTACAAAAAACAATATTAACTGTTTTTTTATAATATAAAATGTTCTATGAATGAAGGTTGTCACCATAACTTGGCTTCTACCCCAAGTTGTTGAGAATACCATCCTACATGTAGAAATCATTTTCTCGAAACATAATGGACACCAAATAAATTTTTAAAAATGAGACATTAAAATTTATGTCCAAATTATCAATGATTAAACAGACTTTCTTTCAGGTATGTTTTACAAGATTCCCTTTTGTGATTGTAAATTTGTGTTTATGATTGAACTACCAAAAACACCTTTAAAAGGAAAAAATAATTGTCAAAGAAAATGTAGCTATTCTTAATCGAGCAAGTAAAGCACACATGTGAGATTTTATCCCTAATGGACTTCTGAAGTTTTGCTCTAAGTAGTCAGAAATCAGGCTGACATTAAAATAGCAGTTACTAGGGAGAATAAAAACTCATCATATCACAAAGTATTATTAAAGTGCTGTCAAAGGGAGTGATTTGTGTCAAATGCCATCTTTTGCTTTCTTTAAATATGCAGTGTATTCAGTCTTATATAACATTTTAGTTGGAATTACATCACTGTTGCATTCACCACTGTTGCCTTGTCTTAGCCTTTCATTTTTGCTATTTTCTCTCAATTACCATTACCTGGTCTTCCTGTTCTGTTGCAGTCATCAGAAAGATATTAATTTGATATCATGGAGACAATTATTTTTCCTTTTTATTACTCATTTTATTTGTTTACATTTCAGATGATATCCTACTTCCTTGTTTCCACTTCATACAATCCCCATCCCATTCCACCATCCTCTTTGTCTCCACACGTCCCTGCCTCACTGCTCTCTAGCACTGCCCTATATTCCACAAGACCGAGGCCTCCCCTCCCACTGATGATGCCAGATAAGGCTATCCTCTACTACATATGCAGCTGGAGCCATGGACCCCTCCATGTGTACTTTTTGGTTGGCGATTTAGTCCCTGGGTGCTCTGTGTGGTCTGGTTAGTTAATATTGCTCTTCCTATGGAGCTGCAAACCCCTTCAGCTCATTCCTTCCTGTTTGCTAACTCCTGCATTTGGGACACCACACTCAGTCCAATGATTGGCTATGAGGATTCACCTCTGTATTTTTAAGGCTGAAGTGGACACTATTTTAGACATATACTGAGTGCTAAAGTAAAATCAGGATCAGATAAACCATCAAAAGAATCCCATAACTCCTAAACAAATAGAAGCAGTCATTAATTCTCCCAAACAAAAAAATGCCCAGAAACAGATGGTTTTAATGCAGTTTTATCAGACCATCAGAGAAGACCTAATACCAATACTCTTCAAACTATTCCATAAAACAGAAGAAACCCTACCAAATTCTTTATTTGAGGTCACAATTAAACTTATACCTAAACCACACGGAGAATAAGCAAAGAAAGAGAACTTCAGACCATTTTCCCTTAAGAATATTGATACAAAAATACTCAATAAAATTCTTGCCAACTGAACCAAATAATACATCAAAATGATCATTCACCACAGTCAAGTAGGTTTCATTCAAGGGATGCTGTGATTTTTCATTATAGAGAAATCCATCAAAGTAATCTACTACGTAAAAAAACTCAATGAAAAACCCCACATGAACATTTCATTAGATGCTGAAAAAGCATTTTACAAAATTCAGCATCCCGTCATGTTAAATGTCTGGAAAAGTTCAGGAATTCAAGGCCCATACTTAAACATAGTAAAAGCAATATACAGCAAGCCAGTAGTAAACATCAAACTAAATGGAGAGAAACTTGAAGCAATCCCACTAAAGTCATGGACTAGACAAAGCTGTTCACTCTCTCTTGAACTTTTCACAATAATGCTTGAAGTTCTAGCCAGAGCAATTAGACAGAAATAGGAGGTCAAAGGAATAATATTGGAAAGTGTCTTTGATTCATTTTCATTAAGCAACCCATCTGTTTCTATACCAATATAATGCAGCTTTTATTTCTTTTTCTCTGTAGTACATTTTGAGGTAAGGCATGACAATTCTTGCCCAAATTCTTTTACTATTCAAAATTGTTTTGGTTAACTTAGGTTTACTATTTTTCCCTTTAAAGGTGAGAATTGCTCTTTCAAAATCTGTAAAGAAATTGTTGTAATTTTGATGGCGATTACATTGAATCTGTAGCTTGCTTTCAGCAAGATGGCCATTTTTATTGTACTAAGCCTGCCAATCTCTGAGCATGGGAGATCTTTTCATCTTCTGATATCTTCTTCAATATCTTACTTCAACTGAAAGTTCTTGTCATAAAGATCTTTCTTTTTCTTGGTTAGAGTTACACTAAAATATTTTACATTATTTGTGTCTATTAAAAAGAGGTATCCTTAGTATGTTCAGACATCCAATTCTTTATGTTTCAGGAGCCTTAGGTCGGATGATGGTGGATGGAGAGGTGGCAGGGGAATGAAGGCCTTCCTCGGCTATCAGGATGCTGAGTGAAACTTGGTTTGGTGCAGGGTGTTCAGAGATCAGGGAAGATGAATGGGCCAAGGAAAACTTACCTGTATGTGTCAGGAGTCTGATGAATGGGCAGAAGAAATTTGTGATTTCTTCATTGTTTATATTTCCATTTGTAGGTCTTGGTCTGTTTTGTTCCATTCCATCACCTTTAATATTGTATTTTATTGTATTTCTTCCAGTGATTTATTTGTTTCCTCTCTAAGCGCCTCTACATGTTTGGCTCTGATTTTATGTATTTCTTTAAAGGGGTTATTTTATCCTCATTAAAGGCAGTTTTCATCTTCATGAAATGCCATTTTTGGTCAGAATCTTGCTCTTCAGGAGGGTTTTGGCATCCAGGGTAAAGGAACTGGGTTATAATGCCAAATTACATTGGCTTCTGTTGGTTATGTTCCTGCATTTCTCTTTCACCACCTGGTAATTTCTGTTCTTAACTTGCCTGAGTGTCTCAGACTGGAGCCGTTTGACCTGGGTTCCAGCAGGCTTTCTGGCAGTCTGGCAGTGCTGTCTCTAGTTAGGGCAAACAGTTAATTTCCCTGCTTAGTGTAGCCATCATGTATCCCTGTGTCTCTCATTAAGGCAGACCTCCTGGGAGCCTGGTTGGCTTTGGGGTCTGTGGCAAGTATATTGGTCTGCCATAGTTTCAATTGGAGGTTTAGAGAGGAAAAACAATGGGGCTCAGGAAGAGCTCAATAGATACTACATTGCTGGCCACTCTGGGGGTCCTAAATTGTGCAGGTATCCAACCAAGTGTCTCACATATGTCCCTAGTTATAGAAGACCTCCTGTTAGACAGGTAGTGTCTTAGGGGAGGGAGATAACACCATGCTTTCATAAGTTCAGACTGTAGAGGTCCTTCAGGTATAAAATTTATATTGATTAGTGAAATTATTTTTTTGGTATTCCATATTATGTGGTTTAGTCTATGAGACAATAAAGATTGGAAGGGAATATAGGAATCTTTAATGTAAGCTGAGTTTTATGGTTTAAAAGTTTTAAGGGGACAAACTGGAAGAATCAGCAGCAGCAATCCTGGGTGTTTTTGTAGTTTGAGTGTTACTGAAGTAATATTTCACGCCAAAAATGATGCATTTTCTTAAAAATTCTATTTGTAATAAAGGTATAACCTATCAGATTTAGTTTCAATAGATTAAGTGGAATTTTCTACATAAATCATGGCGATTATAATTGACTGAGATATTATTTGCAATGAAGAACCTTAAGTTATGTTTATTGATGCATAAATGTACATTGGACATCACTTTGACGTGAACATAGCTGTGGTTAATGAATATGATCTTTGTTGTTGCACATCTCATTCATGAAAGAGAAAGTCATTTCATTCATGTAGAGTGCTGAGAGCCAATATTCAAAACTACTTCAATGCTTTCATTAAATCATATTTCTGTGCCATTTGAAACATTGTTTCAAGCAATTGAAGAAACAAAAATCAGTATCCAGTTAATGGGAAACAAACAGGAGAAGAGTGTGTTACTAATAAATGATATCAAACATATCATGAAAGTACAACAATACTTCTAAGATTATTCTATGAAATGAAAATGCGATAGAGGCTATCGCATGTTCCTCATAGCACAACATGGAATCAGAGATCTGATTTCAACAAGAAATAAAGGGACAACAAATTGGTAGGAAAGTATGGAATATTATCTGTGAAATGTGGAAGAAAATCTTATCTTATATAACCATAAAGTACTGTAGTGCATATCTTGAGATTGGCATTCAACAGAATAACTTAAAGCAAAAAAGAAACCAAAGATTTCCTTGATAATAAGGAAGGACATGGTGGGTTAGGGTGGGCATTCTTTCCACTATGTCCAGTCAATAATATGAACTTTAGGTGAAAAGAAAAGAAATTTCAAGAAATGCTATTTGTGTTCCAAGCAACATGGAGGATGTCTTGTAGAAAACAATCTCATCTCTCAATCTTGGCAAAACCATATTTAAGATTATTTAAGAACCTAAATATTTGAACTGAAGTCTTGATATAAGCAGTATGTTATGGACATCAGTCTAATTAATAAGTACACCAATTGCCTTCCAAAAATTGCCACATTCCAGGATGGCATTTCAATAGCAGTGACAACAGACTAAAGAGTCAACCTCCATGTATATTCCCAATTCTTTACCACCCAGTATACAAAAAGTATAGACTATAACAACAAGACACTCAGTTTACCCAATATACAGGTCTACAAAAGTACTTAAATTTAAAAAAAAATCAGAATTCAGCCAAAGATTGAAACAAATTTTTATTCATAGTAGTAAAGATAAACTTCATAGCAAGAATTTTTTATAAGCCAGTGACATACCAATCATTCCAAAAATGGATTTAAAGGTGGCATTTAATTCAGTGAGGATATTATGGGCAAAAATATAAAGCAATTCAAAAAGTTACAAATTAAATTCAATGCTCCATCTGTGTCACTCATTGTAATCTAACCAAGTTATATCAATTAGCATAACAGACTTACATCTGTGTTGTTGCAATAAAATCCAAGTCAGTACTGTTTTAAAACAAATACGGCCAGGCTGTGGTGGTGCACACGTTTAATCCCAGCACTTGGAAGGAAGAGGCAGGTGGATCTCTGAGTTCAAGGCCAGCCTGGTCTACAGAGTGAGTTCCAGGACAGCCAGAGCTACATAGAGAAACCCAGTCTCGAAAAAACAAACAAACAAACAAACAAACAAAAAACAAATACCAACTAGACATGAATAAAAAATATAAGATATACACTAACATTAGCCATAAAATATATCTCATAAATGACACCTGGATTCTTCCCTTTGAGCAAAATTTTTGAGATTGTTTTCAAACTTCTCAATGAGGTGTGAACAAACATCAACAAAGAAATACTTCATCAAATGGAACGTACTACCAGGGACTGATTATCATGCAAGAGATCAGCATAATAACTCAGTGAATTTTTGCACAAGTACCAATATTGGACAGGATGGGTGTTGAATCTAAAATTCCAGGCATTTTTGGATTTTGCATAATGACTTGTTCTCCAGATGACAGGAATCACAGGAAGTTTGAAGACATTTTGTAAATATAACTAGCATACAGTAGTAGTAGATGAACAATAGAAAGAATGTTGAACTCCTGACTCAATGTTTCATGTGAGACTGTGCTTCCCTAAACTAGACAATGGAAGGCATAATGCCCCTCGATTAAAATAATGTCACAATGATATCGAACTTTTATGGCCGTCTCAACATTTGTCTTACTGTTGAAGTTCCAACTGAAATTCATTGTGTTCATACGTATGGCTGTTGACACATGCTCTGGTCCAAGCTGTCCAGGAGAAGATTGTCCTTGGGATTTGTGACATGCATATGACATAAATCATTGCACCTGAGGATGGATGATATTATCTCCAAAACATGTTTTCAGAAATGTTTTACTGGAGAGCTTGAGGCAAGAATTTTCCTGATGTATCAAGGGATCATGACATAGGATGTATTGAATGGAAATGTTGAATATAATTAAGTGGACCTCCAGAGAGCAGTAGATTTAAAATAGATACATAGGTGTAAATGTGTGTGTGTGTGTGTGTGTGTGTGTGTGTGTGTGTGTGATGTTTGTCTGCATAGGAAAGGGATTTCACAACTGCATCTTAGATCCTAGCGGACATGAAGAATCTTTGTGCTTTCAATATATTCTTTTTGCTCCAGAAGTTTTCTCTCATCTTGTGTTGTTTGACTGAACCCATTTGCTTTTGGAGGATAAAGAATAGTGAAGATAATGATGGATATTTGAGAAGTGACTATGGCTTTTCCCTTTTTACAATAGAGGAACCTGTTGAAGATGATTTTTATAACAAAACTATTGGTTTTAGGTAAGTTATTAACTTTATTTCCTGTTCAATGTCATGAATATTTAGCTATGTACTCAAATTGTAGGGTTCTGTCTTGTTTTTCCTCCTGTAACTTTATGAACCACTGACAATTAATGAATATATCAATCACTATTTTAATACTTTGAAATGTGTCACAGTTTAATTTAGCTTTACTAAGTTGTTCTCCAGTTAACAAAGCTTGCAATGAGAGAGAATGGATTCTATCAGTTGACTCTCTGTGGATATCATATGTCTAAAAATGTCTTTTCATCTGCTTTAAAGTTACAATTCCCACCTTTGGCAAGAGCTCAATATGAAGAGACTGCATCACTGCCTATATTCAGTTGTCTGCCAACAATTCCTGTCTGAGCATTCATCTAAATGCCTTCCTAAAAATGCTATCTAATTTTGTTCTTTAAATTTTGAGTATTCATTCATGCATTGAAATACTTGTGAATATGTGAGTCTACTGTTCATGATTACATGTTAAATATTATTTATATAGGTGTATTCGAATATACATATACTTTGCTTTTTAATATAATCTTTAAATGAGTCCCACCTTTCATTCTAGAATTGATACTAAAAAAGACTGCGAGCTTAATATTCTGTTACAGGAGTAATCTTTTGGTCCAAACATGCAAATTCCCAGTCACATATTAGGCTTATTATCAGTAACTAATAATCAATATTTCTATTAATTATTGAATATATATCACATTAGAGAAAATCTAAGTGAATAATTGTACTTCTTGTGGATAAGAAGCTGTTCTCAAAGCCAGGCATGGTGGTGCACTCCTGTGATCACAGCACTTGGGAGGCAGAGGCAGGTGGATTTCTGAGTTCGAGGTCAGCCTGGTCTACAGAGCAAGTTCCAGAACAGCCAAGGCTACACAGAAAAACCCTGTCTTGAAAAACCAAAAAACAGAAGCTGTTCTCAATGGGGCTACATAATTCTGAGATCCCAAGTGTGAGATATTATCATTTGTGCCTGAAGATCATAAAAGGAAGGAGTCTTAAAATCACTAACCTTATAGCTAATCAATATGCCTGGGATATATTTCTTTCATGAACTAAGGTTTCCTTTACTTTTCTGTCTCAGACTCTCATTTCATCTCTTATTCAATTTTCATGTCTTTGGGATTTATAGAATACATTCTCCAATTGCTAGCCTCAAAACACTATGTATAATTTTATAGCGATGTGGGCTTCACATTATTCTTCTGTGTTAGGTTAGTAGGAATTTCATTTCTGATGTATTCTGTATTATCCCACACCTCATTGCAAAAATACAGGAAATTCTCAGGATTGACCATTTTATAAGCTATAATAACGTTTAAATTTACAAACATATAAACTTTGTTAATATACTTATAGGTTTAGAAATTAAAATTCAGTTCCAAACTCTCAACTGAAAAAATGCAAATTTCAGCACATGAGAATGTTTGGTGTTTTTACTCCTGATGAGAGGTAATTGATAATAGTAAATAAATGAAGTGCCAACTGTGCTTGAGTAAATGAACACATTTCATATGGATAGAAGACCTATATGCTCAGACATCACTTAAAGGATCTCAAAGAATTAGCAACATTGAGCTATTAAGAGAAATCTGATTGTTTACAAAATTGACATAGTAACGACACACTAAATACACTTTAAAATGTATTTTTGACACACACACACACTCACATACCATGTTACATTTTATCATTGAACATTAATATGAAATTATTAAGAAATTCAAATCAAAACAACCCTGAGATTTCACCTCACACCTGTCAGAATGGCTAGGATTAAAAACTCAGAAGACATCAGGTGTTGGCGAGGATGTTGAGAAAGAGGAGCACTCCTCCACTGCTGGTGGGACAGCAAGCTGGTACAACCACTCTGGAAATCAGTCTGGCGGTTCCTCAGAAAACTGGACATGATACTTCCGGAGGATTCAGCTATACCACTCCTGGGAATATACCCAGAAGACTCCCCAGCATGCAATAAGGATACATGCTCCACTATGTTCATAGCAGCCTTATTTATAATAGCCAGAAGCTGGAAAGGACCCAGATGTCCCTCAACAGAGGAATGGATACAAAATGTGGTATATATACACAATGGAATACTATTCAGCCATTAGAAACAATGAATTCATGAAATTCTTAGAGAAATGGATGGAGCTGGAGAACATCATACTAAGTGAGGTAACCCAGTCTCAAAGAATACCCATGGTATGCAGTCACTGATCAGTGGATATTCGCCTAGAATCGTGGGACACCAAAGACACAATTCACATACCAAATGATGTCTGACAAGAAGAAAGGAATGGACACTAATGCTGGAAATGATCAAAGCATCAGTGTAGGGGAATACCAGAACAGGGAAGTGGGAAGGGGTGGATGAGGGAGCAGGGGGAGGGAAAAGGGCATGTGGGACCTTAGTGGGGTGGAGAAACAAAAAAGGGAAATGAAATGTAAATATAGAATATATCCAATAAAAAAAGAAAAAATGCAAAAAAAATTAAACCCCTACGAATTTGTATTCAAATGTTATGTTTGCAATGGTAAAACTATGGTGTAAATACATTACATCAGAATACTGCTGTCCAGAAAGCTTCCCAAGGACAGATGATACTAAAAGTCACTTTTAAGCCCTGAGAAAAAGATATTTTAAATTGAAAATAAATTCAAACTACAAATAAAAAAAAGAAATAATAAATTTTCAGTTATCAATGAGGTATATTTTATTGTACTACATGGGACTACTTCAATGCAGCTGTCTTTTGTGAAATTCATTAAGAAACTAGGGGAAATTCTCAATTTTGCTTTCCCTTTATTGATACGCATATGTAAGCATCTAATGATGGATCTCATTTAGGTGTCTTCCTTGCTGAAGACCAGGGTATTTACTAACCCTGTTGGAGAACTTGTGAACATAAGCCATAGGGAAAATCAGTCTTCTGAGTATGACATTAACATTATTTGGAATTTTCCACAAGGCTTTGGATTAAAAGTGAAAATAGGAAGCTATTTTCCTTGCATCCCACAGATGCAACAACTTTACATATCTGAAGATGTGGAGTGGGCCACAGGAGGAACTTCGTTTGCTTTTAGTTTTTCTCAAGATATCTAAATTTTAAAATATGAGGCGCTGAAGTAATAACTCTGTGTCTAAGAACAATTGCTACTCTTGCAAAAGACCATTCTCAGTTACAAACACCAAATCTGATAACTCTCAACTTCATGAAAATCTGGTCTTAGGATTCAAAGTTCTCTGGATTTCATTTGCAACTGAGCCCAAATGCCTATTTACCACACACTACAGGAATATATTTATTAAATATAACATATATATATATATATATATAATATTGAAATTTTGTAACTAGATGTATACCATAGAATTTCATTCTGTGAGAACATATTTATAGCCTAATTAAACACAGCATGTATTCATTAACAGAAATCTTTCTACAGATTCAAGGTTTCCTTTATATATATATATATATATATATATATATATATATATTATTATTTACTTTTATATATATATATATATATATATATATATATATATATATGTTATTTTATTTACTTACATTTCAGATGTTATCCCACTTCCCAGTTTCCTCTTCTGTGGGGGAATCGACTTATCTGGCATCAGTAGGAGAGGAGTCCCTTGATCTTGTGAAGGCTCAATGCACCAGTATAGGGGAATACTAGAGATGTGAGGTAGGAGTCTCATAAAAGCAGGGGAAAGGGAAAGGATGTTCAAGGTTTAGTTTTAAACTTCATTAATTTTAAGACAGTCTTATGTAACATATTTTGTTCATATTCATCAAACAACTCTTTCTTTATATACCCTAGCTTTTTCTCCATATACTTCAGTATTCTGAATTTTTATTTATAAATACTGAGAAAAGTAACTAATACCACATAAGCATTCCTTTTGGATTAATCAGCTTAGGAAGTAAAAGCATTAAATTGCTACAACCTGAAAATTACAGATATAATATTACATGATGTAGCAAGTATTGTGTGACATTTGGTGCACTGAGGGAAAAAATAATAAAATAATAATGTGCCTGAAATTGGAAATATTGATTGTTTAACAGAGGAATATTTTAGCCATATCTGTAACTGTCCCATATATCATTCTATGGGATATATATATATATATATATATATATATACATATATATATATAATATATGATGTATACATGAACTACACACACACATGCACACATACAGTCACACACACTCACACATATATTACATAATATTTATATATTGTCTCAGATTCCCTCTCCTTGTGTAGTATGGCATGTACTGCTGGATTTAGGAAAATTCATCTGAAAGAAAGAGCTGAGTGCTGCTTTGATTGTGTTCAGTGCCCAGAAAATGAGGTTTCCAATGAAACAGGTACATGTGTGCATGCAGAAGAAAAATTGCTGAATCTGAATACCATCTCATTCCAAACTAGAAATATAATATGGCCTAGATGGAAACTGAAGTTCTAAAATCTCCATGTTACAGAACTTAATCAGTTAAATAATATCAACATCTTTTAGACCTAGCAAACAGCCCACAATATCTTCTGCAAACAACACATTTCTCTCACAATATGCCGATTACTGATTTTATATTATGCAGAAAACATTTAGTAGACATACATGTGCAACAATTTCTAAAGAAAAAAATTGAGGCATAATCTAGGAATTTGTTTATTTTTCTTTCATTCTGTGTACAAAGAAACTAGACTACATGATCAGTCCATAATCTTTCCCTCAATCAGCCAACTTAGTCCCTGACAAACACCATATACTCAGGGTAGCTGTTGTTGTTTAATGAAATATATTTTAAGAGCTTAGATGAGTGTGGGACAGTGGTGGAATATGCAATTCATCCCAACCCTTGGAAGGCAGAGCCAGGTGGTTTTCTGAGTTCAAGGCCAGCCTTGGCTACAAAGTGAGTTCCAGGACAGCCAGGGCTATACAGAGAAACCATGTCTCAAAAATACAAAAAAGAGCTTAGATGGATTAAAGGATTTATCTTCTTTGTCAAACAGTCAGGACTAGAGTTAAGATTTGAAGAATGGACAAAGAGATGCAATAGAGCTTAGCGTCGATCACTGCCTACCCAACAAAAGAGGGATGGTATGAATATCTATTATATTCATGTCGTATTGCTTGGAATGTGTAGTTGGGATGAATGAGATTGTACCAAAATGAGAGGGGCATGGATATGCCTATGAGGCATACAGCTTCAAGAATGAAAATATTCCTTTAGGCAAACAGTTCTTTTATGAGGAATTGTATGATCTAGTTCCTATGTGGAGATAAAGAAAAAGGGTACACCGCAAACAGCAAGCAAAGTACATAATGCATTTCATCAACTGGCATCAATACTATACCTGCACACAACCCTTTTCTGTGAATAGTGAATTTATGATTTGAGGAATTAAATAATCTGAGATTATGAATATTATTATTTATCACATTTTTCTTTCTTTTTGTTTAATGAACTATTTTTCTGTTCCATTCCCTATGGTGGTGTTTTGTTTCAACACAAAACATAGGTAAATAAAAAGCAATCTTAAGTTAGTGATCCCTACAACAATAAGGAATGGAAAAGATGCTCAATGCCAAATTATTTATTGATATAACCTCAGAATAATACAAATACATAATTATTAACCACATAATTATGACATCTTATAAGGGTTTATTGTTTTACTCCAGCAGATATGGAACAGTGTGAGGTGTCCAGATGATAAGTATGCTAACTTGGAGCATACCCACTGCCTCCAAAGACCTGTGGTATTTCTAGCTTATGAAGATCCATTCGAAATAACTCTAGGCTTCATGACCCTGTCCTTTTCAGCAATCAAAATTCTAGTACTAGTCACTTTTGTAAAGTGCAAGCATACTCCTATTGTGAAGGCCAATAACTGCAATCTCAGCTACATCCTGCTAATCTCTCTAGTGTTATGTTTTCTCTGTTCATTGCTGTTTATTGGACATCCCAACAGGCCGCCTATATCCTGCAGCAGACCACATTTGGAGTATTCTTCACAGTAGCTGTTTCTACAGTGTTGACCAAAACAATAACTGTGGTCATGTCTTTCAAGTTCACTACTCCAGGAAGAATGAGAGGAATACTGGCATCAGGGGCACCTAACTTTGTCATTCCCATTTGTACCCTAATCCAACTTGTTCTCTGTGGAATCTGATTGGTAACATCTCCTTCCTTTATTGACAGAGATATACAATATGAACATGGGAAGACTGTCATTATTCGCAACAAATGTTCAGTCATTGCCTTCTACTTTATCTTGGGTTCCTTGAGTTCCTTGGCTCTGGGGAGCTTCACTGTGGCTTTCCTGGCTAGGAACCTTCCTGAGAGATTCAATGAAGCCAAGTTCCTAACTTTCAGCACTCTGGTTTCTGCAGTGTCTGGATCACCTTCCTCCCTTTCTGCCCTAGAACCAGGTGGAAGATCATGGTAGTATTGGAGGTCTTCTCCATTGTGGCTCCTGGTGCAGGGTTTCTAGGGTATATCTTTGTTCCAAAGTGTTATGTTATTTTAGTTAGACCAGATTCAAATTTCATACAGAAGTACAAAGATAAATTTCTTCATTGAAACTTTCATAGTATGAAAATATTAGATGATACTCAATATATTTTTCTTTGTCTTAATCAAAGTAATATATAATCATAGAAAAATTTTAAGTTATAAACAAATTTGAATTTACAAATGAGACAACACTGTCCATTTTGACACAGATTAACAAAGTTTGGTGGAAAATGGTTTCATTCATAAATACACAGTCCTGAATAAAATCACTAATGGAAATGTCACAAATAAAATCATTACCACAATAAGATCAGTGAATTTGATGAATATGTAAATCACTCTAGATGAAGCGTCTGACGATAAATTTTATGAATATGAGTACTAAAGGATATTATCTTTAATATTACACAAACATGTGTTTATAAACACATACATATTATTATTTCTTTAAGTCAGTTGATGAAGGTAGTTTCATTTTTCATTCAAAGTACTCTTTGCTGCTTCATTTTAAAGAATTATTTGGCTGTTCATTTTTGACATTGTCATTTAATTGCTTTTTGTTTGTATTTCCTGTCTACAAAACAGCCTTTGTACCACTCCCTGTACTCCTAAACTGCACATGGCCTCTTATCTCCTTAATTCTTACTGAATGTGTTTATATTTGCATAAATATAAAAAATATATGCAATACATACATATTGCATATATACACATATATAATATATAAATATAAAATATATAACAAATTTATAAAGTGTAATATATAACATAAATATACAATAAAATATATAATATACATATATAGAATATATATGCAATATATATGTATATACATTGATATATAAATTGAGACTGTATAAAATTGCTTATATTTATGTTCTGATAAGGTCAAATAACAGTAAAATCACTCTGAATTACATTTTTCTATATTAAAAATCAGGGTCTTGATCAGCCACCATCAGAGAGCTATCCCTCTTAATAAATCAGAACTAATATAAATACTCTTAGGAAGACAATTTTTAGAATGTGAAAGAATTTGGAACACACATGCATAAATGTGGTTTCTTCATAAAATCCCTTGCCTCAGCACTCAGGAAATACAGGGAAGTATAGGTAGAAGTATTATCAGTGCCAAAGATTATTGAAAATACCCAGCATGGAAAATAGGACATCTAAAACAAGAAAGATAGATGCACAGATAAAATTACAGAAACTGTGGCAGCATGTACAGGGCCTGCATGGTTCTGTTCAAAAAGGGGTCTCAAATTGATATGGGAATGAAACTACATCCCCATTCCAATCCAGTTGATAATCATTTGCCAAAAACAATGTTAATTGTTTTTTATAATATAAAATACTCTATGGAATGAAGGATGACACTATACTTTGGCATCTATCCCATGAAGTTGAGGATGGAATCCAATATGTAGAAATCATATCTAGAATCATAATGGCCACCAGATGAATAAAAAATGAGACATTAAATTTCATATCTATATTAAAAGTGATTTAACAGTCTTGCTTTCTGGTATGATTTACAGGAATCTATTTCTTTTCAAGAGATGTGCTCAATAATAGGACATTCACAGGATATTCAAACTACTCTTAGGGGCAAAGCTTTTGCCCAACATCAGATGGGAAACAAAAAACAAAGTCAGTTCTTTGTCCCATTATGTTTCCAGGACTTTTATAAATATTTGGATTTTGTGTTCATTTGTTTTGTTGTGTTTTGATTTTTTGTCTTTACCTCTAAGTTCTCTTTTAAGTATATTGTGGCTTATACTTTTGTGTTTTTATGTAATTTATTTTGGTGAACTTGGGTTTGTGTATGTTTAGGATTCTTAGACATTTTCTTTATCTTCTTTTCATCTGTTTATCTTTCATTCTGTCCTATTACAGGGTTTTTGATTTTTCAAATTAATAATAATAGTAATAATAATAATAATAATAATAATAATAAAATTTAAATGCTTAGTCTATAACAAAAAAGAAACTGTTTGGATTTGAGTGACTTGCATGGGCAGGAAAATCTGGAAACAGTTGGGTGAGGAGACAGGTATTCAGAATATAATGTATGAAAAATATCTATGTTCAATAACAGAAAAAAGAGAGATAAAAAGATAATCAATGTACATTGTACCACTCCATTCTTGTGGTGAATCAGATAAATGCTCTGTGACATTAAGGATGGCACCATACCTTGGCATCAATTCTTTCATGAAGTTCAGAATGGCATCCTGTATGCAGTAATCATTTCCTAGTAACATAGTGGCCACCAGATGAATGAAAAAAAAAGAGACATTAAAGTTCATATCTAAATTATCAATGATTAAACAGATTTGCTTTCATGTATGGTTTACAAGAATCTCTTTTGTGATTGTAAATGTGTGTTTATGATTGAATTTCCAATAGCACCTTTAAAAGGAAAAGTAATTGTCACAGAGAATGTGGCCATGCTTAAGCAAGCAAGCAAAACACACATGCAAGATTTTATCCCAAACAGACTCCTGAAGCTTCCCTTTAAGTAGTCAGAAATCAGTCTGACATCAAAACAGCAGTTACTATGGAGGATAAAAACTCATCATAGATCTTCCCTCGGGTCACTGCAGGTGGCTGGGGTCAGGTGCGTGGACTGAGACCTAGCCTATCATCAACTACCCTGGCAGGCTCTTGCCTGTGCCCAGAGCCAGAGCAGGTCGGCGGGAGTTCTGTGCACCTACAGCTCAGCAGCTGTGGCTGACCACTGGGGACTGGCTCACCAGACTTGCAGCAAGGCTGCTATCTTTTCTCGGGTCACTGTGGACTGCAGGCGGCTGGGGTCAGGTGCATGGACTGAGACGTAGACTAGCATAGACTACCCCGTCAGGCTCTTACCTGGGCACAAAGCCAGAGGAGCTCGGTGGGATGTCTGTGCACCTACAGCTCAGCAGCTGTGGCTGACTGCTGGGGACCAGTTAACCAGGCTTGCAGCAAGGCTGCCATCTTCCCTCAGGTCACTGCAGACTGCAAGCAGCTGGGGTCAAGTGCATGGACTGAGACCTAGCCCAGCATCAACTACCCTGGCAGGCTCTTGCCTATGCCCAGAGCCAGAGCAGGTCATCAGGAGGTTTGTGCACCTACAGCTCTTCGGGCTTGCAGCGAGGCCACCATCTTGCCTTGGGTCACTGCGGACTGCTGGCTGCTGAGATCAGGTGTGTGGACAAAGACCTAGCCTAGCATCGACTACCCTATCAGGATCTTGCCTGCACCCAGGGCCAGATCAGTTTGGCGAGCAGTCTCTGCACTGACCAGCATGTGAAACACCTTGCTCGTGCATCTGTGCCTAGAGTACAGCCAGAGGCCAACATCTTGCCTCAGGACACCACAGACAGCTAACCAGACAGAGCCCAGTGGGAATATATATATATATATATATATATATATATATATATATAACCTTTCATCCTAAAGCAAAAGACTATACATTTTTCTCAGCACCTCATGGTACCTTCTTCAAAATCAACCATATAATTGGTCACAAGACAGACCTCAACAAATATAAGAAGATTGAACTAATCCCATGCCTCCTATCAGATCACCATGGAGTAAGGGTGTTCTTCAATAGCAACAAAAACAACAAAACATCCTCATATATATGGAGACTGAACAATATTCTACTCAATGATACCTTAGTCAAGGAAGAAATAAAGAAAGAAATCAAAGACTTTTTAGAATTTAATGAAAATGAGGGCACGACATACCCAAATCTATGGGACTCAATGAAAGCAGTGCTAAGAGGAAAACTCATAGCCCTGAGTACCTCCAAAAAGAAACTGGAGAGAGCATACACTAGCAGCTTAATGGCACACCAGAAAGCTCTGGAGTAGTAGAAGACAGGAAATCATCAAACTCAGGACTGAAATCAATCAAGTTGAAACAAAGAGAACCATACAAAGAATCAACAAAACCAGGAGCTGGTTCTTTGAGAAAATCAAGAAGATAGATAAACCCCTAGCCAGCCTTACCAAAGGGCACAGAGACAGTATTCAAATTAACAAAATTAGAAATGAAAAGGGAGACATAACAGAAACTGAGGAAATTCAAAAAATCATCATATCCTACTACAAAAGTCTATACTCAACACAACTGGAGAATCTGGAGGAAATGGACATTTTCCTAGACAGATACCAAATAGCAAAATTAAACCAGGATCAAATAGATTGCCTAAACAGTTCCATAACCCCCAAAGAAATAGAAGAGGTCATAGAAAGTCTTCCAACCACAAAAAGCACAGGACCAGATGGTTTTAGTGCAGAATTCTATCAGACCTTCAAAGAAGACTTAACACCAATACTCGTCAAACTATTCCACAAAATAGAAACAGAAGGAACACTACCCAACTCATTCTGTGAAGCCATAATTACCCTGATACCAAAACCTCACAAAGATCCAACTAAGAAAGAGAACTTCAGATCAATCTCCCTTATGAACATCTATGCAAAAATACTCAATAAAATTCTTGCCAATCGAATCCAAAAACACATCAAAATGATCATTCACCATGATCAATTTGGCTTCATCCCAAGGATGCAGGGATGGTTCAATATATGGAAATCTATCACATTAATCCACTACATAAACAAATTCAAAGAAAAAAACACATAGTCAACTCATTGGATGCTGAAAAGCATTTCACAAAATTCAGCATCCTTTCATGCTAAAAGTCTTGGAAAGAGCAGGAATTCAAGGCCCATACCTAAACATAGTAAAAGCAATTTACAGCAGACCAGTAGCCAACATCAAACTAAACAGAGAGAAACTTGAAGCAATCCCACTAAAATCAGGGACTAGACAAGGCTGCCCCCTCTCACCATATCTCTTCAATATAGTACTTGAGGTACTAGATAGAGCAATTCGACAACATAAGGAAGTCGAAGGGATACAAATTGCAATGGAAGAAGTCAAACTATCACTATTCACAGATGATATGATAGTATACTTAAGTGGCCCCAAAAAATCCACCAGAGAATTCCAACAGCTGATAAACAACTTCAGCAAAGTGTCTGGTTATAAAATCAACTCAAGCAAATCAGTAGCCTTCCTATACGCAAAAGATAAGCAGGCTGAGAAAGAAATTAGGGAAACGACACCCTTTACAATAGCCACAAACAATATAAAGTATCTTGGTGTGACTCTAACCAAACAAGTGAAACATTTATATGACAAAAACTTCAGGTCTCTGAAGAAGGAAATGAAAGAAGACCTCAGAAAATGGAAAATTCTTCGATGCTCATGGGTTGGCAGGATTAATATAGTTAAAATGGCAATGTTGCCAAAATCAATATACAGATTCAATGCAATCCCCATCAAAATCCCAACTCAGTTCTTCAGAGTTAGAAAGAGCAATTCTAAAATTCATCTGGAATAACAAAAAAAAAAACAACAGGATAGCTAAAACTATAATCAACAGTAAAAGAAGTTCGGGGGGAATCAATATCCCGGACCTCAAGCAATACTACGGAGCAGTAGTGTTAAAAATTGCATGGTATTGATACAGTGACAGGGAGGTGGATCAATGGAATAGGATCAAAGACCCAGACTTGATCCCACACATCTATGGCCAATTGATCTTCAACAAAGGAGCTGAAAACATCCAGTGGAAAAAAGATAGCCTTTTCAACAAATGGTGCTGGCTTAACTGGAGGTCAACATGCAGAAAAATGAGAATTGATCCACTCTTATCTCCTTGCACTAAGCTCAACTCCAAGTGGATCAAGGACCTCCACATAAAACCAGGCACACTAAAACTAATAGAAAAGAAACTGGGGAAGATCCTTGAGGACATTGGCTCAGGGGGAAAATTCCTGAACAGAACACCAATTGCTTAAGCTCTAAGATCAAGAATAGACAAATGGGACCTCATAAAATTACAAAGTTTCTGTAAGGCAAAAGTCACTGTCAAAAGGACAAATCAGCAACCAACAAATTGGGAAAAGCTCTTCACTAACCCCACATCTGACAGAGGGCTAATATCCAATGTATACAAAGAACTCAAGAAGTTAGACCCCAAAAACCAAATAACCCTATCGAAAAATGGGGTACAGAATTAAACAAAGACTTTTCATCTTAAGAAATTCAGATGGCTGAGAAACACCTTAAAAAATGTTCAACATCATTAGTCATTAGAGAAATGCAAATCAAAACAACCCTGAGATTTTACTTCACACCAGTCAGAATGGCTAAGATTAAAAACTCAGGAGACATCAGGTGTTGGTGAGGATGTGGAGAAAGAGGAACACTCCTTCACTGCTGGTGGGACTGCAAGCTGGTACAACCACTCTTGAAATCAGTCTGGCAGTTCCTCAGAAAATTGACATGATACTTCTGGAGGACCCAACCATACTACTCATGGGCATATACCCACAAGATTCCCCAGCATGAAATAAGGATTCATGCTCCACTATGTTCATAGCAGCCCTATTTATAATATCCAGAAGCTGGATAGAACCCAGATGTCCCTCAACAGAGGAATGGATACAGAAAATGTGGTATATATACACAATGGAGTTCTATTCAGCCATTAATGGATTCATGAAATTCTTAGAGAAATGGATGGGCTGGAGAACATCATACTAAGTGAGGTAACTCAGTCTCAAATGAATACCCATGATATGCACTCACTGATAAGTGGATATTAGCCTAGCCTCTTGGGACACCAAAGACACAATCCATATATCAAGTGATATCCGACAAGAAAGAAGGAGTGGACAAGTGCTGGAAAAGTTCAAAACATCAGTGTAGGGGAATACCAGAACAGGGAAGTGGGAAGGGGTGGATGGGGGAACAGGGGGAGGGAAAGGGACATGTGGGACCTTTGGGGCATGGGGAACCAGAAAAAGGGAAATGAAATGTAAATATAGAATATATCCAATAGAAAAATTTAAAAAAAACTTATATAACACAGAATTATTAAAATGCTGTCACAGGGAGTAATTTTGTCAAATGCAAACTTTCGCTTTCTTTAAATCTTCAGCTTATTTGGTCTTATTTACCATTTTAGTTAGAATTACAATTCATCACCATTTCATTTACCACAGCTGCCTTGATTTTGCCATTTGATTTTTGCTATTTCCTCTCAATTATTGTTACCTGACATTCTTGTTCTGTTGTGGTCATCAGAAAGATATCAATTTGATATAATGGAGATTATTATTATTATTATTATTATTATTATTATTGTCATTTCAATTATTATATTATTATCATCTTAATTATTATATTATTATTAATTAATGTCATTTTAATTATTGTTATCGACATTTTAATTATTATGTTATTATTATTGTCATTTTAGTTATTATTGTCATTCTAGTTATTATTATTTTCATTTTAATTGTTATTATTATTGTTATTTTAGATATTGTCATTTTAATTATTTTATTATTATTATTGCCATTTTAATTATTTTATTATCATTTATTATTGTTTTAATTATTTATTATTATTACAATTAATTTTTCCTGTTTTGAATTGCCTTATTTGTTTACATTTCAGATGATAATTCCCTTCCCTCTTTTCCCTCACATACTCCCCAACTCATCATCCTCCCTGCTTTCTCTCTCCATGCTCACTCACTCTTGCTTCACTTCTCTAGCAAATCAAAACAGGAATGCTGGAGCATCGAGACTCCATAGGACAGAGGCCTCCCCTCCTGCTGATGCCAGATAAGACCATTCTCTGCTACATATGCATCTAGAGCCATGGGTCCCTCTGTGTGTATTCTTTGGTTGGTGGTTTAGTCCCTGGATGCTCTGTGTGGTCCAGTTAGTTGATATTGCTCTTCCTTGGGGTTTCAATCTTTTTCAGCTCCTTCAGTCCTTCCCCTGACTTTTTGGATGGGGTCTTGCCTTTTTTCAGACAGGAACAATTCTGGGTTAAAGTTTTGATATGGACAGCTGTCCCTGCCCCTCAATTAGTGCACATGCCTATCTATTGGCAGTGGTCTCTATGGGTTCTGTCTCCCCTGTGTTGGATACTTTGGCTGATGTCATTCCCCTTGGGTCTTGGGAACCTCTTACTTCCCTGGGGTCTGGGAGTTTCTAGAGGCTACTGGAAATTTGCCATCCTCCAGTGCTACATATTTATATTTCCTGACCCTCTGTATTTCTCTCTTTTCTCTCTTTCTCTCAGGTATCTCCCGCACCTGATATTGCCCACCCTCTTTTTGTCTCCCTACTCACTCCTTCTTAGGTAAACATGAAGCAATATCATTGGAAAGTTTTTCCTTGAGGAATGGCTAACTGCTTACATTATGTAAAAATCGTGTTGCTGCCTCAATACTAGACATTAAGACTTTGAATCGAGAACCATCCGGCGGCGGCGGCAGCGGAACCAGGTACCCGAGACAGCCCGAGCTTAAGACCGTCGGGGACTCAGGCCTGGAGTGGGAGTTGGGCACAGAATAGCGGGTGCACTCTGCACTCGCGGGGCGGACCCCGAGCTCCCTGCAGGCAGCTGCCATATTGCCTGCAGCTTCCTGCTCAGCTGGTGGTGGGGAAGCCTGAGTGTCACCCAGCGTGCCAGGTGCTCAGAACCATCCGGCGGCGGCAGCGGAACCAGGTACCCGAGACAGCCAGAGCTTAAGACCTTCGGGGACTCAGGCCTGGAGTGGGAGTTGGGCACAGAATAGCGGGTGCACTCTGCACTCGCGGGGCGGACCCCGACCTCCCTGCAGGCAGCTGCCATATTGCCTGCAGCTTCCTGTCCAGCTGGTGGTGAGGAAGCCGGAGTCAGCCAGTGTGCCAGGTGCCCAGACCCAGCCGGAGGCCGAACCAGCCTCCCATCCAGCCAGTGGCAGGGAAGCTGGAAACCGGACCCAGCCAGCTTCCCAGCAGCTTGGGACCAGCAGGCGGAACCAGATAACTGAGATATCCCAACTTTAAGACCCCTGGGGAAACAGGATATCAGACAGCAAACCCTGAGCAGGAGCAGTGCAGAGCAGCCGCCCAACAGGCGGAACCAAATACCTGGGATATCCTGAGTTTAAGACCTCGGGGGACTCAGGCCACCTGTCAGCAATCTGTGAGCAAGACCTCCGCAGGACAGTGATTCAGGAATCCCAGTCGCTGGGAAATAGCCTTACAACCCCACAGGAGGGTCAAGCACCAGCTAGTATCTACAGGACCAACTAACACCAGAGTTAACCAGATGGCAAAAGGCAAACGTAAGATCGCTACTAACAAAAATCAAGGCAATATGGCGGCATCCGAACCCAGTTCCCCAACAGCAATAAATATTGGATACCCCGAAACACCAGAAAAACAAGACTCAGATCTAAAATCACTGGTCAGGATGCTGATAGAGGAACACTTAGATAAATCTCTTAAAGTAATACATGAGAAAATAGATCAAAAGCTAGAAGCCATTGCAAGACAAACACAATTAAATCCCAGATATCTCAACACACCAGAAAAACAAGACCCAGATCTAAAATCACTGGTAAAGATGCAGATTGAGGATCACTTAGATAAATTTCTTAAAGTAATAGAGGAGAAAATAGATCAAAAACTAGAAGCCCATACAAGGCAGACACAAAAATCACTTAAAGAAATCCAGGAGAATAAAGAGCAAAAAATGAATCCCAATAAGGGGGAGAAACAAAAATCACCTAAAGAAATACAAGAGAACATGGGTCAACGAGTAGAAGTCATAAAGGAGGAAACACAAAAATCCCTTAAAGAATTACAGGAAAACACAAACAAGCAACTGAAAGATTTGAGCAAAACCATACAAAATCTAAAAACAGAAGTAGAAACAACTAAGCAATCGCAAAGGGAGACAATGTTGGAGATAGAAAACCTTGGGAAGAAATCAGGAGTCATAGATGCAAATATCAACAATAGAATACAAGAGATAGAAGACAGAATCTCAGATGCTGAAGATACCATAGGAACCATGGATTCAACAATTAAAGAAAATGCAAAATGCAAAAAGCTGGTAACCCAAAACATTCAGGAAATCCAGGACACAATGAGAAGACCAAACCTAAGGATTATAGGGATAGATGAGAATGAAGATCTACAACTTAAAGGGCCAGCAAATATCTTCTACAAAATTATGGAAGAAAATTTCCCCAACCTAAAGAGAGAGATGCCCATGAATATAAAAGAAGCCTATAGAACCCCAAACAGACTGGACCAGAACAGAAATACTTCCCGTCACATAATAATCAAAACCCCAAATGTACTAAACAAAGAAAGAATATTAAAGGCAGTAAGAGAAAAAGGACAAGTAACATATAAAGGAAGACCTATCAGAATTACACCAGACTTCTCACCTGAGACCATGAAAGCTAGAAGATCCTGGGCAGACCTCATGCAGACCCTAAGAGAACACAAACTTCAGCCAAGAATACTATATCCAGCAAAACTCTCAATTGCCATAGATGGGGAAACCAAGATATTCCACGACAAAACCAAATTTGCAAGATACTTATCTACAAACCCAGCCCTACAAAGGATAATAGGGGAAAAATACCAACACAAGGGGGGAAAACAACACCCCAGAAGAAACAAGATAGAAACCCCATCTCATCCAACCCAAAAGAAGAGAACCACTCAAATACAAATAATAATAACAATTCCCAAAATGTCAGGAAGTAATAATTACTATTCCTTAATATCTCTTAATATCAATGGACTCAATTCCCCAATCAAAAGACACAGACTAACAGACTGGATACGGAAACAGGACCTTACATTTTGCTGCATACAGGAAACACATCTCAGTGTCAAAGACAAACACCACCTTAGAGTAAAAGGCTGGAAGACAGTTTTACAAGTAAATGGTCCCAGGAAACAAGCTGGAGTAGCCATTCTAATATCAGATAAAATCGACTTTCAACCTAAAGTCATCAAAAGAGACACAGAAGGTCACTTCCTGCTTGTCAAAGGGAAAATCCACCAAGAAGAATTCTCAATACTGAACATCTATGCGCCAAATGCAAGGGCACCCTCATTCGTAAAAGAAACTTTACTAAAGCTTAAAGCACACATCGCACCTAACACAATGATTGTAGGTGACTTCAACACTCCACTCTCCTCAATGGACCGATCAGGAAAGCAGAAACGAAACAGGGACACAGTGAAACTAATTGAAGCTTTGGACCAATTGGATTTAACAGATATATATAGAACATTCCATCCTAAAACAAAAGAGTATACCTTTTTCTCAGCACCGCACGGTACCTTCTCAAAAATTGATCATATAATTGGTCACAAGACAGACCTCAACACATACAAGAAGACCGAACTAATCCCATGTCTCCTATCGGATCACTATGGAGTAAAAGTGGTCTTCAATAGCAAGAAGAACAACAGAAAGCCCACATACACATGGAAACTGAACAATACTCTACTCAATGACACCCTGGTCAAGGAAGAAATAAAGAAAGAAATCAAAGACTTTTTAGACTTCAATGAAAATGAAGGTACGACCTACCCAAATCTCTGGGATACAATGAAAGCAGTGCTAAGAGGAAAACTCATAGCCCTGAGTGCCTCCAAAAAGAAACTGGAAAGAGCATACACTAGCAACTTAACAGCACACCTGAAGGCGCTGGAACAAAAAGAAGCTAACTCACCCAGGAGGAGTAGAAGAGAGGAAATCATCAAACTAAGGGCTGAAATCAATCAAGCAGAAACAAAGAGAACCATACAAAGAATCAACAAAACCAAGAGCTGGTTCTTTGAGAAAATCAACAAGATAGATAAACCCTTAGCTAGACTAACCAAAGGGCACAGAGATAGTATCCAAATTAACAAAATTAAAAATGAAAAGGGGGATATAACAACAGAAACAGAGGAAATTCAAAAGATCATCAGATCCTACTACAAAGGCCTATACTCAAAACAACTGGAGAATCTGGAGGAAATGGACAATTTCCTAGACAGGTACCAAATACCAAAATTAAATCAGCATCAAGTAGACCAGCTAAACAGTCCCATAACCCTTAAAGAAATAGAAGGGGTTATAGAAAGCCTCCCAACCAAAAAAAGTACGGGACCAGATGGTTTTAGTGCAGAATTCTACCAGACCTTCAAAGAAGACTTAACACCAATACTCTTCAAACTATTCCACAAAATAGAGACAGAAGGGACACTGCCCAACTCGTTCTTCGAAACCACAATTACGCTGATACCTAAACCACAAAAAGATCCAGCAAAGAAAGAGAACTACAGGCCAATTTCTCTTATGAATATAGATGCAAAAATACTAAATAAAATTCTTGCCAACCGAATCCAAGAGCATATCAAAACGATCATTCACCATGATCAAGTAGGCTTCATTCCAGGAATGCAGGGATGGTTCAATATATGGAAATCCATCAATGTAATCCACTACATAAACAAACTCAAAGAAAAAAACCACATGGTCATCTCATTAGATGCTGAAAAAGCATTTGACAAAATTCAGCATCCTTTCATGCTAAAAGTCTTGGAAAGAGCAGGAATTCAAGGCCCATACCTAAACATAGTAAAAGCAATCTACAGCAAACCAGTAGCCAACATCAAAATAAATGGAGAGAAACTTGAAGCAATTCCACTAAAATCAGGGACTAGACAAGGCTGTCCTCTCTCTCCATATCTTTTCAATATAGTACTTGAAGTTCTAGCGAGAGCAATCAGACAACATAAGGAAGTCAAAGGGATACAAATTGGAAAGGAAGAAGTCAAAGTATCATTATTTGCAGATGATATGATAGTCTACTTAAGCGATCCAAAAAACTCCACCAGAGAACTTCTACAGCTGATAAACAACTTCTGCAACGTGGCTGGTTATAAAATTAACTCAAGCAAATCAGTAGCCTTCTTGTACTCAAAGGACAAGCAGGCTGAGAAAGAAGTTAGGGAAATAACACCCTTCACAATAGCCACAAACAACATAAAGTACCTTGGCGTAACTCTAACCAAACAAGTGAAAGATCTGTATGACAGGAACTTCAAGTCCCTGAAGAAAGAAATCGAAGAAGACCTCAGGAGATGGAAAAATATTTCTTGCTCCTGGATTGGCAGGATCAATATAGTAAAAATGGCCATCTTGCCAAAAGCAATCTACAGATTCAATGCAATCCCCATCAAAATCCCAAATCAATTCTTCATAGATCTAGAAAGAGCAATTCTCAAATTCATCTGGAGCAACAAAAAACCCAGGATAGCTAAAACTATTCTCAACAATAAAAGGACTTCTGGGGGAATCAATATCCCTGACCTCAAGCAGTACTACAGAGCAATTGTGTTAAAAACTGCATGGTATTGGTACAGCAACAGGCAGGTAGATCAATGGAATAGGATTGAAGACCCAGAAATGAACCCACAGACTTATGGTCACTTGATCTTTGATAAAGGAGCCACAACCATCCGGTGGAAAAAAGATAGCCTTTTCAACAAATGGTGCTGGTTCAACTGGAGGTCAACATGCAGAAGAATGCGAATTGACCCACTCTTATCTCCTTGTACTAAGATCAACTCCAAGTGGATCAAGGACATCCACATAAAACCAGACACACTGAAACTATTAGAAAAGAAACTTGGGAAGACCCTGGAGGACATGGGCACAGGGGTAAACTTCCTGAACAGAACACCAATAGCTTATGCTCTAAGATCAAGAATTGACAAATGGGACCTCATAAAATTACAAAGTTTCTGTAAGGCAAAGGACACGGTCAGAAGGACAAAACGGCAACCAACAACGTGGGAAATGATCTTCACCAACCCCACATCCGACAGAGGGCTAATATCCAATATATACAAAGAACTCAAGAAGTTAGACCCCAAAGAACCAAATAACCCTATCAAAAAATGGGGTACAGAGCTAAACAAAGAATTTTCACCAGAAGAAATTCGAATGGCCGAGAAACACCTTAAGAGATGTTCAACATCATTAGTCATCAGGGAAATGCAAATCAAAACAACCCTGAGATTCCACCTCACTCCAGTCAGAATGGCTAAGATTAAAAACTCGAGAGACAACAAGTGCTGGCGAGGATGTGGAGAAAGAGGAACACTCCTCCACTGTTGGTGGGATTGCAAAATGGTAAAACCACTCTGGAAATCAGTGTGGCGGTTCCTCAGAAAATTGGGCATGCCACTCCCAGAGGACCCTGGCATACCACTCCTGGGCATATACCCAGAGGATTCCTCTGCATACAACAAAGACACATGCTCCACTATGTTTATAGCAGCCTTGTTTATAATAGCCAGAAATTGGAAGGAGCCCAGATATCCCTCAAAGGAGGAATGGATACAGAAAATGTGGTATATTTATACAATGGAGTACTACTCAGCAATTAAAAATAATGAATTCATGCAATTTGTAGGTAAATGGTTAGATCTGGAAACTATCATCCTAAGTGAGCTAACCCAATCACAAAAGAATACACATGAAATGCAATCACTGATAAGTGGATATTAATGAGCCCAGAAGCCCTAAATACTCAAGGCACAATTAGCAAGTCAAATGACTCTCAAGAAGAAAAAAAGGAGAGGACCCTGGGCCTGTAAAGATTGGATCCAATATTGTAGACCCAGAACAGAGAAATCGTGGGGGGGGGGAAAGAGTGGGGAATAGCATGGGGGGGAGAGGAATTATGGGACATATGGTGGGGGGTAACTGGGAAAGGGGAAAGCCTTTGGAATGTAAACAAAGAATATAGAAAATAAAAAAATAAAAAAAAGTAAAAAAAAAAAAAAGAAAGAAACCGAGGGGGGAGGGGGAATGATTGGGGAATAGTTGGGGGGGGAGAGGAACTATGGGAAGTATGGTGGGTGGGAACTGGGAAAGGGGAAAGCCTTTGGAATGTAAACATAGAATATTGAAAATAAAAATTAAAAATATATATATATAAAAAAAAGTCTTTGAATCTTTCAGTGTATATTATTCATTATATGGATGTCTGATTAGCTGATCCCTCTGAAAGTTCAAAGGCAATGTATCTTCTGGTCTCCTCCAAGGAGCTGGTATCACTTCTCCAGCTCTACAGCGACCTATGCTCAGGTTGACCTACTCCACTGCTGCTTCTGCTTTTGGTGGTCATTTCATGGTTTTGATAAGGAGTATGTTAATTGGTCTTGTAAACAAGAACAATTTGTCTAGGCACATATACTCTCATCCTAACAGAAAAGAGAGAGACTATAAGTCCTCAGAGCCCCTTTTTCTGTTGCTACCTGCTTTCTCTGTTTTGCAAACTCATGCTTAGCATATATCCTTGAGTCACAACATGTCCTATTTATTTTTGTCTATGTCATAGACTTTAGGGCAAAGTCCTTCCAATAATTGTACATATGATGTGATATCATTTCAATTTTGGTGCCATATCCTTTCAAATAGGATGTCATAACTTTCTAATTATATGTGATATCCTTTAAATTAGTACACCATAGACTTCCAGTTAAGATGTCATATCCTTTCAATTAGGATGTGATGTCATATCTTTCAATTAGTACAGCATGTCTTTCCATTACAATCTCATAGCATTTTAAATAAGATGTCATATACTTCTGATTATGACTTCATACCCTTCTAATAATGATGACATATACACTCAATTAGGATGTGTATGCCTACAATCATGTCATATCACTTTAATTGGGATGGAATATCCTTCTAATTATGATGCCATATCTATTCAAGTTGGACTTCATGTCTTTCCTGCTACAATGTCACACTGTCTTATGATGTCATATACTTTCAATTATTATAGCATATCATACTGATTAGGATTTCAGTCCCTTCAGATAATAATGTTACATACATTCAATGGGGAAGTGAATGTCTTTCAATTATGATGTCACATCCTTCCAAGTAGCATGGCAAAGATTACCACATATTATTTCATATTCTATCAAATGTTATGTCATATCCTTCCAAATATGTTCTCAGATTCTTTCAATTCAGTTTTCATATCCTTCCACTTATAAAGTCATATCCCTTCAAATATGATTTGATATCCTTTCAATTTACATGTTGTATACTTTCAATAATGATATCACATTCTTGAAAATATGTTATATCCTTCCAAATGTAATGCCATATGCCTTTTATTTGGATGTGAAAGACTGCCAATTATGGTTTCAGATCCATTTAATTACAAGGTCATACCCTTCCAAATATTGCATCATAACTGTTAAGTTAGGACCATATAGCCTTCTAATTAAGATGTCAACTCATTCCAATTATGATGCTATCTTTCCAATTATGATATCATATTCTTTCAATTGGGATGTAAGAGTCTTCCAAATATGATATAATATCCTTGAAATGAGGATGCAATATCTTCTCAAAGAACATGTCAGATACTCACAATTAAAATATAGCCATCCATTTACAATGCCATATCCTACAAATTATGATATTTTATCTTTCAAATTTGAATGTCATCTTGTAACTGCTTGCATTATGCATGCTGATTACCTTCCCCAAATCTGATTGCACAGAGAATGTCTGCATGTATGTAGCTTCTGGGACACTGTTCCCAGTTGTTTATGATTGGTAAAAAAAGATGCTGACAGACAGTGGCTTGACAGAGTAGACAGAGGCAGGACATGTGGATATCCAACATCTTGAGGGGGATAGAAAGAGAAAGAAGATCTTCCATGCTGGGAGAATTGGAGCAGAGGAGACACTAAGCCTGAGAAAAGTGAAAGACAGAGAGGCATGGAGGCCACACACAGGAGCCAGGAGAGTGTGGCATAGTTGGGCAGCCCTCTGGGTGCAGGGCAGACAAGAGAAATATAGAATTTAGTAAGTGAAAATTTAGTATTATTAGGAGCTTGGGGAAAGTGAACTATCTGCATGAAGGTCAGGAAGTGGCCCAGCTACTTCCTATAGCTTCCTGAGCCATATAAGCCATATCAGGATAGAAGGCTGTGTGTGTATGCCTTTCATACAGGAACCCAGAACATTTGGGTGGGTGGGTGACAACCTGCGAATGGGATTTAGTTAATTACATAATTCAACGTCATGCACATTCAATTACAAACTCATATTAATACAACTATGATGCCATATCTTTTCAATTATGATGTCACATCCTTTCAATTAGGATCTTTTTTTTTGTTTTGTTTTGTTTTGTTTCTTGATTTTTTTGCAAAATGTTTATTCTATTAATTCACTGCATTCATCAGATATTAACACTTTAAATATTTATCATTCCTAAGTAAAGCAGAATAAACACTTTTATCATACATGTAGCTAATGATTATTAATACTTTTTGAAGTACCTAAAGTTCTTCCAATTTTTAGTTCAGATAGTTTTATTGTACATTTCGTCTAGCAGATATTTGAAAAAAATATGTAGAAATAATTGTTTCCAACTAAGTAAATATATTATACCATGTTATCAATCTGCCAAATCAAAAGTGCTCACCAAGCTTAATAATATTACAAAGAAATAATAATTCTGGGTTACATGGCTTGTGCAATGTTTTCAAAGCTCTTAAGAATTACTCATTAACACAAATCTTGACACTTAAGACTTGGAAGGTAGGTTTCACAGTAATGTAATTGTAACTTCCATTTAGATTCATTTTAAATATATTGTTATGTTGTTTGTCACAATAGGGCTTTAGAGCATTCATAATTTACAGTTTCAATTTGTACATACATAACTTACTAATACAAGGGACAGTTCTTGGTATTGGAAACGATCCCTAAGGGGGCGGGAAAACCACCACCCTAAATAAAACTGTAAAAACAGTCTGACTTAAAACAGTTTATTGCAACATGGTTTTTCATATTTGAGCTGATTTCTAAATACCAGCATGTAACTTTCCCTATTTACTGTATGACAGCTACAACTTTATTCGCTGAGAAGTTATGCATTTATTTTGTTCAATAAATTTTTATTAACTCCAAAAATCCTTGACTTGCTATTTTAGACTGTGATTGATAAACTGTACTTTTGGGGGAAGCAAAAGTAATACGATAAACACTATAAACAATAAAATTCCCCAAATTAGTGTTTGAATTTTTCTTTTAGACAATTTAAAAAGTCAGTTACATGTTTTCATCTTTCTTTCCTTTTCCTTTTCTTTTTTTTAGACAGAGACTAATGAAAGGTAGAGTCCTGGATGGACTGGAGCTGAGACCCACCTGCCACATTTCTGGAGGACAGAATTGAAGATTTATGCCCCCACAACCAGAAGCACTATTTCATTTTTTAACACCAATACAAATAAATTGCTGGAACCTAGAATTCTAATTGAATAAAATATTTCCATATCCCATTATGGAGCTTAGAATAATTACATGATTTGATTAAACTGGTCAAAGTAGTAAGAAATAAACAGTTGAGTAAATATTTAGCCATTTGCTTTTGGGGCAGACAGTCAAAGAACGGAGACTAACAAGCAACTAAGAAAACATTTTAAAAAGGAAAAAAGTCACAGGGCAATTTGAACCTCTGAAATCTATTTGAGCTATCCAGTATTCAGGTCTAAAATAGAATTTTCAATTTTTTCTTAAATAATCTTCATTATTTTCTTGAATATCAAACTGATTGGTACTCACAGCTTCATACACAATCAGAGCATTAGAGATTCCTCAGACAATACACTATTAGTAATGTCAAAAAACTAAATTCCAAACTACAATGAAAATCTACTCAAGTAGTACATTCATCTTTGGAATCATTTATCAACATGACAGCAGATTTGGTTTAAATCCCCTTTGCACACATTCAGACCCAGAACAGACCCCCCCAGCCATTCATCTATTTTGCAACACAAAGCCCTGTATTCAGAGATAGCATTCCTCAAGCCAAACTCTAAATGGATTTTAAAAAGTAATTTCTAATTTTTACAGAAATGTTTCTTCGAAAAATATTTCTCTAACTCCTTCATTTTCTATACTGAAGGATGTATATTGTCTTTTGTTTTGCTCCCAACCTAAATCTGAACCCTGAAAATTGATTTGAGGCAGAAAATCCCAGAAAATTAAAATCAAAATCAAAAATAGAAAAATTATATATATATAGAAAAATTATATATATATAAAATGTGTGTGTATATATACATATAAATATACATACATGCATATATATACATGCATACATATATGTACAAACACACACACACATATATATATATAATATATATATACACACACACATATATATAGTATGTATACACACACACACACACACACACACACACACACACACATATATATATATATATATATATATATATATATATATATATACTGATTGGAATCCTCCAGCATTTGAAAATCATTTAGAGATGAATTTTTGGCTCTTCCTACTCACAATTCAAAAATCCATAATATTTAGAACATTCTTTCCTGGCTACTTTCTCCTCTCCAAAACAGTTCAGCATATGCTCAAGTTTAGTGGGAAGAGAAGCTTCTGAGTAGTTTTTGTATGGTTTTGTTTTTTGGTGATCTGATATGGCATATATTGTTCTTTCCCATTATGTCAGTCACTCCCTGAGGTGTGGCCCTATGGCTGAGCTGTCACCTCTGTTCCCTGATTTTTCCAACTGCTCCCCTGGCAATGGTGTTGCCTCTGAAATCAGAGTGATCCTTACTAGCCCTTGTTTCTGGTTTCTCACGTGGCTTCTCAACAGGCTTTTTAGGAGCTCTGTTCTCTTCATTTCTGGTGGAAGATACTACATTGGACCTTTCCTGCAGTGGCTGAACAAGAAATGGAGATGGTTCATTAGAAGGCTTCTGGCATACTTCTGCATAGCTTAACTTTTGAGGTTCATGTTTGGCCACAGCTATAGGAGTATTTACGTTACTATTACAAGGTGAAGTAGTGTTTGCCCTTGATGGCTTTGTAGTAGTTCAAGAAGCCACTGGTACAGTCACTGGATTGAGAATGTCCTTTGGAACAACGGAATCCTCCACTTGATCTTTCTCTTGCAGAGTTGTGCTGTAGGACTTTTGCTGAGCTGTGGCCCAGAAGTGCAGTCTGTCTGTCCCTCTTCTGCAGGAACTAGGCAGCTATCTCTCATATCCTCACCATCCTTTTCTTTATAGACACCTTTTACATCAGATATTTTCTTCTCCAAAGCAAGTTCATCTGGAATTCTTGATGAACTTCCAGGAAAAAGCGGAAAATTTATATCAAGTAAGTCAAACTTTGGTTTTGGAACCTTTGCTTCAGTTGCTGCAGGCAACTTGGGATCCTGTAATTATCTCTTAATTGTCAGCTTCTGGAGAGAGTTCTCCTGCCTCTTCCAAAATCCCTGTTTTATTTGTAATACTGGAGTCTCCTTTGGAAGATAATTTTGTTCTTGATGCCCTGTTACTGTTGAGTTATGCCATTCAGAAAGATCTTTGAACTAGTCCAATGACACAGAACATTCTGAACAACTGGATGACCTAAAATGAAGCTTCATATATATATTTTCTGAAATGGTCAGCCCATATTAATAGCAGCAGAATTTGTTTTATAAGATCTTGGTAAACTAAAGCCATTCACAAAACTACCACTGGGAAAGGGAGCCAGTGGTGTTTCAAAGTAAGGTGCAGAACTTGGAGACTAAGACTGAAGCACAATACAATACACTGAGTAATGTTGATGAGGATTATACACTGTCCATGAAGACTAGTGAGGAATATTGGGTTGGTGCCTGAAGAGATTGAGTAGAATCCATTAATAGAATACCATTCTTACCCAAAAAATATATTGATTGCTTTTATCCTTGCCATGATTGGCTTGCCCTGAAATGGTTTAACTTCTCTTAAGTATTTAAAAACCTTCTGTGCATTTGTGTCTGACTGGAAAATGATATAGCAGTTGCTGTTTTGTGAAAACTCACAGCTTATCACTTTGGGGCACTTTTCATTTTTAAACAAAGCTTTCACTTCCTCTATAGGTGTTGTTTTAGGAATTTCTCTGAGAATCACAATATAATACTTAGGGCGTGTTCTCACTTCTCATCAACTTGTAGCATCAACTTGCCTGTATCCTTCTATTATATACTTGTTTGACAGATGAGTATCTGTATATATGTATAGGATATATATGCTTATATGTACCACATATGTATATGTATATATACATGTGTATACTATATATGTGTATGTATGTATGTATGTATGTATGTATGAATGAAGGCTTCTCCAACACACTTAAGAAGCATGGACTGTCAATAAAAATGTCGTACCTGCACTAGCAATACATTCCTTTCTCCATCACATATGGATTGATGTGGGGAATGACCAGAAGAGATTTATGTAGACATAGAGCAGAAAACTGCATTCACAAAACTGTGGTCTTTATTACTCATGAAGACACTTTAGATATGGCTTTGCCTTAATTACCCTGTGTTTATCTACATTCATAACTGGGTCTTGAGGTCATTTTTAATACCAAAGCAAGGTACTTGTGAATTCTAGTTAACTGTTCATTAAACTACTTCATTCTCATGTAAATAAAACTTTATTTTTTGTGCTTCTTGCACTTAATTGTCTATTCAAACTCAAACTTCTTTAGCCTTCAACAAATTTTATTTTGAGTTATAGTTCCTCTTCTTGTTCAGATTGTGCTGGCTGAAACAATTAGTATGTGACTTTCAAAGTCATTGCCACTCGAAGAAAAATGAAGTACACACTGGTTTTACTGATACCCAACTCTATCATTCCCTTTTATTTCCCTCATCACAATTATTATCCATACAATATTGTTGGGGATTTCCATTCTCTCTGTTGATATTGATTTACCCTGCTAATAGGCCTATATCATACTGTGTGCCAAGTTTACCTCACTTTTATCTATCTTGGTTTACCAGGTCCAACTTGCCTTAGTGATGTACACTGTGCCATGCTAGGCTAGGAATCTCCATGACATATTAAATTAAGCCACTTTCCTGACTTTCAGCATGCTGGTGTTCAGCAGTTACCAGGGTATATTTCTTAATGTCCACCATAGCACCCAAGTCAAGGTCATGGATGGTGTTGAAGTCTTCAGCATATTGGCATTCTATGCACATCTGAGAATAGGCATCTTTATCACAATTTGCTTTGCAATTTTGTTAAGGTCAGAGAAAAATTTTCTTCAGACTTAAGGAAAAAATTTCTTTCTGAATACATATATTATAGATTGTAACTGAGAAATATAATGTTGGTTTTGAAGCACCTAGTAGCATTCAGTTTAAGAAATATGCATTAGATAGTCTTTCTCAGTGTTTCTTTTAATGATTGTGTGTAATGGAAAAAACAAAGCAAAACAAAGGAAAAAGAAACAACCTCTCCTATACATTGTCACATCATTTATTGATTTGCTGATTTTTCATGGCCATGCTTGTGGATATTACTGAACACTGTTCTTTTCCTACTCTGTTTCATAATAACAGTTAGCATAAGTTCAGATATTTCATTTTGGAATCTGAATGAATGTGTAACTTTAATATGAGTTCATTGCTAAAAATCCATGAACTGTGTGGGAGAGTGAATGAATGTTGCAGATAACATGCCAATACCATCCCTTTGCAGAAGGAATATAAGAAAATCATTATTCATTCTAGGTGTCAGGGGATTAAAACTTGAAAGAGAGAGAGAGAGAGAGAGAGAGGGAGAGAGAGAGAGAGAGAGAGAGAGAGAGAGAGAAATATTTCAGTTATCACATAGAATATTTTAGATCACAGACAGAAATCTCAATATATCATGTATTACTTTTGCAGAAGACCTGCTTGAAGTAGGTAGCCACTGGTTTCTGAATTCACATACTTGTAAGGGGAAATACAAGCATGATTGCGCTTTGGAAGACCCAATGAGTAGCTGAAAAATCAGATGCAGATATTTGCATCCAACCAATGGACATAGGCTGCTGACCCCTTGGATGAATTGGGGAATGGCTGAAGGATTCTGAAGAGGAGAGCAACCCTGTAGGAGGACCAGAGTCTCAGTAAATCTGGACCCCCACAGTTTCTCAAACTCTGGACCTCCAAGCAGGCAGCATACAGGAGCTGATATGAGGTCCCCAACACATATACAGCAGAAGACTGTCGGGTCTGTGTTCAATCAGAGATAATGCACCTAACCTTCAAGAGTCTAGAGGCCTCAGGCAATTTAGAGGTCAGGTAAGGTGGGGGTGGGGGCATCCTCATGGAAAAAGAGGGTAGACAAAAAGTGTGAACTAAGGCAGTGGGGAATAAATTCTGGAGTGTAATTAATTAATTAATTAATTATTAATATAAAGAATAGTCCCAAGGAATCATGTGCCCTATATTTCAATTCTTGATTCAGAATCCACCTGTTCTCACATGTTCACATAACAACACTCTCAAAAAACACACATAGACATAACTGAAATTACATAATGTTTTTAATCAAGAAACAAACTAGGACATTGATTATCTTTTGCCCCATTTTATTTTTGTTTTACCTTGAAATAATTTTTAATAAATTAAAATTAATTAAAAATTAATTAATTAATTTTACTCTCGATATTTTATTCCCCCCCTCTGACTGTTCCACATCCCATACACCCTCCCCACCCCCTGTCTCCATGTGGATGTCCCCACCCCCAACCCAGCTGATCGCTAAACTCCCTGTGGCCTCCAGTCTCTTGAGGGTTAGGTGCATCAAATCAAAATTGAACACAGACCTGGCAACCCTCTACTGTATGGGTGTTTGGGGCCTCATATCAGCTGGTGTATGCTGCCTGTTGGTGGTCCAGTGTTTGAGAGATCTCAGGAGTCTCGATTAATGGAGACTGCTGGTCCTCTTTCAGGATTACACTTCTCAGCTTCTTTCAGCCTTTCCCTAATTCAACCACAGGGGTCAGCTGCTTCTGTCAATTGGTTGGGTGCAAATATCTGCATCTAACTCTTTTAGCTGCTTGTTGGGTCTTTCAATGTGCTGTCATGCTAGGTCCCTTATTGTGAGCGCTCCATAGCCTCAGTAATAGTGTTAGGACTTGGGACCTCCCCTTGAGCTGCATCCCACTTTGGGCCTGTCACTGGACCTTCTTTTCCTCAGGCTCCTCTCCACTTTCATTCCTGTAATTCTTTCAGAGAAGAAAAATTATGGGTGAGAGTTGCGACTGTGCGATGGTCCTCCTCTCTCTCATTTGATGCCCTGTCTTCCTGCTGGAGGCAGGCTCTGTAAGTTCTCTCTCCTTACTGGCCAGCATTTCATCTAAGGTCTGTCCCTTTGACTCCTGAGAGTCTCTCAACTCTCAGGTCTATGGTGCATTCTGGAATGTCCCCCCAACATCCTATCTCCTGAGGTTGCCTATTTACATTCTTTCTGTTGGTCCTCAGGGCTTCAGTCATGTTCCCTCACCCAATACTTGATCAGGTTCCCTTCCCTCCCTCATCTCCCCAGCCCCAATCCATTTTCCCTCCCAGGTCCTTCTTTCCCTCTCCACTTGTGATTGCTTTCTTTTCCCTCCCAAGTTGGACTGAGGTGTCCTCACTTGGGCACTTCAGCTTATTGAACTTTTTGAGTTCTGTGGACTGTATCTTGGGTACTCTACTATTTTTTCGGCTAATATCCCATGCACGTCCCTTTGGATTTGAGTTACCTCACTCAGAATGACATTTTCTAGTTCCATGCTTTTGCTTGCAAAACTCAGGATGTACTTGTTCTTAATAGTGAGTGGTATTCCATTGTGTAAATGAACTACATTTTCTGTATCCATTCTTCTGTTGTGGGACATCTGGATTCTTTGCAGCTTCTGGCTATCACAAATAAGGCTGCAATGAATGTAGTGGAACACATGCTCCTGTGGTGGGACATGATAGGACATCTTTTGAGTATATTCCCAAGAGTCATAAGGCTGGGTCCTCATCGAGATCTATTCCCAATTTTCTGGGGAACTTCCACATTGATTTCCAGAATGGTTATACCAGTTTGCAATCCAACCAACAATGCAGAAGTGTTCCTCTTTCTCTGCATCTGCTCCAACATCTTTTGTCATCTGAGGTTGTGATCTTGTCATTCTGATTAGTGTAAGGTGGAATCTCAGGCACATTTTGATTTGCATTTCTCTGATCTAGTCCTGAACTCCTCAAAACTAATTTGGAAACTTATGGTTTAGAGACCATGTTGTGTACTAGAATTGAAATAAGTTCTAAGAGATAACACTGTTACCAGATATGTGTGTTTACATATATCATGTCCTTAAACTTATACATTAAAATTTAAATATATATCCTTATGTTACCTATTCAAAAGAAAGATTCAGACCCATATTATCACTTTATATGGTCTGTACCTGTCTGGATTTATGATTAAATATATTTTTGTCGAGAGCCAGGGCAGGTCGGCAGGAGGTCTGTGCACCTACAGCTTGGAGACTGTTGCTAACCCCTAGGGACCAGCTCACAGGCTTGCAGCCAGACTACCATCTTCCATCGGGTCACTGTGGATGGCTGGCAACTGGATTCAGGTGCGTGAACAGAGGCCTAGCCTAGCATCTACTACCCGGACAGGCTCTTGCGTGCGCCCAGAGCCAGAGCAGGTCAGCAGGAGGTCTGTGCACATAGAGCTCAGCCAGGCCTCCATCTTGCCTCAGGTCACTGTGGACGGACGGCAGCTGGGGTCAGGCGGGTGGACAGAGACCTAGCCTAGCATCGACTACCCAATCAGGTTCTTGCTTAAGCCCAGAGCCAGAGCAGCTCGGCAGAAGGTCTGTACAACAACAGCTCGGCAGTGCACCGAGAGCCAGATCAGCTCGGCTGGTGGTGTCTGCACTGACCCGTGTGGGCACCAACCTGCTAGGGGTATGTGCAAGGAGTACATCCAGAGGCTGACATCTTGCCTCAGGACACCAAAGACAGGTAACCAAACAGAGCCCTGTGGACTGGGAGCACCACCATCTAGGTTCTAGCAGTCCAACCAGGGAACCTCCGGTTCTGCAGGGAATCCTGTGGTTAGACAGAGCCCTGAGACCCACCACATCTTGGAGCTGGTGGCCTGAACAGATCACCATAGAGGACCAACAGAGGAGCCTAGGTTGCCATAAAGATCTAACAGACGAGCCCAGAGTGGTGGAGAAAAAAAAATCTGATTCTTAAGAGGTGGCAACTAGGCAGACCAGGAGGAGACAGCGGGAGGCCAATTGCAGGTCCAGCAGCAAGCCTGGAGAAGACTTGGGGCCAGACCAGCAGAGCTGAGGAGGTAATTCAGAGCCCATTAGCAGAAACCTCCCGATCTCCACCTCAGGAGCTCAGACACCTTCTATGACAGCAGCGCCAAATGCCAGGCTCACAGGAGCTTCAAACACCAACCAGTAACAGCAAGACCAACTAACTCCAGAGATAAACAGATGGCAAAAGGCAAACTTAGAAATGTTACTAACAGAAATCACAGCAATATGGCAGCATCTGAACCCAATTCGCCAACCACAGCATGTCCTGTGTACTCCAACACACCAGAAAACAAGAGTTGGATTTAAAAGCACTGGTCATGATGCTGCTAGAGGAACATAAAAAAAGACATAAACAAATCTCTTAAAGAAATGCAGGGGAACATGAACAGGGTAGAAGCCCTTACAATGCAAACACAAAATCACTTAAAGAATTCCAGGACAATATGGATCAACAGACAGAAGCCAATAAAGAGGAAATAAGAAAATCACTTAAAGAAATGCAGGAGAAATTGAATCAACAGGCAGAAGTCATGAAAGAGGAAACACAAAAATCTCTTAAAGAACTGCAAGAAAACACAAACAAACAAACGAAGAAACTGAGAAAAACCATTCAAGTTCTAAATACAGAGGTAGAAACAACTAAGAAATCAAAAAAAAGACAACTTTGGAGATAGAAAACCTTGGGAAGAAATCAGGGGTCGTAGATGCAAATATCAACAACAGAATATAAGAGATAGAGGTAAGAATCTGAGATGCTGAAGATACCATAGTAACCATTGACTCCACAGTCAAAGAAAATGCAAAATGCAAAAGGCTTATAACCCAAAACATTCAGGAAATCCAGGACATAATGAGAAGACCAAACCTAAGAATTATAGGGATAGATGAGAGTGAAGATCTACAATTTAAAGAGCCAGCAAATATCTTCAACAAAATTATGGAAGAAAACTTCCCTTACCTAAAGTGAGAGATGCCCATGAATATACAAGAAGCCTACAGAACTCCAAACATACTGGACCAGAACAGAAATACCTCCTGTCACATTATAAGCAAAACCCCAAACGTACTAAACAAAGAATATTAAAGGCAGTAAGAGAAAAAGGTCAAGTAACATATAAAGGAAGACCTATCAGAATCACACCAGACTTCTCTCCAGAGACCATGAAAGCTAAACGTCCTCGGTGGATCTCATGCAGACTCTATGAGAACACAAATGTCAGCCAAGACTACTATACCCAGCAAAACTCTCAATCAGCATAGATGGAGAAATCAAAATATTCCATGACAAGACCAAATTTACACAATATTTTTCCACTAACACAATTCTACAAAGAATAATAGGAGGAAAACTCCAATACAAGGAGGGAAACTGCACCCTAGAAAAAGCAAGATAGTAACCTTCCATCAAACTCAAAAGAAGATAAGCACTCAAAAACAAAAATAACATCAAAAATGACAAGAAAAAACAATCACTATTCCTTAATATCTCTTAACATCAATGTACTCAATTCCCCAATACAAAGACATAGACTAACAGACTGGATACTGGAACAGGACCCGACATTTTGCTGCATACAGGTAACACACCTCAGATTCAAAGACAAACACTACCTTAGAGTAAAAGGCTGGAAGACAATTTTGCAAGCAAATGATTGCAGCAAGCAATCTGGAATAGCCATTCTAATATCAGATAAAATGGACTTTCAACCCAAAGTCATCAAAAGAGACGCATAAGGTCACTTCTTGCTGGTCAAAGGAAAAATCCACCAAGAAGAACTCACAATCCTAAACATCTATGCTCCAAATGCAAGGGCACCCTCCTTCATAAAAAAAAAAACTTTATTAAAGCTCAAAGCACATATTGCGCCTAACACAATATTTGAGGGGGACCTCAACACTCCACTAACCTCAATGGACCAATCAGGAAAACAGAAACTAAACAAGGACACAGGGAAACTCATTGAAACTTTGGACCAATTGGCTTTAACAGATATACATATATATATATATATATATATATATATATATATATATATATATATAGAGAGAGAGAGAGAGAGAGAGAGAATGAGAGAACATTTCATCCTAAAGCAAAAGACTATACCATTTTCTCAGCGCCACATGGTACCTTTTCCAAAATAAACTATATAATTGGTCACAAGATAGACCTCAACAAATACAAAAAGATTGAACTAACTCCATGCCTCCTATCTGATCACCATGGAGTAACAGTGGTCCTCAATAGCAACAAAAGCAACAGAAAATCCTCAGAAACATGGAGGCTGAACAATATTCTACTCAATGAAATCTTAGTCAAGGAAGAAATAAAAAAGAAATCAAAGACTTTTTAGAATTTAATGAAAATGAAGGCATAACATACCCAAATCTATGGGACACAATGAACGCAGTGCTAAGAGGAAAACTCATAGCCTCGAGTGCCTCCAAAAAGAAACAGGAGAGAGCATGTAATAGCAAATTAATGGCACACCCGAAAGCTCTTGAACAAAAAGAAGCTACTTCCAGGAGCAGTAGAAGACAGAAAATCATCAAACTCAGGGCTGAAATCAATCAAGTTGAAACAAAGAGAACCATACAAAGAATCAACAAAACCAGGAGCTGGTTATTTGAGAAAGTCAACAAGATAGATAAACCCCTAGCCATACTTGCCAAAGGGCACAGAGACAGTATTCAAATTAACAAAATTAGAAATGAAAAGGGAGGGGCTGGAGAGATGGCTCAGTGGTTAAGAGCACTGACTGCTCTTCCAAAGGTCCTGAGTTCAATTCCCAGCAACCACATGATGGCTTACAACCGTCTGTAATGTAATCTGATGCCCTCTTCTGGGGTGTCAATGTACTGACATATAATAAATAAATAAATAAATAAATAAATAAATAAATAAATCTTTAAAAAAAGAAATGAAAAGGGAGATATAACAACAGATACTGAGGAAATTCAAAAGATCATCAGATCCTACTACAAAAGCCTATACTCAACACAACTGGAGAATCTGGAGGAAATGGACAATTTCCTAGACAGATACCAACTACCAAAATTAAATCAGGATTAATTAGAACAGGTAACCCCTAGAGAAATAGAAGGGGATATAGAAAGTCTTCCAACCAAAAAAAGTACGGGACCAGATGGTTTTAGTGCAGAATTGTATCAGACCTTCAAAGAAGACCTAATACCAATACTCTTCAAACTATTCCACAAAAGAGAAACAGAAGAACACTACCCAACTCATTCTACGAAGCCAAAATTACCATGATACCAAAACAACACAAAGATCCAACTAAGAAAGAGAACTTCAGACAAATCTCCCTTAAGAACATTGATGCAAAAATACTCAATAAAATTCTTGAAAACCCATTCCAAGAACACATCAAAGCGATCATTCACCATGATCAAGTTGGCTTCATCCCAGGGATACAGGAATGGTTCAATATACATAAATCCATCAACGCAATCCACTACATAAACAAACTCAAAGAAAAAAAACACATGGTCATCTCATTGGATGCTAAAAAAGCATTTGACATAATTCAGCAACCTTTCATGCTAAAAGTCCTGGAAAAAACAGGAATTCAAGGCCCATACCTAAACACATTAAAAGCAATTTACAGCAGACTGGTATCCAACATCAAAGTGAATGGAGTGAGACTTGAAGCAATCCCACTAAATTCAGGGAATAGACAAGGCTGCCTCCATCACCATATCTTTTTATATCTAGAGGTACTAGCTAGAGCAATTTGACAGCATAAGGAAGTCAAAGGGATACAAATTGGAAAGGAAGAAATCAAACTATCACTATTCACAGATGATATGATAGTATACATAAGTGACCCAAAAAACTTCACCAGAGAACTCCTACAACTGATAAACAACTTCAGCAAAGTGGCTGATTATAAAATCAACTCAAGCAAATCAATAGCCTTCCTATTCTCAAAGGATAAGCAGGCTGAGAAAGAAATTAGGGAAATGACACCATTCACAATACAAACAATATAAAGTATCTTGGTGTAACTCTAACCAAACAAGGGAAAGATTTATATGACAAAAACTTCAGGTCTCTGAAGAAGGAAATGGAAGAAGACTTCAGAAATTGGAAAAATCTTCCATTCTCATGGGTTGGCAGGATGAATATAGTTAAAATGTCAATCTTGCCAAAAGCAATATATAGATTCAATGCAATCCCAATCAAAATCCCAACTCAATTTTTCATAGAGTTAGAAAGAGCAATTCTCAAATTCATCTGGAATAACAAAAAATCCAGGATAGCTAAAACTGTCATCAACAGTAAAAGAATTTCTGGGGGAATCAGTATCCTGGACCTCAAGCAAAACTAGAGGAGTAGTGTTAAAAACTTCATGGTATTGGTGCAGTGACAGGGAGGTTGATCAATGGAATAGAATTGAAGACCCAGAATTGAACCCACACATCTATGGCAAATTGATCTTCAACAAAGGAGCTGAAAACATCCAGTGGAAAAAAGATAGCCTTTTCAACAAATGGTGCTGGCTCAATTGGAGGTCAACATGCAGAAGAATGAGAATTGATCCACTATTATCTCCTTGTACTAATCTCAAATCCAAGTGGATCAAGGACCTCCACATAAAATCAGATACACTAAAATTAATAGAAAAGAAACTGGGGAAGACCCTTGAGGACATTGGCTCAGGGGGAAAGTTCCTGAACAGAACACTAATTGTTTATTCTCTAAGATCAAGAATTGACAAATGGGACTTCATAAAATTACAAAGTTTCTGTAAGGCAAAAGACACTGTCAAAGGGACATATCGGCAACCAACAAATTGGGAAAAGATCTTCACCAACCCTACATCTGACAGAGGGCTAATATCCAATGTATACAAAGAACTCAAGAAGTTAGACACCAGAAAACCAAATAATCTTATCCAAAAATGGGGTATGGAGCTAAACAAAGACTTTTCACCTGAAGAAATTCGGATGGCTGAGAAATACCTTTAAAAAATGTTCAACAACTTTAGTCATTAGAGAAATGCAAATCAAAACAACCCTGAGATTTCACCTCATACCAGTCAGAATGGCTAATATTAAAAACTCAGGAAACATCAGGTGTTGGCGAGGATGTGGAGAAAGAGGAACACTCCTCCACTGCTGGTGGGACTGCAAGCTGGTACAACCACTCTGGAAATCAGTCTGGCGGTTCCTCAGAAAACTGGGCAGGATACTTTCGGAGGACTCAGCCATACCACTCCTGGGCATATACCCAGAAGATTCCTCAGCATGCCTTAAGGATACATTCTCTACTATGTTCATAGCAGCCTTATTTATAATAGCCAGAAGCTGGAAAAACCCAGATGTCCCTCAACGGAAGAATGGATACAAAAAATGTGGTATACATACACAATGGAGTTCTATTCAGCCATTAATGGATTCATGAAATTCTTACAGAAATGGATGGGCTGGAGAACATCATACTAAGTGAGGTAACCCAGTCTCAAAAGAATACCCATGGTATGCACTTACTGATAAGTGGATATTAGCCTAGAATCTTGGGACTCCAAAGACACAATCTACATACCAAATGATGTCTGACAAGAAGAAAGGAGTGGACACTGGTGCTGGAAAGGATCAAAGCATCAGTGTAGGGGAATACCAGAACAGGGAAGTGGGAAGGGGTGGATGGGGGAACAAGGGGTTGGAAAAGGGCATGTGGGACCTTTGGGGGGCAGGGAACCAGAAAAACAGAAATGAAATGTAAATATAGAATATATCCAATAAAATAGACAAAAAAAGAATTGGACAGTATTTCTACAGATATTCCTCATGCACAGTGGTTCTGTGGAACTTCCAAATCAGAATACAAAAGTATCAATAATTAAATTAACTATTGTAAGTGTTACATTGAGGCTGCCTGTATGACATAGAGGAAGGTAAATCCCATTGCTGGGATATATTTAGAAAACATGTCTTCAATTATTATTTTCAATGTATTTATCTGCGAAAAGGGATGTGGGGGGAAAGAGGCTCAAAATGTCAATAAAATAATTTTTATTCATTTAAATATATATTTGTGTCCTTTCCTATTAATTGATGTTTAATTAATTATGAATAAAATTAACTTAGGCCAAGTTAAACAATTTATTTTTCTTGTAATCATTTTGCTATTAAGTAAATGATGTGAATAACAAAACATGGTCCCATGTGTATGAATATTCTATACATAAGTGATCAAAAGTCAAATTTTAATAAACCATGAATTTGTATTTATTGTTTGAGATTCTTTTTACATAATTTTGTTCATTCTGTGAAAACTTCACATAGAGATCTTTAGTAAGCATAGTTTTAGTTTGGGCAGACATGTCTAGAGAAAAATACTGAAGGGCATTTTATCTCAGAGTAAAATTAGCTCCATAAATAACTGACAGAGAGACACAGCAAAGGGTTGCAAAAATGTTCTTTGCTGGCAAAAGTCTGCCTGGATCTTGACAACTTATCCTTTGATTATCGTTGCATTTTGTGAATATCAAAGTCTTTTGATTCCATCAAGAATCATGTTGGCCAGCTGGGTGGTGGTGGCACACACCTTTAATCCCAGCACTTGGGAGGCAGAGACAGTCAGATTTCTGAGTCTGAGGCCTACCTGGTCTACAGAGTGAGTTCCATGACATCCAGGGCTACACAGAGAAACCCTGTCTCGAAAAAAACCACACACACACACACACACACACACACACACACTCACACACACACACAAAAGAATCATGTTAGCCACCATTTGTCTTCTACTATGTAGTTATATTAGCTAAATCTGTGGTGAAGACACATGGAATATGCTATATTTATATCATTATCAAAGAAGGGCACCAAGTTCCATGATTGCTTCAATCTTAAGAGGCTCCCCAAGTGTAGAGTGGTGATACCTGATGATCTTACATGCCACAAAATACCATCTCCATAAAGAAAGAAGTCCACATTATCTGATACCAACAACCATTCTAGAAACTGAGAATAAGGCCATGTACTCTATCACCCTGATTCAATGTCACAGTGTCAGGTAACATGGAGATACCTGAAGAATATAATCTGGAGTATTAAATCCAGATATTACTCTCATGTGACTGCTGATCTTATCATACCTCTTATCAAAGGTTAACCATGGGGGTCAATGTTGACTATTTATAAGAATTTCATATTCCATATCTACCTTTTTATGTGTCTATAAAAAAACTCAAAATTTCGACTCTGAAAAACACTGTTGTAGAATTAGGAGTGTCTATGACAATCTCATGTACCTCAAATTAGAGATTTAACTGGTTCATTTTAAGGAATAGTGATTAGAAAATCTACAGTTCTATTGGCTCACACTACCTATACACTGGAATGTTTCTGTCCAGGTCCCAAGTTGGTCCAATAACTTCTATCCAATGGTGGAGATTCAGATCCTTGAGCTATTATAGAAGTAATCCTCAGGTGTGGTCAGAAGTCAGTGATCCCTTGAAATTCCTGGGTTTAGGAGAGGGAGTCTGAGAATCTCTGTGGAGTAACATTGCACCTGACACAAGCTCACACTTCAGACCATGTTGTGTGCTGTGTTCGAGGACCTGAGAATCCTGAGGCAATTGGTACAACATACAGATTTCAGTAAATGGGGGTGTGGGCAGAATTGTGACAATGGAACAAAGGAGAATCAGGAGAATGTTGGGTCACTTACTTTCTTGAAGGGGTCTCCCAGAAACAAACCTTGTGGGATGAGCTAGGTTCTGTGATCCGCCCCCCCGGGACAATTTTGTTTGAGAATGCTATGAAAACCCAAGTATCAAGATGGAATACCTGGCACTTCAAGTTTCTGTTAAGATCTCCCACAGTGGGAGGAAGTGACTGAGAGAGTGGCAGTGAGTGGGATGTGAACAAACAAAAAGTAAGTTGAATAATGAAAGAAGAAATCCCAGGTTTCTTAGACATACAAGATCTAGAGAAGCCTGTTAACAGGCCCTGTTCACAATTATACGCACAGAAAAGCATAACATGGGGCAATATCACTGTTACTGTTATGATTCTGCTTGATGGTCATACCACAGTGACACACTGGATCTGGGGATGACAGGGGAGAAGAGACTTCTCCAAGCCAGGAACTTCCTTGAGGAAAGGAGGATGTTCATGGTGGTGTTTCCTCTTCAAATAACAGAAAAGGGGGTCAATGTTTACTTTATAATTCCATTTAACATTTTTTCTTTTTATCTCCTAAGTGTCGACAAAATTCAGCATCCTTTCATGCTAAAAGTCTTGGAAAGAGCAGGAATTCAAGGCCCATACCTAAACATAGTAAAAGCAATCTACAGCAAACCAGTAGCCAACATCAAAATAAATGGAGAGAAACTTGAAGCATTCCCACTAAAATCAGGGACTAGACAAGGCTGCCCTCTCTCTCCATATCTTTTCAATATAGTACTTGAAGTTCTAGCAAGAGCAATTAGACAACATAAGGAAGTCAAAGGGATACAAATTGGAAAGGAAAAAGTGAAACTATCATTATTTGCAGACGATATGATAGTTTACCTAAGCGACCCAAAAAACTCCACCAGAGAACTTCTACAGCTGATAAACAACTTCAGCAAAGTGTGGCAGGCTAAAAAATTAACTCAAGCAAGTCAGTGGCCTTCTTGTACTCAAAGGACAAGCAGGCAGAGAAAGAAATTAGGGAAATAACACCCTTCACAATAGCCACAAACAACATAAAGTATCTTGGCGTAACTCTAACCAAACAAGCAAAAGATCTGTACAACAGGAACTTCAAGTCCTTGAAGAAAGAAATCGAAGAAGACCTCAGAAGATGGAAAAATATTTCTTGCTCCTGGATTGGCAGGATTAATATAGTAAAAATGGCCATCTTGCCAAAAGCAATATACAGATTCAATGCGATCCCCATCAAAATCCCAACTCAATTCTTCATAGATCTAGAAAGAGCAATTCTCAAATTCATCTGGAGCAACAAAAAACCCAGGATAGCTAAAACTATTCTCAACAATAAAAGGACTTCTGGGGGAATCAATATCCCTGACCTCAAGCAGTACTACAGAGCAATTGTGTTAAAAACTGCATGGTATTGGTATAGCAACAGGCAAGCAGATCAATGGAACAGGATTGAAGACCCAGAAATTAACCCACAGACTTATGGTCACTTGATCTTTGATAAAGGAGCCACAACCATCCGGTGGAATAAAGATAGCCTTTTCAACAAATGGTGCTGGTTCAACTGGAAGTCAACATGCAGAAGAATGCGAATTGACCCACTCTTATCTCTTTGCACTAAGATCAACTCCAAGTGGATCAAGGACCTCCACATAAAACCAGACACACTGAAACTATTAGAAAAGAAACTTGGGAAGACCCTGGAGGACTTGGGCACAGGGGAAAAGTTCCTGAACAAAACACCAATAGCTTATGCTCTAAGATCAAGAATCGACAAATGGGACCTCATAAAATTACAAAGTTTCTGCAAAGCAAAGGACACTGTCAGAAGGACAAAACGGCAACCAACAAAGTGGGAAAAGATCTTCACCAACTCCACATCCGACAGAGGGCTAATATCCAATATATACAAAGAACTCAAGAAGTTAGACCGCAAAGAAACAAATAACCCTATCAAAAAATGGGGCACAGAGCTAAACAAAGAATTTTCACCAGAAGAAATTCGAATGGCCGAGAAACACCTTAAAAGATGTTCAACATCATTAGTCATCAGGGAAATGCAAATCAAAACAACCCTGAGATTCCACCTCACACCAGTCAGAATGGCTAAGATTAAAAACTCAAGAGACAACAAGTGCTGGCGAGGATGTGGAGAAAGAGGAACACTCCTCCACTGTTGGTGGGATTGCAAAATGGTAAAACCGCTCTGGAATTCAGTTTGGTGGTTCCTCAGAAAATTGGCCATGTCACTTCCAGAGGTCCCTGGAATACCACTCCTGGGCATATACCCAGAGGATTCCCCTGCATGCAATAAGGACACATGCTCCACTATATTTATAGCAGCCTTGTTTATAATAGCCAGAACTTGGAAGGAGCCCAAATATCCTTCAAAGGAGGAATGGATTCAGAAAATGTGGTATATTTATACAATGGAATACTACTCAGCAATTAAAAATAATGAATTCATGCAATTTGTAGGTAAATGGTTAGACCTGGAAAATATCATCCTGAGTGAATTAACCCAATCACAAAAGAATGCACATGAAATGCAATCACTGATAAGTGGATATTAATGAGCCCAGAAGCCCTAAATACTCAAGACACTAATAGCAAGTCAAATGATTCCCAAGAAGAAGAAAGGAGAGGACCCTGGGCCTGTAAAGATTGCATCCAGTTTAGTAAAGAAACCGAGGGGGGAGGGGGAATGATTGAGGAACAGTTGGGGGGGAGAGGAACTATAGGAATTATGGTGGGTGGGAACTGGGAAAGGGGAAAGCCTTTGGAATGTAAACATAGAATATAGAAAATAAAAAAATTAAAAAAAAACAAAAAAAACAAAAAAACAAACACAAACAAACAAACAAACAAACAACAGCATCACCCTGTCAGCCACTTCCTGCTTGGTGGTGACCTCAGTAGTGCATGTGACCCTTCAGAGAAACTCACAACAGGTTTATAACAAGCTAAAGTTCATGAAGGAAAAAGAGAAGCTCTTTGAGCCTATATTTATACAGAATATATGGACTGGGCATCCTGATCTCACTTCACCTTGGGTCTGGTGACCACCAATGAGAGATAGAGGTTCATATGCTTTGACTATTACTTGAGTAGCTTCCATCTGTAGTCAGTGCCAAGTGACCAAATGGAGCTCCTGGACTCAGGTGAGAAATACCTAGCATTTGATTTGAATGATAACACCATTGACACAGGATCCCAGGAAATGGCCTGATGTGTGATGTGTGAGTGAGCCAGGTCTCTTGAACATAATATACAAGAATGTATGATAGAGCTGGATTATGCACAGAAACCTGGATGGAAAATAACCTTGGATATCAAGCATCCTGGGGAAAATTGTCTTTGTGTGTCCTTCTGCAATTGTCAGTCTACTTAAGTATCATTTTTAAGTGTGAAATCTGTCCAACTCTCCAAGTGATATGGCACTTCTTTGAAGGGTTATTTCATAATCCCACCTTCTGGGATTATTGAAGTTTATTGATCTCCTCAGAAATTCTTATAATAATTCAGTGTGTGGAGTCCCTAGGATCCAATAAGTATGTTATACTTACAGAAGGAAATACAGAATCTGGGACAGAGGGTCACAAATAGAACACAATAGTAAGACAAATTTACCATCCTTTCTTTGACAAGGCTGGATGCAGTGTGATATAACTGCTACTCTTACAACTTTGCTGTGTAAGCAGAGCACACTGTAGTGATGTCAGTTCACTAATGGTCACAATACTCATACAAATTTCTTCAGCCTCAGCCTCTGCTGGAGGCAGTAAGGGCTTTTTAGATTCAACAGGCTGATTTCTCCTACCCTACATGTCTACCACAGCAAACCTACTTTTTCAGTCTTTCCCAGTCCTGTGGTGATCTCAGGTGGGAATGTGATGATCCACTGTGTCTCATCACAACTGTATGATTGATTCATTCTGACTGGGAAAGATCTGAAGTTCTTTAAGCCCCAAATGATAAAGTGTATTCACAGTGGGCAATCACAGGCTCTGTTCACTGAGATCTCTGTGGCATATAGCAAGAACAAGCCCCCTTTAGATGTTATGGATACTATAGATATATTCCACATGTGTTTACAGAGGCCATTAACCCTCTGGAGATACATGTTTCAGGCGAGGACATCTCATTTATTTAATTATGATTTCATACCTAAAACAATTTGTCATAAGCCTTGGTGCTGCCAGGAGGGTTCTAGGAAGAGTGCCTTCAGAAAGTTCCAGAATATTAAGGCCCAAAGAATTACAGGCAGTGCCATAGTCACCACAGGTTGAGAGGAGGCATAGACTGCAAGATGCAGCTAGATGACTTATTATCTATTCTCCTTCCAGGATTGTTAATAAAGTCCTCCATGCTGAGCCAGCAAGGCCCTGTCCTGGCACCTGGAGAGAACCTGACACTGCAGTGCTCCTTTGAGATCAGTTATAAAAGATGTGATCTATCCAAAGAAGGTAGAAATGACCAACTACAGCTTTCTGTCAGTCACTCACAGACTGGACAGTATCATGCCAACTTCATGTTAGGTTCTGTGGATTACTCTATTGCTGGCCAGTATAGATGCCATGGGTGCAGACAGAATTTCTTTTGAATATTCATCACACCATGACCCTTTGGACATCATTGTCACAGGTTAAAAAAATGTAATACATTCAGTAGGAAATCAAGTTGGCACAGACTAAGCTGAGGGAAGACCTAGAACATGTAGAAGATGGTGAACATCCTAGGGTGGAATAAACTTCAGAGATCTCAGTGTCCTAGAGACAAAGTGGGTGAGGGATTGTATGTGAATATTTAGAATGGATACTGAAATAGAACCTCAGAACTGTGACTGTAGCTCCTCACTCATGTTTCTCTTTTCCAGGACACCCGATCTCTCAGTTCATTCAAGCACCAGGAGAGAATGTGACCCTTCTCTGTCAATCATCAGTCCTAATGGACAGCTTTTTTTCTATTCAAGGAAGGTGTTGTCCTTCCCTAAATGCATCAAAGGTTAAAGTCTCAAGATCAACAATATGAGGAAGAATTCTTCCTGAGTGCTGTGACCCTAGTCCTTGAGGGACCATTTGCTTTGGTCCTCAAAGCTCATCTTCTGAACTGCTGTCACACTCCAGTGTTCCAGTGTAGATCAAAGTCTCAAGTGAGGTGATTTGGACCTGTGTGACCTTTTAAAGTAAACCAGGATACTTGACCTATGAATTTCTTGGCTGTGATAGTAGTATATTTACCCTAAGGAGAGCTGCTATGTATTCATATATTAAGACATTACTGGGGCATCTTTAGGTGCAACTTCAATCTCTGCACTCAGGAGGGTAAAGAAACAGGTGTGCCTGTGTGAATGTGAAAACGCTCTTGTCTAAAAAGAATGTTCTGCGATAGACAGTGCTACATAATGAGACTCTGTGTTTAAAACAATTGGACAAGTAAACTTGGATTGTCTATCAATGACCACATCTCCCTTTCCTTGGTAATCTAGAAGATGCCAGAGAGGAAGTTGGAATGTATCTTAGAGATGCTACAGTGTATATGTAATACTGAGAAGAGATGAATTAATTGGGCAACATTCCACACTTCATCCACCAACCTATTTCTGATAGTCTGTTGGACCCCAAAGATCATTCCAATAGAAGTTGTTAAAATATTCAGTCTAGGGATGTTGTTCCATCCAGATACACAAAAACTCTGACTCCATGAGTCTTCATTCCCACATCTGCTTGAATGGTAAACAATCTTCTAGTAATCAATGAGAGATGCCCACATGATTCCCTGAAACCCAGAAGCTTGGAGACCTGGACACAATAGATGTTTCTTGATCGACAGTGATATTGAGGATCAAGCCTAGTGAGAAGCACATAAATTGAGAGCAGGGTAAATTCTCCTGATCTTCCCATTCAATTGCATCAGGATATAAAACACATCTCTTTTTTCCCATAGTGTCTGACCACAGAAGTATAATCATGAAGTCAAATGCAGACTAGGTCTATGAGAATCAAGTTAGTTATGGGGTTGATGCATTCTTACCTGGAGAGTTTGTTATAGACAGGCCAGCTCCTGGGTGGTTCTCAGTTCCTATAATGAGAGATCCCTGGCATTGATATTAAGTTCCTTTTAGTGATGATATTATCTGTATGAAGTACTTACAGAGGAATCCCTAGAAAATCCTCTTCTTGACAGCCAAGATTTTTTTCTCAATCTTGTATAAGTGAGCACATTTATTTCCTGAGCTACTGACTTTTATACCATTATCAGAAATAAAATATAGTGATTTAAACAATTGTTGTTTCGAAGATACAATGACAATTGTAAGCTATGCATAATATGCAAGATCAATATCTATGACTAATTTCATTTGTCAAACTTCTAAGGAATGCAGAGTGTCTCACTGACTGAAGGAGAGTCCCAATTTTTCAGGAACTGAAAGACACATGGGGTTTCAGGAACCATGTGCTTCAAACTGAAAAACTTATGACACATGCCTTTAAAGGAATATAGACTAACAGGACTGCATGAGTCCCTGCAATCTTCCCCTAGGTTTTTCCACCTTCACAAGGGAAAACATCAATGACTCTATATTGTTGAGTTTTAAGGAATCAGGCGTATTTTGAATGCATGAGCATTTGTGATCCCAAACTATTGTGTTTTATGGATAACTGTCAGTAAGGAGAATTCTCAGTCATGTAGCTGGTTGGAAATTATGGCATCTGATCATCGTCATGCAATTTTTGCCTTCTATACCTTCTTTGTCCAGAACCTCATCCTTGGATCCCCAGGATCATCACACAGTGGAGAATCTCACTAGGATTGGTATGGATGGCTTAGTCCTTATGGTCCTTGGAATTCTGTTGTTTGAGGCATGTCAAGCTGGTGTAAGAATCAACATGAACCCTGTCTCAAAAAACCAAAAATAAAGTTTCAAAATGAAGGTATATGGCATACAAGAGAGACAGAAATGCATTGTATGTAGTTCCAGTGACTAGAAAATAAATACAAGATTTCAGCGTGGATTTTCAAGAAAATACATTGCTCATGTTAGAGAACAACTCTCAGGGAACAAATCAGGATGGAGTGTGAAATGAGTGGAAAAGGAAGGGTCTGGCTGAGGGTGTGGAGAGCACTTTTCCCACCAAATTCAATTTATTTTTATTGATTTTCCTGTGGGCATTTCTTGTCCAATATATCCCCTTTTCTTACCACATAATATATGGGAAGATTTTTCACAGTTAACCAGGGGTGGGTACCCAACTTTTTAAAATGTTTGGGTTGGATTGCTTTCTTGTACTATTTTGAATGAATATCAAGGTACTCATATATTGGGAAACAATTCAACCCAAGGATTCCAGCTATAGCACGCATTGGCATATATACCCATAATACCACAAGGATATTACCTCAACATGTTTTCTTTTTTTCTACATTCTTTGTTTACATTCTAAAGGCTTTCCCCTTTCCCAGTTTCCCCCTCACCATATGTCCCATAAGTCTTCTCCCCCCCCACCTGCCTATTCCCCAGTGACGCCCCACCACCACCACCATTTCTGGTACTCTCCTACAAAACTGGATCCTGGCTTTTCAGGACCAGGGTGCTCTCCTTCCTTCTTCTGGGGAATCTTTTGACTTGCTAATTATGCCTTGAGTACTTAGAACTTCTGGGCTCATTAATATACAATTATTGCATTTCATGTGTATTCTTTTGTGATTGGGTTAGCTCACTTAGGATGATATTTTCCAGATCCAAACATTTGCCTACAAATTGCATGAGTTCATTACTTTTAATTGCTGAGTACTACTCCATTGTATAAATATACCACATTTTCTGTATCCATTCCTCCTTTGAGGGACATCTGGGCTCCTTCCAACTTGTGGCTATTATAAATAAGGCTGCTATGAACATAGTGGAGCATGTGTCTTTATTGTATTCAGGGTAATAGTCTAGGTATATGCCCAGGAGTGGTATAACAGGGTCCTCTGGAAGTGTCATGCCCAATTTTCTGAGAAACCGCCAGACTGATTTCCAGAGCGGTTGTACCATCTTGCACTCCCACCAACAGTGGAGGAGTGTTCCTCTTTCTCCACGTCTTTGACAGCACCTATTGTCTCTTGAGTTTTTAATCCTAGCAATTCTGACTGGTGTGAGGTGGAATCTCAGGGTTGTTTTGATTTGCATTTTCCTGATGAAAAATGATGTTGAACATTTCTTAAGGTGCTTCTCAGCCCTCTGAATTTCTTCTTTGTTTAGCTCTGTACCCCATTAAAATAGGGTTATTTGGTTCTTTGGGATCCTCATTCTTGAGTTCTTTGTATATATTGGATATTAGCCCTCTGTCGGATGTGGCGTTGGTGAAGATCTTTTGCCAATTTCTTGGTTGCCCTTTGGTCCTTCTGACAGTGTCTTTTGCCTTACAGAAACTTTGTAATTTTATGAGGTCCCATTTGTCAATTCTTGAACTTAGAGCATAAGCTATTGGTGCTCTGTTCAGAAACTTTCCCCTGTGCCCATGTACTCCAGGGTCTTCCCCAGTTTCTTTTCTATTAGTTTCAGTGTGTCGGGATTTATGTGGAGGTTCTTGATCCACTTGGAGTTTATCTTAGTACAAGGAGATAAGAGTGGGTCAATTCCCATTCTTCTGCATGTTGACCTTCATTTGAACCAGCACCATTTGTTGAAAAGGCTATCTTTTTTCCACTGGATGGTTGTAGCTCCTTTATCAAAGATCAAGTGACCATATCTCTGTGGGTTCATTTCTGGGTCTTCAATTGTATTCCATTGATCTACTTGCCTGTCTCTGTACAAATACCATGCAGTTTTAAAGACAATTGTTCTGTAGTACTGCTTGAGGTCAGGGATATTGATTCCCCCAGAAGTCCTTTTATTGTTCAGAATAGTTTTAGTTGTCCTGGGTTTTTTGTTACTCCAGATGAATTTGAGAATTGCTCTTTTGAGATCTATGAAAATTTGTTTTGGGAATTTAATGAGGATTGCATTGAATCTGTAAGATTGCTTTTGGCAAGATGGCCATTTTTACTATATTGATCCTGCCAATACAAGAGCATGAACTACTTTTCCATCTTCTGAGGTCTTCTTCGATTTCTTTCTTCAAGGACTTGAAATTCCTGTCATACAGATCTTTCACTTGTTTGGTTAGAGTCACACCAAAATATTTTATATTGTTTGTGGCTATTGTGAAGTGTGTTATTTCCCTAACTTCTTTCTCAGCCTGCTAGTCCTTTGAGTACAGGAAGGCTACTGATTTGCGTTAGTTGATTTTATAACCGACCACTTTGCTGAAGTTGTTTGTCAGCTGTAGGAGATCTCTATTGGAGTTTTTTGAGTGACTTAAATATACTATCATACCATTTGCAAATAGTGATAGTTTGACTTCTTCCTTTCCAATTTGTATCCCTTTGACTTCCTTATGTTGTTGAATTGCTGCTCTCCCTAGAACTTCAAGTACTATATTGAAAAGATATGGATAGAGAGGGAAGCGTTGTCTAGTCCCTTATTTTAGTGGGATTGCTTCAAGTTTTTCTCCATTTAGTTTGATGTTGGCTACTGGTTTGCTGTATATTGATTTTACTATTTTTAGGTATGGGCTTTGAATTCCTGTTCTTTCCAGGACATTTAGCAAGAAAGGATGCTGAATTTTGTCAAATGATTTTTCAGCATGTAATGCGATGACCATGGGATTTTTTCTTTTAGTTTGTTTATGTAGTGAATTACATTGATGGATTTCTGTATATTGAACCATCCCTGCATTCCTGGGATGAAGCCTACTTGATCATGGTGAATGATCATTTTGATGTGCTCTTGGATTCTATTGGCAAGAATTTTATTTAGTATTTTTGCATCGATATTCATAAGGGAGAATGCTCTGAAGTTCTCTTTCTTTGTTGGATCTTTGTGTGGTTTTGGTATCAGCATAATTGTGGCTTCATAGAATGAGTTGGGCAGTGTTCCTTCTGTTTCTATTTTGTGGAATAGTTTGAAGAGTATTGGTGTTAGCTCTTCTTTGAAGGGCTGATAGAATTCTGCACTAAAACCATCCAGTCCTGTACTTTTTTTTGGTTTAGAGTCTTTCTATAAACCCTTCCATTTCTCTAGGGGTTATGGGACGGTTTAGCTGATCTAATTGATCCTGATTTAAATTTGGTATTTGGTATCTGTCTAGGAAAATGTCCATTTCCTCAAGATTCTCCAGTTGTGTTGAGTATAGGCTTTCTGTTAGGATCTGATGATTTTTTGAATTTCCTCAGTTTCTGTTGTTACATCCCCCTTTTCATTTCTAATTTTGTTAATTTGTATACTGTCTCTATGCCCATTGGTAGTCTGGCTAAGGGTTTATCAATCTTGATGGTTTTCTCAAAGAACCAGCTCCTAGTTTTGTTGATTTTTTGTATGGTTCTCTTTGTTTCTCCTTGATTGATTTCAGCCCTTAGTTTGATGATTTCCTGTCTTCTACTTTTCCTGGGTGAATTAACTTCTTTTAGTTCCAGGGCTTTCAGATGTGCCATTAAGCTGGTAGTGTATGCTCTCTCCAGTTTCTTTTTTGAGGCACTCAGGGCTATGAGTTTTCCTCTTAGCACTGCTTTCATTGTGTCCCATAGATTTGGGTAGGTTGTACCTTTATTTTCATTAAACTCTAAAAAGTCTTTGATTTTGTTCTTTATTTCTTCCTTGACCAAGGTGTCATTGAGTATTGTTCACTTTCCATGTGTATGTGGGCTTTCTGTTGTTTTTGTTGGTATTGAAGACCACTCTTACTCCATAGTGATCTGATAGGAGGCATGGGGTTAGTTTGATCTTGTATTTGTTGACATCTGTCTTGTGACCAATTATACGATCGATTTTTGAGAACATACCGTTCAGTGCTGAGAAAAAGGTATATTCTTTTGCTTTAGGATCAAATGTGTTATATATATATATATATATATATATATGTATATATATATATACCCACACACATACATACATATATGTTAACATATATACACACACATAACATATATGTATATACATATATGTTAACACATATATACATACATAACATATATGTATATACATATATGTTAACATATATAACATATATGTATGTGTGTATGTGTGTGTATATATATATGTATATGTGTATATATATATATATATATATATATATATATATGTTAAACCCAATTGGTCTAAAGTTTCAATTAGCTTCACTGTGTCCCCCTTTAGTTTCTGGTTTTCTGATTGGTCCATTGAGGAGAGTGGAGTGTTGAAGTCACCCAAAATTATTGTGTTAGGTGCAATGTGTGCTTTAAGCTTTAGTAAAGTTTGTTTTATGAATGCCCTTGCATTTGGAGCATAGATGTTCAGTATTGAGAATTATTTTGGTGGATTTTCCCTTTGACCAGCAAGAAGTGACCTTCCGTGTCTCTATTGATGACTTTAGGTTGAAAGTCAATTTTATCTGATATTATAATGGCTACTCCGGCTTGGTTCCTGAGACCATTTGCTTGTAAAATTGTCTTCCAGCCTTTTACTCTAAGGTAATGTTTTTCTTTGACACTGAGATGTTTTTCCTGTATGCAGCAAAATGTAGGGTCCTGTTTCCATATCCAGTCTGTTAGACTATGTCCTTTATTGGGGGAATTGAGTCCATTGATGTTAAGAGATATTAAGGAATAGTATTATTGCCTCCTGACATTTTTGAGTTTTTTTTATATTTGAGAGGTTATCTTCTTTTGGGTTTAATGAGAGGAGGTTTCAATCTTGCTTCTTCCTGGCTGTAGTTTCCCTTCTTGTGTTGGAGTTTTCCCCCTATTATCCTTTGTAGGGCTGGGTTTGTGGAAAGATAACATACAAATTTGGTTTTGTCATAGAATACCTTGGTTTCTCCATCTATGGCAATTGGGAGTTTTGCTGGTTATAGTAGTTTTCACTGAAATTTGTGTTCTCTTAGAGTCTGCATGATATCTGCCCAGGATCTTCTAGCTTTCGTGGTCTCAGGTGAGAAGTCTTGTGTGATTCTGATAGGTCTTCCTTTATATGGTTCTTGGCATTTTCCTCTTACTGCCTTTAATATTCTTTCTTTGTTTAGCACATTTGGGGTTTTGATTATTATGTGATGGGAGATATTTCTGTTCTGGTCCAGTCTTTTTGGAGTTCTGTAGGCTTCTTGTATATTCATGGGCATCTCTCTCTTTAGGTTGGGGAAGTTTCCTTCCATAATTTTGTGGAAGATATTTGCTGGCTCTTTACATTGTAAATCATTCCTCTCATCTGTACCTATAATCCTTAGGTGTGGTCTTCTCATTGTGTCCTGGATTTTCTGGATGTTTTGGGTTACAAGCTTTTTGCATTTAGCATTTTCTTTGACTGTTGAATCAATGGTTTCTATGGTATCTTCAGAATCTGAGATTCTTTCTTTTATCTCTTGTATTCTATTGTTGATATTTGCATCAATGGCCCCTGATTTCTTCCCAAGGTTTTCTATCTCCAAAGTTGTCTCCCTTTGCGATTTCTTAGTTGTTTCTACTTCTGTTTTTAGGTCCTGGATCTCAGATCTTTTACTTCCTTGTTTATGTTTTCATGTAATTCTTTAAGAGATTTTTCTGTTTCCTCTTTCATAACTTCTACTTGTTGATCCATATTCTCCTGTATTTCTTTAAGTGATTTTTGTATTTCCTCCTTATTGGCTTCTATTTTTTGATCCATATTCTCCTGAATTTCTTTAAGTGATTTTTGTGTTTGCCTTTAGGGTTCTAACTTTTGATCCATTTTCTCCTGTATCTCTTTTAGAGATTTATTTATGTGTTCCGCTACCAGCATCCTGACCAGTGATTTTAGATCCAAATCTTGTTTTTCTGGTGTGTTGGGGTATCCAGGGCTTCCTGTTGTTGGCGAACTGGGTTCAGATGCTGTCATGCTTCCTTGATTTCTGTTAGTAATGTTCCTACGTTTGCCTTTTACCAGCTGGTTATCTCTCGCGTTATCTGGCCTTGTTGTCACTGTCTGGTGTTTGAACCTCCAGTGAGGCTGGCCCACCTGTTGGTTCTCTACTGATGACCCGGTAGCAAGATGGAGACTGCTGCTGCGAGTGCTGAGAGGACCTCAGGGTAGGCGGTTCTTAACAGAGTTGGTGCATGACCCAGTGGCCGCAGAGATGTCCCGCGGAGCCGCCCTGGCACTGGCCACTGGCAAGAGCCTGGCAAGTTTCCACCAGAGCGATGGTAGTCACAGATTAAGTCTGGATACCTGGGCCTCTCAACTGGTGACCCGGAAGCAAGATGGAGACCGCTGGTGCAGGGGCCTGGGAGGACCACGAGGCAGGCAGCTCCCAGCAGCATTGGTGCATGGCCTAGTGGCTGTGGAGATGTCCCGCTGGGCCGTTCCCGCACTGGCTACTGGCGAGAGCCTGGCATGTTTCCACCCGAGCGATGGTAGTCACAGATTAAGTCTGCATATCTGGGCCTCTCTACTGGTGATCCTGTGGCAAGATGGAGACTGCTGGTGCAAGGGGTCAACATATTTTCATAGTTAATATTTATACAAAATAGCCAGAAACTGAAAGCAAACAACATGTCTTTCAACTGAAGAATGGAAAAAGCTAATGTGGTATGATTACTCAATATAGCATTACTCATCTATTAGTAAAAGGTCATAATGAATTTTGCAGGCAAATAGATGGAACTATAAAAAGACATTCTGAGTGAGGCAACCTAGATCCAGAATGAAAAGTATGATTTGTACTCACTTAATGGTGATATTAGCATTATATACGGGCAATCACATTACAATCTTCATGCCTAGAGTAATCAGATAAAGAGTACAGATTGAGGAGAGCAACTGAATCTTGCTAAAAAGGGACAATAGACTAGATTTTGTGGATGGACTGAGGATCTCCTGGGCGGTGCCTCTGTTCTTTTCACATCATTACTTGGGGAAACATCATGCACCATCAGCCAGGGTTGGGTCCTCATCTTTGAACATATTTTATTCTGTCTTGCTTTTATGTAACATTTCCTATTATTTTAAATTATCACATCCCCACCTACATTATGAGTTTCCATTTTTTCCTACTTTTAACAAAGTACTTGGCTCAAATACAATAATGGTCATGAATAAATAAGACTCCACACAGAAAAATAGACAACTTACTTCAAATGATGTCTCAAAGCTCTTTCTGTACATCTTAGAACCTTCAGATTTCAACATATGCCCTTTGTGATTCCTCTGAAAATGGAAAATATTAGCATGGACACCCCAGTGTTAGAAGAAACTCAATGATAGGACACTGTTGTTATGGCCTCGAAACCATTATTTCTCCTCTCCCTCCTTTTCTTCTTCCTCTTCTTCTTGAATTTTATTCTCCCATGTATTTATTCACTTACCTTATATCTTGATCACAGCCCCTGCATATCCACACCTCACAAGTCCCTCTGCCAAGGCTCTTTCCCTTTCACCTTGACCTCTCTGGGTACCTCAATCATTCAGTCAACTGTTCCATAAGACTTCCTATCCCTGAGCGATGCCTATGTGTTAGCTCTGGGTTTCAGCATCTATTTCCATCAGCTGCTGTATGAAGCTTCTCAGATGACAGTTATGTAAAGCCCCAGTATGCAAAAATTGCAGAGTATCATTAATTATCTCCAGGGTTGGCTCTCTCCTATGGGGTGGGTCTCAAATTGGATGAGTCATTATTTCTAAGATAACCATAAACAATTCTTAAAGTGTAAAGTTAAAGAAACAAAGCATCATAGAGTATCAATTTGTGGGAAACAATGACAGAGAGAGATGGCATGTTTTATAACTCAAATTCTCCATTTAGATTTTTATGGATATTGATAGATTGGATGTTTCTGGACTCAGCACAAGTCACAGAATTTCAGGATTTGGCCACAAGATGGGAATCAGGGACACTAGTTGATTATTAGGTATCTTAGTCAGGGTTTCTATTCCTGCACAAAATACCATGACCAAGATGCAGGTTGGGAAGGGAAGGGTTTATTCAGCTTACATTTCCACATTGCTGTTCATCAACAGAGGAGTCAGGACTGGAACTCACACAGGGCAGGAACTTTGAGGTGGGAGCTGATGCAGAGGCCATGGAGGATGCAGCTTACTTGATTGCTTTCTCTGCCTTGCTCAGCTTGCCCTAATGTGGCAGAAACTTTTATTTGTATTTGTCCATGTTCTGTGTGTCTCTCTGTGTGTCTGTTTAATCTCTCTCTCTCTCTCTCTCTCTCTCTCTCTCTCTCTCTCTCTGTCTGTGTGTGTGTGTGTGTGTGTGTGTGTGTGTGTGTGTTTTCCCTGGAAGATGCCTGTGTTGGGAATTTTTATAATCCTTGCTTACATACACCAAGGTATATTAAAGACAAAGGTGTATCAAAACCACAGAGGATGATATGTATGACAGATTCTCTTATACTCCAGCATGCTCAATGGATCTGCATATAATCCACCATTCATCCAGAATATGAGTTTCAATGAGCATCTTAGGTTTTCTTCAAGGATCCCTTTTATGGAATTCAGATCTTCTGATTTGCATGGACACCATAAATACCTGGGGGATTGACAGAAAACACAGACATGGGTCATTCTGTAAGGAGAATGCCAAGGCTTTACTGAGGGAAGAGCAATATATACTAGAGGCCAGGGAAAACAACAGGAAAATCATCATAGCCATAGGTTAGGCACCAGGGAGTTCCCTACCATACTGCACCCAGGAATCAATTTAAGCTGCAGGATGTTCTGGAGGATGTTTCCTGTGCAAACATCTCAGCTGGGGGAGTGAGCTAAGCTCACCAATGCCCAACAGGTCTCCATTTTTTATTTTATTAAAGGAATAAGATCTGTCTTGGGTCACCTTCCGTCCAACTCCCATTACCGATCTCTGGGAATCTCTGCCAGGCCCAGAGTCCCTGACTTAGGTAGGTGTGGACTGCAAAAGAGTTGCCTCTCATAGACTAACTATTCTCAATACAGTCTGAGCCAAATTTGAGCAGAAGGATTATCCTGTGCTAAATACATAAGCACTTGTTCAGTTACTGCTCTGGACTGGTTTTGTTGCTTGTGCATATAGTTTAGAATGAACAATCCCAATGCAGCAGCTCCACAAGCCAAAAGCCCTAGTGATATAGACCCATCCCATTCTTTAATCAGGGGTGGCAATAATGCCAAAGTCTCTCTTATGGTGATACAGGTGACAGAAAGTCTTCCTTCATCATTTAGAGGGAAATTCCAGGAATCCTCATAACCACAGCCACATCTTCATACTCTCAGCAGTTTGTCAATACACACAATCTGCTAGAACAATTCAATTTCTTCTTGTCTTCTTCTTGTTCATTGGAGACTTTTCAAACTACAGACTAAAACACATGGTTTAGTATTCAAGGAAACATTGCAAAGCACAAGACAGGAACCAAGAAATGAAGTTCTATTTAACTAATCCCTATTACTATTTTTAATTAAACAAACTATTCTCTAATATAAAATGTATTACTCTGTTCTACTTCTAATTTAGCTGCAGCCTTCCCCATAGTCCTATTAGTAGAGTGCACAACTGGCCACACAGTACTACTTATCCTCACTGGCATCAGGATTGGTGGATTTTCCACCAAGCTCCAATAAGTTTCTGTCTGAACCAATGTCCACAATGACAGGACACACCCAGAGCTCAGGAACCCAAATAGGACTTTGTATATCTTTAGGAAAGATACAAACAGAACCTCTCATCCTGACTAACACTGGATCAGGACCTCGCCAAACTCCTGAATATAACTCTTTCCATTTTACTAAACCCTCTGAATTCTTCGCACCTTTCCAGTGTCTGTCTGCAGCAGAAAGCTTATCTCTATCTATTAATAAAACATTTAAAGTATAAAGAATAAAGGACAATCTAGCATGTGGAGAGGTAAACTCCCCCTTATTTTGTTTTTTCAAGATAATTTTTTACAGTAAGATTAGCTCTCTCCACTATAGCATTCCCTTGAGGATTATAAGGAATCCCTGTTTTATGAATAATATGAAGGTCTACGCAAAATTTTTCAAAGGATCCGCTGGTATATGCTGAACCATTATTGGTTTTTAACTGATTAAGGACTCCCATGTAATCAAAAGCTTGTAAACAATGATTTTTTACATATTTTACCTTTTCTCCACTATGTACAGATGCAAAAATCATATCAGAAAAGGTATCTATAGATACATGAACAAATTGTAGCTTTCCAAATGATGGAACATGAGTCACATCCATTTGTCAAATATCATTTGCTTTAAGACCTCAGGGATTTGCTCCCAAATTGGGGGGTGAAATGGATTTAGCACATTGAGAGCATTAAGTAACAATTTTCACAGTTTGTTTTCTGGTAATATCACAGTGAAACTTCAAAGAATTTGTATTAAGATTAAATTTATTATGCATATTCAAGGCTTTGCAACCAATGGAGGTTGGTTATATAAATCAGCTTTATGATTGCTCTGCACCAAGGGACCAGATAATAATGAACGCCCTCATATATGGCCCACAAATACTGGATGTTTGTGCTGCCATAGAAGAGCTTGTACCTCCAACGGGCAAGAATAAATAAAGGAAACAGGTGCCACATAAGCTGCAGTTTCTAATAGTTCTATACCAAGTCCAACCTGTCCTGCATTGCAGTAGCCTGCATCCAGACCACATTGTATGAGGGTTGAATAACAAAAGGAACCTGAAATTTGAGGGTTCCCAGAAAATTTCTACTAGTTGTTTTTAGTAGTCTTATCTAACAAAATTTTGAAACAGTTTAAAAGAAGCCTGTTTGATACCAAATAAATTCCCATTGAGATCCCCATTTCAATCTTTAGGAGTTAAATTTTGCTTCTACCACTGTATCCAACAAAGCTTGTGGAAAAGTGGCAACAGGCCTATACTGGCCTGTCAGAAGCCATTCTCACTTGGATCTCAGAGCCTCCTACTTTCAGCCATCTTACATACTCAAGCCTGCCTTTAGAAGGAAAAATATTAGCTTTCAGGTGTGCCAAATAGCAAGTTGGTCAGCACATATAGAGCCCATGTTGGTTAGAACAAACAGAGCTCAACTGCAGTTAGGTTACTATAGTTATCTCTTTGCACATCACCAAATCATGATTATTTTAGTTTGCCAACTTCCTTGAAGCCCAAGCCAGCTTGTCATGAGATTCTAAGAGAAGATTCTGAGAGACTACTTCCTAGAGAAAATGTTTGAGAGACAGTGCTTGCTCCCTGAGAGACTGTTCCTCAGAGACAATTTTTGTCCCTCATACCCCCTCCCTACATCCTGCTTGCTTTCCTTTATATTGCAGTGTGTAAAACAATGTTTGACAGCTTGATCAGAATACTGTCTTGCTATCTGTCTCTCACATCTCTTGTTTCTTGTCCTCTCCTAGGTGGTCCGGGGACCCTGTTGACTGTCCTGTAGGTTAGCACAATCTGGCACCCAACAGTGAGGCTCCCGTGGAGTCATCAAGGAGAGGAAAGCTGTAGGACTCAAGGGAAGGGCCCTTCAAGCGCAGATCCAGGAGTGGATATGTCGAGGCACGGTTGACCCATTGGTGCTCAGCCAGGGAATAATCTCGATGGCAACAACGTTTCAGAAGATGAGACATGAGACAAGCATTTATTCAGCCTGTTTTAAGTCTCAAGGAATCTCTCAAGACATTAGGGGATAGGGTGAAGAAAAAAGTTAGACAAATTTGTTCCAGGTTCCCAGAAGAAGGAACTATAGATAAGAAAACATGGCTAGAGTAAGTAATTGTTTTAGAGATTACTCTGCAACTTTTGGTCTGGAAAAAAGTTCTGGTTACTGCCTTTAACTACTGATCTCTGATTAATGACATTATTCAGAATTCCTCCCGCCTCCAGGATCTAGTTTCTGAGGGAGAACATTCTCTGAAAAAGCATTGGTCCTGGGCACAGTCTCAGTGCTCTCTTACCCCTTCTGCCTCTATTGTGATTGAAATGGAGGAGGGACATTTAAATGGTCTCTATGTCTGTTCTTTCCCCTAATTTCACAAAAAGACCAAAGTCTATCCTTTACAAATTCTGAAATCTAGTCATAATCCAGGTGCTGACACTCTGTCACCTGGGGAGGAAGCCAGCCTGAGGGAGAGAGCTGCCTGTCTGGGCGATTCCTTCCCCACACTGCTGTTGTATGAACAGCCATATGCCACATTCTCTAAACCTCTTTCTCTCTTTATGAACCCAACAGAGATTTAAGAAGCAGGGTGCTGGGGAGCAGCTATCAGTGGCTGCAACTGTGCCTCCCCTTCCTTCTTTGGCAGAATTCCCAGAAGAAGTAAGAGACAAAGAGGTAAATCTTAAACAAGAAAAAAAGAGTGGGGGAGCAGGTTTCAGAAAAGCAGTTTTTCCACTTGCAGGATGTGGTATCAAAAAATGTTTAAAGGCTATTTCAAAACTCTCCTGGGGAGGAGAGGAAACTGGGAGACATCTTGCTTCCTCTCTGGATGCTACTGGAGATATCCTTAGTTCTAGTTAGGATATTTGGATCTCTTTGGGACATGAAGTGCTCTTCCCTCTCTCTCTATTGTCTGTCTATTGGTACACCAATCTGTCTATATGTCTGTCAATTTATGTTTGTCTTTGTTGTTTGAGTGATTGTTTGATGTTTTATGTTGAAAAGAAAATATGGTAAAAAATAATTAATGTTATCTGCTGGCAGTCCTGACAGTCACAGTTTACACAACAGAGGCTGATTTAAGGTGCCTAGCATTCTTAACTAGGAGTCAAACACAGTTGAAGAAAAAAGCTACTTTTTAAAGGGCCAGCAGCCTCAAGTTCTAGACTAATGGCTATTTCTCCTGAGAAAATTTTCTACAATGGTGAAGATTGGTGTCTTAGCCAGGGTTTCTATTCCTGCATAAACATCATGACCAAGAAGCAAGTTGGGGAGGAAAGGGTTTATTCAGCTTATACTTCCACACAGCTGTTCATCACTAAAGGAAGTCAGGACTGGAACTCAAGCAGGTCAGGAAGCAGGAGATGATGCAGAGGCCATGGAGGGATGTTCCTTACTGGCTTGCTTCCCCTGGCTTGCTCAGCCTGCTCTCTTATAGAACCCAAGAATACCAGCCCAGAGATGGTACCACCCACAAGGGGCCATTCCCCCTTGATCACTAATTGAGAAAATGCCTCACAGCTGGATCTCATGGAGGTACTTCCCCAACTGAAGCTCCTTTCTCTGTGATAACTCCAGCCTGTGTCTAGTTGACACACAAAACCAACCAGTACAATTGGGTTTAAAGTGATTTTCCCTTGGGGGAAAAAAGAAAAGAAAAATTTGTTTGGTTAAAATTTGAGATTCATGTAATCACTTCATCTTTATTTCTAATTGGTCCTAAAGGTATAAATGTTTTACATGTCTTGACTATAGAGTATTGGCTCTTAAGTTATTGGACAGGATTTAAAAGGTATATTGATGGTAACAAAAGGTAAGTTTAAAACTGATAATTCAGGGTTAGAGCTATCTTAAGCAAAACAGAACATGACACAACACAAGAAAAGTGGTCCTCTAAGATATTTCTAAATTGACATAATGTTTTATGTGGTTCTTATTCTAGAAATTAGACTTATAAGAAATAAGATTTAAAATAATGTTTCTTCAATAAGTTACACTGCCATACATTCGAACATAAGAACTGGTAGACAAACTTTGCAATGTGAAAGTAATGTGTTTGCCATTAATGTTAAGGAGAAAAGGTTGTTTAAAACTGGGTTTTGTTTTCAAAAATTGTAGTTATGCTTTAATATTACAGGTTCCTTTTGTTATTTGACCTTCATACAGTGGGGTCTGGTTACAGGCTTCTCCTTGCAGGATCAGTGGGTGTAGGTCTCGCCTTAGAGATAATAAACTCAGAAAATAAGATATTTACATCTAAGTTGATACAAAGCTCAGAGCTGCCTCAGCAGAGGCTTGAGAGATGCTGCTATCGTCTTGCAGGCCTCACCTGGAGAGTTTCTGGACAAAAGAACATTTTTAACAGATTCATACAGATGTGGTTCAAAATATAGTTCAAACTTAGATCTGTGAAAGATTAATAAGGTTATATAGAAATTATGAAGTCATTAAAATTTGGCCTGACTACTACATACAAAATTATTATAGATTTAAAGGTTTTTTTTGCTATGCAGTTCCTGATAATTTCAGAAGAGCATGAGCTAACTTTAAAAAACCAATAACATAATTTTCTTAGAAGGTTCTTCCTCAAAAAATGTGAAAAAAATTATTTTGTCTCTGCTTCAATACAAAAAAAACTAAGATCTTGAATTTTTTATTTTTGTATTATTGAATATATTCTATATTTACAATTCATTTCCCTTTTTCTGGTTCCACAGCCCCCCAAAGGTCCCACATACCCTTTTCCCTCCCCCTGGTCCCTCATCCACCCCTTCCCACTTTCCTGTTCTTGTATTCCCCTACACTGATGCTTTGATCCTTTCCAGCACTAGTGACCACTCCTTTCTTCTTGTCAGACATCATTTGGTATGTGAATTATGTCTTTGGTGTAACAAGATTCTAGGCTAATAACCACTTATCAGTGAGTGCATACCATGGGTATTCTTTTGAGACTGGGTTACCTCACTTAGTATGACGTTCTCCAGCTCTAAGAATTTCATGAATTCATTGTTTCTGATGGCTGAATAGTACTGCATTGTGTATGTATACCACATTTTTTGTATCCATTCCTCTGTTGAGGGACATCTGGGTTCTTTCCAGCTTCTGGCTATTATATATAAGGCTGCTATGAACATAGTGGAACATGTATCCTTATTGCATGCTGGGGAATCTTCAGGGTATATTCCCAGGAGTGGTATGTCTGAGTCCTCCGGAAGTATCACATCATTTTCTGAGGAACCACCAGACTGATTTCCAGAGTGGTTATACCAGCTTGCAGTCCCACCAGCAGTGGAGGAGTGTTCCTCTTTCTCCACATCCTCGCCAACACCTGATGTCTTCTGAGTTTTTAATCCTAGCCATTCTGACTGGTGTGAGGTGAAATCTCAGGGTTGTTTTGATTTGCATTTCTCTAATGACTAATGATGTTGAACATTTTTTAAGGTGTTTCTCAGCTATTTGAATTTCTTCAGGTGAAAAGTCTTTGTTTAGCTCTGTACCCCAATTTTGGATAGGCTTATTTGGTTTTCTGGGGTCTAACTTCTTGAGTTCTTTGTATACATTGGATATTAGCCCTCTGTCAGATGTGGGGTTGGTGAAGATCTTTTCCCAATTTGTTGGGTGCTGATTTATCCTTTTGACAGTGTCTTTTGCCTTACAGAAACTTTGTAATTTTATGAGGTCCCATTTGTCTATTCTTCCTCTTAGAGCATATGCAATTGGTGTTCTGTTCAGGAATTTTCCCCCTGAGCCAATGTCCTCAAGGGTCTTCCCCAGTTTCTTTTCTATTGGTTTTAGTGTGTCTGGTTTTATGTGGAGGTCCTTGATCCACTTGGAGTTGAGCTTAGTGCAAGAGATAAGAGTGGATCAATTCTCATTCTTCTGCATGTTGACCTCCAGTTGAGCCAGCACCATTGGTTGAAAAGGCTATCTTTTTTCCACTGGAAGTTTTTGGCTGCTTTGTCGAAGATCAATTGGCCATAGATGTGTGGTTTCAATTCTGGGTCTTCGATCCTATTCCATTTAGCTGCCTCCCTGTCACTGTACCAATACCATGCAGTTTTTAATACCACTGCTCTGTAATATTGCTTGAGGTCTGGGATACTGATTCCCCCAGAACTTCTTTTACTGTTGATGATAGTTTTAGCTATTCTGGTTTTTTTGTTATTCCAGATGAATTTGAGAATTGCTCTTTCTAACTCTATGAAGAACTGAGTTGGGATTTTGATGGGGATTGCATTGAATCTGTATATTGCTCTTGGCAAGATTGTCATTTTAACAATATTAATCCTGCCAACCCACGAGCATGGAAGATTTTTCCATTTTCTGATGTCTTCTTCAATTTCCCTCTTCAGAGACCTGAAGTTTTTGTCATATAAATATTTTACTTGTTTGGTTAGAGTCACACCAAGATACTGTTTATTGTTTGTGGCTATTGTGAAGGGTGTCATTTCCCTAATTTCTTTCTCAGCCTGCTTATCCTTTTCATATAGGAAGGCTACTGATTTGCTTGAGTTGATTTTATAACCAGCCAATTTGCTGAAGTTATCAGTTGTAGGAGTTCTCTGGTGGTGTTTTTTGTGTCACTTAAGTATACTATCATATCATCTGCAAAGAGTGATAGTTTGACTTCTTCCTTTCCGACTTGTATTCTTTTGACTTCCTTATGTTGTTGAATTGCTCTAGCTAGTACCTCAAGTACTATATTGAAGAGATATGGTGAGAGGGGGCAGCCTTGTCTAGACCCTGATTTTAGTGGGATTGCGTCAAGTTTCTCTCCGTTTACCTTGATGTTGGCTACTGGTCTGCTGTAAATTGCTTTTACTATGTTTAGATATGGGCCTTGAATTACTGTTCTTTCCAAGACTTTTAGCATGAAAGGATGCTGAATTTTGTCAAATGCTTTTTCAGCATCCAATGAGATGACAATATGGTTTTTTGCTTTTAGTTTGTTTATGTAGTGGATTGTGTTGATGGATTTCGGTATATTGAACCATCCCTGCATCCCTGGGATGAAGCCAACTTGATCATGGTGAATGATCGTTTTGATGTTTTCTTGGATTTGGTTGGAAAGTATTTTATTTAATATTTTTGCATTGATATTCATTAGGTAAATTGGCCTGTAGTTCTCTTTCATAGTTGGATCTTTGTGTGGTTTTGGTATCAGGGTAATTGTGGCTTCATAGAGTGAGTTGGGTAGTGTTCCTTCTATTTCTATTTTGTGGAATAATTTGAAGAGTATTGGTATTAGGACTTCTTTGAAGTTCTGATAGAATTCTGCACTAAAACCATCTGGTCCTGTGCTTTTTTTGGTTGGAAGACTTTCTATGACCCCTTCTATTTCTTTGGGGGTTATGGGTCTGTTTAGACAATCTTTTTGATCCTGGTTTAATTTTGGTATTTGGTATCTGTCTAGGAAATTGTCCATTTCCTCCAGATTCTCCAGTTGTGTTGAGTATAGGCTTTTGTAGTAGGACCTGTTAATTTTTTGAATTTCCTCAGTTTCTGTTGTTATATCTTCCTTTTCATTTCTAATTTTGTTAATTTGAATACTGTCTCTGTGCCCTTTGGCAAGTCTGGCTAGGGGTTTATCTATCTTGTTGATTTTCTCAAAGAACCAGCTCCTGGTTTTGTTGATTCTTTATATGGTTCTTTTTGTTTCAACTTCATTGATTTCAGCCCTGAGTTTGATGATTTTCTGTCTTCCAGTCCTCCTGGGTGAAATTGCTTTTTTTTGTTCTAGAGCTTTCAAGTGTGCCATTAAGCTGCTAGTATATGCTCTCTCCTGTTTCTTTTTGGAGACACTCAGGGCTATGAGTTTTCCTCTTAGCACTGCTTTCATTGTGTCCCATAGATTTGGGTATGTTGTGCCTTCATTTTCATTAAATTCTAAAAAATCTTTAATTTCTTTCTTTATTTCTTCCTGGACTAAGGTATCATTGAGTAGAATATTGTTCAGCCTCCAAGCGTATGGGGATTTTCTGTTGTTTTTGTTGCTATTGAAGAACACTCTTACTCCATTGTGATCAGATAGGAGGCATGGGATTAGTTCGATCTTTTTATATTTGTTGAGGTCTGTCTTGTGACCAATTATATGGTCAATTTTGGAGAAGGTACCATGAGGTGCTCAGAAAAAGGTATAGTCTTTTGCTTTAGGATGAAATGTTCTATATCTATCTGTTAAATCCAACTGGTCCAACATTTCAATGAGTTTCTCCATGTCCCTATTTAGATTCTGTTTTCCTGATTAGTCCATTGAGGATAGTGGAGTGTTGAGGTCCCCCACAATTATTGTGTTAGGTGCAATGTGTGCTTTGAGCTTTAGTAAAGTTTCTTTTACAAATGAGGGTGCCCTTACATTTGGAGCATAGATGTTTAGAATTGTGAGTTCTTCTTGGTAGATTTTTCCTTTGACTAGCAAGAAGTGACATTCTATGTCTCTATTTATTTATTTATTTATTTATTTATTTACTTATTTTTTATTGTATATATTCTATATTTACAATTCATTTCCCTTTTTCTGGTTCCCCTCCCCCAAAGGTCCCACATGTCCTTTTCACTCCCCCTGCTCCCGCATCCACCCCCTCCCACTTTACTGTTCTTGTACTCTCCCACAATGATGTTTTGGTCCATTCTAGCACCAGTGTCCACTCCTTTCTTCTTGTGAGAAATCACTTGATATGTGATTTGTGTCTTTGGTGTTCCAAGCTTCTAGGCTAATATCCACTTATCAGTGACTGTATACCATGGGTATTCTTTTGAGACTGGGTCACCTCACTCAGTATGACGTTCTCCAGCTCCATCCATTTCTCTAAGAATTTCATGAATTCATTGTTTCTAATGGCTGAATAGTACTCCATTGTGCATATATACCACATTTTTTGTATCCATTCCTCTGTTGAGGGACATCTGGGTTCTTTCCAGCTTCTGGCTATTATATATAAGGCTGCTATGAACATAGTGGAGCATGTATCCTTATTGCATGCTGGTGAATCTTCTGGGTATATTCCCAGGAGTGGTATGGCTGGGTCCTCCGGAAGTACCATGCCCAATTTTCTGAGGAACTGCCATACTGATTTCCAGAGTGGTTGTACCAGCTTGCATTCCCACCAGCAGTGGAGGAGTGTTCCTCTTTCTCCACATCCTCGCCAACACCTGATGTCTTCTGAGTTTTTAATCTTAGCCATTCTGACTGATGTGAGGTGAAATCTCAAGGTTGTTTTAATTTGCATTTCCCTAATGACTAGTGATGTTGAACATTTTTTAAGGTGTTTCTCAGCCATCCAAATTTCTTCAGGTGAAAAGTCTCTGTTTAGCTCTGTACCCCATTTTTGGATAGGGTTATTTGGATTTCTGGGGTCTAAACTCTTGAGTTCTTTGTATACATTGGATATTAGCCCTCTGCCGGATGTGGGGTTGGTGAAGATTTTTTTCCAATTTGTTGGTTGCAGATTTATCCTTTTGACAGTGTCTTTTGCCTTACAGAAACTTTGAAGTTTTATGAGGTCCCATTTGTCTATTCTTGTTCTTAGAGTATAAGCAATTGGTGTTCTGTTCAGGAATTTTTCCCCTGAGCCGATGTCTTCAAGGGTCTTCCCCAGTTTCTTTTCTATTAGTTTTAGTGTGTCTGGTTTTATGTGGAGATCCTTGATCCACTTGGAGTTGAGTTTAGTGCAAGGAGATAAGAGTGGATCAATTCTCATTCTTCTGCATGTTGACCTCCAGTTGAGCCAGCACCATCTGTTGAAAAGGCTATCTTTTTTCCACTGGATGTTTTCAGCTCCTTTGTCGAAGATCAATTGACCATAGATGTGTGGGTTCAATTCTGGGTCTTCGATCCTATTCCATTGATCCACTTCCCTGTCACTGAACCAATACCATGCAGTTTTTAATACCACTGCTCTGTAATATTGCTTGAGGTCCAGGGTATTGATTCCCCCAGAAGTTCTTTTGCTGTTGATGATAGTTTTAGCTATCCTGGGTTTTTTGTTATTCCAGATGAATTTGAGAATTGCTATTTCTAGCTCTATGAAGAACTGAGTTGGGATTTTGATGGGGATTGCATTGAATCTGTATATTGCTTTGGGCAAGATTGCCATTTTGACTATAGTAGTCCTGCCCACCCACGAGCATGGAAGATTTTCCCATTTTCTGATGTCATCTTCAATTTCCCTCTTCAGAGACCTGAAGTTTTTGTCGTATAAATCTTTCCCATGTTTGGTTAGCGTCACTCCAAGATACTTTATATCATTTGTGGCTATTGTGAAGGGTGTCATTTCCCTAATTTCTTTCTCGGCCTGCTTATCCTTCACGTATAGGAAGGCTACTGATTTACTTGAGTTGATTTTATAGCCAGCCACTTTGCTGAAGTTGTTTGTCAGTTGCAGGAGTTCTCTGGTGGAGGTTTTTGGGTCACTTAAGTAAACTATCATATCATCTGCAAATAGTGATAGTTTGACTTCTTCCTTTCCGATTTGTATCCCTTTGACTTCCCTCTGTTGTCGAATTGCTCTAGCTAGTACCTCAAGTACTATATTGAAGAGATATGGCGAGAGGGGACAGCCTTGTCTAGTCCCTGATTTTAGAGGGATTGCTTCAAGGTAAATTTCTCCATTTACCTTGATGTTGGCTACTGGTCTGCTGTATATTGCTTTTACTATGTTTAGATATGGGCCTTGAATTCCTGTTCTTTCTAGGACCTTTAGCATGAAAGGATGCTGAATTTTGTCAAATGCTTTTTCAGCATCTAATGAGATGACCATGTGTTTTTTTTCTTTGAGTTTGTTTATGTAGTGGATTACGTTGATGGATTTCTGTATATTGAACCATCCCTGCATCCCTGGAATGAAGCCAACTTGATCATGGTGAATGATCGTTTTGATGTGTTCTTGGATTCGGTTGGCAAGTATTTTGTTTAGTATTTTTGCATCGATATTCATAAGAGAAATTGGCCTGTATTTTTCTTTCTTAGTTGGATCTTTGTGTGGTTTTGATATCAGGGTAATTGTGGCTTCATAGAATGAGTTGGGTAGTGTTCCTTCTGTTTCTATTTTGTGGAATAATTTGAAGAGTATCGGTATCAGGACTTCTTTGAAGTTCTGATAGAATTCTGCACTAAAATCGTCTGGTCCTGTGCTCTTTTTGGTTGGAAGACTGTCTATGACCCCTTCTATTTCTTTGGGGGTTATGGGTCTGTTTAGACGATCTATTTGATCCTGGTTTAATTTTGGTATTTGGTAACTGTCGAGGAAATTGTCCATTTCCTCCAGATTCTCCAGTTGTGTTGAGTATAGGCTTTTGTAGTAGGACCTATTAATTTTTTGAATTTCCTCAGTTTCTGTTGTTATATCTCCCTTTTCATTTCTAATTTTGTTAATTTGAATACTGTCTCTGTGCCCTTTAGTAAGTCTGTTTAGGGGTTTATCTATCTTGTTGATCTTCTCAAAGAACCAGCTCCTGGTTTTGTTGATTCTTTGTATGGTTCTTTTTGTTTCAACTTGATTGATTTCAGCCCTGAGTTTGATGATTTCCTGTCTTCTACTCCTCCTGGGTGAAATTGCTTCTTTTTGTTCCAGAGCTTTCAAGTGCATCATTAAGTTGCTAGTATATGCTCTCTCCTGTTTCTTTTTGGAGACACTCAGGGCTATGAGTTTTCCTCTTAGCACTGATTTCATTGTGTCCCATAGATTTGGGTATGTTGTGCCTTCATTTTCATTAAGTTCTAACAATTATTTGATTTCTTTCTTTATTTCTTCCTGGACTAAGGTATCATTGAGTAGAATATTGTTCAGCCTTCAAGCGTATGGGGATTTTCTGTTGTTTTTGTTGCTATTGAAGAACACTCTTACTCCATGGTTAGGGTTAGGGTTAGGGTTAGGGTTAGGGTTAGGGTTAGGGTTAGGGTTAGGGTTAGGGTTAGGGTTAGGGTTAAGAGGCATGGGATTAGTTCGATCTTTTTATATTTGTTGAGATCTGTCTTGTGTTCAATTATATGGTTGATTTTGGAGAAGGTACCATGAGGGGCTGAGAAAAAGGTATAGTCTTTTGCTTTAGGGTGAAATGTTCTATATATATCTGTTAAATCCAATTGCTCCAAAGTTTCGATGAGTTTCTCCGTGTCTCTGTTTAGTTTCTGTTTTCCTGGTCGGTCCACTGTGGATAGTGGAGTATTGAGGTCCCCCACAATCATTGTGTTAGGTGCAATGTGTGCTTTGAGCTTCAGTAAGGTTTCTTTTACAAATGAGGGTGCCCTTACATTTGGAGCATAGATGTTTAGAATTGTGAGTTCTTCTTGGTGGATTCTTCCTTTGACTAGCAGGAAGTGACCTTTTGTGTCTCTTTTGATGACTTTGGGTTGAAAGTCAATTTTATCTGATATTAAAATTGCTACTCCAGCTTGCTCCCTGTGACCATTTGCTTGCAAATTTGTCTTCCATCCTTTTACTCTAAGGTAGTGTTTGTCCTTGATTCTGAGGTGTGTTTCCTGTAAGCAGCAAAATGTAGGGTCCTGTTTCCGTATCCAGTCTGTTAGTCTATGTCTTTTTATTGGGGAGTTGAGTCCATTGATGTTAAGAGATATTAAGGAATAGAGATTATTACTTCCTGACATTTTTGATGTTATTTTTGTTTTTGAGTAGTTATCTTCCTTTGAGTTTGATGGAAGAAGTTTACTGTCTTGCTTTTTCTTGGGTGCCATTCCCTTCCTTGTGTTGGAGTTTTCCTCATATTATCCTTTGTAGAGCTGGGTTAGTGGAAAGATATTGTGTAAATTTGGTCCTGTCATGGAATATTTTGGTTTCTCCATCTATGTTGATTGAGAGTTTTGCTGGGTATTGTAGTCTTGGCTGACATTTGTTTTCTCTTAGGGTCTGCATGAGGTCTGCCCAGGATCTTCTAGCTTTCATGGTTTCTGGAGAGAAGTCTGGTGTGATTCTGATAGGTCTTCCTTTTTATGTTACTTGGCCCTTTTCTCTTACTGCATTTAATATTCTTTCTTTGTGTAGTACATTTGGGTTTTGATTATTATGTGATGGGAGGTCTTTCTGTTCTGGTCCAGTCTGTTTGGAGTTCTGTAGGCTTCTTGTATATTCATGGGCATCTCTCTCTTTAAGTTAGGAAAGTTTTCTTCCATAATTTTGTTAAAGATATTTGCTGGCCCTTTAAGTTGTAGATCTTCACTCTCATCTATCCCTATAATCCTTAGATTTGGTCTTCTCGTTGTGTCCTGGATTTCCTGGATGTTTTGGGTTACAAGACTTTTGGATTTTGCGCTTTCTTTGACTGTGGAGTCAATGGTTACTATGTTATCTTCAGCATCAGAGATTCTTATTTCTATCTCTTGCATTCTGTTGTTTATGTTTGCATCTACGACCCCTGATTTCTTCCCAAGGTTTTCTATCTCCAAGGTTGCCTCCTTTTGTGATTTCTTAGTTGTTTCTACCTCTGTGTTCAGATCTTGGATGGTTTTGCTCAGTTCCATCATTTGTTTGTTTGTGTTTTCATGTAATTCTTTAATATATTTTTGTGCTCCCTCTTTCATGACTTCTGCCTGTTGTTTCAAGTTCTCCTGCATTTCTTTAACTGATTTTCTCATTTCCTCTTTATTGGTTTCTGTCTGATGGCCCATATTCTCCTGGAGTTCTTTAAGTGTTTTTTTTGTGTTTGGATTGTAAGAGCTTCTACCCTATTGATGTTCCCCTGCATTTCTTTAAGAGATTTGTTTATGTCTTTTTTGTGTTCCTCTAGGAGCATCATGACCTGTGCTTTTATATCTAACTCTTGTTTTTCTGGTGTCCTGGGGTATCCTGGACTTGCTGTGGTTGGCAAATTGGGTTCAGATGGTGCCATATTGCCTTGATTTCTGTTAATAACGTTCCTATGTTTGCCTTTTGCCATCTCTTTATCTCTGGTGTTAGTTGGTCTTGTTGTAGATGGCACCCTGCTGAAAGCACAGCATGCCTGTCCCCAGGAGACAGATCCCTTCTGGCAGCTTGTCTGTGCTGGACTATGCTCGCTCTGAGTCCAGGCCCCTGACTCCAGCTGCTAGAGTTCCGAGCTGTGCCCCGGGGCAGCATGGTGGCCCCTTGCTGCTAGTCAGCTCAGAGAGCTGGTCCCGGCCGTGGTAGTCTGCACCCGCAGCTGAGCTTTCTGTGCCCGGATCTCCTGCAGAGCTAAGCTAAGCTATATCTCTGGCCACGCACCTGATTCCAGCTGCTCACTGCGTCCAGTGTGGCCGCTGTTTGCGCGGGGGGATCTGAGGCAAGATGGCTGCCCCTGCTGAAAGCACAGCGTGGCCTTGGCTGAGCTGCTGGTACCCAGCTCTGCTGATCCCTTCTGGCTGTGTTGTCTGTGCTGGACTATGCTCGCTCTGAGTCCAGGCCCCTGACTCCAGCTGCTAGAGTTCCGAGCTTTGCCCCGAGGAGGCCAGGTGGCCCCTCTCTGCTAGTCCGCTCAGAGAGCTGGTCCCGGCCTGTAGTCTGCACCTGTAGCTGAGCTTTCTGTGCCCGGATCTCCTGCAGAGCTAAGCTAAGCTATAACTCTGGCCACGCACCTGATTCCAGCCGCTCACTGCGTCCAGTGTGCCTGCTGTTTGCGCGCGGGGGTCTGGGGCAAGATGGCTGCCCCAGCTGAAGGCATGGTGTGCTCTGTGTCTCTTTTGATGTCTTTGGGTTGAAAGTCAATTTTGTCTTATATTAGAATGGCTATTCCAGCTTGCTTCCTACGACCACTTGCTTGCAAAATTGTCTTCCAGCCTTTTACTCTAAGGTAGTGTTTGTCTTTGATCCCAAGGTGTGTTTCCTGTATGCAGCAAAATGTAGGGTCCTGCTTCCATATCCAGTCTGTTAATCTATTCCTTTTTATTGGGGAATTGAGTCCATTGATGTTAAGAGATATTAAGGAATAGTGATTATTTCTTCTTGTCATTTGGTCTTGTCATGGAATATTTTGATTTCTTTGTCTATGTTGATTGAGAATTTTGCTGGGTATAGTATTCTTGGCTGACATTTGTGTTCTCTTAAGAGTCTGCATCAGGTCTGCCCAGGATTTTCTAGCTTTCATGGTTTCTGGAGAGAAGTCTGGTGTGATTCTGATAGGTCTTCCTTTATATGTTACTTGGCCTTTTTCTCTTACTGCCTTTAATATTCTGTCTTTGTTTAGTACATTTGGGATTTTGATTATTATGTGACTGGAGGTATTTCTGTTCTGGTCCAGTCTGTTTGGAGTTCTGTAGGTTTCTTGTATATTCATGGGCATCTCTCTTTTTAAGTTAGGAAAGTTTTCTTCCATAATTTTGTTGAAGATATTTGCTGGCCCTTTAAGTTGTAGATCTTCACTCTCATCTATCCCTATAATCCTTAGGTTTGGTCTTTTCATTGTGTCCTGGATTTCCTCGATGTTTTGGGTTACAAGCCTTTTGCATTTTGCATTTTCTTTGACTGTGGAGTCAACGGTTACTATGTTATCATCAGCATCTCAGATTCTTATCTATCTCTTGTATTCTGTTGTTGATATTTGCATCTAAGACCCCTGATTTCTTCCCAAGGTTTTCTATCTCCAAAGTTGCCTCCTTTTGTGATTTCTCAGTTGTTTCTACCTCTGTGTTCAGATCTTGGATGGTTTTTCTCAGTTCCTTCATTTGTTTGTTTGTGTTTTCTTGCAATTCTTTAAGAGATTTTTGTGTTTCCTCTTTTATGATTTCTGCCTGTTCGTTCAAGTTCTCCTGCATTTCTTTAAGTGATTTTCTTATTTCCTTTTTATTGGTTTCTGTCTGTTGGCCCATATTCTCCTGGAGTTCTTTAAGTGATTTTTGTGTTTGCATTTTAAGAGCTTCTTCCCTATTGATGTTCCCCTGCATTTCTTTAAGAGAGTTGTTTATGTCTTTTTTGTGTTCCTCTAGCAGCATCATGACCAGTGCTTTTATATCCAACTCTTGTTTTTCTGGTGTGTTGGGGTATCCAGGACTTGCTGTCATTGGCAAATTGGGTTCAGATGGTGCCATATTCCCTTGATTTCTGTTAGTAATGTTCCTATGTTTGCCTTTTGCCATCTGTTTATCTCTGGGGTTAGTTGGTCTTATTGTTACTGGTTGGAGTTTGAAGCTTCTGTGAGCCTGGCCTTTGGGGCTTCTGTAGTGGAGGGCAGTCAAGCTCCTGACCCCAGCTGCCAGTCGCCCGCCCTGACCTGACCCCAGCAGCCAGCAGTCCATGGTGTCCCGAGGCAAGATGGCGGCCTCGCTGAAAGCCTGGTGAGCCTGTTCTGCAGCGGTGAGCTACCACAGCTGAGCTGTAGGTGCACAGATCTCCTGCATAGCTCCTCTGGCTCTGGGTGCCGCTGGCAAGAGCCTGATGGGGTTATCTATCCTAAGCTAAGCTAGGTCTCTGTCCACACACCTGACTCCAGCTGCCAGCATCCACAGTGTCCCAAGGCAAGATGGCACCTCACTGCAAGCCCGGCAAGCTGGTCCACAGCAGTCAGCGACTGCAGCTGAGCTGTAGGTCCACAGATCTCCTGCTTAGCTCCTCTGGCTCTGGGTTCTCCCAGCAAGAACCTGATGGGGTAATCTATGCTAAGCTAAGCTAGGTCTCTGTCCATGCACCTGACTCCAGTCTCCAGCAGTCCACAGTGTCCCGAGGCAAGATGGCGGCCCTGCTGGAAGCCCAGCGAGCCAGTCCCCAGAGGCCCGTATCTGCCACTGAGCTGTAGGTGCACAGATCTCCTGCCTAGCTCCTCTGGCTCTGGGCTCCAGCAAGAGCCTGATGGTGTTGTCTAAGCTAAGCTAAGCTAGGTCTCTGTCCATGCACCTGACTCCAGCCTCCAGCAGTCCATGGTGTCCCCCAGGCAAGATGGTGGCCCTGCTGGAAGCCCGGTGAGCTGGTCCCCAGAGGCCGGTAACCACTGCTGAGCTGTAGGTGCACAGATCTCCTGCCTAGCTCCTATGGCCAGATCTTAAATATTTATTCATAGAATTTTATTATAGGACTTTGCTCTTAACAATGAGCCTTTAAATTTTCAAGTAAGTGATTTTCAAAAGTTGTTAAGATAAATTATTTGGCTAAGACACTGCTTTAAGCTTGCCACAAAAGGATTTAAGCCTCTGATCTTCTCAAGGTAAATGCAAAATAAATATTGAGAGACATAACTTGGAGGAAGCTATGGTAAGCATTTGTCAACAGTATATGATATGTGTTCACTTTATTTCTTGACAAGGAGAACATTAATGTAAAATTCTCTCCAAATAAAGTTTTAACATCCTCTATTAAAAATTTGGTGTGATAATAAGGTGTTGCAAGATAAAATCATAAAAATATTTTAAAGGAATGTGTTAAGAGCCTGATGAAAGGTTTGTTCCTTATTTCAAACAGCAATCAAATTAATTATTATTGATAATTAATCTATTACATGGCAAGCCTTTTTGACAAAATTAACAATCATTATCCAAAAGATAAATTGTTAAAATTTGCTTCCATACATGCTTTTAAAATACATCTATTGTGGGAATAAAGCTCATATAATTAGATCACATGTTTATTCTTTTGAGTTTCCCCTTGCTTCAGCACAGATAATTGAATTGGGTGCTGTAGCTGCTATTTTTAAAATATTAAAAATCAAACTTTTAATATATATATATATATATATCATGACTTAATACAATTCAAGTTAAATATATATATGTATATGTATATTTATATATATGACTATTGAAAGCTTTTCAAGCTTTCTAGTTACAACTGTTTTACAAAAGAAGCAACTAAAAATAAAATTAGTCAATATATATTATTTTTCTATATTGGATGTTCCAAATTAGATTAAGATAAATATTATAGCTGACTATTACAGTCAGTCATTTGAGATGTTTTATTAACAATTTACTATTAGTTATATTACTGAGATTGCTTATAATCCTCAAGGACAAGATATTGTGGAACAGTCCCATAAACTTTAAAACAATATTTTTATAAATAAAAGAGAGGAGAATCATATCTCTGCATAGCACAAAAAATTTAAAATTTTAATGTCAGGGAACTCTCTGAGTGTGGAAAAGAGGGCATGTTTGTGTTTTGTTTCTGAAGGATGCTGAAGGAACCTGCTAGCTGCCAGAGTATGCTAACACTGAGACAAAGAATGATGCTGATTAATCATTGAAAATGGCCGCTGTACTCAACACATTTAAATGCCTCCTACTAATGCTGACACCACAGACATCTATAGACTAAACATCCCTCTTTGCATGGCGATTTTATTTAGCTAAAAATTAGAGGAATTAGAAACAGATTAAAGGGGAGATATTGGCTACATTGACTACTGCTGATGTCAAAAGGCCATATATTTCAATTTTACAGATTTTTCCAGTGTAGACCAGGTAGAACGTGGCCTGCCATTTGTTTTCTTTAAGACATCCACAAAATTTTCCTTCGTTGTTTGGGACCCTTGGGATAACTGCTAGACTTCTCCTCATGTGATTACATCCAAGTAAAACACAATTTTACACCCTCAGCTAGTTTTCTAACAGATGATGAGTCCTGCAAGGTCTTTAATCCCTCTACAAAGGAGTGGTGCACACCTTTACAAATTAAGTTTACCATCTATGCAAAATCTCCCAATTTATATTGGCAAAAAGGTTATGAATGGGTTCTTTGCCTCCACCAATCCAGCTGGGATATGGGTACTACCTTCTCTACCAAGCTTCTTAAAGAACCTTCATATCATTCCCAGCCAGTCCCAATGGGGCCTAATCCCATGTTGGTACCTTGTCCTCTTCCTCCAAAAGGAATTGACCAGGACACCACCTGTGCTCCTTCTCTTAAAGGCACCTCCCTACCTTCTGTATTTATCCTCGGTCCACCAGCTAGGTCACTAGCCACTATTCTGCCTGTGCCACCTCCACAGCCAGCTTTCACTAAAAATCTTGTACTTTCTTTAGTTAATCAGACCTTTTTTACCTTAAATGAAACTTCCCCTGAACTTGTTGAAGATTGCTGGTTGTACTACCATTCCCAACCACCCTTATGGAGGAATTGCCATTATTGGTGATCCCCTCCATGTTGATGATCCACGGCACTGCTGTTGGCAGGAGGGCCAGGTCTTTCATTAACACAAATATCTTGCCTGGGACTTTGTGTGATCTCTAGGGAACAAATGTCCCCTCAGTTTACACTCATTTTTGTAATGAAACCTTTTCTCCCCCTGCTGGCAATTTCTTTATTCTCCCCTGGATGGAATCTGGTGGGTGTGCCTTGATGGCCTCACACCTTGCCTCTCTGCCTTGGTTTTTCTAAATTGAAAGGATGGAGAGAGTCCTGAGTTTTGCATCCTTATTAAGATGATTCCTCATTTAGTTTATTATCATTCTGAAGAATTTTTCACCTGTGGGATCTATCTACCTCCACTATTGGCTCCATCTCTCTGAGCTGCTCCCACAGAGAACCTATCTCTGCTGTTACTATCTCTGTCCTACTTGACTTTGGAGCTGTGGAAGCAGGGACAGGTATTTCTTCCCTGGTTCTTTCTAACAGAGCTTAGTGCCACCATGGCTCAAGATGACCAACCGGGGATAATTGATCTCTCTGACTCCATTGACTCCACAGCTGAGGTTGTCCTCCAAAATTGGTGAGGACTTGATCTCCTGTTCCTTCAACAGGGTGGACTTTGTGCAGCCTTAAAAGAAGAATGCTGTTTCTATACTAGTAAAACAGCAGTTGTAAAAGATAGCATGAAAAGAGTCAGAGGAGTACTATAAAAATGAAAGAGAGAGAACAGCCAAAGTTGGTATGAAAAGTGGTTTTCCACCTCTCCATGACTCACTACCCTTTTACCCAGTATCCTAGAACCCTTTATAGGTCTATTATTGCTATGTTCTTTTGGACCATGGGCTTTTAAATGCCTCACTATCCTAATTAAAAAACAGGTGGATGACTTGGCAGCCAAGCCCATTCAGATACAGTACCATCGTTTGGCTATGGAGGATCCAGAGATGGCTACCCCCCCCCAGGGCAGTTACAAAATGGCCAAACAGCACAATCATGTGCCCTGGCAAAGAGAGCATTCCTGCCACAGCCATTCCAGTTGGGACTCCAGAAGGAGCCCACATGCTTAAGGCACCAATAACAATAACATTGCTGAGTAGTTGCCGATGACAGGCACCTTACCAGGGCCACTTCCACCTAATACAGGAGTCTCTGGGGGCTGGCAGAGACATCCAGTGACGAGAATGGGATGATGGATGATGACTGGGTCGATTCCTAAGACAGGTGCTGCTCCATTCCTTTGGTGCCTCATCTGCTTTTCATCAATGGCTGTCTGACCTCTGCTCTCTTTAATAAAGTGAAGGGGGAGATTCGTGGAGCCATTCTCACTTGGATCTCAGAGCCTCCTCCTTTCAGCCATCTTACATGCTCAAGCCTGTCTTTAGAAGAAAAATATTAGCTTTCAGATTTGCCAATTAGCAAGTTGGTCAGCACATTTAGAGCTCATGTTGGTTAGAACAAACAGAGCATACCTGCAGCTAGGGTACTATAGCAATCTCTTTCCACTTCACCTCCTCATGATTATTTTAGTTTGCCAGCTTCCTTGAAGCCCAAGCCAGCTTTGTCATGAGATTCTAAGAGAAGATTCTGAGAGACTACTTCCTAGAGACAATGTTTGAGAAACAGTGCTTGCTCCCTGAGAGACTGTTCCCCAGAGACAATGTTTGCCCCTCATAACCCCTCCCTACATCATGCTTGCCTTACTTTATATTGCGGTGTGTAACATAATAGAGTTTGACAGCTTGATCAGAATACTGTCTTGCTGTCCATCTCTCACGTCTCTTGTCTCTTGTCCTCTCCTAGGTGGTTCAGGGACCCTGTTGACTGTCTTGCAGGTCGAGACACTGGCCACAGCTGCTTTTAACTTTTATCATTTTTTAAATCATCTTAATTACAAAATATGAGCGAGTTAAGAATTGTGAGCCTTCAATCAGACTGCAAACTGCAGTCTGTGGTACACTGGCAGTTGTTTACCATAATTCATAACTTTCTCTTGCAATATTAAAGCATAACTACAACTTTGGAAAGCAAAACCCAATTTTAAACAATCTATTCTCTTTAAAAATCAATGGAAAATGTATTACTTTCACATTACAAAGTTTGTCTGCAAGTTCTTATGTTTGAATGCATGACAGTACAACTTATAATACCTCATTAAAGAGACATTGTTTTAAATCTTAGCCCTTTTAAGTCTAATTTCTAGGATAAGAATCACACAAAACATTATGCCAATTTAGATGTATCTTTAGAGGCCTGTTTTTCCTGGGCTGAGTCATGCCACGTGTTGTTGTTTAAGATAACTCCAACCCTGAGTTACTAGTTTTAAACTTTTTGTTACCAATGTAATAATTTTTAATCATGGCAAATAACTTATAAGCCAATACTCTATAGTCAAACATGCAAAACATTTATATCTTTAAGACCAAACATGAAAGGACTACACAAATCTTATAAATTTAAACCAAATAATTTTTTTCTAGCTCTAATTTCAAGAGAAAAGGCACTTTAGACCCTATAATCACAATTGCAGAGATTTCTCTAGGAGAAATATCCATCAGCCTACTTGCCCTAGAACTCGAGAAGCTGATGGCTCTTTTAAAAGCAGCTTTTTTCCAGCTGTGCTTGACTCCTAGCTAAATGCAGGGCAGTGTAAATCTGCCTCCTCTGTGCAAACTGAGACTGGATCAATAGATGGACCACCAGCAATGTTTTTATCATCTTTTTTAAAAACATGAAACATAGTACAACAGTGATTCAAACAACAAAACAAGGACAGACACACATGGACAAATTGGTGCAACAAAGACAATACATAGAGAGGGAAGAGCACTTGTAACCAGTACACAGAACATCTCCAGTAGGGTCCATAGAGGAAACAGGACGTCTCCATGTTTCCCCTTGTCCGTATGAGAGTTTTAAAATCCATTTTCCTTCTCTCTTTCTCTTTCTCATGTTCCTAAAATCCGTCTTTTTTGGTTGTTTTTCTTGTTTTGTTTTTTACTCTTTTTATTTTAAGCCCTATTCCTCTCACCTGATGCATTTCTAGACTGCTGACAATTTGCCTAATAAAATTCACCATCCCAATTTTCTGTCACACCCTAGCTGTTTTAATCTTAATCCCAGTACCCTGTTGCTTAAGCAAATCTACCCGTTGATCCACCAATTGTCAGATGGAACTTGTTGCCCCCATGGTGTCATCTTGTACTTACCTTGCTTGATGCAGTTCCTAACTATATGGTGATCTTGCACCATATAATCCCCAATACTTTCTGCTTCCTTGCTGGCCGGCTTTTCTTGGAACGATCCTGTCAGGAGCTCCTCTCTTTCCCAATCTCAATGGAACCTCCATTTGACAGTGCCTGCCCTGCCACGGTACCAAGTATCGGGTGTAGGCCTGGGGGGTTGACAGAAAACACAGACATGGGTCATTCTGTAAGGAGAATGCCAAGGCTTTACTGAGGGACCAGCAATATATAATAGAGGCCAGAGAAAACAATAGGAAAAAACAATCATAGCCATAGGTCCCTACCACAAAGGGTGGGAAAACAGGAATCAATTTAAGCTGCAGGATGTTCTGCTGGGTGTTTCCTGTGCAAACATCTCAGCTGGGGGAGTTGAGCTAAGCTCACCTATGCCCAACAGGTCATGGTTTGTGTTCGGTGTTAGAAGACTGATTTTTTTGGGGGGGCCTTCTTATAAAGCCAGTAGTTTGTTTGAAACACATGAGGAATTTTGTACTAACCAGTGTAAGTTCAGATTCAACCACTGTATCTCCTCTATTACAACTTTGTGTGATATATAAACAATTAAATTTTGAGAAAATATTCTTAGCATCATTATTAACACGCTTGTGTTTAGTAAGGTAAAATCGGCTTCTATTATGAGTTGGACTCCAGAACCCTTTAAAAAAGGATATAACTATGACCAGCTCTTTGCCTTTTCAGACTCCTGCATAAAGAACACATACCTGGGACATTATAAGAAATGCCAGATGAAGTTCCATGAGATAGGAATCCTGAATAATTCTACAAATCCATGAATTTGATGACAGAAGCTCCTCCATCACATTTAAATCTGGGAGCATGAATGAGTAGTGTAGCGAAGGACACATTCTATTAGTGAGAGTACTCTTTTAAAAAAATCCTATTTTCTTATTTTTTATTTGTTATTTTATTTATTTACATTTCAATGCTATCCCCTTTCCAGGTTCTCCTCCAAAAGTCCCCTATACCCTCTTCACCCCTCATCTATAAGGGTGCTCCCCATACTCCTGCCTCGGCAGCCTATTGTTCCCTAAACCTGGATCATAGAGCCTTCACTGGACCAAAGAGTTCTCCTCCCAGTGATACCAGATAAGGCCATCCTCTGCTACATATCTGGTTGGAGCCATGGGTCCCTCCTTCTGTACTCTTTGGTTTGTAGTTTAGTCCCTGTGAGCTTTGGGGGGAGTCTGGTTGGTTTATATTGTTTTTCTTCCTATGAGGTTGCAAACCCCTTCAGCTCCTAAATTGTTGCCCTAACTCCAGCATTGGTGTCCCTGTGCTCAGTCCAGTGTGTACATCCACATCTGTATTGGTCGGGAATTGGCAAAGCCTGTCAGGAGACAGCTGTATCAGGCTCCTGTCAGCATTCACTTCTTGGCATCAGCAATAGTGTCTGGGTTTAGTGACTGTATATGGGATAGATCTCCAGGTGGGGCAGTCTCTGGATGGCCTTTTCTTCAGTCTCTGTCCCACTCATTGTTCCTGTATTTCATTTAGACAGGAGCAATTCTGGGTTAAAATTTTTGGAGATGGGTGGGTGGCTCCATCCCTCAACCAGGGGGCCATGCGTAACCTCTGGATATGGTCTTGCCAGGTTCTCCCTCCCTTTTGTTGGGTATTTCCACTAATGTCATCCCTGTGGGGTACTGGGAGGTTCATGCTTTCCTGGCATCTGGAACTTTCCCTTTGCTACTCCCAGTTTCCCATCCCCCATTGCTACATACCTCAGTTACATTTGCTGACCCTCTGTACATCTCCTCCATCTCCTACCATACCCCTCTTTTCTCTTCCCCTCTTTTATTCTGCCCTTCTTCTCTTCCTCCCAACTCCTTTCCACACTCTACTTTCCTTGATTATTTTGTCCCCCCTTCTAAGTAGGACTGAAGCATCCCTTCTTTATTCTTCCATCCTCTTGAGCTTCATCTGGTTCATGAGTTGTACCATGAGTATGCCATGCTCTTTGCCTAATATCCACTTATCAGTGAGTACATAAGATGGGTGTTCTTGTTTTAGGATGAAAGGTTCTATATGTATCTGTTAAATCCATTTGGTCCATAACTTCTGTTAGTTTCAATCTGTCTCTATTTAATTTGTGTTTCAATGGTCTGTCCATTGATGAGAGTGGGGTGTTGACATCTCCCACTATTATTGTGAGGTGTGATGTATGCTTTGAGCTTTAGTAAGGTTTCTTTTATGAATGTGGGTGCCCTTGCATTTGGAACATAAATATTCAGAATTTAGAGTTCTTGGTAGATTTTTTCCTTGGATAAGTATGAAGTGTCCTTCCTTATCCTTTTTGATAACTTTTGGTTGGAAGATGATTTTATTTAATATTAGAATGGCTACTTCAGCTTGGGTTTTTGGCACTATTTGCTTGGAAAATTGTTTTTCATCCCTTCAGTGTGTCTTTGACAATGAGGTGAATTTCTTGTATACAGTAAAATGCTAGGTCCTGTTTACATACCCAGTCTGTTAGTCTATGATTTTTTATTGGGGAATTGAGCCCATTGATGGTGAGAGATATTAAGGAATATTGATTGCTGCTTCCTGTTATTTTTGATACTTCTATGTTTGTGTGGCTATCTTCTTTTGGGTTTGTTGGAAGATCACTTTCTTGCTTTTTCTAGTGTGTAGTTTCCTCCTGGTATTGGCGTTTTTCATCTATTATCCTTTTTAGGGCTGGATTTGTGGAAAGATATTGTGTAAATTTGGTTTTACAAGAGAATATCTCGGTTTCCCCATCCATGTTGAGAGTTTTGCTGGGTATAGTAGCCTGGGCTGGCATTTGTGTTCTCTTAGTGTCTGTATGACATCTGCCCAGGATCTTCTAGCTTTCATGGTCTCTGGTGAGAAGTCTGGTATAATTCTGATAGGTCTACCTTTATATGTTACTTGACCTTTTTCCCTTACTGCTTATAATATTCCTTCTTTGGTTTGTACATTTGGTGTGTAGATTATTATGTGTTAAGAAGATTTTCTTTTCTTGTCTAATTTATTTGGAGTTCTGTTGGCTTCTTGTATATTCATGAGCATCTTTTTCTTTAGGTTAGGTAAGTTTTCTTGAACAATTTTGTTGAAGATAATTATTGGACTTTTAATTGGGAATCCTGTTGGGCAGTGGTGGCACACACTTTTAATCCCATGACTTTGGATGCAGAGGCAGGCGGATTTCTTAGTTCGAGGCCAGCCTGGTCTACAGAGTAAGTTCCAGGATAGCCAGGCTACACAGAAAAAACCTGTCTCAAAAAACAAACAAACAAACAAACAAATAAATAAATAGGGAATCTTTGCTCTCTTCTATATCTATTTTTCTTAGGTTTGGTCTTCTCATTTTGTCCTGGATTTCCTGGATGTTTTGGGTTACCAGCTTTTTGCATTTTGCATTTTCTTTGACTATTGTTTTAATGTTTTCTATTGTATCTTCTGCGCATGAGATTCTCTCTTCTGTCTCTTGTATTCTGTTGCTAATGCTTTCAGGTCTGACTCCTGATTTTTTTCCTACATTTTCTATCTCCATAGTTGTCTCCTTTTATGATTTCTTTATGGTTTCTATTTCCACTTTTTAGATCCTGGATGGTTTTGTTCAGTTCATTCAAGTGTTTGTTTTCCTAAAAATCTTTAAGGGATTTTTGTGTTTCCTCTTTAAATTCTTCTACCTGTTTACCTGTGTTCTCCTGTATTTCTTTAAGAGAGCTATTTACATCCTTAATTTCCTCTATCATCATCATGAGATGTGATGATGAGTCTTGCTTTTCTGGTGTGTTGGGTTATCCAGGTTTCAATGTGGCAGGAGAATTGGATTTTGATAATTCCTATTAGTCTAGATTTCTGTTTCTCATGTTTTTTCCCTTGCCTCTCACCATCTGGTTATCTCTTATGTTAGTTGGTCTGTGACTATGGTTTGTCTCTCCTGCAAGTCTGCATGTCACAACTCACTGGCACAGGGGACAACTTTCTGAAGAGAACACCAAGAGTGCAGACACTAAGAACACAAATAAGCCAGGCCTCCTTTTCTCATCTGAATGCAGAAGTCATATGCTACATGCAAATCCTTCTCCTATGACCAGAATGGAAAGTTGTCCATGGGTCTCAATGGGTATGAGTGGTGATACAGTTTATTTAAGAATTTAGTTGGTTTGATTCAGAGGAAAGCAAGGTCATTGATCTAGGGAGCAAAACTCTGCGACCAAGGACACCTGAGCCAGCCAAACATAGGGCAGCTTGTCCCAGGTTCTTTTTTCTAAAAGGCTGAAGGTATAGCTGTTTTAGAAAAAATATCCATTCCCAAGTAGAAATCACTACACTCATTTAAGTGTCTAATAGAGAAAAATCACTTTAATGATAGCATACATTCAGTTCTGGCTAAGAATAAAAGAAGACCCAGCCTAGAAGATAATTTGCTTTCTACATATGCTATTAACCTTAAGTCTCTTTTAGGTGTAAGCCCTATGATATACACTCTCTACAATTTGAATAGGGACAGGAGATTGCAAGTCTACCCAGTAAGTAAAGAGATTTACAAAGGAAATCTTCCTTCTATATTATAATGTGTGATCTAAAATAAAGATTGAAAACAAGTACCAAAGCAAAATTCACACACTTCCAAAGACAGAGAACACAAAATACAGAAAACTTCAAGGAAAGGTGGTCTAACAGCAATGTGGTTGGAGATCTCAAATAAACAGCTATGCTATGCTAGTCCATACTTAGAATAAAGCTGGTTTTGCCTTCTGAAGAGGCTGGCTCAAATGATGTCCATAGCTGCACCTAAATCCAGACCAGGAGGAGTTCATTTTGTTTATTTATTTTTGAAATGCATGTTTTTTTTATTGAAAAAGGAGTTAAACAAAGAATTTTCACCCGAGGAATATCAAATGGCTGAGAAAACAGAGCTAAAGAATTTTCAACTAAGGAATATTGAATGGCTGAGAAGCACCTAAAGAAATGTTTAACATCCCTAGTCATCAGAGAAATGCAAATCAAAACATCCCTGAGATTCCACCTCATACCAGTCAGAATGGCTAAGATGAAAAATTCAGAGGACAGCAGACGCTGGAGAGGATGCAGAGACAAAGGAACACTTCTCCATTTCTGGTGGGATTGTAAGCTGGTAAAACCACTCTGGAAATCAGTTTGGCAGTTCCTCAGAAAATTGGACATAGTACTACCTGAGAATCCAGCTATAGCACTCCTGGCATATACCCAGAAAATGCTCCTACATATAATAAGGACACATGCTCCACTATGTTCATAGCAGCCTTATTTATAATAGCCAGAAGCTGGAAAGAACCCAGATGTCCTTCAGCAGAGGAATGGATATAGAAACTGTGGTATATATACACATGGAGTACTACTCAGGTATTAAAAACGATGAATTCATGAAATTCTTTGGCAAACAGATGGATTTATTTTTTTAAAGATTTTTTTTATTATTATATGTAAGTACACTGTAGTTGTCTTTAGACATTCCAGAAGAGGGCATGAAATCTTATTACGGATGGTTATGAGCCATCAAGTGGTTGCTGGGATTTGAACTCAGGACCTTTGGAAGAGCAGTCAGTGCTCTTAACCACTGAGTCATCTCATCAGCCCCAAATAGATGGATTTAGATATTGTCAACCTGAGTGAGGTAACCCAGTCACAAATGAACACACATGGTATGCACTCACTTATAAGCAGATGTTAGCTCTAAATCTCAAATATAAACACGTTACAATTCACAGACCACAGGAAGCTCAAGAAGAAGGACAACCAAAGTAGGGGTGCTTTGGTTTTTCTGAGAAAGGGAACAAAATACTCATAGGAGCAATTATGGAGACAAAGTGTGGAGCACAGACTGAAGGAAAGTCCACCCAGAGACTCTCCTACCTGGGGATTCATCCTATAAACAGTCATCAATCCCCGACACTAGACACTATTATGGATGACAAGAAGTGCATGTGGAAAGGAGCCTGTTATGGTTGTCTCTGGAGGGGCCCTGCCAGAGCCTTACAGATACAGAGGCAGATGCTAGCATTCAACCATTGGAGTGGACATGGGGTCTCCAGTGGAGCAGTTGGAAGATGGACTGGAGGAGCTGAAGGCATTTGCAGTCCCAATGGAAGAACGACAATGTCAGCCAACCATATACCCAGGGCTTCAAGGGACTACACCATCAACCAAGGGGTACACATGGTTCCAGCCAAAAGTGTGGCAGAAAAAAAATGTCTTCTGGGGCATCAGTGGGAGGAGAGATATTTGGTCCTATGAAGGCTTGAGAGATGCCCCAGTGTGGGGAAATTGAGTGGTGAGGTAGGTGGGAGTAGGTCTGGCGGAGGGGCATATTCTTGGAGGCAGGGTGTGTGAGGATGGTTTGGGGGTTTTCTGGGAGGGGGAAACCAGGAAAGGGTTTAACATTTGAAATATAAATATAGAAGAAGAAGGAGGAGAAGGAGGAGGAGGAGGAGGAGGAGGAGGAGGAGGAGGAGGAGGAGGGGGAGGAGGAGAAGAAAGAAGAAGAAGAAGAAGAAGAAGAAGAAGAAGAAGAAGAAGAAGAAGAAGAACAACAACAACAACAACAACAACAACAAGAAAATATTTTCAATGAAAGTATAAATGAAAAATTTCCTAAAGAAGAGAATGCCTATTAAGGTACAAAAAGCACTCAAAATACCAAATAGAATGGAAAAATGTCCCCTTGAAATACAATAATCAAAACATTAAACATTTAAGGTAAAGAAATATAAAATACTATACAAGAAAATATTAACAAAAGTTAAACAAAACAAAACCCAGTAACATGAAATTCGACCTCTTAGATTTATAACTGTCTTCTTTTTTGAAGTGTTTATTTATTACACATACAGTGTTCTTTCTGCATGTAGGCATGCAGGCCAGAAAAGGACACCAGATCCCATTAGAGATGGTTGTGAGCCATGCTGGGAATTGATCTCAGAACCTCTGGAATAACAGCCATGGTTCTTAACCTCTGAGCCATCTCTCCACCCTTATACATGTTTTCTTAATATGTACTATAAAAGACAAAATGTTTTGGACACATGTTCTGCAGAGTGAAAGAAACCACCCATGTTTCTACAAGAAAGCAAATGGTCCAAAGGTTTTGGGCTGATTCAGAATCAGTCATGATAGTGAGGTTATAGAGAGGCCACCACCTGAGCTAGCAAGTGAAGAGCATCACAAGGGACCTCACAGGTGTTCTCATCTGGCTGATGCTTCCCATCCAGGCCCAGAGAGGACTCACCACCTCAGCTCCCTCTGCTCAGCAGCTTGCCCCTACCCATTGCGGGCAGTGACTCTGCCCTGTGCTCATGATGTCTGGATTTCAGAGCTTCCCTGAGGTCCCCTCACATCACCCAACAGCAGAGTTCAGAGCAGGACACAAAGAACCATACAAGCCTGTACAGCCACAGCAAACTTGTGGAAAGGCACCAGGAAGAACCTGCTTCTTTGTCTGACTGGCGGTCTGCCTGGAGGCCTTGATTGGCCAGTGAGTATTCCTCAAGGTTTAAGTGTGCTTCTGGTCCAGGGCCAGACCTTTTCCAGATTTCAGGCGTTGTTTTCACTCCATTAGCATTTGTGCCTGTCTTCCAAAAGGCATATCACCCCACCTAGCCCTGGCTATCCCACCATTCCGGCTCAGGTTACTCAGCTGCCTGTTTCTCCCCTCTGTGAGCAATGATTCCCTCACCAGCACCTGACTCCAGGTCTTGGAGGAGAGCAATACATGCTAATGGAGTGAAAACCACTCCAGAGATCTGGAAAAGGTCTAGCCCCTGACACTTTTACCTAGAGGAGGGGTAAGACATCCTGGCCAATCAAGGCCCCCAGTTGGCCCTGCCAGTCAGACAAAGGAGGGCTTTTTCACCTGCCTTGATGCAAGTTTGTTTGGGCAGTGTAGTCTTGAAAGATTCTCTTTTTCCCTACTTTGAATGCTGCTGTTGAGAGCTGCGAAAGGCCTTCAAGCAAGCTCTTTTTTTTTTTTTTTTTTTTTTTTTTTTTTTTTTAGACATAGTGAGCACAGAGTCCCTGCCCACAATAGGGAGGAGCAGGCAGCTGATCAATGGGACCTGGAGTGGTGCATCCTCACTGGGGCTGGACAGGAACAACAGCTCTATGTGGCCACTTGTGGCTGCTTGGTCAGGTAGTGACCTCTGAATAACTTCACTATCAGGGCTGAACCTGATCAAAACATTTAGATCAGGGGCTTGCTTGTAGAAATAGCACAGGCAGGATGCCAGACTTGGACAGCTCTGTTTTCTCTTGAATCTTATACAAGTTCTACCCCTAGCATTTACCACTAAGGTGTAAGATCCACTTGCAGCTAATTTTGTGGAGCTGTTGAAAGGCATCTCACATGTTGGGTAGCACTCCCATACTAAGTAAAGATATAGAAGAGTAGAACTGATGATGTAAAGGATTTACCAAGCTTAGGAAACGGTGACAGTAAGTTAGCAGTTAGCTGATGGAGGACTGCCTCAAAAAACACCCAGATAGCATGCCAAGCAGGCCGGTTGGAGACTAGGATTCTCATGATTGTCCACCAGGTTTGGCTAGAGATCTGTCTCCCAACCGTAACAAAGGAGACAACTGTGATGCACAATTGGCCAGTTGGCACATGCTCACAGCAAAAAACAGGTGTGTAACAAGCTGCCCAATGGGTCACAACCAACTCATAACCCGAAGCCCTCTTGTCTAATTGGGAAAAGCATAGTTCTGCTGCACAGGACTGACCACGCTGGGTGACAGCCATTTGAGAAGGAAAACCTGGATAGGGAGGATTCCCCACTCCGTGACGTCACACCGGGAAATTCCCAGGGTGGGGGATTGTCCCCGTTGGCTCAGAGCCAGCATCAGCATGAGTTCCGCCCCTCCTGCTTTTGATATCGCTAGCCCTGCTCCCGCCCCAATCATGGCTCACCAGGCGGGCATCACTATGGTTCTCACCTGCAAGCACTCACAAGGCCCCCTACTCCCGCTCTGAGCGCTCATTAATCAGAGTTAATTGAAATCCATGCACCAGTCCCGGGGTATTTCCCACTCTCCCCCATTCACCTGCCACAGCCTCTCCATCCTTGCAATCTCCTGCCTCAGCGTCTCCATTTCCATCATCCCCAGGCCTCAGCTCCTGCCCGCCCCTGTTCCACTGTGACCCACTTAATTTTTAACCAGAATGGGGGTGAAGACAAGAGGAGAGGTGAGTGACAGGAGCCGGTCCCGCCCAGCCACAGTGACTGACAGGTGGGGGAGTGGGACAGATGGCTAAGCTCTCCAGAATTGCGTCCTTCTTAGGATTTGAAATTCATTCTCTGAGGGGAGGGCGGGGCGGGAAGGGGCGAGCACGTTCTCAGCGTCCATGCACAACTCAGAGCTGTTACGCACACCTAGTGAGCATGCCCACTGTAACCCGCGGTAGAAACACATTACGCATGCGCATTGGCAGCGACCCAGCGTGCGCGGGTTGCGGGTCCCTCGGACAAGTAGGTACAAATTCGCATATGCATAAGCCAGGGTTGCAAGAATTGTCTTTATCATTAGCAGAGCTCAACCCGGGCCAGGCCGCGCCGCTGGATGACGCGTTTCCGTGCCTACGGCTTTGGGATGCAGCCACCGGCCACAGGAGTCTCAAGGGGGTAGGGCCTAACCCTTTGAGGCTGGTGACGCAACTCCGCGCGCGACCACATTGTCAGCTGGTCTACTTATCAAAGCCTGACATTGGTGGGGCGCTTTGACGTCATCACATCGCGCCCAGCCTGTCAGCGCCGCCTCCGTCAGCGGTTTCGAAGCAGTGGCGGGCCGGTCCGTCCCTGTGTCCGCCGGTCCGTGAGTCCCTGGGTCCATCCATTCTCCCCTCCCAGGGGTCCCCATGCCGCCCGGGAAACCGCTGCGACCACAGCTACAGAAAAAGGTGGATGAGCTATTCCTGCGCTGGCTCAGCGATCCCGACACGCAGCGCGCACTGAGCGACGGGCTGCAGCGCATCCGGGATGCCATCCCTGACCCCGCGACCTTTGACCCGGTCACTCCTGACCCCGCCATACCACACACTCCGACCCCTGACCCCGCGACCCACGACACCGCTTGCGCGCTGCCTCTGGGCGCCTCGGCCCGACCGAGGAGGACGACGGGATACAGAGCGGTGAGTGACAGCGATGGGAAGCCTGGGAGGGGGCCTGACGGCGGATCCTTGGAGGTTGGGGTGGGGTCAGACCACGGATGCGGCTAGGGGGCGTGGCCGCACGTGCAGGGTCACGTCCGGGTCGCAGGACTGTGGTCGGGTCACGCCGCACTGGGAGTTTCGAGACAGTGTAAAGGTCATGTCGCTGTAAAAGGTCGCGGTTCGCCCTTGAGGTCAGAGTCAGGTGTCAGGGGGCCCCTGGAAGGTCAGAGGTGACCACAGGGGGCTTGGAGCGCCGCGCCTACTGGGAGGCTCCGGGCCGCGTTCTGGCCCCGCCCCGCGCCACGCCCCCGTGCCAGCTGTCCGGCTTGGGCAGGATCACGTGTCCCGGGCCGCAGGGGGACAGGAGAGGCCTGCTGGGAGCAGAAGAGCAGCAGCGGGCGGACCCGAGGGTGGACCAAGCTGTGAGGGACCCGTGACCTCCACTATGGCCACGCCGCCTGCGCCTCAGCCACATGGATTCCACTGAGTGCCGGTCCCGCCCCCCGGGGTCGCGGACCCCGGCGGCTGCCTCCCCTACCCCCTCCCCGCCCCTAACACGCACGCGCGCCCCGTCCCTGCGCCGCGACCCAGACGACCCCGCGGTGCGGCTGGCACTAGCGGCACTTGCGCGGGGCTGCGACTTGGTGTTTCCGTCGCGGTTCCGGAAGCGGCTGCGGGACTTCCGCCAGGTGCGGGGGTGGGGGTGGGGAGGGGGCGTTGGGGGGGTCGCCTCAGGGTGTGGTCATGAAAGGGGCGGGGTACCCCACGCTCGGGTAGGGAACTGAGTCTTGATGGCTAAGGGGGCGGGGCCACGGAGGACTGTGTGACCTCACTGGGTCCTAAAGAGAGGAGGGGGGAAATGCACATTTCCGGTCATCCATTGTCACTCCTGAATGACCTGGTAGAGAACTGAGAGTCGAGATGGAGTCACAGCTGCTGCTGGGCGGTCCTGGGTGAGAGTTTCCTAAGGGGAAGGGGAGAGATTGACGGGAGGGGCGTGGCCGCTGCAGGTTCAGGGCAGGCCCTGGGTGAGAGTGCAGGGAGGGGGCGGGGTGAGTGACAGGAGGGCTTCAGGAGTGGCCAGCCCTGGGCCCCTTTCTCACTACCCCTAACCCCACCCCTTGCAGATTGATGCAGTCAGGGAGGAGCCCCCGCCGCCCGCTCCGCCCCCTGGCCCCTTCCTCCCAGCCTTCTACTTCCCCCGTGGGCGCCCCCCGCCCAGCTCCCTGGAAGTGGATGACATCATCGCTGAAGTGGAGCGTGTGTTCACTCTATTTCCACAGGAGAGGGCGGGACTGGGTGACATGAGCATGGTGGCCAAGGTGAGGAGAGGTGGGCTCCCTGGTGGGCGTGACCTGGGGCGTGTGGGCGGGGCCAGAGGTGAAAACTTTTACTGAAAGCCCTTGTCCTGTCTACCTACCTCTCCATCACCTGCCCGCCCCGCCCCCACACGGCCCTGCCCCAGGCCTGCCGCTGCCCACTCTACTGGAAGTCCCTGCTGTTCTATGCCGCAGACGGGGAGCGCACGGGCTCGGTGTCTGTGCACAAGTTCGTGGCCATGTGGAGGAAGTGAGTGTGGGGCCGGCATGGTGATGTCACTGAAGCTCTGTCCCAGATGGGGGGTCTCTGGAGGGAGAGCAGGGTTGACAGCTTTTCACAGCTGATGTCCAGTGAGCCAGGGACAGGTGGGCGGGAAGGTCGCACTGTGATGACATCACGGCCCCGACCCCAGGGTCCTGCTGACATGTCATGATGATGCCTCCAAGTTCGTGCAACTGCTGAGCAGCCCTGGGAGCAGCAGCCTCGTGCAGGAGGACTTTGTGCCCTTCCTGCAGGTGGGCAGGGCCAGAGAGTCACGCCCTCTCCACGGTCTGACCACGCCCCACGTCAGTCATTGATGTCCTTCCCCACCCTACTCCCTGTTCTCTATCCTACGTCCTGTCCTGTGTGGGCCCTGCCCACCGTGCCCAGGGCCCGCCCTAGCACCTAGGCCCACGCCCTTACCCATTAGTCCCGCCCTACTGTCCACTCTTGTGTGTGCTCTCCATGTGCCTTGGCCATTTCCGTGTGTCTAGGCCACGCCCTCTTTCCTAGGCCATGCCCACTTCAGAGCGTCCCAGTTTCTACCCCTGCCCCTGTCATTCACATCCCGGCTCCGTCCTAATTCACCTGTCCCTCCATGTCCCTGTATGTCCTATGCTGTGTGGGCTCCGCCTACTGTCTGTAGCCCCTCCTCTCGTCTTTAGGCTCCCCGCCCACATTGTCAGTCATATCTGGACCCTGCCGAGCCCAAAGTCTTTTCTTGAGTCTCTTGCTGCCCTGTCTCTTAACTTCTGCCATCTCTAAGCCACGCCTTCATCTCTAGTATGTGCTTGAGTCTAGGCCCCGCCCCTCCTGTCACTAAAGTTCTACCCCGCCTCCATCTTTCCAATACTCAACACTGTATTCTGTGTGGAGCCCACCTGCCTGTCATCACCTGTTCAGTCTTTTGGCACTGCCCCTATGATCTCCGCCCTGTCTCCAGCCCTGCCCACTCCGCCGACCCCGCCCTCTGCCCCTCAGGATGTGGTGAACTCGCATCCAGGCCTGTCCTTCCTTAAGGAGGCATCGGAGTTCCACTCGCGTTACATCACCACGGTGAGGACACACCCTTGGATACCCGACCCCCGAGGCCACGCCCGTAGCTACACCCACATCTGTCCCATTAAGTCCCTATGGCTTCTCCCTGAGGTGGTTTCTGACCCCACCTGAGCCGAGGCCCTGTCATCCCGGCATGTCACCTGTAACCTATGACTCCACGCTGATTCTGTGACCCCTGTGCTGAACCCCCCATTACTCTTTGCCACGACCCCCAGGTCATCCAGAGGATCTTCTACACTGTGAACCGGTCCTGGTCAGGCAGGATCACTTGTGAGGAGCTGCGGAGGAGCAACTTCCTGCAGGTGGGCGGGGCCTGCTGTAGCATACAGCACACTATATCCATCTGTAAACCTAACGGAGGTGTGGCCTACAGAGGGGAATGATGAGCAGGGGCGTGGCCCACATGGTCTGTATGTGTTCTATAGTGCTGGGTGTGGTCAGCTTTGAAGGTGTGTCCCTCAGAAATGTCTCACTGTGTGGGCGTGTCTCAGGGTGTGTTCCGGGATAAGAGGCGTTGTCATTCCCCCTCTCACTGAGTAGCATGGTCATGGCTGAGGGCAAGATCATTCCTGTAGGCGTGGCCTGCAGGTGGGCGTGGCCGCAGCAAACATGCCTGTGCCTCAGGTGCTGTACCCTGTAGAGAGCCTGTAGATTCCTGAGGGCGTAGCTTTTGATGGAGGTGACCCCGCCCCCAGGCCGTGTCACTGCTGGAGGCAGAGCCTGACATCAACCAGCTGACTGACTTCTTCTCCTACGAGCATTTCTATGTCATCTACTGCAAGTTCTGGGAGTTGGACACTGACCATGACCTCATGATTGACAGGCGCGACCTGGCGCGGCACGCAGATGGTGGTGAGGGCGGGGCCTCGGGGGGCGGGGGGAGAACACGGGGGCGTGGCCGTCACCAAAGACACACCCTTCCCTCTGCAGCAATCTCCTCCAGGATGATTGACAGGATCTTCTCTGGTGCTGTGACCCGGTACAACCCCTGTTATGTGGGCGGGGCCTGGGGGCCTGAGTGAAACCAGTGTCCTGGGCTGGGTCGCATGCCCTGTGGGTGCCCTTTGAGTGCAGACCCACTGGGGGTGGGGCCCAGGCTGTGATGTCATTACTGGCGTCACCGGTGACTTCACTGGCGGCCCCGCCCCCCCAGAAGCCGGAAGCTGCAGAAAGGCGGGAAGATCAGCTATGCGGACTTCGTGTGGTTCCTCCTTTCAGAGGAGGACAAGACCACGCCCACCAGGTGCCATTCCCCTGGGCAGCTGTGACTCTGCCCCCACCAACTCCTGACTTACCTCAGTGTTCTCCTCTGTAACCACGCCCACTGTGATGTGTGATCCCGCCCCGCCCTGTGGCCCTGCCCACTAACCCACTCTCCCTGCCCACACTTAACCCCGCCCACCTGACTTTAGGCCCCACCCCCAGCATCTCATGACCACGCCCCCTGTTTGTAGCTCTGGGTCCTGCCACTGTGTCCTTTGACCTCGCCCCCAGCCCTTCATGTGCTGACCCCAGGGGACACACCCAGTGACCTCCAACCCACCCTGCCACCCACAGCACTGAGTACTGGTTCCGCTGCATGGACCTGGACGGTGACGGGGCACTCTCCATGTTCGAGCTCGAGTTCTTCTACGAGGAGCAGGCCAGGCGCCTGGAGGCGCGCGCCGTGGAGCCACTGCCCTTCCGCGACCTTGCGTGCCAGGTGCTCGACCTGGTCCAGCCTCAGACCCCAGGTGAGCTGGGGGTGACCTCTGGGTGGACCTGTGGCCCCGTGAGTGTGACCTCAGACCCCTGTAAGGGGACTCATGACCTTTCAGTGACCTGCGTTCCTGGTGTGTAGCCTGTGATCCCCAGGATGACCTCTGACCCCCATGGTGATCCCGTGTGACCCTGTGGGTGAACTGTGAACCCGCGACCCTGGTGAAATTAAAACCTTTGGGTGATGCTGTGAATGACCCTGTGAGCCCCAGGGTGACCTCTGACTCCATGATAGTGATTTCTGACCCTTATGAGAGATTGATGCCCCTCCCAGGGTGACCTGTGACCCCCATGTTGACCTCTGACCTCTGTGGGTAAACTGTTACCTTCAAGGAGACCATGACCTAAGGCGATCTCTGACCCTGAGGGTGACCCCCCAACCCAAACACCAGGGTGACCCCGATGACATCACTGACAACCCGGGTGACCCCTGACCTCCTGCCCCGCCCCAGGCCGTATCACCCTGAGCGACCTGAAGCGCTGCAAGCTTGCGGGCGCATTCTTCGACGCGTTCTTCAACGTGGACAAGTACCTGGAGCGCGAGCAGCCGGAGCAGGTGGGGCGGGGCAGGGCGGGGTAGGACGGGGCGGGAAGATGGCGTTGTCATGCGGGTGTGGTGTGGAGCTGTGGGAAGGGGCGGGGTGGGAAGAGAGCAGGGGCATGGGGGTTCTGTGGGGTCATCCAGGGTCACGCCCTCTACCCCCCAGGATTCCAACTCGGACCCGGAGCTATCCGACTGGGAGAAGTACGCGGCCGAGGAGTACGACTTCTTGGTGGCGGAAGAGACCGCTTGCGATGTGTGGGATGACGGGTGAGCGCGAGGGGGGGGGCTGGGCTGGGCGGGGCCCGGGGTGGGATCACCTCCCTCTTGTCTACCTGTCACTCACTGCTGGGGGTTGCAGTCCAGTCACACTGTGACCTATGACCTCTGACTGGTCCCACCCCAGTGAACTCCATGAGTCCTGCCTGCCCATCGATGCTTAGCCCCGCCCATCAGCCACAGTCCCACCCACCTTCCCTAAGCCCTAGCCTGTCAGGACTTGGCCCCACCTCATGAGACGCCCCCTCACCCACCCACCCTGACCCCACACCTCTCCTGGCCCCACCTACCGTCACTCCTCCCCTCCCCCAGGTTAGACCCGGAGCTGAGCATGCTGGGAGTCCCGCTGGGTTCTGTGGATCTGTACAGCTTTACAGACAACGCCCTGGAGCCGCTGTGACCACATGGGGTGTGCTGTGTGCGCAGGGACCTACTGTGCATGGGGACTTGCATGGGGTCACAGGAGGGTCACGGGCGGCTGGGGTGCTACTGTCCCATCCGCTTCCCACCTGCTGTGGGGCTGGTGGACTTCACTTGGGAGTGGCTTCCCATGACTTGCAGCCCTACTGTGCGCACAGCTCCGTGTGTGCGTGTGTGGTATGTGTGACGCAGAGTTACGTTTGTATTTTTGAATAAAGAATTTGAATGGATCTCCCTCCCCCCATAGCAGAGGCGAGGGGCACACAGTCAGGCTCACCCACCGCTGAAACCCCATTCGCCCTATCTGGTGGTCCCTGGTGTTCTGTGTCGGTGATGGCCCCGCCCTAGCGCAGCTACAAGTGTGACCATGACATCAGCCAGAGCCGGTTAGGGTCCCTGTTCCCTCCTGTACCCAGACTGACCTCCCCATGACCTTTGACCCCTGGGAGACTTTTGGCCTCCAGCCCCGCCCCATGTCCCGACTGAGCTGCGAGGCCAGGGCTCCAGGTGGATTATGGGGTCACGTGGGCTCCGTGGGCGAGGAGTCCCTTGGTTCCTTCATCCAGGGATTTGATCATAAAGTTTGTCTGGACATGGTCAGAGTGTTTGCATCATCGAATGAGACGATGGATTCTTGGCTTTTCTTACACTTTAGGCCCATTGTGTTTCTTGAAGGAAGCCTTCCTCCCTGATCATGGCGGATGAACTTTTGATGTGTTTTGCATTTTATTTTACTTTATTTGTTTTGCTTATTAAGTCATTTTACATCTGTGGTTTTAAGGAAAATTGGTCTGTAATTGTCTTTTGTTGCTCAGTCTTTCCTGACTGGATATGTGAGTAAACCTGGGTTCACAAAATAAATGGGCTAATGTTTCTTTTGTTTCTATGTTGTTGAGTACACTGAGGCGTTCTCCTTCACTCTCTGGAAGTCTGGTAGGATTCTACCCTAAAACTCCCCGCCCTGGGCTCGGTTTGGTGGCAGATTTGTAATGACTTTTCTTTCTCTAGGCATTTAGGTCTGTTTATGCTGTTTATCTTAGTTTGATTTAACTTCATTTCCTGGAATCTGTTGAAAGGGTCAAGGGTTAGGGTCAGGGTTAAGGTCAGGGTCAGGGGTCAGGCAACTGATTTTTTTCTTTGTATTCTTAGTTAGCCATTCTTAGTGAATCCGTTTCTTTTAGAATTTCCTATTTGGTGGAGTACAGGCTTTTTAAAACCATGTCTTTACCATTCTGGGGAATTCTTCATGTCTGTTATTTTGTCCCCGTTTTCAGTTTAGATTTCATAAATTTGGATATTCCCTCTTTTAGTAAGGGTTTGTCTATCTTGTCTAATAAAAGGCTCAAAGGGCCAGCTCCATGTTTCATTAACTGATTGTACTCTTTTTCTATTTTATTGAATTGGGCACCCACTTTGATAATTTCTTGATGTCTCCTCCTTTTCATTGCTCACTCATTTCCATTCTAGACTTTAAAGTGTGCTGTTAAATTGCCAGTACTAGAGCTTGCTGATATTTTTACGTAGGCATTTTGTGCTATGAATTTTCTTCTTAGCACCACTGTGCATGTTGCATATTCATTTGCACTGAATTCCAGAAAGTCTCTAATTTCTTCCTTTATTTCTGTCTTAACCTATTTTTCATTCATTAGGGAGGTGTGCAGCTTCATGACTTTGTAAGCTTTTGATAGGATACATAGTTTTAGTTCATGTTTCTTGTATGTATAGAAACTTGCCATGTGTCTGAATATGTGGTCAGTTTACAAGTAAGTTTTACAAGGTGCTGAGCAGGAGACATATTCTCTTATACTTTGCTAATGTTCATGCTGTCAGTTAAGTGGAGTATTTTTCTGTTCAGTTTTGGTCTGGAGAATTTGCCTATTGCTGAGATATTGAAATTGGGATATTGAAATCTCCAAGTGTAGGTGTATGAGCATTATTCTGTGATTTTAGCTTTAGAACTGTTTCTTTTGGAAAGGCTGGTTACCACGTGTTTTAGGTGTAGATGTTAAAAATTGAAATGCCATCTTTGGTGATTGTTTTCCCTTTGAAGAATAGGTAGTGTCTTTCTCCAATTCGTTTGATTACTTTTTCTGTAAAATCTATTTTGCCATATTTTAAAATCCTAGCTTGCATCTTTGATCCATTTTCTTGGAATATCTTTTTACAACCCTTTACCTTAAAGGAATTTGATGTAGAGCTGTATTTCTTGTATGCAATAGAAGGAAGTTTTTTGTGTTAGCATCCATTCTATTAGCGTTGGTGAACTGGGATCATTGATATTGAGAGAGTCAGTGAAGGGTGGTTGGTAATTCCTTCTTTTCTTCAGGCTCTTCTCCATTTCCATCCCTGTAATTCTTTAAGAGAGGCACAATTATGGGTCAGAGTTGTGACTGTGGGATGGCAACCCCATCCCTCACTTGATGCCCTGTCTTCTTGCTGGGGGTAGGCTCTGTAAGTTCCCTTTCCCCACTGTCAGGCATTTCATCTAAGGTCCTGCCCTTTCAGTCCTGAGGGTCTCTCACCTCCCAGGTCTCTGTTGCATTCTGGAGGGTCCCTTAACCCCCTATCACCTGAGGTTGCCTGTTTCCATTCTTTCTGCTGGTCCTCAGGTCTTCAGCCCCTTTTCCTCACCCAATACCAGATCAGGTTCCCCTCCACCCCATTCCCTCTCCCTCTTTCTACTTTCCTTTCCAGCTCCCTCCCCATTTATAATTGTTTTCTTCTCCCTCCCAAATGGGACTGAGGCATCCTCACTTGGGCCCTTCAGCTTGTTGACCTTTTTGAATTCTGTGGACTGTATCTCGGGTACTCTGTACTTTTTAACATCCACTTATTAGTGAGAACATACCATGCTTGTCCTTTTGGGTCTGAGTTACCTCACTCAGGATATTTTCAAGTTCCTCCATTACCTGCAAAACTCCCAATGCCCTCATTCTTAATAGCTGAATAGTATTCAATTGTGTAAATGAACCATATTTTCTGTATCCATTCTTCTGTCTGGGACATCTGGGCTGTTTCCAGCTTCTGGCTATGAAATATAAGGCTGTTATGAACATAGTGGAACATGTCCCCCTATGGCATGGTGGGGCATCTTTTGGGTATATTGCCAGTAGTGGTATAGATGGGTCTTCAGGTAGATCTGTTTCCGATTTTTTGAGGCACTTCCAGATTGATTTCCAGAGTGGTTATACCAGTTTGCAATCCAACCAGCAATGGAGGAGTGTTCTCTTTTTCCACATCCTTGCCAATCAACATGTGTTGTCCCCCATGGTTTTGATCTTAGCCATTCTGATTGGAGTAAGGTGGAATCTCAGGGTCGTTTTGATTTGTATTTCTCTGATCACTAAGGACTTTGAACATTTCTTTAGGTGTTTCTCACCCATTCGAGATTCCTCAGTTGTGAAATCTTGGTTTAGTTCTATACCCCATTTTTTTAATTGGGTTGTTTGGTTTTTTGGTGATTAGTTTCTTGAGTTCCTTATATATTTTGGATATTAGCCCTCTCTCAGATGTGGGGTAGTGAAGACTTTTCTGTAGGTTGCCAATTTGTCATATTGATTATGTCCTTTGCCTTACAGAGGTTTCCAGTTTCATGAGGTCCCATTTATCAATTCTTGATCTTAGTGCATGAGTCATTGGAGTTCTGTTTAGGAAATTCCCCCTTGTGCCAATTAGTGAAAGGCTCTTTCCCACTTTCTCTTCTGTTAGATTCAGTGTATCTGGTTTATGTTGAGGTCCTTGATCCACTTGCGCTTTAGCTTTGTACAAGGTGACAAATATGGATTGATTTTCTTTTTTCTACTTACAGAAAGAAGTTCTGTATTGTTTATAAACTGGAGAAGTTCTTTGGTAGAATCTTTGGGGTCAATTATGTAAACTATCATATCATCTGCAAATAGTGATACCTTTATATCTTTTTTTGCCAATTTGTATCCCCTTGATCTCTTTTTGTTGTCTTATTTTTCTAACTAGCACTTAGAGTACTATATTGAATAGGTATGGGGAGAGTGGGCATCCTTGTCTTGTCAACAATTTCAGTGGGATTGCATCAAGTATCTCTCCATTTAATTTGACATTGACTGTTGGTTTGTGGTAAATTGCTCTTATGTTTAGGTATGGGCCTTGAATTCCTGATCTCTCCGATACTTTTAACATAAAGGGGTGTTGTATTTTGTTAAATCTTTCTCTGCATCTAAGGAGATGATCATGTGATTTTTTTTTCTTTGAGTTTGTTTATATAGTTAATTACATTAATGAATTTTCGTATATTGAACCAACCTTGCATCCTTGGGACAAAGCCTACTTGATCGTAGTAAATGATGCCTTTGATGTGTTCTTGGATTCAGTTTGCAAGAATTTTATTGAGTGTTTTTACATCAATATTCATAAGCGAGATTGGTCTAAAGTTATCTTTTTTAGTTGGGTCCTTGTGTAGTTTAGGTATCAGAGTAATTGTGGTTTTATAGAGCGAGTTAGGTAATGTTCCTTCTCTATTTTATGGAATAGTTTGAGAAATATAGGTATCAGGTCTTCTTTGAATGTCTGGTAGAATTCTGCCAGACTGGCCCTGGGCCTTTTCTGGTTGGGAGATATTTAATGACTTCTATTTTCTTGCATGATATGGGCTTTGTAGTTTACCTGCTCTTGATTTAACTTTTGTTTGTAGTATCTGTCCTGAAAACCATTTCATCTAGATTTTCCAATTTTGTTGAGTATAGGCTTTTATAATAGGATCTGATGATTTTTTTTAATTTCCTCTGTTTCTATTGTTGTCTCCCTCTTTATTTCTGATTTTGTTAATTTGTATACTGCTTCTTTTCCTTTTAGTTATTTTGGCTAGGGGTTTATCTGTCTTGTTGATTCTCTCAAAGAACTAGCTTCTGGTTTTGTTGATTCTTTGTATTGTTTTCTTTGTTCCTATTTGGTTGATTTCAGCCCTGAGTTTGACTATGTCCTGCCTTCTACTCCTCTAGGGTGAGTTTGATTCTTTTTGTTCTAGAGCTCTCAGGTGTGCTGTTAAGTTGTTAGTATAAGATCTCACCGGTTTCTTTACCAGGGCACTAAGGTCAATGAACTTTCCTCTTAGCACTACTTTCATTGTGTCCTATAAGTTTGGGTTTGATGTGTCAACACTTTCATTGAATTACAGGAAGTCTTTAATTTCTTTATTTCTTCCCAGACCAAGCTATTGTTGAGTAAAGAGTTGTTCAGTTTCCATGTGTATGTGGGATTTCTGTAGTTTTTGCTGTTCTTGAAGACCAGCATTAGGCCATGGTGACCTGATAGGATGCATAGGATTATTTCAATCTTCTGGTATCAGTCAAGGGTTGTTTTGTGACCAATTATATGGTCGATTTTGGAGAAGGTACTGAGCTGCTGAGGTATGAACTGCTGAGAAGAAGGTGTATTCTTTTGTTTCAGGGTGAAATGTTCTGTAGACGTCTGTTAAATCCATTTGGTTCATAACCTCTCTTAGTTTCACTGTGTCTCTGTTTAGTTTCTGTTTCAGTGACCTGTCCATTGGTGAGAGTGGGATGTTGAAGTCTCCCACTATTATTGTGTGGGGTTCAATGTGTGTTTTGAGTTTTAGTAAACTTTCTTTTATGAGTGTGGGTGTTCTTGCATTTAGGGCATAGATGTTCAGATTTGAGACTTTCTCTTGCTGGATTTTTTCCCCTTGATGGATATGAAGTATCCTTCTTCATCATGTTTAATGAAAGTCTATTTTATTGGATATTAGGATGGCAACTCCTGTTTGTTTCCTGGGACCATTTGCTTGGAAGACCTCTTTCCATCCTTTTACTCTGAGATAGTGTCTGCATTTGTTATTGAGGTGTGTTTATTGTATGCAGCAAAAGGCTGCATCTTGTTTGCATATCCAGTCTGTTAGCGTATGCCTTTTAATAGATGAGTTGAGTCCATTAATATTCGGAGATTTTAAAGAGAGATGATTGTTGGTTCCTGATATGTTTGTTTTTGAAGGTGGCTTTATGTAGTACTTCTGGTTCTCTCTTTTTGGATTTGGTGTAAGATGCTTAATATCTTGTCCTTTCTTTGGCGTAGGTATCTTCCTTGTGTTGGAGTTTTCCTTCTAAGATCCTCTGTATTAGCCGGGCAGTGGTGGCACACACATTTAATCCCAGCACTTGGGAGGCAGAGGCAGGCAGATTTCTGAGTTCGAGGCCAGCATGGTCTACAGAGTGAGTTCCAGGACAAAGAAACCCTGTCTCGAAAAAACAAAACAAACAAACAAACAAACAAAACCAATAAAAAAAAAAAACAAAAAAAAAGATCCTCTGTAGGGCTGGATTGGTAGATAGATACTGTTTGAATTTGTTTTTTGTTTTTTTTCCTGGAATATTTTGGTTTCTCCATCTATGTTGATTGAGAGTTTTGCTGGGTATAATACCCTGGGATGGCATTTGTGTTCTTTTAGCGTCTGCATGATATCTGCCCAGGATCTTCTGGCTTTCTTAGTCTCTGTTGAGAAGTCTGGTGTAATTCTGATAGGTCTACCTTTGTATGTTACTTGTCCTTTTTCTCTTACTGCTCTTAATATTCTTTCTTTATTCTGTGTTTAATGTTTTGATTATTATGTGACAAGAGAATTTTCTTTTCTGGTACTATTATTTGGTAATCTATACGCTTCTTGTACCTTTATGGCCATCTCTTTCTTTAGGTTGGGGAAGTTTTCTGCTATGATTTTGTTAAAGATATTTTCAGGTCCTGTGAGCTGGGAATCTTCATTCTCCTCTATTCTGATTATTCTTAGATTTTGTCTTTTCATTGTGTCTTGGATTTCTTGAATGTTTTACATTAGATTTTTTTTATGTTTTGAATTTTCTTTGACAGGTGTGTCAATTTCTTCTACAGCATCTTCTATACCTGAGAGTCTCTCTTTCATCTCTTGTATTCTGTTGGTCATACTTGCATCTGTAGTTCCTAATCTCTTTCCTAGGTTGATCTCCATTTGTGTCTTTATTGTTTATACTTCCACTAGATCTTGGGTCACTTTAGTCACTTCCTTCACCTGTTTACCTGTGTTTTCCTGTATTTCTTTCAGTGGGTTATTGATATCCTCCTTAAAGGACTCTATTATCTTCATGAGATAAGATTTTAAGTCATCTTCCTGATTTTCAGGTGTGTTGTTATATTGAAGGCTTGCTGTGGTGGGAGAACTGGGTTCTGATGATGCCCATGTATATTGACTTATGTTGCTTTTGGTCTTGTGGTTGCCTTTCACCATCTGGATATCCCTGATGTTTGTTGGTCTGGGTGACTGTCTGGTGTCTGCCTCTTTTGTCCCTGGGATGCTTCAGGCCTCCCGGTAGGCCTGCAGCCCTGGCTGTAGCAGACCGCCTGTGGGGCCTTCCAACTGGGGGCTCTTCACAGTGGCAGGGAAGTTGCTGATCTCTTGCCCTGTCTGCAGTATACCTCCTGGGAAGTCTTCAGACTATTGGGTCTTCAGCAGAACTGTTAAGCTGTTGTCCAACTCCTCTGCAACTGATCCTCAACTGCTCTGAGTGTAGCAGTTTCTCAACTGTGCTGAGTGCAGCAGGTTCTCTAGGATGGATCAGGATATGTTGTCTTCAATGGAGCAGACCATCTGGAACAGAGGGAGGGGTGGAAGGAATGCAAGGGGAGTGGTAATCAGGAGGGCAGGGCTTTTGGTGGGTGATGGGTTTCAAGTTCACCAGAACCCCAGCAGCAGCTCTGGGACACCGGAGGGGGAAGGGAGTTCTTGCCAACTGCTCTGAGTTCATCTTTTCTCTAGGATGGATCAGGATATGTTGTCTTCACTGGAGCAGATCAGGCAAGAAATAGTCTGCCCCAGTAGAAAGGACAGGGTGGCAGAAAGGGAGGAAGGTGCAGAAGGGAACTTCTATGATATTGTTATCAATACTTTCTGAGATTGATCTAGTATTCTCCTTCCTCTATTCCTAGTATTTTTATGTTAGGTCCTTTCACAATGTCCTGGATTTTTCTGGATATTCTATATCAGTAAGTTTTAGATTTAACACTTTTTTTGTCTGATGTATCCATTCCTTCTTTTGTATCTTCAAGGCTTGAGAGTTGTCTTGCATCTCTGTATTCTGTTGGTAAACCTTGCCTCTGTAGTTCTTCTTTGCAGTCCAAAATTTTTATTTCCAGTATTCCTTCATTTGGTGTATTCTTTATTGCTTTTATTTTCAGGTCTTGAATAGTATTGTTTCTTTCAACTCTTGGTTTGTTTATTTTCTTGACTTTATTTATAGACTTTATGGTTTCGTCCACTTTATTGTTTGTGTTTTCCTGGCTGTAATTGAGGTATTTATTGATTTCCTTTTATTGTGTGTGTTTTCATGGATTTTTAACAATGTGATTGGGTCATTTCCTCTTTATGAACTCTTCATATAGTTTGTTTCTAAGCCTTTTTCTTGTAATTCAGCTATGTGGGAACATTTAAAACCTTTTTTGGCAATATAAATGTGCTCATAGTCATTAACCAGAGAGTGATAACTGTTGGTTTTTTATTACATAATTTAGTGCCAACATCATGAAATGTAATGTGGCTATGACTTCTGGAAGTGAAAATTTACTTTTCATGTCAGTGTATTTGATATATAATCGTTTGTTCCCAAACAATAAAATTTGTGGTGGGTACCAACTAAGGCCCCATGGTAGATTCCATGAAGTATTCAACTTACATTTAATGCAATATGGGATTGATTCCAAGGTTGTTCTTTCTCCTTAAATTGGACAGGGAGGCAAGGAAGGCACTTTTTAAATAAGTTGCTTTTTATTGATATGCCTGTTATAACAGAGCTTCCAAACATTAACCCTGGAATCACCATTACCTAAAAAGAAAAAAAAAAATCTGACAGTGACAGGGTGAGCAATTTTGTAATTTTCCAGCATGTATTTATTCATGTCAGGTGAATGAACACAGACCAGATTGATAGGTATATAATTTGGAAACTTTAGCTTGATCCAAGAAATATTGAATTTGGGAGATATGCCCAATGCACTTTCAGAGTTAAGTCAGCTCAGATGATTGAGACACAGGCCATTGGCTGTAACTTTGTGTGTCATGTTACAGATCACAGCAGCTCACATTGCACATAGCAGCTAGGTCAAAGAGTATTGTATTAATGCCATTTTCTCTGCCAGGAAACTGCCTGCTCTTATTCAAGTCAAATGTAGTTATATATGTGTTTCAATTACGTTTCTTTTTATTTTTTTTAAATTAAAGTCTTTATATATATATGTATATAATATTATAATGTATAGTATATATTATGTATAATATATAATTGCATATATATGTATTATCTATAATATAGATATATATTCTCAGCACCTCATGGTATTTTCTCAAAAATTGACCATATAATCTGTCAAAAAACAAACCTCAACAGACATAAGAAGACTCAAATAATCTCATGCATCCTATCAAATTACTGCAGACTAAGGATACACTTCAATAATAACAAAAACATCAGAAAGCCACACTCAGGGAAATTGAAAAACTTTCTGCTCAATGATAACTTGGTTAGGGAATAAATGAAAAAATGAGAAGCTTTCTAGAATTTGATAAAAATTAATGCATATCATACCCAAACATATAGGACACAATGAAAGCAGTGCTAAGAAAAATATTCAGAGCACTAAGTGCCCTCGTAAAGATACTGAAGAGGTTCTACATTAGCAACATAACAGCATCCCTGAAAGCTTTATTAAAAAAAAAAAGAAGAAGAAGAAGAAGAAGAAGAAGCAAATACACCTAAGAGAATAGATAGCAGGAAATAACCAAACTTAGTACAGAAATCAACCAACTAGAAACAAAGAAAATGATACAGAGTATCAACAAAACCAAGAGCTGGTTCTTTGAGAAAATCAGCATGATAGATAAGCCCTTAGCCAAACTAACAAAAGGACACAGAGACAATATTCAAATTAACAAAAATCTGAAATGAAACGCAAGACATAGCAACAGAAGCTGAGGAATTAAAAAAAAAATCATTGATCTTTCTATGAACTGGGAAATCTAGATGAAATGGATAATTACCTAGACAGATACCACAAACCAAAGTTAAATCAAGATCAGGTAATTTGTTTAAACTTTCCCTTAACCCCGAAGGAAATCGAAGCAGTCATTAAAAGCCATCCAACCATAAAAAGGAAGGAGTTAGGTAATTTTAGTACATAATCCTACCAGACCATCAAAGAAGAGCTAATACCAACATTCTATTCGTTGAGCTACACCACAAAATAGAAACAGAAGGAGCACTACCAAATTCACACTATTTGTTTAAAAAGTCAATTTCAAATATATCATGTTCTAATCTCCTGTTTGTTTTTATTACCATCCCAGGTCTTATATGGGGAAAACAAGTAGAACCAATAATAAAATATTAAAATAAAATTCTGAGGGGAATTAAAGTTTATTTTAGCTTTGGGGTTTTCTATTTTGCATCTGTATTTCATCATTTTATCAAACATGAAATTCTTGTGCAGTTTAATCAAGAGCACAAGTTGTGACAGTTAACACAATAGCTGTGGCATGTAATGTGTTGTAATTTCATTTAATTCCTATGGATTTAAAGAAATATCAAATACAAATTTGTAACCCAAGTCCAGAGGACACACATGGATCTGGAGAGTCTCTAGTAGGAGAAGGCCAACAAAATCTCCAGTGCTAGAGAAAAACCACATAATGCCCAGGATGAGATTTTGTTTCTCTTTAATCAGCAGCAAAGCCTGCTTCTGAGGACACTAGCTTTGCTTATTGAAAGAAGAGCTTAATAAGGTGAAAGGAGAGCTTGAGAGGTGGAGTAAAAGCATCTGAATACGAAATAGAAATCAGAAGCCTGTAGTGCAGCTTCTAGCCTAGATGTCAGCAGTGTGATGAACTGAAGAGAGGAGGCATCCAGGTCACAAGGTGAATGAGTGGCATCCTTGAGACGGTGAACACATCTCTTGGTACATCATATGCAGTTACTGAGCAAATGCCTTTTGGTCATTATGCCTCTGTTAACATCACCAGAAGCAATTTGCTTTATTTGATGTTGCTAGCAGTATACCTGATGGTTTTGCTTTGAGGATATATTATTTTTCCAGCCCTGTGTTATAACTAGAAGAGATATTATCTGTGACTTTCACAAAATATGATTTTAGTGCTCTAAAGTGCACATTATATAGAACTGACCTAGGTGTCATGAGGTGTCAACCAATTTGGAATCAATGGTAACCCATATGGGCATCAGAGGATGGAAAATAAATCCAACTAAAATTTAGTAGTCTTCTGATTTAGTGAAATGCTTAGGAATCTGGTGCTGTAGGATATTTAGATATTAATTCCAAGGTGAAACATAAGTTAGTGCACCTGGCCAATCCCATTTCAAAGAAGCATAACAATTAGTGAACCTATTAGGAGTCTAGAGACATCACACTCCTCACTTGGGTGTGTTACACCAGCCAGTATACCAAGTAGTCCAATAACCTGCTATCTTTCAGTTAAGCGCCAAAACCAGGAAAAGTCTCTGTAATAGGATCAAGCAGCTGTGCAGGCTGCTCTACCAGTTTCATTCTCAAAAATGTTTGGAACCTTTGGCAGACCTTTATTGTGAATCATAGATTTTGAATATTGGAACAAGGCTCTACCATCAACTCTATCCAACTATTTTCCCTTTTAAAGACAGATATTTGCCTGCTATTCCATCTTAGTAGAAATTAGACAGTGGGCCACCAAGTTACCATTAGACCTGAGCTGACCATCATGGGCTGGGTGCATTTTGACGCAACCAGAGAATAGCAGCAGCCCAGCAACCTGACCATGTCCTGACTGCACAAGAAAGTTACATAAAAAGTTGCCCAGATGCCTATAGTTTGTACTCCTGTACAATACCTTCTGCTGTCACACATGCACCTATTGAGATTCCTGGTGTAGGCCAAATCTTCAAATGACTGAGGAAGAGAAGACTAGGTCTTCATTTACTAAGGCTTTTGACTATTATGCAGAAGTGAAAAATTGCAGCATGAAAACATATTTCTGGGACAGCCCTGAAAAACACCAGTAAAGGAAAATCATCACAGTTCAGGGCTTCATGCAGTAGTCATGGCCATATACTTATTTGGAATGGGTGATTATTCACTGAATCATAAACTATAAACTACTATGACTTAACTGTCAGAGACTTGGAAATAGAATAATTATAACATTGTTGAGAGAGACAAAAGATGTGGATAGATTTCTTAAAATGGTCAAAGGATGTAAAGATATTCATGTCCTATATAAATGCTCATCAAAAGGTAATGTGCTGAGCAAACATTCAGTAATCAAGTAGGTAGGATGGTCATTCTGTGGGAAGTCAGCCTTGCCCCCTAACTATTTCTGTCATTTCAAATGACCCCATGAACATAGTGGACATGGTGGAAGTAGTGGGGTTATTGATGAGTAACAGTAGAGTCTTCCACTCACCAAGCCTGACATGGCCACATCTGCTGGTGAGTGCCAGATCTACCAACAGCAGAAACCAACACTGAACACTAGATATGGAACTATATCCTGGGTTGACCAGCCATTGACTTGGTGGCAGGTTGACTACATTGGAATATTTCTTCCATGGTAAGGACAAAGTTTTCTTCTCCCTGGACTAGATACATATTTGCTTATGATTTTGACTATCATGCACATTTTGCTTCTAACAAAAAATACTATCCATGGACATGTTGAGCACCTCATTTAATACAATTGCATTCCATACAATATTGCTTCTGACCAAGGAACTCATTTCACAGCAGAGAAGTGAGACAGTGAGCCAATGATCGTGGTTTTTAATGGTATTAATTAATTAACATGTTCCTGGTTACCCTGAAGATACTGAACTGATAGAAAAATAGAATGACCTTTAGAAGTCACTTTACACAGCCAATTATGAGACAGTCACCTGGGAGGTTCCTAGGCTGCTTATATTTTGAATCAGCATCCAGTATTTGGTATGGTTTCTCTCATAGCCAAGATCCATGATTTCAGGAATCAAGGTTTTGGACCTCTTTGAATATTGCAGGCCCCAAGTCTGAGTGGAACTCAGCTCAAAATGGAGGACTCCCTTTATCAGCAGGGCTTCCATTTCTCTTTCTGTGTCTGGACAATGTCACTGAACACAGGTGCCTGTCCTTATCTAAACAATGTCCTTGTGTAGAGCTGCTTAAACTCAGCCCACAAGTCCCATGCTGGCTTCCCTGCCCACATGATAATTAGATACACTTTTATGACCAATTAATCCTTTCCATCTGTATCCCTAAAAGCCCTTATATACCTTATTTCTAGGATAATGAAGTAGAATTGACTCACTGTGCTGATATCATTCTATAATACAGCCATTTCAATCCAGATTGCCATGGCCACTACCTTTGTCTTCGCTGTTTGGTGGCTAACACCCAGCAATGGAGAAACAAGACCCACATGAAACCTATCACACTTAGTGACCCACTTGGAAAAAAAATTGATTCCTTTTCCTGTGATCTTAAGTTCTGTTGGCCTGTAAGTTTTAGTTATAGAGAGGTGAGCTCTCCTTCCAGGAACTACAAAAAACCTTCAGTCTTCCCAGTGGCCAATTTGGTTGTCTAAGGCCCTTAAATCAACACAATAAGAAAGGAACAACAGTGTTTGAAAGGCTGAATAATTGCCATGGGAAAAGTAAATTGCTTCTCCAAATGGAGTTACAAGACTTATGTCTAGACTGCAGATCCTCTTGCAGTGGTTTCAACTTTTCCAATGCTGGGACCCTTGAGTATAGTTCTTCATGTTATGGTGACCCCTAGAGCATAAAATTAATTTGGTTACTACTTCCTAAATGTAATATTACAAATATGATTGATTGTAATATTAATATTTGATATGCAGATGGTCTTAGGCAGCACTTGTGGAAGGGTTCTTAGATCCCACAGGGATTGTAACTCACAGGTTGAGAACTAGTGGTTTATGGTGTCTCATGATAACACTAAATCTTGTGCTTAAAGACCATGGAAACCTACAATAGACTTATCCAGACAGGATAACAAAACACACAGACCCATCAGGAATGAAGGTATGATTCTCTTCTCCAGGAACCGTTCCAGATCTGCTGAGGTTATTATCAAGGTTGGTGAAAATACAGAATGGGTACTAGGGGAAGGTAGTTATAAATAAAGGAAAGTCCTCATGGCTAATTGCAGAAATGAGAATAAGTGTTGTGAGTGTTCTTGTCATATTTTGTTAAGGTTGTATTTCTATACATACTTGTGTTTTCTTTCCTTGATTTCAGTAAATCAACTAAGAGAATATAAGTGTTTATCACACTTGAATTGGAGACGCTGAAAAAAATGTTCCCAAGATTCATTATAAGAGTTTTATGTGTCTGTCCTTGTACAAGGGGTAGTTCAATCAACTTAGGCATAATTATCACCTGGTTCAATATATAATGCTTTCCCTTATTGTTGTACTAGTAAGATTTAGGCATTATTATGACACTTTTTTTCAATCTGGAAATCAACCATGACATAAGAAGGTATGATTGTGTGTGAACTTGACATTGGGTGGAGTTGAGATTGCTATCTTGATTGTTAACTCTATTACATCTGGAACTAACTAAAACCTAAACATGGAAGGACACACCTGTAATGGATATTTGATTAATTTGAAATGGAAAGATCTACATGTAATCCAGAACTTTGAGTTAGAAATACATGCCTTTAATCTGTGTCTTGATCATGGAGGCCACAGATTTAGTCCAATGTTTTTGCTATAAAGTCCCACCTCTAATCTGGGCCATAACTTGTAATGCAAGCCTATATAATGACATGAAAGAAGGAAGCTTTTGCTCATTAGATCCTTGCTCTCACCTTGATAGAAAGTCCATTCCTTCACTGGCATTAAACTCAGCTTTTTGGGAATTCTGGCTTATTCTAAATATAAGCTGAGATATCCAGCCTTGTAGACTGAGCAACTACTGGATCCTTGGATTTTACCTTCATAGCTGGTTATTGTTGAATTAGCTGGACCACCAGGGACTCTAAGTCATTCTAAACAATACTCTTGATATATATAGAAAAAAATCTATTAGTTTGTTATTCTTTAGACTCCTGACTAATATACTAGACAAGTACAGAATACTTTTAGAGCAGCTTGGGCCTCCCAACCATCTCAGCTCAGTTACAAATTCAAAATGGCCACATTCCCTTAACCTTTTGTTCAGGTGATGTTTTAATGCTGGGCTTCTACCACTATTGGAAAAGAAAGATAATAGCAAATGTATAAACTATCTCAATTAGAACACAAATAATATAATTATATGAAGGCATCAGATAGGGAGACTACCAATTAAGTGATGAATGGAAAACCAGATGTCTTAGCTTCTGTAGGCCAAGACATGGCACCCCCAGGTAACAGTAGATTCTTTTTATCCTTGACTTTACAGCACCAGTCTTGAGACTGACAAGATTTCTTGTCCCATACATTGACTATCTGATTCACTGTCAGTCTCAGTACTCAGATTCTTTCTAGGGATATTCATAAGAACAGAGCACTTAAAGAAACACTTTTTCACTATGCCATGAGATTTCCAGCAGTAATAGAGCAGCACTAACTAACCCTCTCCATCCTTAGTCTTGCAGAGATTCTTCACTAGATGCATGTGAACACTAAGGCAGGTTCTATCTAATTCAACAGAGATGAAGGTATGAAAATGGTTGTAATTTAATTTAGACAAGAAGACACAAGTCCTGTGCTGATCATTAAATTTTTGCATATTCATTTGTTTTAATGAGGCTTTACAAGATATAGATAACTTTTAAATTATTAACATTGTTTTGCCTGAATAAAAATTGAATTATGTATATATCATAATTCAAAGCACTGATATATTATTCTTATGTGAGGGAGGACGATGTACAATATGTCTCCTGATTGAGGAGTAGCTAACTTTTTTGAAGTAATTTAGAACCTTAAGGAGTAGAGAACATGTTTTGTACTAGAATTGGGATAATGTTCAATGAAAGAGCATTGTGACCAGAATTGTATGTTTACATGTTTCATGTCCTTAAAAGTAGACATTAAAATTTAAGTATCTATCCTCATGTTACCTACTCCAAAAAAGATTCAGACCCATATGATCATTTTATATTTATTTTACCTGTGTCTATATATTCATTAAATATATTGTTATCCTTTTATATCAATTTTTAAGCTTAATTTCATTAGGAACAAAAGGAACTAGGGTCAAGTTAAGTTTAATTTACTTGTAATCCATTTTCTATTAAGTACATAATGTTAACAACAAATCATGATCCCGTGTGTTAAGAGTATATACATAAATAATATAAAGGAAAATTTCCATAAGCCATGAATTTGTGTTTATTGCTTGTTGGGATTCTAATTCCATAATTTTCACAGTCAAATACAAATTTCATGGAGACCTTTAGTAAATATATTGTTAGTGTAGGCATAAAGTAAAGCAAACATGTCTAGAGTGGAAAAGCACTGAAAGGCATTTAATCTCAGTGTAAAATTAGCTGCAGAAATAGGTGATAGGGAGACCTAACATAGTGTTGCATAAATGTTCTTTGCTGGCAGCAGTCTGTCTGGCTCTTGTCAACTTATCCTGTGATTATCTGTTGAGTTTTGTGAATATCAAATCCATTGCTCCCTTGGTTAGTATGCTAGTTTTGGAAGTATATGTCTAGAAGAACCTTTAAGTTTTTTTTTTTTTTTGAAAAACCATTAAATATGTAGGTTAGAATCTATCAGAATAAGAATGCAAAAAGAACATGAAGATATAAAATGAGGCTTCTGATTTCTGCCTCTGGCTTGGGACCATCCTCTGTCACAGCAGGTCCATACCCAAGTGGTGCAGGGAGGTAGCTAACCACCTAGGAGTGCAGAGAGGCCAGACAGGACAGATATAACTACCCCTGCTGCACAGAGGGTCATGTCTGAAACCCTCTAATGGAAGCCTTCCATTTTCTGACTCCAGTTTGGGACCATCATCTGCCACAGTGCCCCATACCCAAGTGGTGCAGGCAGGTAGCAAAACACCCAGGAGTGCAGAGAGGCCAGACAGCTCAGGTAGAACCACCACTGCAAGTCAGAGGAAACAGCCAGAAACCCTGAGGACACAAGAGCCTAGGAGCAGCCTGGGACAGGAGTCTTCTGAATTCTGCCCACACCCAGAGCTGATCAGGGCCACAGAGCTACATACCCAAATACAACCACAAGAGAGCTGGTCTCACAGGAGTACCTGCATACCTGTGTACACAGAGAGAACAGGTCTCCCAGGAGCACAGATACAGAGGCTTGCAGGACAGACAAACCACAGTGAGAGACAGCAACACCAACTAACACCAGAGATAACCAGATGGCAAAAGGCAAACACAAGAACATTATCAACAGAAACCAAGGCAAAGTGGCACCATCTGTGCCAGGAGCCATTCTCACATAGATCTCAAAACCTCCTCCTTTCAGCCATCTTACATACTCAAGCTTGCTTTTAGAAGGAGAAATACTAGCTCTCAAGTTAGCACCTCAAGTAGCAAGGTGGTCAGCACATTCAGAGCTCACCTGAGTGGGCTAGAAAGAGTAGACCTCACCTGTGGTTAGGTTACCATAGAAATTCCTTTCCACTCCACCTCCTCGTGATCATTTTAGGTAGCCACCTTCCTTGAGATTCAGTCAGCTTTTCCATGAGATTTTGAGAGACAATTCTGAGAAACTGTTCCTGAGAAACAGTGCCCCCTGAGATTGTTCCCTAAAGACAATGTCTTGCCCCCTTTACCCCCTCCCTGTACCTTGCTTCCTTTCTTTTATATTTCAGTGTGTAAAACAATAAAATTTGACAGCTTTATCAGAACCCTGTCTTGCTGTCTGTCTCTTTCGTCTCTTGTCTTCCATTTTCTCCTAGGTGATTCAGGGAACCCTGTTGACTGTCCTGCAGGTTGGGCCACAAATGAACCAAGTTGTCACACAATAGCAAATCCTGGATACCCAAACACAATGGAAAAGCAAAAGCTGGTTTTAAAACCACGTATCAGGATGCTGATAGAGGACTTCAAGAAGGACATAAATAACTCCCTTAAAGAAATACGGGAGAACATGAATCAACAGGTAGAAGCCCTTAAAAAGAAAACACAAAAATCATTCCTTAAAGAAATACAGGAGAATATGGGTCAACAGGCAGAAGCCCTTAAAGAGGAAACACAAAAATCCCTTAAAGAATTACAGGAAAACACAAACAAGTGATGGAACTGAAGAAAAACATCCAGGATATAAAAACAGAAGTAGAAACAACAATGAAATCACAAAGGAAGACAACTCTGGAGATAGAAAACTTTAGAAAGCAATCAGGAGTCATAGATATAAACATCAACAACAGAATATAAGACATAGAAGAAAGAGCTAGGCGGTGGTGGTGCATGCCTGTAATCCCAGCACTCTGGGAGGCAGAGGCAGGCAGATTTCTGAGTTTGAGGCCAGCCAGGTCTACACAGTGAGTTCCAGGACAGCCAGGACTGTACAGAGAAACCCTGCCTCAAAAAACCCAAATCCCCCCCCCAAAAAAAAAACCAAGAAGAAAGAACCTCAGGTGCTGAAGACACTATAGAAAGCATTGACTCAACAGTCAAAGAAAAATCAAAATGCCAAAAGCTTGTAATCCAAAACATCCAGGAAATCCAGGACACAATGAGAAGAACAAACCTAAGGATTATAGGTATAGAAGAGAGCAAAGACTTACAACTTAAAGGGCCAGTAAGCATCTTCAACAAAATTATAGAAGAAAACTTCCCTAACCTAAAGAAAGAGATAGATGTCCATGAACATACAAGAAGCCTTCAGAACTTCAAACAGACTCAACCAGAACAGAAACTTCTCCTGGCACATAATACTCAAAACACCAAATTCACTAAACAAAGAATATTAAAAGCAGTAAGGTAAAAAGGCCAAGTAACATATAAAGGAAGACCTATCAGAATTACAGCAGACTTCTCACCAGAGACAATGAAAGCTAGAAGATCCTGGGCAGATCTCATACAGACTCTAAGAGAACACAAATGCCAGCCAAGACTACTCTACTCAGCAAAACTCTCAATCACAATAGATGGAGAAACCAATATATTCATGATAAAACCAAATTCACACACTATCTTTCCACAAATCCAGCCCTACAAAGGATAATAGTTGGAAAACAACAACACCAGGAGGGCAACTACACCCTAGAAAAATCAAGATAGTAATCTTCTTTCAATAAACCCAAAAGAAGATAACCACACAAGCATAAAAATAAAATAAAAAATGATAGGAAGCAACAATCACTATTCCTTAGTATTTCTTAACATCAATGGACTCAATTCCCCAATAAAAAGACATAGACTGTATATGTAAACAGGACCCATGCATAAAGGAAATGCATCTCAGTGTCAAAGACAAACACTCCTTCAGAATAAAAGGCTGAAAAACAATTTTCCAAGTAAATGGTCCAAGGAATCAAACTGAAATAGCCATTCTAATATCAGATAAAATTGACTTTCAACCAAAAATCATCAAAAAAGACACAGAAGGACACTTCATATGCATCAAAGGAAAAATCATCCAAGAAGAACTCTCAATTCCGAACATCTATACCCCAAATTCAAGGGCACCCACATTCATAAAAGAAACTTTAGTAAATCTCAAAGCACACTTTGCACCTCACACAATAATAATGGAAGACTTCAACACAACACTCTCCTCAATGGCAAAATCAGGAAAACACAGAGACACAGTGAAACTAACAGAAGTTATGGGTCAAATGGATTTAACAGATATCTATAGAACATTTCATCCTAACTCAAAAGAATGTATCTTCTCAGCACCTCATGATTCCTTCTCTAAAATTGACCATATAATTGGTAACAAAGCAGGCCTTAACAGATATAAGATTAGTATAGCCTCCCATGGCTGCCAGCCCCTTCTGCTGTGGCAGAACCTTGCCATGTCTGCCATAGTGAAGAATCCATTTCCTGAAACTTCCTAGAGAACCAGCCACTCTGGCCAGTTGGTAAGAACAAACCCCTCCCACCTCTGGAGGCCCAGAGCTGCCACCAGGGGTCGAGCAGGACTCATTATAGGGCAACCACCAAAGCCCTGCCCTTCCGAATAGTAGTCCCCTTCCTATCCTTCTCCCCCCCCCACCGCTGAAAGCCCTTTCTGCTGGGGCAGAACCTTGCCAAGTCTGCCACAGTGAAAACACCATTTCCTGATACTTCATAGAAAACCAGCCTCACTCAGGGCATTTGAGAACCAGCCACACTTCGGTCATTTGGAGTGTGAAGAGACCTGGAAGCACAGGAGAGCTACTCAACCAGGTATGCAGAGGGCACCAGAGTGAAGAATTGCCCAGGACACAGCCTGCCTGGGTTCCTTCCACACAAGGGAGTCGGGTACCTCTACCGCTGCCTGGGCACTTATCCTACAGGGGAGCACCTGACCTACAGGAAGTCCCATGGTTAGACGGGGCCACTCGGTCCAAGGTCACCACTATCTTGGCTCCAGCATTTCAGCCAGAGAAGCACCTAACCTGCAGGGAGTCACACGGTTTCACAAACAAGGCACAATAGGGCTCCAATGGCACCCAAGAGTAGGGCAGCACATAAGCAACCTGTCCCAGGGGAAACCCAGTCATCCAGTCGTGCAGAAATAGCCTTACAGGACCACAGGAGGTTCATGCACCAGCCAGTGACAACAGGACCAACTAATGCCAGAGATAACCAGTTGGTAAAAGGCAAATGCAGGAACGTTACTAACAGAAATCAAGGCAATATGCAAGCATCTGAACCAAATTCCCCAACAACAGCAAGTCCTGGATACCCAACACACCAGGAAAACAAGATTTGGTTTTAAAATCACTGGTCATGATTCTGTTGAAGGAACACAAAAAGAACATAAATAAATCTCTTAAAGAAATAGCATCCTTTTTTATAATTGCCAGAAGCTGGAAGGAACCCAGATGGCCCTCAAAGGCAGAATGGATACAGAAACATGTGGTATATTTATACAATAGAATACTACTCAGCAAGTAAAAATAATGAATTCATGCAATTTGAAAGCAAATGCTTGGATCTGGAAAATATCATCCTAAGTGAGTTAACGCAATCACAAAAGAATACACATGAAATGCAATCACTGCTGGTGGGATTGCAAGCTGGTACAACCACACTGGAAATCAGTCTGGCAGTTCCTCAGAAAACTGGGCACAACACTTCCAGAGGACCCAGCTATACCACTCCTGGGCATATACCCAGCATGTAATAAGGATATATGTTCCACTATGTTCATAGCAGTCCTATTTATAATAGCCAGAGGCCAGAAAGAACCCAGATGTCCCTCAGAGGAATGGATACAAAAACTATGGTATATGTACACAATGAAGTACTATTCAGCCATTAGAAACAATGAATCCATGAACTTCTTAGACAATTGGATGGAGTTGGAGAACATAATTCTAAGTGAGGTAACCCAATCTCAAAAGAACATTCATGGTATGCACTCATTGATAAGTGTATATTAGCCTAGAAGACTGGAATACCCAAGGCACAATCCACATATCAAATGGTGTCCAAGAAGAAGGAAGGAGTGGTCCCTGACCTGGAAAGACTCAGTGCAGCAGTGTAGGGAAATACCAGAACAGGGAAGAGGGAAGGGGAAGAGGACTTATGGGACTTTTGGGGAGGGGGGAGCCAGGAAAGGGGAAATCATATGAACTGTAAAGAAAGAATATATCGAATAAAAAAAAACAACACATGGGCTAGAGAGATGACTCCATGATTAAGAGCAAAGACTGTTCTTCTAAAGGTTCTGAGTTCAAATACCAGCAACCACATAGTGGTTCACAAAAAAGGCAGGAAACTGCACCCTAGAAAAAGCAATAAAGTAATCTTTCAACAAACCCAAAAGACGATAGCCACACAAACTGAATTCCACCTTTAAAAAAGAAAATAACAGGAAGCAACAATCACCTTTCCTTAATATCTCTTAACATCAATGGCCTCAATTCCCTAATAAAAATACATAGAATAACAGACTGGATATGGAAACAAGACTCAACATTTTGCTACATACAAGAAACCCTTCTCAGTGACAACAACATTCACTACCTCAGCGTCAAAGGTTGGAAAACAGTTTTCTTAGCAAATGGTCTCAAGAAACAAGCTGGAGTGGCCATTCTTGTATTGCATAAAATCGACTTTCAACCAAAAGTCAAAAAAGACACAGAAGGACACTTCATACTGGTCAAACGAAAAATCTACCAAGATGAACTCTCAATTCTGAACACCTATTCCCCAAATGCAACGGCTCCCACATTCATAAAAATCTTTACTGAAGCTCACAGCACACATTGCACCCACACAATTATAGTGGAAGACATCAACACCCGAATTTCAACAATGGACAAATCTGGAAACAAACTAAGCAGAGACACAGTGAAACTAACAGAAGTTATGGACCAACTGGATCTAACAGATATTTATAGAACATTCCATCCTCAAGCAAATAAATATACTTTCTTCTCAGCACCTCATGGTACCTTCTTCAAAACTGACCATATAATTGATTACAAAACAGGCCTCAGCAGATACAGGAATATTGAAATAATTCCATGCACCCTATCAGATCACCATTTCCTAAGGCTGGTCTTAGGTTTAAACAAAAACAATGGAAAACACACATAAACATGTACATTGAACAATGATCTACTCAATGATAGCTTGGTCAAGGAAGAAATAAAGAAAAAAGTTAAGGACTTTTAGCATTTAATGAAAATGAGGACCCATCATACTAAAACTTATGGGACTCAGTGAAAGCAGTGCTAAGAGGAAAACTCATAGCTCTAAGTGCCTCCAAATAGAAAATGGATTGACCTTACACTAACAGCTTGACAACACACCTGAAATCTCTAGAGGAAAAAGAAGCAAATATACCCAAGAGGAGCAGGCAGCAGGAAATAATCAAACTCAGGGCCAAAATCACCCAAATAGGAACAAAATAACAGGAGGTGGTTCTTTGAGAAAATGAACAAGATAGATAAACCCTTAGCCAGCGAATCAGAGAGCTCAGAAGCACTACCCAAATTAATAAAATCAGAAATGGAAAGGGAGACATAACAACAGAAACTGTGGAAATTCAACAAAATTGGAAAGTCTGGACGAAATGGACAATTTACATACACACCAGGTGCCAACATTAAATCATGGTCAGATAAACCATCTAAATAGTCCCATAAGTCCTGGGGAAATATACGCAGTTGTTAATTGTCTCCCAACCAAAAAAGAAAAGAAAGAGAGAGAGAGAGAGAGAGAGAGAGAGAGAGAGAGAGAGAGAGACCCCAGGACCAGATGAGTTTAGTGGGGAATTCTATCATATCTTCAAAGAAGAGCTAATACCAATACTCTTCAAATTATTCCACAAATTAGAAACTCAAGAAACATTACACAATCCATTGTATGAAGCCACAATAATGCTTATACCTAAGCCAAAGAAAGACCAAACAAGGAAAGAGAACTTCAGACCAATTTCTGTTATGAACATTGATGCAAAAATACTCAACAACGGGCAATGGTGGTGCATGCCATTAATCTCAGCACTTGGGAGGCAGGAGGATTTCTGCGTTTGAGGCCAGCTTGATATACAGAGTGAGTTCCAGAACAGCCAGGACTATACAGAGAAACCCTGTCTCAAAAAAGAAAAAAAAACTCAACAAAATTCTGGCCAACTGAATCCAAAATGCATCAAAACAATAATTCTTCACGACTAAGAAGACTTCATCACAGAGATGCAGAGATGGTTCAATATATGGAAATCCATCAATGTAATCTATTACATAAAACACTCAAAAAACAAAAACACATGGTCATTTCATTAGATACTGAAAAAGCTTTTGAAAAAAATTCAGCAGCCCTTCACGATAAAAAAGTATTAGATAGATCTGGAATTCAAGGCCCATACTCTAAGTCCTAGCCAGAGCAAATATACAACAAAAGAATGTCAAAGGGATACAAATTGGAAAGGTAGAAAGCAAAATGTCACTATTTGCAGATGATATGATAGTATACATAAGTGACCCCAAGACTTCCACCAGAGAACTCCTAAAGCTGATAAACAACTTCAGCAATGTAGCTAAATATACAATTAACTCAAACAAATCAGTAGCCTTCCTCTACTCAAAAGATAAACAAGTGGAGAAAGAAATTAGGGAAATTACACCCTTCACAATAGTCACAAATAATATTACATACCCTTTGAAGAACAAAATCATAAAAGATCTCAGATGGTGGAAAGATCTCCCATTCTCATGGATTGGAAGGATTAATATAGTAAAAATGGCCACCTTGCCAAAAGTAATCTATAGATTCAATGAAATTCCCACCAAAATTCCAAATCAATTTTTCATAGAGCTAGAAAGAGCAATCTTCAAATTCATTTGGAATAATAAAAAAAAAAAACCCAGGATAGTGAAAACTATTCTCCACAACAGAAGATCTCCTGGAAGAATCACCACCCCTGACCTCAAGCTATACTAAAGAGCAAAAGTGATAAAAACAAACAAACAAACAACTGTATGGTATTGGTACAGAGACTGGCAGGAAGATCAATGGAATAGAATTGGAGACCCAGATATGAACCCCACAGACCTATGATCACGTGGTATTCCACAAAGGAGTTAGTCATCCAGTGGGGAAAAGACAGCATTTTAAACAAATTGTGCTGGATCAACTTGAGACCAGCATGCAGAAAAATGCAAATAAACCCATTCTTATCTCCTTGTACAAAGCTCAAGTCCAAGTGGATCAAAGACCTCCACATAGAACCAGATAAAATGAAACCTTTTGAGGAGAAAGTGTGAAAGGACCTTGTACACATGGGCACAGGGAAAAATTCCCTGAATAGAACACCAATGGTGGCCATCTGCACCAGGGACCTGAGCAGCACTACAGCTGCCTGGGCAGGCAGGGGAGCATCTGAACTGCAGGAGGTCCCGTACGTAGACTGAGATCCAAGGACCGAGATCCACACCACCTTGGATCCCGCAGCTTATCCAGGGAAGCTCCCGATCCACGAAGAACCCCGTGGTTAGACAGAGCTCCAAGGTCCAACACTATCCTGGGGAGAACAGCTCAACCAGATGGAGCCCTGCTGACTGAGAGAGCCACTGTCTAGGCTTCAGCAGTCCAGCCAGGAAGCTCCAAGCCTGCAGGGATTCCTGCAGTTAGACAGAGCCCATCTTGGAATTGGTAGCCTAGCAAGGTACACAGTGGGGACCAGAGTGAAGGATTTCCCAGGGTATAGCCTGCCCGGGTGCCTTCCGCACCAGGGAGTTGGGCTTCACTACAATTGCCTGGGCAGGCGGGGGTGGGGGGAGTCTGACCTGCAGGAGTTCCCATAGATAGACTGAGAACCACGGACCGAGATCCACACTATTGTGGATCCTACAGCTCAACCAGGGAAGCTCCTGGTCCATGGAGAGCCCTGTGGTTAGACAGAGCTCCATGGTCCGACACTATCCTGGGGAAAACAGTTCAAACAGACAGAGCCCTGCCAACTGAAAGAGCCACTTTCTAGGCTTCAGCAGTCCATACAAGGAAGCCCCAGTCCTGAAGGAATTCCCATGGTCAGACAGAGCCCTGAGACCCACCACTATCTTGGAGCTGGTAAACTAACCACACAAAACAGGAAGAGACTACAGGAGGCCAGTTAAGCACCCATAGGCAAGCCAGGAGGAGACTTGAGCTGAGGAGATAATTCGGAGCCCAGTGGTAGAAACCTTCTGGTTTCTGCCTCGGGAGAACAGATGCCTTCTGAGACAGCAGCACCAAACGCCAGGCTCTCAGCAGCTTTAAATACCAACCAGTAATAATAAGACCAACTAAGTCCAGAAATAAACAAATGGCAAAAGGCAAATGTAGGAACGTTACTAGCAGAAATCAAGGCAATATGGCAGTATCCGAAGTCAGTTCCCCAACAGCAGTAAATCCCAGACCCCAACACACCAGAAAAGCAAGATTCTGATCTAAAATCACTGGTCAGGATGCTGATAGCTGAACACATAGATAAATCTCTTAAAGAAATACAGGAGAAAATTGATCAAAAGTTAGAAGCTCTTACAAGGAAAACACAAAAATCACTTAAAGAAATTCAGGAGAATATGAATCAAAAAATAGGAGCCAATAAGGAGGAAATAAAAAAATCACTTAAAGAAATACAGGAGAACATGGGTCAACAAGTAGTACTCATGAAAGAGGAAACACAAGCAAGGAAAAGATCTGACCAAAACCAAACAGGACCTAAAAACAGAAGTAGAAAAAACTAAGAAATCACAAAGGGAGACAACTATGGAGATAGAAAACCTTGGGAAGAAATCAGGGGCCATAGATGCAAATACCAAAAATAGAATACAAGAGATAGAAGAAAGAATCTCAGATGCTGAAGATACCATAGGAACCATGGACTCAACAGTCAAAGAAAATGCAAAATGCAAAAAGTTGTAACCCAAAACATCCAGGAAATCCAGGAAACAATGAGAAGACCAAACCTAAGGATTATAGGTATAGATGAGAGGGAGATTTACAAATTAAATGGCCAGCAAATATCATCTATAAAATTATGGAAGAAAACTTCCCCAACCTAAAGATAGAGATGCCCATGAATATACAAGAAGGCTACAGAACTCCAAACAGACTGGATAAGAACAGAAATACTGCTCGTCACATAATAATCAAAACCTCAAATGTACAAAACAAAGAAAGAATATTAAAGGCAGTAAGAGAAAAAAGCCGAGTAACATATAAAGGAAGACCTGCCAGAATTACACCAGACTTCTCACCAGAGACCATGAGAGCTAGAAGATCCTGGGCAGATATCATGAAGACTCTAAGAGAACACAAATTTCATCAAAAACTACTATACCAAGCAAAACTCTCAATCACCATAGATGGGGAAACCAAGGTATTCCATGACAAAACCAAATTCGAACAATATCTTTCCACAAATCCAGCCCTACAAATGATAATAGGGGGAAAACCCCAACACAAGAAGGGAAACTACACCCCAGAAGAAGCAAGATAGAAACCTCCTCTCATCAAACCCAAAAGAAGATAAGTACTCAAATATAAAAAATAATTTCAAAAATGTCAGGAAGTGATAATTACTATACCTCAACATCTCTTAACATCAATGGACTCAATTCCCCAATAAAAAGACATAGACTAACATGCTGGATACAGAAACAGGACCCTACAATTTGCTGCATACAGGAAACACATCTCAGTGTCAAAGACAAACACTACCTTAGAGTAAAAGGCTGGAAGTCAATTTTACAAGCAAATGGTCTCAGGAAACAAGCTGGAATAGCCACTCTCATATCACATAAAATTGACTTTCAACCTAAAGTCATCAAAAGAGACGCGGAAAATCACTTCTTGCTGGTCAAAGGGAAAATCCACCAAGAAGAACCCTCAATACTGAACATCTGTGCTCCAAATGCAAGGACTCTCTCATTCATGAAAAAAAAAAAAACTACTAAAGTTTAAAGCCCGCATTGCACCTAACACACTAATTGTGGGTGACTTCAACATTCCACTCTCCTCAATGAACAATCAGAAAACCAGAAGCTAAACAGGGACACAGTGAAACTAATTGAAGCTTTGGACCAATTGGATTTAACAGATATATATGGAACATTTCATCCTAAAGCAAAAGAATAAACCTTTTCTCAGCACTGCATGGTACCTTCTCCAAAATTGACCATATAATTGGTCACAAGACAGATGGCAACAAAAACAAGAAGATTGAACTAATCCCATGCCTCATATCAGATCACTATGGAGTAAGAGTGGTCTTCAATAGCAACAAAAACAACAGAAAGCCCACATACACATAGAAAATACTCTACTCAATGACACTTTGGTCCAAGAAGAAATAAAGAAATCAAAGACTTTTTAGAATTCAATGAAAATGAAGGTACACCCTACCCAAATCTATGGGACACAATGAAAGCAGTGCTAAGAGGAAAACTCATAGCCCTGAGTGCCTACAAAAAGAAACTGGAGAGAGCATACACTAGCAGCTTAATGGCACACCTGAAAGCTCTGGAACAAAAAGAAGCTAATTCACCCAGGAGGAGTAGAAGACAGGAAATCATCAAATTAAGGGATGAAATCAATCAAGTAGAAACAAAGAGAACCATACAAAGAATCAACAAAACCAGGAGCTGGTTCTTTGAGAAAATCAAAATGTTAGATAAACCCTTAGCCAGATAAACCAAAGGGCAGAGAGAGAGAGAGAGAGAGAGAGAGAGAGAGAGAGAGAGAGAATTCTAATTAACAAAATTAGAAATGAAAAGGGGGATATAACAGCAGAGACTGAGGAAATCCAAAAGATCATCAGATCCTACTACAAAAGCCTATACTCAACACAACTAGAGAATCTGGAGGAAATAGACAATTTTCTAGACAGGTACCAAATACCAAATTTAAATCAGGATCAAGTAGATCAACTAAAAAGTCCCATAACCCCTAGAGAAATAGAAGGGGTAATAGAAAGCCTCCCAATCAAAAAAAAGTACAGGACCAGGTGGTTTAGTGCAGAATTCTATCAGACCTTCAAAGAAGACCCAACACCAATACTCTTCAAACTATTCCACAAAATAGAAACAGAAGGAACAGTGACCAACGTTCTATGAATCCACAATTACCCTGATACCAAAACCACACAAAGATCAAACAAAGAAAGAGAACTACAGGTCAATTTCCGTTATGAATATCAATGCAAAATACTAAATAAAATTCTTGCCAACAGAATTCAAGAGTACATCAAAATGATTATTTACCATGGTCAAGTAGGCTTCATTCCAGGGATGCAGGAATGGTTCAATATACAGAAATCCATCTATATAATCCACTACATAAACCAACTCAAAGAAAAAAACCACATGTTCATCTCATTAGTTGCTGAAAAAGCATTTGACAAAATTCAGCATCCTTTCATGCTAATAGTCCTGGAAAGAACAGGAATTCAAGGACCACGACTAAACATAGAAAAATCAATATACAGCAAACCAGTAGCCAACATCAAAATAAATGGAGATTAACGTGAAACAATACCACTAAAATCAGGGACTGGACAAGGCTGCCATCTCTCTCCTTATGTTTTCAATATAGTACTTGAACTTCTAGTGAGTGCAATTAGACAACATACGGAAATCAAAGGGATACAAATTTGAAAGGAAAAAGTCAAACTATCATTATTTGCAGATGATATAATAATATACTTAAGCGACCCAAAAAACTCCACAGAGAACTCCTACAGCTGATAAACAAGTTCAGCAAAGTGTCTGGTTATAAAATCAACTCAAGCAAATCAGTAGCCTTCCTGTACTCAAAGGACAAGCAGGCTGAGAAAGAATTTAGGGAAGTAACATCCTTCACAATAGCCACAAACAATATAAAGTATCTTGGTGTGACTCTAACCTAACATGTGAAAGATCTGTATGACAGGAATTTCAAGTCCTTGAAGAAAGAAATCTAAGAAGACCTCAGAAGATGGAAAAATATTTCATGCTCTTGGATTGGCAGGATCAATATAGTAAAAATGTCCATCTTGCCAAAAGTAATCTACAGATTCAATGCAATCCCCATCAAAATCCCAAATCAATTCTTCATAGACCTAGAATGAGCAATTCACAAAATCAGTTGGAGTAACAAAAAACCAAGGATAGCTAAAATTATTCTCCACAATAAAAGGACTTCTTGGGGAATTAATATTCCTGACCCCAATAGGTACTACAGAGCAGTTGTGTTAAAAACTGCATGGTATTGGTACAGTGACAGGCAAGTAGAAGATCAATGGAATAGAATTGAAGACCCAGAAATGAACCCACAGAGTCATGGTCAATTGATCGTTGATAAAGGAGCTACAACCATCCAGTGGAAAAAAGATAGCCTTTTCAACAAATGGTACTGGGTCAACTGGAGGTCAACATGCAGAAGAATGCGAATTGACCCACTCTTATCACTTGTACTAAGAATCTTGTACTAAGATAAACTCCAAGTAAATTAAGGACCTCCACATAAAACCAGACACACTGAAACTAATAGAAAAGAAACTGGGGAAGACCCTTTAGGACATGGGCACAGGGGGAAAGTTCCTGAACAGAACACCAATAGCTTATGCACTAAGATCAAGAATTGACAAATGGGACCACATAAAATTACAAAGTTTTTGTAAGGCAAAGGACATTGTCAGAAGGACAAAAGGACAACCAACAAATTGGGAAAAGATCTTCACCAACCTTACATCTGACAGAGGGCTAGTATCCAATATATACAAAGAACTCAAGAAGTTAGACCCCAGAGAACCCAATAACCCTATTAAAAATGGGGTACAGAGCTAAACAAAGCATTTTCACCAGAAGAAATTTGGATGGCTGAGAAGCACCTTATAAGATGTTCAGCATCATTAGGCATCAGTGTAATGCAAATCAAAACAACCCTGAGATTCCACCTCACACCACTCAGAGTGGCTAAGATTAAAAACTCAAGAGACAATAGGTCCTGGCAAGGATGTGGAGAAAGAGGAACACTCCTCCATTCTTGGTGGGATTGCAAGATGGTACAACTGCTCTGGAAATCAGTCTGGGGGTTCCTCAGAAAATTGGGCATGTCACTTCCAGAGGACCCTGGCATACCACTCCTGGGCATATACCCAGAGGATTCCCCTGCATGCAATAGAGACACATGCTCTGTTATGTTCATAGCAGCCTTATTTATAATAGCCAGAAGCTGGAATAAACCCAGATATTCCTCAACGGAGTAAAGGATTCAGAAAATGTGGTATATTTATACAATGGAATACCACTCAGCAATTAAAAATAATGAATTCATGCACTTTGTAGACAAATGGTTGGACCTGGAAAATATCATCCTAAGTGAGTTAACCCAATCACAAAAGAATACACATGAATTGCAATCACTGATAAGTGGATATTAATGAGCCCAGAAACTCTGAATACTCAAGGCAGAATTAGCAAATCAACAAATTCCCAAGAAAAATAAAGGAGAGGACCCTGGTCTGGAAAAGACTGGATCCAGTTTTGTAGGAGAGTACCAGGGTAGAGAAATGGTGTGTGTGTGGGGGGGGGTTTTGGGGGGTTGATTGGGGAATGGGCGGGGGGGGAAGAGAACTTATGGGACATATAGTGAGGGAGGAACTGTGAAAGGGAAAAGCCTTTTGGAATGCAAACAAAGAATATAGAAAATAAGAAAAAATAAAATAAAATAAAGTAAAATAAAGAACACCAATGGCTTCTGCTTTAAGAACAAGAATTAACAAATTGGACTTCATAAAACTGCAACTCTTCTGTAAGGCAAAGGATACTCTCAATAGGATAAAATGGTAACCAACAGATTGGGAAGAGATCTTTACCAATCCTACATCTGATAGAGGGCTAATATCCAATGTATACAAAGAACTCAACAAGTTACTCTCCACAGTGTCAAATAACCCTATTAAAAATGGGGTATAGAACTAAACAGGGAATTCTCATCTGAAGAAACTCGAATGGCTATGAAGCACCTAAAGAAACATTCAGCATCCTAAGTTATCAGGGAAATGCAAATCAAACCAACCCTGAGATTCCACTTCACACCAGTCAGAACAGCTAAGATGAAAAATTCAGGGGACAGTAGGTATTAGAGAGGATGTGGAGAAAGAGGAACACTTCTCCATTATTGGTGGGATTGCAAGCTGGTAAAACCACTCTGGAAATCAGTTTAGTGGTTCCTCAGAAAATTGGACATACTACTACCTGAGAATCCAGCTATACCACTTCTGAGCATATACCCAGAAGATTCTCCAACATGTAATAAGGACACATGCTCCACTATGTTCATAGCAGCATTATTTATGATAGCCAGAACCCGGAAAGAACCCCGATGTCCTTCAACAGAGGAATGGATACCGAAATTGTTGTATATACACACAATACACAATGGAGTACTATTCAACTATTAAAAACAATGAATTCATGAAATTCTTAGGCAAATGGATTGAACTAGAAAGTGTCATCCTGAGTGAGGTAACCTAATCACAAAAGAACACACATGGTAGGCACTCACTCATAAGTGGATATTAGCCTAAATGTTCAAAATAAACACGTTACAATTCGAAGACCACAGGAAGCTCAAGAAGAAGAAAGACCAAAGTGGGGTGGCTTTGGTTCCTCTGAGAAATGGAACAAAAATATATACAGGAACAACTGTGGAGACAAAGTATGGATCAGAGATTGAAGGAAAGGCTGCCCAGAAATTGTCCTACTTGGGGATTCATCCTATAAACAGTCACCAAACCCCCAAAATACTATGGATTACAAGAAGTGTGTACTGAAAGGAACCTGTGTGGTTGTTTTTGGGAGGGACCCTGCCAGAGCCTTACAGATACAGAGGCGGATATTAGCAGCCAACCATTGGACTGAACAAGGGGTTCCAAATGGAGGCGTTGGAAGGCAAACTGGAGGAGCTTGGGTGGTTTGCAGCCACATGGGAAGAATGATATTGTCAGCTGACCAGATGCCACAGGGCTCCCAGGAACTAAGACATCAACCAAGGGGTTCATATGGTTCCAGCCAAAAGAGGGGCAGAGGAATGCCTTTTTTGGCATCAGTGGGAGGAGAAGTCATTGGTCCTCTAAAGGCTCAATAGATGGCCCAGCATGGGGAAATGCAGGAGAGGTCATGGGAGTAGAATGGGTGGAGGAGCATATTCTTGAAGGCAGAGGGTGATAGAATAGGTTGGGGGTTTTCAGGGAAGGGAGAAACAAGGAATGGGTATAACATTTGAAATGTAAATGAAGAATTTATTCAATAAAAAGAAGAAGATTGAAATAATACCATGCCTCCTATCACATCACTATGGAGTAAGGGTGGTCTTCAATAGCAACAAAAACAACAGAAAGCCCACATACACATGAAAGCTGAACAATGCTCTACTCAATGATACCTTGGTCAAGGAAGGAATAAGGAAAGAAATGAAGGACTTTTTAGAATTTAGTGAAAATGAAGGCACAACATACCCAAATTTATGGGACACAATGAAAGCAGTGCTAAAAGGAAATCCCATAGTTCTCAGTGCCTCCAAAAAGAAACTGGAGAGAGCATACACTAGCAGCTTAACAGCACACCTGAGAGCTCTAGAACAGAAAGAAACAAATACATTGAGGAGGAGTAGAAGGCAGAAAATGATTAAACTCAGGGCTGAAATCAACAAAGTAAAAAGAAAAAGAACTATACAAAGAATAAACAAAAGCAGGAGCTGGTTCTTTTCGAAAATCAACAAGATAGGTAAACCCTTAGCCAGAGTAACCAAAAGGCACAGAAACAGTATCCAAATTAACAAAATCAGAAATGAAAACAGAGCTATAACAACAGAAACTGAGTAAATTAAAAAAAATCTTCAGATCCTACTACAAAAGTCTATACTCAACAAAACTGGAAAATCTGGAGGAAATGGACAATTTCCAGATATCAAATACCAAAGTTAAATCCGGATCAGATAGACCATCTAAACAGTCCCATAATCCCTAAAGAAATAGAAGCAGTCATTGAAAATCTCCCAACCAAAAAAGCACAGGACCAGATGGTTTTAGTGCAGAATCTTATCTGACCTTCAAAGACCTAACACCAATACTCGTCATAATATTCCACAAAATCAAAACAGAAGTAACACTACCCAACTCTTTCTATGAAGCCACAGTTACACTGATACCAAAACCACACAAAGATCCTAGAAAGAAAGAGAACTTTAGACCAATTTCCCTTATGAATATCAATGCAAAAATACACAATAAAATTCTTTCCGACCAAATCCAAGAACACATCAAAATGATCATTCACCATGATCAAGTAGGCTTCATCTCAGAGATGCAGGGATGGTTCAATATACAGAAATCCAGCAATGTAATCTACAACATAAACAAACTCAAAGAAAAATACCATGGTCATTTCATTAGATGCTTAAAAAGAATTTGACAAAATTCAGCATCCCTTTATGTTAAAAATATCGGAAAGAACAGGAATTCAAGGCCCATACCTAAACATAGTGAAAGCAATATACAGCAAACCAGTAGCCAACATCAAACTAAAACCTTGAGGCAACCCCAGGGACCAGACAAGGCTGCCCACTTTCTCTCTATCTATTCAGTACAGTACTTGAAGTCCTAGCCAGAGAAATCAAGCATCAAAAGGAGGTCAACGGTATACAAATTGGAAAGGAAAAAGTCAAACTATCACTATTTGCAGATGATATGATAGTATATTTAAGCGACCCCAAAACTTCCACCAGAGAACACCTAAAGCTGATAAAAAAAACTTCAGCAAAGTGGCTGGATATAAAATTATCTCAAGCAAATCAGTAGCCTTCCTCTACTAAAAGGATAAAAAAAGAGGAGAAAGAAATTAGGAAAATGACACCCTTCACAATAGTCCCAAATAATATTTCATACCTAGGTATGAACTTTAAGCCTGTTAAGAAAGAAATTGAAGAAAGTCTCAGAAGGGGGAAAGATCTCCCATGTTCATGGATTGGCAGGCTCAATATAGGAAAAACGTCCATCTTGCTGAAAGCAATCTACAGATTCAATGCAATCCCTATCAAAATCCCAAATCAATTCTTCATAGATCTAGAAAGAGCAATTCTCAAATTCATCTGGAATAACAAAAAACCCAGGAGAGCAGAAAACTATTCTGCACAACAAAAGATCTTCTGGGGGAATCACCATCCCTGACCTCAATACAGCAATAGTTATAAAAACTGTTTGGTATTGGTATGCAGGCAGGCAGGAAGATCAATGGAATAGAATTGAAGACCCAGAAATGAACCCACACACGTATGGTCACTTGATATCTGACAAAGGAGCTCAAAACATCCAGTGGAGAAAAGATAGCATTTTTAACATATGGTGCTGGATCAACTGGAGATCTGCATGTAGAAAAATGCAAATCAACCCATTCTTATATCTTTGTACAAAGCTCAAGCACAAGTGGATCAAGGATCTGAACATAAAACCAGACACATTGAAGCTTATAGAGGAGAAAGTGGGGACGAATCTTGAACACATGGGCACAGGGGGAAAGTTCCTGAACAATGGTTCTAAAAATATTGGAACAAGAATCGACAAATGGGGTCCTCATAAAACTGCAAAGCTTCTGTAAGAGGGCTAATATCCAATGTATACAAAGAACACAAGAAGTTTGTCTCCAGAGAGTCAAATACCCTATTAAAAATGGGGTACAGATCTAAACAGGGAATTCTCAACTGAGGAAACTCAAATGGCTCTGAAGCATCTAAAGAAATGTTCATCACCCTTAGTTATGAGGGAAATGCAAATCAAAACAAGACTGAGATTCCACCTCACACCAGTCAGAATGGCTAAGATGAAAAACTCAGGGGACGGCAGATGCTGGAGAGGATGTGGGGAAAAAGGAACACTTTTCCATTGTTGGTGGGATTGCAAGCTGGTAAAATCACTCTGGAAATCAGTTTAATGATTCCTCAGAAAATTAGATATAGTACTACCTGAGGACCCAGCTATAGCACTCCTGGGCATATACCCAGAAGATGCTCCTACATGCAACAAGGCTCCACTATGTTCATAGCAACCTTATTTATAATAGCCAGGAGATGGAAAGAGCCCAGATATCCTTCAACAGAGAAATGGATACAGAAACTATGGTATATATACACAATAAAGTACTACTATTCAGCTATTAAAAACAATGAATTCATGAAATTCTTGGGCAAATGAATGGAGCTAGAAAGTGTCATCCTGAGTGAGGCAACCCAATCACAAAAGAACACACATAGTATGCACTCACTAATAAGTGGATGTTAGCCCAAAAGCTCAAAATAAACACGTTACAATTCACCCAGCACAGGAAGCTTAAGAAGAAGGAGAATTTAAGTGAGGGTGCTTTGGTTCCTCTAAGAAGGGAACAAAATACTCACAGGAGCAATAAGGGAGACAATTTCTGGAGCAGAGACTGAAGTAAAAGCCACCCAGAGACTGCCCTACCTGGGGATTCATCATATAAACTATTACCAAACTCCAGTACTTTTATTGATGAGAAGAAGTGCATACCAAAAGGAGCATGCCATGGTTGTCTCCAGCGGGGTCCTGTGAGAGCCTTACAAATACAGAGGCAGATGCCAGCAACCAACTATTGGACTGGGCATGGGGTCCCCAATGGAGGAGTTGGAGGATGGTCCAGAGGAGCTGAAGGGGTTTACAGCCCCAATGGGAAAAACAATGATTTAGGCCACCCAGACACCCCAAGACTCCCAGGGACTGAACCATCAACCAAGGGGCACACATGGTTCCAGCCAAAAACATGGCAGCGTAAGGCCTTGTTGGGCATCAGTGGGAGGAATGGTCCTTGGTCAGTAAAGGCTCAACAGAGGCCCCAACAAAGGGAAACCGAAGGGAGGGGGTGGGAGTGTGTTGGGTGGAGGGCATATACATGGAGGCAGGAGGAAGGAGGAGGGGGAGGGATTGGGGGTCTTAGTGGATGGGGGATGTCGAGAAAGATTTTACCATTGGCAATATAAATGAAGATGATATTCAATAAAAAATAGAATATGAAAAAAGTGTATTGAGAAAAAGGCTTTAAAACAAAACAAAAACAAAAACAAAAATAAAAACACATTTGTTGTTACCAAAAGAGACATCTTTAGGTAAAATAATGATAATAATAATAATAATAATAATAATAATAAAGACCCCATTCTACATAAGTAGTGCAAATAGACCTAGTGTCTGTTGTCAATGAGGCACCTAAAGAATTAGCTCAGATCTTTATTCACTTCCTATTGCTCGAATTTCACATTCATTTCTTCTCACTGATGATCAAACCGGAAGATGGTAGAAGTGGCAAGTCTGCATTTTTTCAGCTATGCCTTTGTCACCCTTAGGAGCTGATGAATTTTCAGCTCATGGATTAGAGAAAAGCACTCTTTTTACTATCTTGTGGTTAGAGGTTCTCTTGGTGCCTGCATCAGTAATTGAATTACACCAATACTGACTATTGAGGTGGCTGCTGACCTTGTGTCTCATCTCTTTGATTTTCCTGGTCCACATCATTGCTATCATCTCTAGGCTGTTTTGGAGGAAGGCCCCTGAGGAATCTTCATCTGTAATCCCTATGCATATTCAGTCTCATTGGTTTACCTTGCTCTCCTACACTCTGGTTGTCAACACCCTCCATCACTTCTAATTGCACAGGAGGTTTAGAATGCTGTAGTCAATTCCCATAGAGCCCCTCATGTAATAAGGTGTGCATCTTCTCCTGTGTTAGAGCCAGCAGTGTTTTGGGGCCTGGTCTTTGAGGGTGCTTTCTGATCCAAGGTTCTTTTGTTCACTTTCACTACTCTGGTAGTTTTGCTGGTAATTGCATGGAGGAGCCCTATGACTTAGCATATCTAATGGTTATGGTCTGCTGTGTATATACTGCCTTGAACTGGAACTCCTACAGGACCTGTAACATTTTCTGTCTCTGCACCCTTTTCTCCTTTCAGCATCTCCTATACTGAGAAGTAATTCGTGGGGTTATTCTTTATGGCAGACTTCCTTATCATACTATATCTTCCCTATATCTTCCTTGGTGTCATTCCTATTGATGAAACTGTATCTATTCCTTACATTGAACCATTTTACTGTTTCCAAAACCTTTGTTTTGAAGAAGACCTTATCCGTGCAGGAGGGTGCCACTATCAGGCCTCTACTACCCACATAGCTGCCTGTGGAGCTTGACTTTGTGGTAGAGGCTCTGAGGGTGATGGTGGTGGAAGCAGAGTGGCTGCTGGGACTTACCAATCATGGTTGAGGGAGTAGTGACTAGTGACTAGGACAGGTGGTAAGGGCTGGGGCTCCTCCTGTGGACTGATGGTGAATAGACTGGTGGTGGTCATGAGCCTTTTAGGGCTCTCTTGTTCTTTACCTCTTGTCAGATAGGAATTTGTTCTCATGAAATAGGTATTACAGCTAATCAGACAGTGATTGGTTACTCCCATAAATTTGCTGACATGCTTGCACCAGTGAACACATCTTATGAGGCCAATTGTTGCAGTTTGCAAAATTATAGCTGGGTGAAATTGGTACTTATTTTTCTTCTTTGGCAGCATAAGAAATACCTTCTAGCATAATAAAAACTAGTCAGTAAAGGTTAAGCTTTAAGGTGAATACCAGATTGATTTCCTTGTGTTCTGTGACACAATTTTTAAGTATTTAATTTGGAAATAATAATTTTCAGTATTGAGGGTTGAACACAGAGCTTCAAACATGTAATCAGGTGTTCTAACACCAGTAATCTCAGGATACGCATCATCTAACATGAGGGCCTTTCTCCCAACACACAATGTTCTAAAATAGATTCCTCTTCACTTAACCAAAGTTGACTGCATCATCCTACACTTTGCAAGTATCCTAGACTAGGATAGGATTATCCCAAAACAAGATTTCATTAGAAATTCAGTCTTCAAGGATCTAGGATGGTGCTAAGCACACAAATCATGTTCATTAGATGCTTGTTGAAGATATAACATCTGTGATGCACCAATTTTGTTTCTAAGAATTAGGCATAAATAATCCCCCATATGCAAATCTATGTAATCAAGAAAGAAATAAGGCAATAAATAGGGAAATTTTATAGCTATTCAGAGTGCTTGTTATTCAGTGAAAACAGTGCTAATAGAGTCTTCCACAAGTGGATGGAACAATGTTTACAGAAGAGCACAAAATGAGGGCAATGGTGATGCAATGTTTCTAATGAGGTTGAAAAACATTATCCAAGTTAGCACCCGTGTAATCACCAGGCTTTGATGGCTACAGAGATGTCTCCAGAGTGAAAAGGACACACTGCTTTTTCAAAAGACCTAAGTTGGTTTCTCAGCACTTACATTGGGCATCTCAAAACTATCCCTAACTCCATCTCCAGTGGACCTAATGCCTCTTTCTGATGTCTGCAGGTACCTAAATTGAGGTGTCATATACTTGCACAGGCAACCACATGCACACCTCCAAATGAAAATACAATTGAATCTCACCAAAACCCCCAAACAGACAGACATACAGATAGACAGACATACAGAGAAGAGGCTTCAGAGGATGTTTGGCACAGAATCAGAATACTGACACTAACTCTTCACTGTGGGAAATTTTTCTTTCATTTGATATTTAGGATACCAGAGTTGTTTCCGTGATTTGGAATGATCATCAAATTCTTCTCACCAACTTTTCCCTGTTTTGGGATGTGACATGGAGAGCAAAGAAAAAGAATTGTCTGAGAATCTCTACCACTTATCATGAAGTTCTCAACTCATCTTCCTCCCCAGAAAATCTGACCTCTATGTGTCCTGCACATTGATAGCTGACCTGAGGTTTGGGAACCTAGAGGACTACAGGTAGGAAGGGCCCTTATATAAAGGATAAGAGTAGAGCAAGTGTGGGATGTTTCATTAACCTGAATGTCATACCTCAGATGATTACATTATGTTAATGATTTAGGGAACAAATCAAAAGGAGCAAGGATGCTCCTTTCGAAGGATGTAGGAAAGGTGTGAAGGGTTTACTTACAGGTTAGTAATTTTCTTCATCATCACTGTTCACATCAAAAATTAGGATATGCTTTCTTTTCTGAAATCTTTTTTTTCCTGGCACTTTCATGACTCCGCTTGGGTCCTGATGTGAGGAAGGGTTGCAAAGTGTGAATAAGTTCTCGAGAGAAGAGTCCATCCCCAGTTTATCAGATGAGAAGAAAACTGGCCCCATTCATAGGGCTATAGCCCTTCTCCATGCTCTAGTCTGATATCTTCTGGCTCAAAAGCCCGACTTTAACCAATACTGTCCAAAAGCCATTTAATTTATGAACATCTGCCTTTCCATTGTCAGGTTCAGATAATTTCCCAACTCATTCCTCACTAGAACATTCTCCTGTCTGTATTTCACAGTCCAGGTTTTCATACAGAGATAATTATGCGAGCAACTATCAGGTTGTGAGAAAATTTGGATTCACTGGAATGATTGGAAGAGTTTATGAATAGTGAGTGACTCTTTAACTGAATCCTTTGGGTTAAGAATTTGAAACTCAGAGTATGTAGAAGACTTGCCCTGTGCTACATGGCTTATACATGAGGTACAAGTCAGAGTGTGATCATGAAATCCTATTCTTACCTAGATAGTGCTGGCAGCTTTTTCTATCCTGTGCTTGTGCATTGCCCATTCCACACACCCAGTCCACATTAAACAGAACCAGAAAGCTAGTTGGTGGTTCCCTATTGATTTCTCTCACCTGTTGCCATCTCACTGTATCTCTGAAATACACTTGTTTTTGCTTGGGTATGCAGGCATCTCTGAGACTTTCCTGAGCCATGTGCACCTGACACTCTTTTTCTGCAATTTCCTTTCCATGCTGTCTCCTTCTGGATCTTTTAAATATTAAGGGAACATGTAAAATGTATCAGTGGCACTTCTTCAGTGCAAAACACCTATTTCATTTTTTCCAAAGTTTTTTAAAGCACACTAATGTCATTTGGACATTTTCAAAGATGTATATATTATGAAAACATTCACTCCACATTACTCTCTCTTGAGTGTCTCCCATTGAAATTGATGCCCTTCCAAATCTGAAATTTGATCTCTTTCAAGTTGGAGAAACCAATGAATTTAATTAGGGTTACTCATTAGAAATGTCAGGTAAAATTTACCAGTGACAAAAGACAAGAATAAATAATATGTCTTTCACTCCTCGGGTAAATCATTAACAGTACACAACTCTCTTGACTCTCTTAGAAACCATTAAATTGTCTATAAATTGTTTGGAACAATGGAGTCTGTCCTGCACCTTTTTCCATGTGAGAGTATTGATGTTCAGGTCTCCGTCATGTATTTAATTAATGTGCTTTCACATATCTGGGAGGTTATTTCATTATTGCACCTAAGTATAGAGGAACACAGAAGCTTAGAAGAGTAAAGATGGACTAAATGAATCATATTTCCCAGAACTAAAATGTTCTTTATCTTTTTTTTCAGACAAATAGTAAGGAAAAGCTAAATGATGTTCATATAACTTGGAGTGATGTATACATAAAGTTTGGGAAAGAGAGAAAATGGGGAAATACACAGTGTCTGAAGGACAGGGATCCTAAGAAAAAATCTTGTGGAACACTATCTGGACAATAAAGGAAATGATAGAAAGGATAAAGCACTGTGTTCCAGGACTGTGTGTGGAAATGAAGTAGGGAAAGGCAAAAAAAATGACCCAAAATGATCTAGGCATCAAAGAGTGTGGTAATGGGTGTGTCAACACACCTACTCCTGATGAGAATACTGCATGTGGAATTAGACAAAGGGACACCTGTTTGAATTTTTCTTAGGTCAAGGGGAGTCATAGGCCATGAATCCCGAGCTGTATTTTTTTTCATTTTGTTTATTCATGGTGTAGAGAATCCATGTGCAACTTGATGAAACAAATGAGATTCTAGCTTATAAACACTTTACTCTTTTTGTTTCACGTATGTTTTGATTTGATAGGCCTCCCTACATACCCTTCAAAGATCTCAGTGTCATTATGTCACACAGTTAAGAAAATCATAGTTAAATGGAGTAATAATAAAGTTGAACTCTTTTTTATGATACTTTTTTGGTTTTCAAGATTTTATTGTAGAGGAGGGGGAGGAGGAGAAGGAGGAGGAAGAGAGAGAGAGAGAGAGAGAGAGAGAGAGAGAGAGAGTAGAAAAGTAGAGGCCAGCATAGCTACATAGAGAGGGGGGAAGGGAATGGGGAGAGAGGAGAGACCAAGAGGGCAGGAGGCAAGAGAGAGAGAGAGAGAGAGAGAGAGAGAGAGAGAGAGAGAGAGAGAGAGAGAGAGAGACGAGAATAAGAGCGATACTTTTTAAATTTAATTCTTAACAGTTTCCTTGCTGGCCATCAACTCAGAGATCTATTAAAACCCTCTAGAAAAGATTAATTTCTGCAATAGTGTCCACTATTTTTTACATCATAAACAGGTGCCTCTGATGGTTCTACTTGGCTGGGGCCATAAATCAGAGAGTTCAAATGTGTAGAGAATATCTTAAGGGAGATCACAGTGGGTGTTGTTTATAATGAAATCCCTATCATCTCCAGTAATTTCAGAGACCCATTCATAGAGATGAGCTCTTGCTTCCTTTTTGGAAAAATAGGTGTTAGAAGGGAAGTATGAGGCTCATTTGTGAGAAGGAGGCATCCTATGAATCTTACACATCAATGAAGACATGAATTCAATTCAATAGTCTGGGCTTGGCTACAGATAATAAACTCAGAGGAATATCTGCTCAGGCCAATACTTTAGCATATTTAGGCACAAGAGCCTCATCTTTAATATTAGCAATGAATCATAAGCACATATTTATTATTATTTGAAGAAATCAATTGTGATAGCTTTTTAAGATTCCAAGAGGTATTAGGTCATTAAAGTAATATTAGAAAATAATGTGATTCAGACCACTGTCTGTGGTACTGGATATTGAAGCACAAATGGGCAAATACTCTACAACTGAGGAATGGCTTAGTGCCTGCAAGTAATGTGATAACTAAAGATGTTTACTTATCAGAATCATTATCACACTATAGATACTATATCAAGCATTATGAAGAAGAAAGAAGCAAGCCCATAGAGGTTTTCCTAATGGCCAAATGCTTACTTGCCTGGTATCAAGCTCTGTGACTCATTCTCTGCATCACAGAGTAGAAATGAAGGAAGAAATAAACCACAAAGGAGGAAGAAATTAATAAGAAGAAAGAATAAATAATGAAAGAACCACGGATAAAAGAGAAGAAAACAAAGATGAACAGAGGATGGGTGTGGGAGTTGAGCATTTCACATCTTCCATCCTCACCAATGTGAATATAAACTGAGGGACCACTGTGGTCAAGTCCTAGATAAATAGGAGATACTCACCTTCAGAACTTTTGTATGTGCCACACCAAGTGTCCACTTAGAATGCTCACCTATAGGAAAGTGACAAGTTAGAAGGTGTTGCTTGTTAGCCAGTATTACTGAAGATCAGGCTCCTGAAACTACTGTGAATGCTGGGATGAATGGTTATAGCTATCTTATCAAGGAGAAGTAGAGCATGGCTTCTCCTCTTTACTAATGCATTGTCAATTGAAATTTCAGCTCAGAAAGTTCCTACTGTTGTTACTTGATAAACTGTGGGCTAGGCCTCATCAAAGCTTTATCCTATTCTAGTATGCTGTTTTCATTTTCCCTACAGCATTACATAAACATTTGTATCATTTACAGTTGGATATCTAGAATAATGAAGATCATTTCACTTGAAATGAATAAATCTTCAGGTGTTACATGTGTAAGAAAGGCACTGAGCGAAACCAGGTGGCTTAAATTACTGATCATGCTGTTATATAACATGACTGGTGGTCAGGCTTGGAAGAGGTTTCCTACTTGAATTTGAAAAGGACAGTGAAAAATAAAAGTAAAAAAGTAGTTGTGATTCTGTAAACACTGCCTGAATGAAAAAAAAACTGTCAAAATAAAATGTCTCTGACTCCTTAAAAATGTGTGAGAAAGGGTGGGTCTTTTAGCCCAGTGCTACTGGTGGAATACTGTGGAATAATTCTCCTTTAGTATAAAAAGTTATGCATAAATACCACACCTGGATCTTCAGATAATTTACAATGTGATACAAAATTGTACATTTGTGCTTCTTTACTGAGAAATATAGGTCTACTGGGACACAGGACTTTCTGACTCTCTTTGAAAGTTTTATGTTAGAGCAGAAGAGCAAATGACTATATCTTGTGTTCTGTCTCATTATTATACATATTCTTCATATGTTCAAGGATATGGACTCTTGAACCATTCACATTTTTATCCTGTGTAGGGTCTATTCCCTGACATGCAGATGAGCTAGATATCTTCTCTCTTCTCCTCTCCACTCCTCTCCTCTCCTCTCCTCTCCTCTCCTCTCCTCTCCTCTCCTCTCCTCTCCTCTGCCTCCCCTCCCCTCTCCTCTCCTTGCCTCCCCTCCCCTCTCCTCCTCCCTTCCCCAGTTCTCCCCCCTTCCTCTTTCTTTGTGCAGTGTGTCTGTCATTGTATACAAGGACAAGTATACAAGACAATGCTATTCCAACTGAACATATCACATATCTGCTATCCATATGTAACTATGCATAATAATACACATTCTTTTTTAATATCTTAGAGTTTGATACATCAATAGCATCTATGTGGTTTTCTGAATAAACTCTTTTCCACTCAACCCTGACCTGGGGAAGTGAGGCAGTGTCTTTGACATTTCCAAGCATTAAAATGAAAAGGCAATCTTACACAGCCTTTCCCTACCCACTTACCTTCATTTTCTTGACTAGGACCTTCATCAGATTCTTTTATTAGGGATTCTGTGATCTGATCCTTTCCACGCATGAAAACTGGCTGATTGACTGTGACCCCTAGAAATGAAAGTGCTTTTTTAATTTAACAGAGCAAAAAAGGGAGAAATGCAGAGAGGGTGCTGGTATTCATCACAGAAAGTAAGGCCTAGTAGGCCAAAGATCTGCAAGAGAGGAAAATGTAGTCTGCAGTCCTGACCCCTGTGGTGGTTGGTCTCTGCAAGGTGATATTCGAAAAGAGCAGGATACCCAGTGTGTGCCTCTATCTTTATTCAATGAAGAAAATGAACATATGGGAGAGGAACATTAGGGACTTGGGGCACTCAAGCTTGTGCAAACAAACAGACAAACAAACAACAAAAAAGCAAACACTTCCTTTTACCTAGGCCTGTCATTCTGATGTAGTTTCTTTTCATATACACGTAGGCACTTTTCTGCCATTTGGTCAGCTTTTCCCATTCTTCCTCAGAGAAGTATTTGGAAATATCCCTGAAGGACTAGAAAAGAAAATAAATAGAAGCTTTGATGGCTACTTTGCTGGACATGTGTAAAATTTGGGTCAGTTCTTCTTTTTTTTTTTGTAACAGAAACAGTCACATAAAACATCAAGATATTCTGTCCTGAACAAAGTGAAGGCGACATGAAAAATAAGACAACATCTTCCCAAGAATACCAGAGGTGGTCAATATTGGCTACCTGTTCTCCTGCATTTGTAAATATCCTAGAGTCACCAAATGAGCAAGATTACAGATCATAATATTCATATTGTCAGGGCTGCAGTAGGACATAATGAAAGTATGTGTGTGTGTGTGTGTGTGTGTGTGTGTGTGTGAGAGAGAGAGAGAGAGAGAGAGAGAGAGAGAGAGAGAGAGAGAGAGATCTTGAAACTTTGGCATGTCCTATGGAGACAGTTTCTTGTATCTTGTGACTGTTCCCACTTCATATGATTGTTAAGCTGCCCCTGCCCAATCCTCACCATGATTCCTCACCTTTGACATCTTCTCTGGCTTAAAAATGTCCCCAGAGTTCTTTGTACAGGAGCTGTCTGTCTTCATGACTCCGGGGAAAGTGTCATGTCAAAGATCATGAACTGACTGTATCCAAGCACAAAAACAAATGTCCTGTAGAAGAAGATAGTGTGGAGGGATAGTGTCACTCACAACTTGGAAGTATTGTGCTCCTCTTTTCTCTGGGATAATATATACTAAATATCTTTGGGAGAAGTAGTTGATAAAAATAGGAAGGATTCCATCAGCATGTATGAAGTGAACCTTAGTACCCGAGAATGGGTGAGTTACTGTCCTGGATAGTTCCCCTGCAGTGTATCTTAAACTGAATAGAAAAGAGAAGGCTGTTAAATTTTCCATGTATAGGCAAAACATATTCTCATCCATTTGTGGAATATGAAAACTGGTTTCATAGAAGATAAAAAGAAAGAGTTGTCACTGGAGGTGGGTGATAGGAAGTTCAGTAGAGGAAGGTAGAATAATAAATAACAAATATAATTACTATCATTAATTGATTACTTATCAATCAATGTGCATAGTGTGTGGGTATGCTTTGGGAGATGGGGCCTTGTACTATAGTGTATGTGGATTTGAGAGGACAACTTTGAGGAGTCCTGTCTTTTCATTCCACATACAAAAATAAAATATGATGTTTTCATTTTCCAGGATGTTTTGAGCCGTTTTCGGCTTAATTACAGATGAACAGAAAATAGTAAACCTTTTAAATACCTTTTTGTGTAGTCCTTCCCCTTTGTCCAACTCTGCTAAGTTTTTGTCACATCCAAACTGTGAGGTTAGATTGAAATATTAGTAACTACCAAGCTTGTCTTGTAGCCCACATGTCTGATAAGCTTTATAAGAACAAGGTACATAGAGATGAAACCATAGCGTTTTTTGTTTGTTTGCTTGGTTTCATTTTGTTTTACTTTGAGAAAACTATAATTGCCAGAGAAAAAGATAAGACCTAGATTGCAAGTAGGACTCTTCTGCTTACTCCATAAGATGAATAGGAGTACGCCTCATCCATTGGCTTTGTAACTCCTCTCTGCACTGAGTGTGCCTGCCCATATTTACAGGTTAATGTCCAACTTATCAAAATTGTGGAAATAAGGAGTCTTCATTTGGAGAAGATTCATTGAGAATCATTCTTATTTTACATATCTTTACTTGTGACCTGGGGATTCAGCTCACATTATCAGTCATGCCCAGAAATCCCCTTTTCCAAATTGGTTAATTTCTATTGTTTCACAGTGCAACTGAGTGCTATGGTTTATAATAACTTACGGAGAATTTAGTAAAGAATCAGAAGAGATTCCAGGTCTAGTACTCCAGGTCTATAATTTGAGATGACTTGATGGCTGGAGAAGAATAAAGATATATTCCAGGCCTGCCTTGGCTACAGCTTATGGTCAGAGTCAGTCTGGACTTTGTAGTTAGAACCTATTCAAGATAACAGTTGAAATGAGAGTACAGATGCAGCCTAATAATAGAGTCCTGGCCTAGTGTATGTGTGAGGCCCTGCCTTCATTCCCCATTAGTGAAGAAAGAAAATGAGGGTAGAAATTATTTTTATAAAAGTATGGTTTATGCACATACATGCATATCTTGAACAATTACACTGCCTTCCAATTGTGTAAGCACTATTATTACATCCACTTAAGATAAATTGTAGATAAGTCAAAGAAATCTTTCTTTTGAGACCAGGCTTGTAGGCACCAACCTGAAATGGCATAAAAATGTTTCGCTGGGAAGGTTGAAAATTGAAGGCCACCCTAGGCTACATTTATTTTTTTAAAGTGTCATCAAGAAGCAATGCAAATAAAAATGCCAAAATTGGGAATTGTTGACGTGACTATTCAGTATTGGTGTGGAGTAAATGTATTCATTTCTCAACAAGCAGAGAAAAATTAATCTTATAAAATAGAACATGTTTACTTTTATTAAATGAAATGCTTTACTTCTATCAAAATGTATTCTTTTACATAACTTTCTGTAGTAGCATCTAAAAAAGCTGACTTTCATTATGATGTACTCATAGGTGAGTATCACTGTACTTTACTCGTGTTTCACCTGCCATTATCCTTTACTATGGCCTCCTCCCTCTCTGAGTGCTCTCTTTCATTTTGTATCATTCTTTTATCTACCCCTTTGTGTTTTAGGTACATTCTTTTAAATATAGATGGTTCATCATGTGAAAAACAGTCTTAGGTATTTATCTTCCTTTTTCTATAATTACAGTCATTGCTTCAAATTAACTCCCAATTTTGTTCTTTATCAGAAAAAAATATGTATTATGTAGAAAATAAAAATTCTATGCAACACAAGAATTTGCTCATATTTCTGGGTACATACTGAAACTTCAATTCATGTACATTCCTCAATACTTGTGTAATCTTGATTTATTTTCTGTTAAGACAAAGTATGCTTATGATGCTAAGTGAACTGGAAAACAGTCATCTCAGAGTATGGTTATTCAGAATCCCACTCCATATACAGTGTGTGTGTGTGTGTGTGTGTGTGTGTGTGTGTGTGTGCTCGCACATGTGCGTGCATGCACATGAATATTTATGCGTCCCTTCAGTTATTTTCTAGCAAAGAAGATCTGATTACCTAACAAGTCCAATGGGAGGCTGATGGTTATTAATTGACAAGGAAACAAATATATGTCTCTATTCTGTAGAAGAGAGGAAAGAGGAAGGTGTGCTAATTTGAGTGGTTTGGCGGGGGTCATTACTGTGATAATTTTGAAAGTAATGTGAAGAGAGCTATCTGATTCTACAGGACTAGGTATCATTCATGCTAAAGGAATGTGAGATGTTTCAATGTAGACCAATATGGATGTTCCCCAAATTGAAGTCATTAGAATAAAATGAGAGTACAACTTAAGCAGTCTAGGAGACCATGAGGACTGTAGCTTTTTCCCAGAGGAAATGATGAAATAGTCCCTCAGACAGGCTACTTGGCAGTTACTCTGATTGAGGAACACTCCAGAAATTTGGTTGATATTGAATTCTTTGGAGCTAAGAATACTGTTCCCCTCAGAAATGGTATATACGAGTCTGTTACATAAGATAATAGTTGTTTCTGGGATCCATGGGGAACCACACAGTCACAGTTTACCTCAGAGCTCATTTGTAAGTATTTGGGATTGCTGAAGTAACAAAAAAGACACAAGTCCTTTACATAGGATTATATGTTCACTTCATAGAGTATCTCTCAGAAAGAACCTACCTCAAACGCAAAGAAGAGGGGGTGTTTCTTCAGAAAGAGATCAAGCCTCTTGATTCAGCTGCCCCTCAAGTATAAGCAAACCAGAATAGTCAGTGCCCTTGAATATCTCAGAAAAATGGGTGGAGCAAGTGAGGTAAGAATGGGGCACATTAGCACAGACTTCAGAGACAGAAAGTACTTCATAATGAGGGCGTGGTCCCTAGATGTTTCTACCTAAATTATCATATTTCCTCTCCCTGCCACTGGCTTTACCATGGTCCACTGAGCTATTGAAGTAAATGTGCCTAAGCTTGTCCACATTTTCATCTTTTTTGCATCCCAGCATTCCACATTTTCATGTATAGTACTGAATCTAAAGATATGATCTATATGCTGAAGGTCCAAATCTAAATCCTTCACTTCTTCCATAGGTGGTTTAGCTTGACATCTATTCCCAATAACATTAAAAGCTTTCAATAATTTATAAAGGAAATACTAATGTCTTTACACACGCCTGAATATATGCTTTTCTAAGAACTTGAATTTTATGGCAATTTCCAATAATCTGATAAATAGTAGTAAAGAGCATGCATGTTCTTGGTTGGTTTCTAAGTAACTGGCAAGAAAGTTTCCCATACAATATTCATATGTGAAAACAATGATCCTAATATGTCCTCTAAGATTTTCTTCCATATATCTGGGCTACCAATGTTTTGCTTCTCAGAGTGACAATCTCCACTATGCTGGCAGGAAGAGGGTCCATGACCCTTGAGCCTTACAATAAGTCTGTCTCTCCATCATCTGTTTGATTCTTCTTCATTTTTAAAGTTCATTTCCTTTTTTCTTAAATATTATGTATTTATTCACTTTTTTAATTTTTTATTTTCTATATTATTTGTTTACATTCCAAAGGCTTTCCCCTTTCCCAGTCCCACCTCACCATATGTCCCATAAGTCCTCTTCTTGCCGCCCATTCCCAAATCACCCCCCCCCATTTCTCTGTTCTGGTACTCTTCTACAAAACTTGATCCAGTCTTTTTGGGACAATGGTCCTCTTCTTCCTTTGTCTTGGGAGCCTTTTGATTTGCTAATTGTGCCTTGAGTATTCAGAGCTTCTGGGCTCATTAATATCCACTTATCAGTGATTGCATTTCATGTGTATTCTTTTGTGATTGGATTAACTCACTTAAGATGATATCTTCCAGATCCAACCATTTGCCTACAAATTGCATGAATTCATTGTTTTGAATTGCTGAGTAGTATTCCATTGTATAAATATACCACATTTTCTGTATCCATTCCTCCTTTGAGGGACATCTGGGCTCCTTCGAGCTTCTGGCTATTATAAACAAGGCTGCTATGAACATAGTGGAGCATGTGTCTTTATTGCATGCAGGGGAATCCTCTGGGTATATGCCCAGGAGTGAGTGGTATGCCAGGGACCTCTGGAAGTGTTATGCACAATTTTCTGAGGAACAGCCAGACTGATTTCCAGAGTGGTTGTATCATCTTGCTGTCCCACCAACAGTGGAGAAGTGTTCCTCTTTCTCCACATCCTCACCAGCGCACCTGTTGTCTCTTGAGTTTTTAATCCTAGCAATTCTCACTGGTGTGAGGTGGAATCTCAGAGTTGTTTTGATTTGCATTTCCGTAATGACAAATGATGTTGGACATTTCTTAAGGTGCTTCTCAGCCCTCCAAATGTCTTCTATGTTTAGCTTTGTACCCCATTTTTAATAGGGTTATTTGGTTCTTTGGGGTCTAACTTCTTGAGCTCTTTATGTATATTGGGTATTAGCACTCTGTCAGATATGGAATTGGTGAAGAACTTTTCCCAATTTGTTGGTTGCCCTTTTGTCCTTCTGACAGTGTCCTTTTCCTTACAGAAACTTTGTAAATTTATGAGGTCCCATTTGTCAATTCTTGATTTTAGAGCATAAGCTATTGGTGTTCTGTTGATTTCCTCCAGGGTCTTCCCCAGTTTCTTTTCTATTAGTTTCAGTGTGTCTGGTTTTATGTGGAGGTCCTTGATCCACTTTAAGTTGGTCTTAGTACAAGGCGATAAGAGTGAGTCAATATGCATTCTTCTGCATGTTGACCTCCAGTTGAACCAGCACCATTTGTAGAAAATGGCTATCTTTTTTCCACTGGATTGTTGTAGCTCCTTTATCAAAGATCAAGTGACCATATCTCTGTGGGTTCATTTCTGGGTCTTCACTTCTATTCCATTGATCTACTTGCCTGTCTCTGTACCAATACCATGCAGTTTTTAATACAATTGCTCTGTAGTACTGCTTCAGGTCAGGGATATTGATTTGCCCAGAAGTCCTTTTATTGTTGAAAATAGTTTTAGCTATCCTGGATTTTTTTTACTCCAAATGAATTTAAGAATTGCTGTTTATAGATATATGAAGAATTGATTTGGGATTTTGATGGGGATCACATTGAATCTGTGTATTGCTTTTGACAAGATGGCCATTTTTACTATATTGATCCTGCCAATCCAAGAGCATGAAATATTTTCCATCTTCTAAGGTCTTCTTAGATTTCTTTCTTCAAGACTTGAAGTTCCTGTCATACAGATCTTTCACTTGTTCGGCTAGAGTCATGCCAAGATACTTTATATTGTTTGTGGATATTGTAAAGTGTGTTATTCCCTAACTTCTTTCTCAGCCTGCTTGTCTTTTGAGTACAGGAAGGCTACTGACTTGCTTCAGTTGATTTTATAAACAGCCACTTTGCTGAAGTTGTTTATCAGCTGTAAAATTTCTCTGGTGGAGTTTTTTAGGTCGCTTAAGTTTACTATCATATATTCTGCAAATAATGATAGTTTGACTTCTTCCTTTCCAATTTGTATCCCTTTGACTTCCTTATATTGTCTAATTGCTCTCTCTAGAACTTCAATAACTATATTGAAAAGATATGGAGAGAGGGGGCATCCTTGTCTAGTCCCTGATTTTAGTGGGATTGCTTATATTTTCTCTCCATTTATTTTGATGTTGGCTACTGGTTTGCTGTATATTGCTTTTACTATGTTTAGGTATGGGCTTGAATTCCTGTTCTTTCCAGGACTTTTAGCATGAAAGGATGCTGAATTTTTCAAATGCATTTGCAGCATGTAATGAGATTACCATGTGGTTTTTTTTAGTTGGTTTATATATTGGATTACATTGATGGGTTTCTATATATTGAACCATCCCTGCATCCCTGGGATGAAGCCTACTTGATCATGTTGAATGATCATTTTGATGTGCTCTTAGATTCGGTTTGCAAGAATTTTATTTAATATTTTTGCATCGATATTCATAAGGGAAATTGGCCTGTAATTCTCTTTCTTTGTAGCATCTTTGTGTGGTTTTGGTATCAGCATAATTGTGGCTTTGTAGAACGAGTTGGGCAGTGTTCCTTCTGTTTCTATTTTGTGGAATAGTTTGAAGAGTATTGGTGTTAGTTCTTCTTTGAAGGTCTGACCGAATTCTGCACTAAAACCATCTGGTCCCATATTTTTTTGGTTGGGAGACTCCTGATTTAATTTTGGTTTTTGATATCTGTCTAGGAAATTATCCATTTCCTCCAGAATCTCCAGTTGTGTTGAGTATAGACATTTGTAGTAGGATCTTAGGATCTTTTGAATTTCCTCAGTTTCTGTTGTTATAGCCCCCTTTTCATTTCTATTTTTGTTAATTTGGATACTGTCTCTGTGCCCTTTGGTTAGTCTGGCTAAGGGTTTATCTATCTTGTTGATTTTCTCAAAGAACCAGCTCCTGGTTTTGTTGATTCTTTGTATGGTTCTCTTTGTTTCTACTTGATTGATTTCATCCCTTAGTTTGATGATTTCCTGCCTTCTACTCCTCCTGGGTGAATTAGCTTCTTTTTGTTCCAGGGCTTTCAGGTGTGCCATTGAGCTGCTAGTGTATGCTCTTTCCAGTTTCTTTTTGGAGGCACTCAGGGCTATGAGTTTTCCTCTTAGCACTGCTTTCATTGTGTCCCATTGATTTGGGTAGGTTGTACTTTCATTTTCATTGAATTCTAAAAAAAGTCTCTGATTTCTTTCTTTATTTCTTCCTTGACCAAGGTGTTATTGATAGAGTATTGTTCAGTTTCCATGAGTATGTGGGCTTTCTGTTGTTTTTCTTGCTATTGAAGACCACTTTTTCTCCACAGTGATCGGATAGGAGGCTTGGAATTAATTCGATTTTCTTGTATTTGTTGACACCTGTCTTGTGAACAATTATATGATCGATATTGGAGAAGGTACCATGCGGTGCTGAGAAAAAGGTATATTCTTTTTCTTTAGGGTGAAATGCTATATATATTTAATATATATATATGTATATATATACAATATGTATGTATGTATATATATATAATATGTATGTATGTATGTATATATATATATATATATATATATATATATATATATATATGTTAAATCGAATTGTTCCAAAGCTTCAATTTGTTTCACTGTGTCCCTGTTTAGTTTCTCGTTTCCTGATCAGTCCATTGAGGATAGAGGAGTGTTGAAGTCATCTACAATTATTGTGTTAGGTGCAATGTGTGCTTTAAGCTTTAGTAAAGTCTCTTTCACAAATGAGGCTGCCCTTGCATTTGGAGCATAGATGTTCATTTTTGAGAGTTCTTCTTGGTGGATTTTCCCTTTGACCAGGAAGAAGTGTCCTTCCATGCCTCTTTTGATGACTTTAGGTTGAATGTCAATTTTATCTGATATTAGAGTGGCTACTCCGGCTTGTTTTCTGAGACCATTTTCTTGTAAAATTGTCTTCCAGCCTTTTACTCTAAGGTAGTGTTTGTCTTTGACACTGAAATGTGTTTCCTGTATGCAGCAAATTGTAGGGTCCTTTTTCCATATCCAGTCTGTTAGTCTATGTCTTTTTATTGGGGAATTGAGTCCATTGGTGTTAAGAGATATTAAGGAATAGTAATTATTACTTCCTGACATTTTTGAAATTATTTTTTAATATTTGTTTATCTTCTTTTGGGTTTGATGAGAGGAGGTCTCTATCTTGCTTCTTCTTTCCCTCTTTGTGTTGGTGTTTTTCCCCTATCATCCTTTGTAGGGCTGGGTTAGTGGAAAGATATTGTGCAAATTTGGTTTTGACATGGAATACCTTGGTTTCTCCATCTATGACGATTGAGAGTTTTGCTGGGTATAGTAGTTTTGGCTGGTTTGTGTTCTCTTAGAGTCTGCATGATATCTACCCAGGATCTTCTAGCTTTTATGGTCTCTGGTGAGAAGTCTGGTGTAATTCTTATAGATCTTCCTTTATATGTTACCTGTCCTTTTTCTCTTACTGACTTTAATATTCTTTCTTTGTTTAGTACATTTGGGGTTTTGATTATTATGTCATGGGAGGTATTTCTGTTCTGGTCCAGTCTGTTTGGAGTTCTGAAGGCTTCTTGTATATTCATGTGCATTTCTCTCTTTAGGTTTGGGAAGTTTTCTTCCATAATTTTGTAGAAGACATTTTCTGGCCCTTTAAGTTGTAAATCTTCCCTCTCATCTATACCTATAATCCTTAGGTTTGGTCTTCTCATTGTGTCCTGGATTTCCTGGATGTTTTGGGTTACATGCTTTTTGCATTTTGCATTTTCTTTGACTGTTGAGTCCATGGTTCCTTGGTATCTTCAGCATCTGAGATTCTTTCTTCAATCTCTTGTATTCTATTTTTTGATCAGAAGTGGTAAATTATGTCTCTTCCTCTTATCTAGGCTGAGACTTTTGTTTGTTGAACTTATGTAGATATGTCTGCCTGTGCGCTACCTGCCTTCTTTCCTTCCTTCCTCCCTCCCTCCCTCCCTCCTTTCCTCCCACCCTCCTTTCTTTCTTTCTTTCTTTCCTTCCTTCCTTCCTTCCTTCCTTCCTTCCTTCCTTTCTTTCTGTCCCTCCCTACCAGAATATTGTATGATCAGTTTTGAAACCATATTTACTTGTGTGTATATACACTTATGTAATATATTTTAATGGGTATATATGTCTTTAAATGTATGCACCTGCATGTGGAGACAAAAGTTTGACAATAGGTATCAATCTTGATTGCTTTTTCCATTGCCATTTGAGGCGTGGTCCCTCTGTGAAACCAGTACTTATACCCTGGCTTAATTGACTGTCTATTCAGCTCCAAAGATCACTCTGTCTTTGCCTCTCCTCTATAAACAGCTGTAGGAATAAAGATTTTGCAACCTACTTTTAATAAGGGTTCAAACTTTTCTCTAGCCCACCACCCAGCAGAGGTAGTGGAATAGAAAAATTAAGGGGAAGGGGGAAGTGGAACTTTTCAGCAACAGTTCTTTGGGGATGAGTTTGATCTTCTTGGGCAGCATTACCGTACCATAGCAAATACCAAATTCAACTTAGCAGCTGAAGACCAGTTCTTTAGGCAAGCAGACACCAGACAGGAACTGGTCATTACAGGCCAGTCCTTTCAGCAAGCCATCTCCAGGCAGCTGTAGTTCAATTCTGAAGAAAATTCCAGGTTGGACATTTGGCCTGAGGTAAGGCAGCAGAAGTGAGAACCTCTTGAATAGTTCTTAGACAAATTTCTTTCAGTGGCAGTATTACCACAACTTGAGCTCAACAACATTATGTAAGGTGAACTGATACATGTGTGTCCTTAGAGAAGAATAACAAGGAGGAGTGAACCAAACTAAATCTCATTGCTCATCTCCCACTGTCTATGGGTTCATATTTACACTCGTTCATCAAGCTTCAGGAAAAGTCTTTCATGTGTATGCTTTAACAAGATATCCTTTCACTTGTGTGCTCTAGCAAAACATCATTTGACATAAATAAGTTTCCAAACAACTAGAAGTTTCCACTTCACACACCCATGTGAAACTTTTTTATGTGGCTCCAAGAAATCCAAACTCAGTTCCTTATGTTTGCATCAAAGACATTGTAGCTACAGAACCTCTCTTCATCTCTCATGTTACCTTGGCATGGACATGTCAAGCAAAAGGAAGTAGAGCTACACTGAAATACACTGTGTTCTAGTTGCAAAATTTTATTACTTGAGGACATGAATCAGTGTCCCAGTTCCTCCACACACCTTCTGACACTTTGTGTGGTCTCAGTGAGAGTTAATCTAGCTTGTCAAATTGACAGGACCTAGAGTATATAGAATATCTAGAATACTTTGGTGACATCTAAATAAAATCAATGTTTTTAGCAAAAATTAACAAATAAATCAATTAAAATATTTTCACACACACAAACATATTAAGTGAAAAAGAGATATCATAAAAAATCCCATTCAAAATAGCTGGTATGAAAATCTAGGAATAAACTCAATGAAGGAAATGGATAACTTTACAATGAAAACTTTAAATATCTAAATATATTGGGAAAGACACTAGAAGGTGGAAATGATCATCCAACTAAAATCAATTTACAGATACAATCCAAGCCCCATCAAACTTGACATGACTCTCCTTATAGAAATAGAAATTTTTTTTAAATCCTAAAATTCTTGTAAAATTACAAGAGACTTTTGATAGTCAAAGCAATCCTGAACAAAAGGAACAATTAATAATATCACATTCTATGACACAGTAAAGACTTGTAGTAATAAAATAGCTAAGTACTGGCCACCAAACCAACATGTAGATCAGTGGAATAAAGTGGAACACTCTCCAAATCCTTGGATTTTTTAAACCTCTGTATACATCTATGTAGTCATAGTAAGCTGTAAGTTCTTTTTTTTCCTTTTTCATTAGATATTTTCTTTATTTATATTTCCTTTTTCTTTTTTTCTTTTTTAGTAGATATTTTCTTTATTTACATTTCAAATGTTATCCCATTTCCTGGTTCCCTCTCCAAAAACACTATCTCATCACCCCTCCCCCTACTCACCAACTCACCCACTCTCTGTACCCTGTCCTGGCATTCCCCTATACTAAGGTATCCAGCCTTCTCAGGACTGAGGGCCTCTCATCCCTTTGATGAGCAACAAGGCCATTCTCTGCTTGAGCTTCCTTTGGTCTGTGAATTGTATCTTGGGTATTCCAAGCTTCTGGGCTAATATCCACTTATCAGTGAGTGCATTCCATGTGTGTTCTTTTGTGATTGGGCTACCTCACTCAGGATGATATTTTCTAGTTCTTTCCATTTGCCTAAGAATTTAATTAATTCATTGTTTTTAATAGCTGAGTAGTACTCCATTGTGTAAATATACCATATTTTCTCTACCCATTCCTTTGTTGAAGGACATCTGCATTATTTCCAGCTTCTGGCTATTATAAATGAGGCTGCTATGAACATAGTGGAGCATGCAACTTTATTACATGTGGGAGAACCTTCTTGTTATATGACTAGGAGTGGTATAGCTGGGTTGTCTGGTAGTACTATGTCCAATTTTCTGAGGAATTGCCAAATTGATTTCCAGAGTGGTTGTACCAGCTTGCAATTCCATGAGCACTGAAGGGGTGTTCCTCTTTTTCCACATCTTTACCAGCATCTTCCATCACCCGAGTTTTTGATCTTAACCTTTTTGACTGGCGTGAGGTGGAATCTCAGGGTTGTTTGGATTTGCATTTCTCTGATGACTAAGAATGTTGAAAATTTGTTTAGATGCTTCTCAGCCATTTGATATTCCTCAGTGAGAATTATTTGTTTAGCTCTGTACACCATTTCTAACAGGGTTATTTGATTCTCTTGAGTCTAACTTATTGAATTTTTTATATATTGGATATTAGCCCTCTGTCAGATGTAGGGTCGGTAAAGATTCTTTCCCAATTTGTTGGTTGCTGTTTTGTCCTATTGACAGTGTCCTCTGCCTTACAGAAACTTTGTAATTTTATGAGGTTCCATATTTCAATTCTTGTTCTTAGTGTATAGGCTATTGGTGTTCTGTTCAGGAAAATTTCCCCTGTTTAGGTGTGCTCAAGGATCTTCCCCAGTTTCTTTTCTATTATTTTCAGTGTGTCTAGTTTTAAGTGGATGTCCATGATCCACTTGGACTTGAGATTTGTACAAGGAGATAAGAATGGATCGATTTGTATTCTTCTGCATGCTAACCACCAGTTGAACCAGTACAACTTGTTGAAAAGGCTAACCTTTTCCCATTGGATGGTTTTAGCTCCTTTGTCAAATATCAAGTGACCACAGGTGTGTGGGTTCATTGACTTCTGGGTAATCAATTCTATTTCATTGATCTACCTACCTATCACTGTACCAATAATACCATGCAGTTTTCATCATTATTGGTCTGTACTACAGCTTGAGGTCTGAGAGGCTGATTCCCCCAGAAGGTTTTTTTTAATTGTTGAGAATAGTTTTAGCTATCCTACATAACCACCAAGCTCACAATGCTTCGACTTCATGTAATCTCTTGCCAATGCAGTGGAGTATCTCTGATGACTACTATAAAGATTCTCGAAGGTGGTACTGGGGATGACCTCAGTACTTGACATATTCAACACCACTCAAGGAAGGCAGAGTTTGTCACATGCACAGCAGTGAATATTTCTCAATAGTTCAAATGTTTATTATCAATTTCATTTGATTTCCATGTGGACCAAAGAAACATGGTGGAAAGTTTCTTAAAATAGAAAAATTATTTCTCTTCCTCTCCCTCATTAGAGAATGTAAGTGTTAGGGAGAATGTTATTTTCCATAGAAAAAGACTGGTAGATGAAGTCTTGGAGAGAGTGTGGTTTTCAGGTTTAGTGATTGAGACTTATTCTCATGTATCTGAAGCTGTCCTCAATTTTGCTTTGTAGGTTAGCATTAAGCTTAGATAATCCAGTTTCCACTTAATAAGAGCCTGGTTCCACCATGGCTGAGGAGAACACTACTAGTTTTCATCTCTGGGCTTGTATATGCAATGCAATCACTGTCAATTGAGCTATGTCTACAGCTATAGTCCTCTGCTCTCTGCCCCTTTGACTTTTATTAAGATTATAAGAAAATGTCATGGTGTACATCACAGAGGCATGCACATAATCCTGGTCTGGTAACTTTGATGCCTCACACTCAGCCTGAGGACTTTTTCTCTAATCTGTTCTGCTATTTCAGTTTTTACTGGAAACAGTTCATCACAATGCTGCAAGTACACTTATGTGTCAGTGTCCATTTTCAACACAGGATCAGTTTTCAACTGGAAGCAGGGATATCTGGAAGGCATTTAATAAACAGACACCGACTATTTTTTGGTACAAACTGACTGGCAATTTTCAAGACTTAAAGTTGCTCTCAATTTTCTCTTTCCCTCTCAGTCACTCAAAACTTAAGGCTACACAAACTCTCTATTATCTTGTGCTATGAACATAGTGGAGCATGTGTCCTTATCGCATAGTGGGAAATCCTCTGGGTATATGCACAGGAGTGGTATAGCAGGGTCCTCCGGAAGTGTCATGCCCAGTTATTTTCTATATTCTTTGTTTACATTCCAAAGGCCTTCCCCTTTCCCAGTTCTCACCTCACCATATGTCTCATAAGTCCTCTTCCACCCGCCCATTCACCAATCACCCCCCACCATTTCTCTGTTCTGATACTCTCCCACAAAATTGGATCCAGTCTTTTTGGGACCAGGGTCCTCTCCTTCCTTCTTCTTGGGAATCTTTTGATTTGCTAATTGTGCCAAGAGTATTCAGAGGTTCTGGGCTCATTAATATCCACTTATCAGTGATTGCATTTCATGTGTATTCTTTTGTGATTGGGTTAGCTCACTTAGGATGATATTTTCCAGATCCAACCATCTGTCTACAAATTGCACGAATTCATTATTTTTAATAGCTGAGTAGTATTCCATTGTATAAATATACCGCATTTTCTGTATCCATTCCTCCTTTGAGGGACATCTGGGCTCTTTCCAACTTCTGGCTATTATAAATAAGGCTGTTATGAACATAGTGGAGCAGGTGTCTTTACTGCATGCAGGAGAATCCTCTGGATATATGCCCAGGAGTGGTATGACAGGGTCCTCTGGAAGTGTCATGCCCAGTTTTTGAGGAACTGCCAGGCTGTTTTCCAGAGTAGTTGAACCATCTTGAAATCCCACCAGCAGTGGAGGAGTATTCCTCTTTCTCCACATCCTCGCCGGCACCTGATATCTACTGAGTTTTTAATCTTAGCTATCTGACTGGTATGTGGTGAAATCACAGGGTTATTTTGATTTGCATTTCCGTAATGACTAATGATGTTGAACATTTCTTAAGGTGCTTCTCAGCCATTTGAAATTGTTCAGGTGAAAAAAATCTTTGTTTAACTCTGTACCACCTTTTTAATAGGGTTGTTTGGCTGACTGGAATCTAACTTCTTGAGTTCTTTGTATATGTTGGATATTAGCCCTCTGTTGGATGTAGGGTTGTTGAAGATCTTTTCCCAATTTGTTGGTTGCTGTTTTACCCGGTTGACAGTGTCCTTTGCCTTACAGAAACCTTATAATTTCATGAGGTCCCATTTTTTCAATTCTTGATCTTAGAGTATAAGCTATTGATGTCCTCTTCAGGTAATTTTCCACTGTGCCCCCAGTTCCTTTTCCATTAGTTTTAGTGTGTCTGGTTTTATGTGGAGATCCTTGCAGCACTTGGAGTTGAGCTTAGTACAAGGAGATAAGAATGGGTCAATTCTAATTCTTCTGTATGCTGACCTCCAGTTGAACCAGCACCATTTGTTGAAAAGGCTGTCTTTTTCCAATGGATGGTTTTAGCTCCTCTGTTGAAGATTAAGTGACCATAGGGGTATGGGTTCATTTCTGGGTCTTCAATTCTATTCCACCAATCCACCTGCCTGTCACTGTACAATTGCCATGCAGTTTTGACACACTTGTTCTGTAGTACTGCTTGAGGTCCGGGATACTGATTCCCCCAGAAGTTCTTTTACTGTTGAGAATAGTCTTAGCTATCCTGGTTTTTTTGTTATTCCAGATGAATTTGAAAATTGCTCTTTCTAACTCTATGAAGAACTGAGTTGGGATTTTGATGTGGATTGCATTGAATCTGTATATTGCTTTTGGCAAGATGGCAATTAGTACTATATTAATCCTGCCAATCCACAATCATGAAAGATTTTCCCATTTTCTGAGGTCTTCTTCAATGTCCTTCAGAAAGTTGAAGTGCTTGGCATACAGATCTTTCACTTGTTTGATTAGAGTCACACCAAGATACTTTATATTGTTTGTGGCTATTGTGAAAGGTATCATTTCCCTAATTTCTTTCTCAGTCTACTAATCTTTTGAGTATAGGAAGGCTACTGATTTGCTGGAGTCGATTTTATAACCGGCCACTTTGCTGAAGTTGTTTGTCAGCTGTAGGAGTTCTCTTGTGGAGTTTTTTTGGGTGACTTAAATATACTGCCATATCATCTGCAAATAGTGATAGTTTGACTTCTTCCTTTCCAATTTATATCCCTTTAACCTCCGTATGTTGTCTAATTGCTCTAGTTGGAATTTCAAGTACTATATTAAAAAGATATGGTGAAAGGGTGCAGCCTTGACACAATCCCACTAAAATCAGGGACTAGTCAAGGCTGCCCCCAGCATTTAAAGATACTCCAAAAGCAGGTAGAAATTCAAATTCAAATTCAAAAGAATAACCACATCCCACAAAGAATCAGGAATTACAATTGTTCCTCAAAATTTCAAGCTTAACCCATTGTCAGACTTGTGGCTGAAGTAACAATAATTTCAAAATTATAATTTTTTTTCATTTTTCATTTTTTATTGGATATATTCTATATTTACATTTCATTTCCCTTTTTCTGGTTCCCTACCCCCAGAAGGTCCCACATGCCCTTTTTCTTCCCCCTCCTCCCTCATTCACCCCTTCCCACTTCCCTGTTCTGGTATTCCCCTACACTGATGCTTTGATCCTTTCCAGCACAAGTGTCCACTCCTTTCTTCTTATCAGACATCATTTGGAATGTGAATTGTGTCTTTGGTGTCCCAAGATTCTAGGCTAATATCCACTTATCAGTGAGTGCATACGATGGATATTCTTTTGAGACTGGGTTACCTCACTTAGTATGATGTTCTCCAGCTCTATCCATTTCTCTAAGAATTTCATGAATTCATTGTTTCTAATGGCTGAATAGTGCTCCATTGTGTGTATATACCACATTTTTTTAACCCATTCCTCCGTTGAGGGACATCTGGGTTCTTTCCAGCTTCTGGCTAATATAAATAAGGCTGCTATGAACATAGTGGAGCATGTAACCTTATTGCATGCTGGGGAATCTTCTGGGTATATGCCAAGGAGTGGTATGGCTGCGTCATCCGGAAGTATCATCTCCAGTTTTCTGAGGAACCACCAGACTGATTTCCAGAGTGGTTATACCAGCTTGCAGTTCCACCAGCAGTGAAGGAGTGTTCCCCTTTTTCCACATCCTTGCCAACACCTGATGTCTCCTGAGTTTTTAATCTTAGCCATTCTGACTGGTGTGAGGTGAAATCTCAGGGTCTTTTTTATTTGCATTTTCCTAATGACTAATGATGTTGAACGTTTTTTTAAGGTGTTTCTCAGCCATCTGAATTTCTTCAGGTGAAAAGTCTTTGTTTAGCTCTGTGGCCCATTTTTGGATGGGGTTATCTGGTTTTCTGGTGTCTAATTTCTTAAGTTCTTTGTATACATTGGATATTAGCCCCCGGTCTGATGTAGGGTTGGTGAAGATGTTTTCCCAATTTGTTGGTTGCCGATTTGTCCATTTGACAGTGTCTTTTGCCTTACAGAAACTTTGTAATTTTATGAGGTCCCATTTGTCTATTCTTGCTCTTAGAGCATAAACAATTGGTGTTCTGTTCAGGAACTTTCCCACTGAGCCAATGTCATCAAGTTCCCCAGTTCCTTTTCTACTAATTGTAGTGTGTCTGGTTTTATGTGGAGGTCTTTGATCCACTTGGAGTTGAGCTTAGTACAAGGAGATAAATGTTGAACAATTCTCATTCTTCAGCATGTTGACCTCCAGTTGAGCCAGCACCATTTGTTGAAAAGGCTATCTTTTTTTCCACTGGATGTTTTCAGCTCCTTTGTCGAAGATCAATTGGCCATAGATGTGTGGGTTTACTTCTGGGTCTTCAATTCTATTCCATTGATCCACCTCCCTGTCACTGTACCAATACCATGCAGTTTTTTACACTACTCTGTAGTATTGCTTGAAGTCCGGGATACTGATTCCCCCAGAAGTTCTTTTACTGTTGATAATAGTTTTAGCTATCCTAGTTTTTTTGTTATTCCAGATGAATTTGAGAATTTCTCTTTCTAACTCTATGAAGAACCGAGTTGGGATTTTGATGGGGATTCCGTTGAATCTGTATATTGCTTTTGGCAAGATTGGTTCTCTTTGTTTCAACTTGATTGATTTCAGCCCTGAGTTTGATGATTTTCCGTCTTCTACTCCTCCTGGGTGAAATAGCTTCTTTTTGTTCTAGAGCTTTCTGGTGCGCCATTAAGTTGCTAGTATATGTTCTCTCCTGTTTCTTTTTGGAGACACTCAGGGCTATGAGTTTTCTTTTGAGCACTGCTTTCATTGTGTCACATAGAATTGAGTATGTTGTGCCTTCTTTTTCATTAAATTCTAAAATGTCTTTGATTTCTTTCTTTATTTCTTCCTTGACTAAGGTATCATTGAGTAGAATATTGTTCAGCCTCCACGTGTATGAGGATTTTCTGTTGTTTTTGTTGCTACTCTTACTCCATGGTGATCCGGTAGGAGGCATGGGATTAGTTTGATCTTTTTATATTTCTTGAGGCCTGTCTTGTGACCAATTATATGCTCAATTTTGGAGAAGGTACCATGAGGTGCTGAGAAAAAGGTATAGTCTTTTGCTTTTGGATGAAATGTTCTATATATATCTGTTAAATCCAATTGGTCCAAAGTTTCAATGAGTTTCCCTGTATCCCTGTTTAGTTCCTGTTTTCCTGATCGGTCCATTGAGGATAGAGGAGTGTTGAGGTCCCCCACAATTATTGTTTTAGCTGCAATGTGTGCTTTGAGCTTTAGTAAATTTTCTTCTACAAATGACGGTGCCCTTGCATTTGGAGCATAGATGTTTAGAATTGTGAATTCTTCTTGGTGGATTCTTCCTTTGACTAGCAAGAAGTGACCTTCTTTGTCTCTTTTGATGACTTTTGGTTGAAAATCAATTTTATCTGATATTAGAATGGCTATTCCAGCTCACTTCCTGTGGCCATTTCCTTGCAAATTTGTCTTCCAGCCTTTTACACTAAGGTAGTGTTTGTCTTTGACTCTGAGGTGTGTTTCCTGTATGCAGCAAAATGTAGGGTCCTGTTTCCATACTCAGTGTGGTAGTCTATGTCTTTTTATTGTGGAATTGAGTACATTGATGTTAAGAGATATTAAGTAATAGTGAATATTTCTTCCTGTCATTTTTGATGTTATTTTTCTTTTTGAGAGGTTATCTTCTTTTGAGTTTGATGGAAGAACGTTATTATCTTGCTTTTTCTTGGGTGCAGTTTCTCTCCTTGTATTGGAATTTTTCTGCTATTATCCTTTGTAGAACTGGGTTAGTGGAAAGATATTGTGTAAATTTGGTCTTGTCATGGAATATTTTGATTTCTCCATCTATGTTGATTGAGACTTTTGCTGGGTATTGTAGTCTTGGCTGACATTTGTGTTCTCTTAGAGTCTGCATAGATCAGCCCAGGATCTTCTAGCTTTCATGGTCTCTAGAGAGAAGTCTGGTGTAATTCTGATAGGTCTTCCTTTATATTTTACTTGGCCTTTTTCTCTTACTGCCTTTAATATTCTTTCTTTGTTTAGTATGTTTGGGGTTTCGATTATTATGTTACAGGAGTTATTTCTGTTCTGGTCCAGTCTGTTTGGAGTTCTGTAGGCTTCTTGTATATTCATGGGCATCTCTCTCTTTAGGTTAGGGAAGTTTTCTTCCATAATTTTGTTGAAGATATTTGCTGGCCCTCTAAATTGTAGATCTTCAGTCTCATCTATCCCTATAATCCTTAGGTTTGTTCTTCTCATTGGATTCTCTGGGTTTCCTGGATGTTTTAGGTTACAAGCCTTTTGCATTTTGCATTTTCTTTGACTGTGGAGTCAATGGTTACTATGGTATCTTCAGCATATGAGATTCTTACCTCTATCTCTTGTATTCTGTTGTTGATATTTGCATCTAAGACCCCTGATTTCTTCCCAAGGTTTTCTATCTCCAAAGTTGTCTCCTTTTGTGATTTCTTAGCTGTTTCTACTTTCTGTATTCAGATTTTGAATGGTTTTGCTCAGTTCCTTCATTTGTTTGTTTGTGTTTACTTGCAATTCCTTAAGAGATTTTTGTGTTTCCTCTTTCATGATTTCTGCCTGTTGGTTCAAGTTCTCCTGCATTTCTTTAAGTGATTTTCTTATTTCCTCTTTATTGGCTTCTGTCTGTTGGTCCATATTCTCCTGGAATTCTTTAAGTGATTTTTGTGTTTGCATTGTAAGGGCTTCTAACCTATTGGTGTTCCCCTGCATTTCTTTAAGAGATTTGTTTATGTCTTTTTTGTGCTCCTCTAGCAGCATCATGAACAATGCATTTAAATCCAACTCTTGTTTTTCTGGTGTGCTGGGGTATCCAGGACTTGCTGTGGTTGGCGAATTGGGTTCAGATGCTATCATATTACCTTGATTTCTGTTAGGAACTTTCCTACGTTTGCCTTTTGCCATCTGTTTATTTCTGGAGTTAGTTGGTCTTGTTGCAACTGGTTGGTGTTTGAATCTCCTGTGAGCCTGGCATTTGGCGCTGCTGTCGTAGAGGTCATCTGAGCTCCCAAGTTGTAGACAGGGAGGTTTCAGTTACTGGGCTCTGAATTACCTCCTCAACTCTGCTGGGCCAGATCCAAGTCTTCCCCAGGCTTGCTGCTGGACCAACAATTGGAGTCCCGTGGTCTCCTCCTGACCTGCAGAGTTGCCAGCTCTTAAGAATCAGAACTTTTTTTTTTACCCTCCATAGATCTGGGCTCATCTGTTAGATATTTATGGTGACCTGGGCTCCTCTGTTGGTTCTCTACGGTGACCTGTTCAGGCCACCATCTCCAAGATGGTTGCCGGTCTCAGGGTTCTGTCTAACCACGGGATTCCCTGCAGGACCGGAGGTTCCCTGGTTGGGCTGCTAGAACCTAGATGGTGGTGCTCTCAGCCAACAGGGCTCTGTGTTGTTACTGTCTGTGATGTAGGCCTCTGGCTGTACTCCAGGCACAGAGCCACTAGCAGGTTGGTGCCCATGCGGGTTGGTGCAGAGACTGCCTGCCAAGCTGATCTGGCTCTGGGTGCACTGCCAGCCTGTTGGTGCACAGACCTCATGCTGACCTGCTCTGGCTCTGGGTACAAGCAAGAGCCTGACTGGGTAGTCAATGCTAGGCTAGGTCTCTGTCCATGCACCTGAACCCAGCCACCAGCAGGCAGTCCGCAGTGTCCCGAGGGAAAATGGCAGCCTGGATGTAAGCCTGCGAGCCAGTCCCCAGCCCAAACTTATCATTCTTTAAACTTTAACTTTTGACTTATTATAATTCAGAGTTCAGATCTTTGAGGCCAGCTACTTGCATTTTTCTGTGAAGCTCAAATGATAATTACATGAGCAAAACTGCCAAGTAGTGGCCAGAAAGAATCAAGTTAACCCTCAACTCAGTAGTTCCACCAGCCTTCTCCATATGCACATGACACAGAATGACTTTTTGTAGAGTCCCAGTATTTTTATTCAGTTTTACCAGCATATAATTTTATGTATTCTATACATTCTTATCATGGGACCACTGTCAAATGTTGTGCAAAACTTATTTCAAGACTTCAATGTTTTTTGTTTCCTTTCTTGGGGTCTCAATGTTGGCACTATTTCATCTTTTAATAATTTTTCATACTTTCTTTGCATTAGCCTGGAACTCCCATTGTGCAGTTATTGCATTGTTTCAAAGATGAGAGTGCACAGAATGCGCCTGGGCCATTAGTGTTGTGTGGCACTGTGCCCCTATGCCTCAATTTTTAATTGTTTATGAATAGTTACATCAAGGAACATCTAGTGTCAAACAATTCACTAGAGCATAAGGAGAAAGAAATAGGAAGATCAGATATAATAGAATAATTATGCACACCAAGGCCAACTGAAATGTATTAACATATAAATGAAACATATACAGATGTTTGCCAGGGCTAGGATTAGCAGGAATGGAAACAACTTTTTTAACAAAGAGCTGCACTTGGATAGTGAGATGTCTATATCCCAGCCCAGTATAGGCAGTCCCTTATTTCTGATGGGGTGTCACTGTATGGATGTGTCTCCTGCTTATCAGGGTCCCAGATAGCATCCTTTTTAACAGGAGCTGATGCAAACTTCTGAGATATCTCTATCTTGGCCTGATGCTGGCAGTCCCTGTCATGGAATGCTGTCCCCAGCACTTATGGTTGTATTCTCACTCTGCTAAGACATCTTTGGGAAAATCTCAAAGTCTAAGCATGTGGATTCTGTGAATATATTCTATAATATGTCATCCATCCCAAAAGACTCTTCTTGGATGTGCTTTCAAGCACCTCTGCATATGATGGGGTTGATCTTTTCTCTTCCACATTCACCATGGTGTACTTTGTCAGAACTATTTAATTGCTCATTTTGAACAATTGTAGTATATTGAAGAAAGAATGAGGCATTATATGGAACATGAAGACCCAGTTTCCCACATTGGAAGAGGTGATATGTTTCTAATGAAGCCTAGCACCATCTCTGGCTTTGAAAGAAATAAGTGTTCAATGGCAGTGTTGTCAAGAGTTTCCTGAAAATGGACCTAAACATCTGGTCAGTACAAGAGAGCACAATCAGGCAAGCAAGAGCTGTTCTTTGTGATATCTGCACTCTCATTTCTGGACATTCTAGTGCATCCTGGAGATTTCTTAGAATTAACTGTGTTGTCACCACTACAGTAGCAAAAGCATCTGCTCTTAGAGCACTCAACAAATGCCTATAACGTTCAGATTCATGCATAAATATTTTCTGCAAGACTCAGGACTCTACATGGGAGAGTGATTGGGGAGTGTATAGAAACCAGTGAGAGACAGGATGATGCTGTCATTCTATCTCACTGTGAACAAGCAGGAAATAAGTAGTCCTGGGTAATGTTCAGTAAGTTTTTGCAGGGAATATGGACAGAGATTCATGAATTGGTATTTCCTATAATAAGGAGAAAGGGATCTTCTGGAAAACTAATGAACATCCCTGCTTATCATAATTCCTGAAAGTCAGGATTCCAAACTATTAGTTTTGTCATCCAACATCCAGAAGCTGAAGGCCAAAGCTGTTTGTACTGTGAGTCCTAGCTTTGACTGTGACTGAATATTGAGAATGCAACCTAGGGACAAAACAAAAACAAAAACCTGAAAACAAAACCAAAACAAATCAACAACAAAAACAACAGGATTCAGGGAAGGATTACTTTTTCCAAAGTTAGGGTAGAGTATCACTGTTATTCCTGCCCAGTGATTCATCTTCCTGGTTTCAGATGTTGCCAGCCCTTATCTGACAGTAGTAACAGGAAGAGAAATTTGATTCTGGAAATCATGGCTGAGAGTTCCCAGGACAGACAACATAGCCACCATGCAGGGGTCTGTGAAGTGAATCACCAAGAGGGCCACTTGCCCGAATCTAGGGCAGCTACAATGGAATATAGATTTTAGTAGGCAATAGCTTGGACATATTGGAGGGAAACAGATGAGCCACATGGAAATTAAGAAGTGTGCTAGCCATTGAGATATTTAAAGTATATATAAACACAAAGGCTGTGTGTATGTTTCTTTCATTTCAGAACTCAGAAAACTCTGGTAGGTACAGAGGAACATAGCGCCACATCTGGAATCAAATTGAGTATCATTAATTGGATACCACTACAGATGGGAGGCATTTCTCTACTGTTGACTAACACCTGTCAGAAGCAGTAGATGAAGAAACAGACTGGGTCTTTGTTGCAAACTTGGGAGCAATTTGTATTTCAGTGGGGTGAATTGGTCAGTCTGTTGACCATGTTCTCCTCCAGCATGCAATTTTCATTTTCTCATAGGCCTAGAGTGACCAGGAAGGAGACATGGCCACCTCCATATCACCTGAGTTCATGTGAACTGTGCTATTATTCTCCTGACTTTGAAAAGCATGGGCTGGAGACCTCTGAGGACAAGGGCCTTTCTGTGTAGTAGAGAATAAGGCTACAGAGACATTTCCTGTGGTGCCTTGAAGCACAAGTAGGAAGGCAGAGAAAACACTTGCTGCTTAGATTGATACTTCCCTAAGGAGATGTGAGAGATGTTATCTTCAGAGTAGGCATCTCTCTCATGGACCAAAATCTTTGGAGAGATACTGGGTGCCAGGCATGCCAGGCATCCTATCTTCTCTTTGGGATTAATTCATGGTGTTCTGTCCATCCTGTATGTCTTTTATCTATTAAAGTTCACTTGTGTTCTTGTACTTACAGATGCTGTTGGATGACCATCATCTCCAGCAGCCCTCCTCAAATTGGATCAGGTAAAGACAGAAATGGAAAGGCTGACTACAGAACTACAACTGATGACCAATAACAGAAATGACTTGTGACATCTCCTGGTCCAAATCACCTAAGGATTCTTGGACAACATGCCTATATTGCTTTAAACACGATGGAGTTGGTATTGTGATGGCAATGTCTACTCATCTTATCCTTTTAAGATCTTGGGTTGTAGGAGCTGCACCTTGCATGTGTCCCTTTGGTAAATTTGTGGCATTGGCAAAAGAAAGTTGTTTTAAAACTGGTAACACGGAGTAATTCAGAACAACATGTGTCATGAGCCAACACACAGGGAAACATATCTCTAAAGATACTTCAAAATTGGGTAATATTTTATGTAATTCATATCCTAGAAAGCAGACTTATAAAAGATAGGATTTAGGGCAGTTATTCTTTGGTGAGGTATGGAAAACTGCACTATTGTGTGCAAGAATTGGCAATTTTGGAAAGTGAGATTAATGCTTTTGGTGTTGATTTTGAAGATAAAGGATTGTTTAAAATTGGGTTTTGCTTTCCAAAGTTATCATTATGCTCTAATATTGCAAAAGAAACTTAAAAATGATTAATCTGCCAGTGTTCCATTGACAGGCATTTGCAGTTTGATCACATGCTTACAATTCTTATTCATATTTTGTAATTAGGATGGTTGTTAGTGTAATAAGAGTTATAAACAGCTCTGGCAAGTATGGGCCTGCTGCCCTTTTTACATAAGCTTTATTGGATACTGTAGTAGAAGCAAATTTTAATGCCCCAAGTTTGGAAAGGATAGTTCAGTGAAAATTTATTTGCTATCAAACAGGCTCCTGAATAACTGCTTCATGTAATTTGTGGAGAGACTAGTAAAAACTGCTAGAAGAATTTTCATAGACCCTCAAGTGGGGGTTTCTTTTGTTACACAATTGGCTTATGAGAATGTTAATGTAGTCTGCCACAAAGCCATCAAGCCATACAAAGTAGAAATTGGACCCTCATACAATACAGGTCTCTCTATGTCTGCTGCCTTGCAGAGGACTACAGTACAAGTAATGCTTTCACAGTGCAGATATGATAAGGCTTCGTGCTCCAGTGTAGGGAATATGTAATGGATTGGAGGAATGGGTAGTGCGTGGGAAAACATACTCATAGAAACAGGGGGAAGTGGAATCGAATAGAAGCTTTCCAGGGGGAAACTGGGAGAGGGGATAACATTTGAAATGTAAAAAAAGAAAGAAAACTTCTAATAAAAAGGGGGAGTAGAAAATAAAGCACATCACTTTCTCATTGTATTGACATTGAAAAAACTCAGTGGGCAAGATCACTTTTTTGGAAGGAAGAGATGCTAAATGCCTGTGTCCCAGGAGAGTTCTGTAAAAGAAAAACAAAAACAAAAACAAAAACAAAAGCAAAAACAAAAAACAAAAGAGCTCTTCAGCTTCTGGTCAGTAGAGGGAGAACTTTATCAGGAAGGCATAGTCTGTTCTATATGAAATAAGCAGTCCCTTGTCTGGATACTCTATTGTTCCCTGGAGAGCTCCTGGCACCCCCTGTGATGTCACTAGTGTGGTAACAATATCAATTGCTCCTAGTGCATCTCTTAGTCCCCACAGAGTTCACCCATACCATTTTTTCAAGACAGAAGAGTCAACAAGAAGAGAGAAATGGGAACTTATTTAAGAGAGAGGAAGAAATTTGATGTTCTGAGTGTAAACCAGTAAGAAAGATGTGGTGGTTATAAAGAAACAGTGAGTCCTGGGAAGGAAACTTGGAAATTCCTGGAGAAGACATACTTGAGCCTGTTTTCTATGTAATGGGGCACAGGAAACAGAGCCTCTGTCAAGCTGATGAACTTTTTGTCTTATCAGAATTCCAGAAAGGCAATAATTCCAGCATAATAGGTGTCCACCCCAAAGCAGGTACTGGCAAAGCCAAAGTTATTTTACTGTTAATTCCTACATTTTACTCTTACTGGGTTTTGAGGGTGTAACACAAGAATAAAAGGAGACCAGAATGAGTCAAGAAGGAGATAACATTTACCATTTTATAGCAGGGCATCACAGCATGTTACTCCCAGTTGACTTTTACAATCAGTGGCTATTAGACAGTAGTAACATGGAATCAAATGTAGGTAAGTGGCTCTATATACAGGATTTGTGATCCTTTGTTCTCAAACCTTCTTTGACAACCTCCTCTCCTTGAGAATGGCCCACTTAGCTCTCTGGATAAGCTGTTGTGGCTGACAGACATAACTCTAATGCAGACAAATAATTGCCAGAATCTGAGAGTGGATACTTTTGCCAGTTCAGGGGTGTTTTGTCCTTTCAGTTGGGTGAGTTGGTCAACCTTTTGATGATTGCTCACCCTATATGCCCCTGTGATATCACTAGTGTTGTAAAAACACAAACCACTCCTAGTGCAACACTTGTGACTTTCTAGTCCACAAACATGGGACTAATGTGACATGTTAAGACATTTGGCTATCTCCAAGGATATAAGTGCTTGTGGACTGTGCCAATTATCCCTGACTTCTGTAACCACGAGCTTGAGTGTTCTGTAGCCAAATATCACTCTATGCCATTGGTAATACACCTGGAGAGGTCATCTTTGTGGTCATTATAAGCATGTATAAGGAGGCAGAGGAAATGCCTGACTGCTTAGCTATCCAACACTGTAAAATCATGGGAGAGCTGACATCCACAGAGCAGTCACCTTCAGCCTGTGCCAAAACATTTGCATGCTACTGGTTTCCAGGCATACCCTTTGGACCTCAGCATGGTCTGTCTATGCTGTCTCCATACTCAACTTTACCTGAGTTCTTCTATGTACAGAGGTTGGCAGACATCCATGAACCCCACCCACTACTGCCATTATCAAGAAGCAAGAGGACAGATAGTATAACCACACATCTGATTGCCAGTGAGAGAAATGAGCTCTAGGATCCCCTTAAAGTCATCACTGAAAGATCCTTCGACGATACCTATTCATTGTTTCAAACCACATGGTGTTAGTTTTTGGTCTGCAATGTCCTCCTCATCTTGTAGTTTTAAGGTATTTTGTTCAAGCACTCTGTACTTTAGGATGTCCTGTGACCAACCACATGTCCCCAAATGATACTTCCAGGAGAGGCAGAATCAGAGAAACTTGGGTAGGAATAAGATGGGAAATGGACTCCTGTGCTTCATTCAAATGAAATGTGGGCCTGTGTTATGAGTGAAAGAATTGATGGTTTGAAGCTATAGAGAGTGTATTCTCAGCATGAATTGAGAAATGACTTCACACCTGTTGACATTGTGAGATTCTAGCTACTGTGAGTTTGTGGTGATGTTTTTCAATGTTTTGGCATGTAACTGAGTTCTGGATATTCTGGGTATAGCTTGAGGGTCATGAAATCCACCCTTTTAAAATCAGTGCTCTACTGCAAAGCCTTTGGTCTGCACACCTATTCCTTTACATTGTGCCTTGTAGTATATGACAATCTTCTTCCATGCATTTGTCCTGCATCCCATTGTGATCTCACTCTTTGTCTCATTGTGTATGTCTCTATCTTACTGTCACCTTCTATCCCTTTTGGTGTTTTCATACACATTTGCATATTTTTTGCATCTTCCTGGTATCTGAAAGCCAGCGTTCTATATTTTGTCCTACATTTTTTTTCTGTTTCACAGTTTCAATGTACTTACAGGACTGAGGTGTCAGAACCCCATTTTAAACAGCACAACTCTTGGCTTATGTGGTCAGCATGGAGGCACTTTGTAATCCTTTGGGAGTATTTAAAGCTGTCCTGCTATTTCAGCTCATTCCCAGAAAATGTGCAACCTCTGACTCTGTAGTAATAGCTTCCAAGGTTTCTAGATTCACTGTTGTGAAAATTGGAGAAAAAAATCTAGTTTGTTGTGGACCAAGACATATAGCTTAGACTCCTGCCAACATAATAGAATAGACTGCCTCCCAAGTCCTACTGAGTGAGCCCATGTAGGCCAAGCACCATCCACCTGAAGACATAAACTTTGGTGGCCTCTGTCTGGATAATGAGTTTTAGAGTCACCATAAACCCCCAGGACAAAGGATCCATAATAATGAAAGCTTGTTGAGAGGAATTTTCAGGGTAACCCCAATGTACAGAGAATACCAGAGGCAAAATATTGCTGATAGATTGCGTGCCTGTACAAGTTTAGAACATATGAGGGACAGATGCTGCTGCCATTTATGCAGGCAAATCGGGAATTTTTAAAAGGTTAACATCCAGATAAGTATGGCAGAGTCTTTGGTTACTCTTTGCAATAGGTCACTTGGTCTCTATGAACTGACCCAGACACAAAAAGTATATCTATAGACACACTGGAAAGTAGGTGAGACTAGTACTGGGACCCAGAGCTAAGAAACTCCTACACTGAGTGCATGCCATTGTCTAACCTAGTTACTGTAAATATCTGGATCCTGGCTGTGTCTTATTCATCTGGGGGTACTCTGTATAGTGTTTAGTTGCTTTGGTAAATAATACCAGATCAATAGACTAAACGAGCTTCCTCTACTACTGCCATCTTCTGGAAGACAGTAGTTTAATATCAGTATTTCCCAGAATAAACTGTCCTTAGTAGAAAGTATAGCCTGAGGCACATCTATTCTCTATCAGATAGCAAAAGCAGTCCTCATAATATTCTATTAGCCATTCTCAAAGACGAGTTTTGGGATGGCCAAAACAACAGCTGAGTATCTTAACACAGTCTACCCTGTAATTGTTGTAGAAGATGAATGTGGTGAGAGAGTCAAGCAGTTTAACTCAGTGGTAGAGTGTTTCTCTAATATGATCGATGCCCTAGAAACAATCTGAGCCATAGAGGCTTTCAGGGAAGAAAATTAAGAACTCAATTACATCTGAGATGCAGACTACATCAATAGTAAAGTCTCTATAAAGGCATTTATGTCACTAAACTTCCAGCCACACAACAACTCCTATGGTTTCCATCTTTTCTTCTGTATTTTTATAAAGACCATCCATCCATCTTGGGTGGAAATAATCTGTATATTATCAGTAAAGCATACATATATGTATAACTATAATTCATATTTATCAATATATCTATATATAGAAATATACATATACACACATACAGAGGGAGAGAGAAACAGAGACTGGGAGAGTCAAGGAGAAACAGAAAGAGAAAGAATTATGCAAATGTAGTTATAATAATTTTTCCAAAGGCCATATATACAGATAAAAAACATGAAATTTCTTGGCTGAAGGATTAAGATAATGGGATGTTTCAGTAGGTAATGATATTGCTGTTAAGTCTAGAAGCCTGAGTTACCTCTTGGGACCCACATGGTAAAGAGAACAAAATTCCGATAAATTTCCTCTATTCTCTCTCTCTCTCTCTCTCTCTCTCTCTCTCTCTCTCTCTCTCTCTCTCTCTCTCTCTCTCTCTCTCTCTCTCTCTCTCTGTGTGTGTGTGTGTGTGTGTGTGTGTGTGTGTATGTGCGAACACATACATTAACCTACCATAACTTTTATAAAAATGACCCAGAAGTCTATGGTGAAAACAACTGTTGAGGAATCCTGAAGACTTCCTTTTACTAATGTCTCATGACCACTTGCTGGTAACACTGAAATCGTTGGATGCTTCATTTAAAACCTAAAATATGGCAATGTGATGTCTCCAGGGTGGCTGTGGTGTACATAACCATTATGTAAAATACAAGACCTTCATGCATTATATTCTGTAGTCTGAAAGGTGAGGCAAAGGCTCTTCTCATGGAGAAGCAGGTGGGAGTGGGTCTGGATATGGATATTGAGAGCAAGGACTTCTCTCTTTCATGACCCTACTGCCATATGCATTGGCCAGGATTTTGTTTGCTCCCACTGACATTGTCCAGGTCAACTCACTACATTTCTTTCAATTCTTTCAGAAACTTGATTGGGAATGGTCACCCTTCTGTGACCTGCTTTTTGTTTTGTTTTGTTTTTTGTTTTTTGTTTTCTAGACAGGGTTTCTCTGTGTAGTCCTAGCTGTCCTGGAACTCACTCTGTAGACCAGGCTGGCCTCGAACTCAGAAATCTGCCTGCCTCTGCCTCCCAAGTGCTGGGATTAAAGGAGTATGCCACCACCACCTGACTGTGTGACCTGAATTTATCCATAACCCAGACAACATACAGGAACTCTAAGATTAAATGTATGATTGACAAACCCTGCTGACAAGAAATCAAGAGCGTTATGTCTACAGGTCATACAGACACTCACACCCATCCAGGGACTTCCTGATGTTTCTTCTGCCCGATCTGTTCCATGTGCCATTCCTGATCTTCACTGCTTGATATTTCTGAAGCTCAAGGTATTTTATTCACTGACAGAAGTTTTGATAGTCATACCTGTACCAATGCCCATGGGGTTCCTAGGCAGTGCTCCTCAGATGGAGAGGAGTTCCTCACTGTACAACCTTGCCTCATACTATCAGGTGTGCAACATGAGGAATGCTTGTGTACTCACCAGTTAGTAATGAGTTCTAGAATGGAGCAGGTCCAGCCCTGTGTCCTTACTTCATCTGTGTATGAACTGCCAGTTATTTTCATTACTTTCTTATTGATGCTTTAATGTAAATATATTGGTATTGGTTCTATTTGAATAATTTGAAAGTTTTATTTAGAGTTTTATTCACAGAAATTGTAGAAGCCTAGAAGCACAGCCTCAAAGCATCACCTAAAAAAAATGGTTATTTTAATGCGGCTTTTGGGAATCTGTAACTGAGCTGAGAACACATGAGGCCCATATGCTTCCAACAGTTCTATATGTTGCTGTATAATGATCTTAATTGACTTGTTCTGTGTATCTTAAGGCCACTTGTGCTTTCCCTTCGACGTTCATCCTAGTGTGATTTTAAATAGAATTTAATTGCTGATATTGATGGATAGGGGGATTTTTAGAAAGAGTGAGATATTTCTGATAAACTTGAGAAATTGAGCATTTATTTTTTTCAAGTTGGAAGATCTATCAGGTATCCAATCAAACCTGGAGTGACCTATGACCAATTACTGTTCTTCCTGTGCCTTATCTCATACTTTGAGTTAGTATTGTTTAATGCACTTTTCTATATCCCCTTGTGTTGACTCTCTTTATATTCCTCTGTATCTCTGTGTCTCTCCATGTTTCTTTCTTTACTTCACTCTTTCTCAGCTTCTTTCGCTTGTTTCTTTCTATAATATATATTTATTATAAATATATATATAATTGTATACATATATATTATAAAATATTATATATATGCACTATTATTATGTCATTCCTGGATGAATCCATGCAGATCATTTTGCTGAGGAGATGATCAGATCCTTCATGGGAGTGTTCTATAACAGACTCCTGGATATAGTTTCACAGCTCTAGTCCTAGAGAAATTCCGCTTTTTGTTTAGTGCCAGAGCCTGTGTGGGTATATTTTAGATACACAACTTGAGAAATGATGTTTCAGCATGACAGGATCTATCTTTCATGTTGCTTGGGTACAAGGTGCGTCCTGACTGAACAAGGGCACTGACATAGAATTATTTTCTGGTTCAGGTGGTTAGGTTGCAATGCTGTACTCTCTCTGTAATTAAAATGTTGTGATCTATCAGAAACTCATCATGAATAACTTGTATATCACTCCTATACTGTTGACTATGGCAGGTTCACTATACAAAATGATAGCCCTGGATTGTAAGAGAAAAACCTAGTTGTTTTAGTAGAACAGAGAACATAAAGTACCTAGAACAAATTCTGACACTTGCTTAAGGCTGAGACAATGTCTAGACCTAGCTAGTGTTTGAGTAATCATTGGGAGTGCAAACAATGATTACAATTAAAAGATGAAAATTGACTCTCCAGTAAGGATGATGGGATGCAGGATATCATCCTGACAGCTGACATGTGAGATCTGCATTAGGCATGTGTCTTAACTGCATTCATCCCTCAGTTCAGGGAAATTGCAGTATGACCTTGAATAACAATAAACCATGAAGAGTGCCTCCAGCAGGAGAAACTTCTGCACCAGGAACCACTTGCTGATCCCCATGTCCAGCAACCACAGAATTTCTTAGATTTTTCTTTCTCATATTTTATTTAGTGTCATGCCCTAATATATAGACATTGAGCAAGCCCAACTTCTTCTAGATTTGATAACCTTTCCTTCCCTGGCAGCTCCCTGTATGAGAACTTCGATAATTTCCTTGCCACTAAGTGTCCAAGAGCAGCAACAAGTTGTAGGCCTGTGCAGTTTAATCTGAAGTGAGAGGATCACTTTTTAGCATAATTTTCTGTTTGGGGTCTGGTTTGGGATTTTGATTTGTTTAGGGTTTGATTTGGTATCAGGATGTTATATAATCTTATTACCCTTCATCAAAATATACTAAGGTAATTCACTGATGGTATCAAATGTCCTTTTAAAGCTTGTTTTTAAAACATGCTTTTATGGTTGAAGGTAGCTTTACAACACTTCACTCTTAAGACAATCTTCTTTATTTAATGTGCTGCCCAATTCCCTAAACCTAGAACTCACCCAGAATTTATAGCATGATTTATTCCCTGAATACAAAGTTTCTGAAGCAATCAATACCATACTATATCATTCTATTGTATATCTTTTTTCCCTAATATACTTTAATTCACTTTAACATACAATCCTTATTTCTGCTGTGAAAGATTATTAAAAAATACACCCTGGATATAATAAAATTACAGGATTATTATCCCCTACTTTTCAATTAATATCCACTTGTGAGTGAGTACATACTGTTTATCTTTCTGAGTCTGGGATATATTGTTCAGGATGCCATTGTTTTTTTTTCACTAGAGTAATACTGTTTTGTGTACATACCCCACCATATTTTCTTTAAACATTTTTACTGTTCAGGGACACCTACATTGTTTTCAGCATGAGGTCTATATCACAAGAGGAAGTGGCCATAACACTGTCTTGAAAAACAGAAATAAGGGTTCAGATGGCCCAGGGATGTAGGCTAGAAGGCAGAGCATAAATCAACGATATGGGTCATGCACGTAGTGTTTGGATAATGAGAACATTGGAGCTGCAGAGAAGCATGAAGAGGTCAAGAAAGAGACTTTGGTTGGTATTTGCCTGTCAGAGAGCCTGCCAGTTGGGCAATGTCCATGTCTGTCTTTCAGTGTTTCTGGACTGGACCCTGCAGCTCTGTTCCAATCCCTTCTCCCTTTTACCCATAACCTAGCTTCGTGCCTCACAGACAGTTTTGCTGAGTGTGAAAGAGACTGTTACTCTTCCCAGAATTGTCCTGACATCCTCAGGAACCTCGAGATTGAAAAGTGATTCACACTGTGAGAGGTATGTCAGGCTGCTGACTGTTAGAGGACTGATAGATTCTCCTTTGGATATCCTGTACTACCTTGAGGCTACTTGCCTGACAATTTTTGATGTTTCCTCATTACCTTGGACAGTAAAGTGCAAGTGAATATTAATCATTCTTTTGGAAGTGCATGGACACATATTGAACTCCTATTGGTGCTGGATAGTGTCAGAATTTGCTTTTTCCTCTCTACACTGGCTGTTCTCTCTTTATGGCTTTCCAACTTAAGCTAATCTCTGATTGCTTACAAATAACTGAGACTCAAACTTTGGTTTGGCTTTAACAATTATTGGGGGATAAACCCTAATCTACCCTGTTAATTGCTGGCCTGGCTATTTTCCCAGTGGTATAACTTAAATATTTTTCATTCACTTTTGCCATGTGTTTGTGGTTAAAGAGAATGAAGGAGCATATAGTAATTCCTAAAAATGCAAAATAGGGATGCATTATCAAATCTACTCTTAACTGAAAACATTTTATAACCATAATATTATATTGCTAAAGATCTTCATATTTTGATATAAAAATGCTATATTATTTTCTTACAATGGTACATAATTTTGAATGTTGATGTGATTTAAGGTTGTGATTGGTATAAATTTTGTATATTGACGCAAAATTTAAAATTAATTAGATTTAATACCCATCCTTTTAATAGCTGCTATAATAAACTGTGTAAGACAATAAGATAAAACAATCTGTCAATCAAACTCATAATCATGGTAGATAGAAGTATAAATTTTTCACAGAAATATATATCCTGTCTTGTACCAATAATATGTAGCTGGAGACTGGCAAGGTTTAGTTTTTCATAATATAAGCTTTACTGGAATGTTCTCTAACAGAATCTCATAGAAAACCAGGATGCAGTTTCCAAGCTCTAGTCCTAAGCAAATTCATGTCTCTTTTTGGGGCCTGTGCCTATGCAGGACCCATATTCTCAGGCAAATTACAGAAGAAATGCTTCTCTAGTTTATAAGAGGCTCTAGCATACAAGTTGGTTGAAGTTCAAGAAGTCTCCTGATCACAAAGACTGACCTAGTCCCATGACCTTGTTTAGATACAAAGGAAAAAATCCTATAATATGTCTATTTTTAAAATGATGTAGTCCATCAGTATCTCGTCATGAGCATGTAGTGTGCTGCTCATATGCCGTTGAATATGGCAGGTTACATTTACAAAATAATGCCCAGGAGTTGTAGGAGTAAAACAGAGAACATACAGTACCTAGATCAAATTCTGACAAACTTTTAAGGCATAGAAAATCTCTAGTCAAAGCTCCAAGACTCTTTATTTTATTTACAATTTTGATGTTGACATTCCAGAACAGTTGAAGTAGTGGGAGGTAGCAACCTGACAGCTGGCCTGACAGGTGCCCACCACACCTGTGGCATATTTACACAACGGAGTGCTATTCAGCTACTAAAAATGATGAATTCATGAAATTCTTAGGCACATAGATGGAACTAAAAATATCATCCTGAGTGTGGTAACCTAATCTCAAAAGAACACACATGGTATGCATTCACTGATAAGTGGATATTAGCCCAAAAGCTCAAAATAACCATGATATAATTCACAGACTACATGAAGCTCAAGGAGAAGAAAGACCAAAATGTGGGTGCTTCGGTTCTTCTGGGAAGGGGAACAAAATACTCACAGGAGTAATTATGGAGAGAAAATGTAGAACAGAGACTGAAGGAAGGGTCATCCAGAGGCTGTTCCACATGGGGATTCATCCCACATACTGTTACCAAAGCTCGGCATTATTGTAGATGCCAACAAATGTTTGCTGAAACGAGCCTGATATGGCTGTCTCCTGAGAGGCCCTGCCAGAGCCATTCAAATACAGAAGCAGATATGCTCAGCCAACCATTGGACTGAGCATGGGGTCCCCAATAGAGGAATTAGATAAAGGCCTGAAGGCCTGAAGGGGTTAATAACCTCATAGAAATAACAACATTATCAACCAACCAGACCCCCCAGAGCTTCCAGGGACTAAGCCATCAACCAAGTAGTACACATGGCTCCAGCTGCATATGTATCAGAGGATTGCCTTGTCATGCCTTGATGGAAGGAGAGGTCCTTGGTCCTATGAAGGCTTAATCGATGCCCCAGTGTAGGGGAATCAAGGGCAGTGGGTAGGAATTGAGTGGGTTGAAGAACACGGGGAGGGAGAATGGGATGGGGGTATTAAGAAGGGGGGAAACTGGAAAATGGGATAACATTTGTAATGTAAATAAATAAATTATTTAATAAAAATATTAAAAACAAATAAAAATGGGGTATTTGGCTAGACAGAATTCTCAGCAGAGGAGTTATGACTAGCCAAAAAGACTCAAGTCAATTGTTCAGCATCCTTATTCATTAGGGAATTACTGATCAAACCAAGATACAAATCAAACTTGGAGATAACATAGTATACCTATCAGAATGGCTGAGATAATAAAACTTTAGTGGTAGCATAGTTTGCTTGTGATGGCATTCAAGAGCACTCCTCCAGTGCTGCTTGAAGGACAAACTTGTATATCCACTCTGGAAATGAATTTGGGGGTTTCTCAGAAAACTTGGAAGTATTCTAACTAAAGATCCAGCTATACCACTCCTAGGCATGTTCCAAAATGATGTGCCTGTCTGTCACAGGGACACTTGCTCAATTTTATTCATAGCAGCCTTATTTGTAATAGGCAGAATCTACAAGCAACATAGATGTTCATCAAGTGAAGAATGGATAATGAAAATGTGGTATACAATGAAATACTTTTCAGTCATTAAAACAGTGACTGAACAATGACATCTTTAATCTTTCAGACAGTTGGATGGAACTTGAGAATATCATCCTGAATGAGGTAATCCAGACCCAAAAGGACACATCTGGTTTGTATTCACTTACAGCTGGATATTAACCATAAAGTATGGGATACCCTCACTATACTCAATTGACCCAAATAATCTAAACAAGAGGGAAGAACCAAGGAAGGATACTTGAATACACCTTAGAATGGGAAATAAAATATTCTTAGGAAGCAGATGTTGGGAGGAAACTGGGTGCAAGAGGGATGGGGTGGTAAATAGGGGGCTTCAGGATCTGGTGTGTGAGAAATAGTACAGAGGAGCAGAGAGCCAGAAGAATGAATGAAAATCTCCAGCGGGTGTGGATAGTGGAGTAAGGAGCATCTTATGACTTGCCAGAGACCTTGAAGGGGTGAGGTTCCCAGAAATCAACTGTGGTGAATTTCACTCTGACTCATAGCAGTGGAGATATGGAACTGCAGAGGTCATCTGTAGCTGGAAAGAAACTACATTGGAGTGACAGGGGCACCAACACACCCTCGAAACTTTGCACACAAAATTTACTTTGTGTACAAGAATTACAGGCATGGGCAATGAACTAGAGACTAAAGGAATGGCCTACCAATAATCAGCCCAACTTGAAATGGATCCTATGGGCAAATACCAATTCCTGATACTATTAATGATACCTTGTTATACATGCAGACAAGAGTCTACCATAACTGTACGTTGAAAGGCTCCATCTAGCAGCTGACAAAAACTGATGCAGAGACTCACAGTCAAACAATGGATGGAGCTCCAGGACTGTTATAGTAGAGTTGGGGGAAAAATTGAAGGCTTTTATTGAGATAGAAATTCCTCAGAAAGACCACCAATGTCAACTAACCTGGATCCTTGGGAACTGTCAGTGACTATCACCAACCAACAAGCACAGACAGATTAGACTTAGGCCTCCTGCACACATGTAGCAGATATGCAGCTTGGCATTCATGTTTGTTTCCTAAAAACTGGAGTAGATATTATTTCTATACCTATTGCCTGTCTGTGGAATACGCTTCCCAAACTGCAGAGAGTTGATGTGCCAGGGCCAGGGGGATGACATCTTATCAATGGAGAAGGGAGTGAGTAAGGGGAAGGACTTTGTGAGGGAGCTCAGGGAAGGGAATAGCAATCACCCTGGTGTTGGACTCCCATATCATCCTGAAACAAAGAACACTAACATCATCCTATTTCAAGGGAAGAATAAGGAGATTATGGTCTGGGGTTGATCAGTAATTACCCTCACATCTTAAATGGAGGCTAATGGCATTCCTCCAAGGAGCATGAGTTCCTGGAACATTGAGATAGCATCTGCAGTGTCAGATAAGGAACTTTGTTCAGAAGAGAAATGTGGAAAATGCAGAAGTGGTGAGTTTCAGAAGCAGAGTGTTTAGGAAGAGGGCTGACTTCTAGCAATGAGAAAGTCAGAAAACTAAATAACAAGCAATGAATGATCCATGTTTGGAGAAGCCTAACTTCCTTCAGTGGGTCAACTATGTTTTGTGGACAATTCTCCCAACCTCCTTCTCCTGGGAACTTCTGCCTTGTAATGATCTTATTCACTTTCTAGTCAATCCAGGAAAAATATGGTCCTCTGTAGGTTTTATTTCCCCCTCTTACTTGTGACATTAACTTCAAAAACCTTTGTTCTAAGGTGTTCCCATTGCTGTCCCCTGGCAGTTGTAGTCCCTGGAAAGTAGGCTCTTCAACCTCTTCAACTACATACCAGTTTCTCAGTGCATACCAGGTTCCCAGTTTTCATGAGCTGTCACCTTTTCTGAGATTGAATATGATAAGTTAGTTGTCATTATGTGATTTTTGTTCCTGTAAGCAATGGCTCATCCCCATTTCTCTAAATGATGCCATAAAACTCCATGCTTGCCCTATTTGATAGTTGTTGTTATTCTTACTTTGCTCTGTCATCAGCTCCAAATCTAGCATGAATAGATGATTGTTCACAGATACCCAGAAATAGTTCTTAACAAAGGCTTGACCTACTACTCATGTGCTGAAATATTGACTTCCTGAGTGGCTGTGTAGAAAGGAGGGAAATTTAAGGTTACCCTAAAGCAAGGATATCATATGGGTATGAGTATCACCTTCCTACATTACTAATATAGCTGCCTGAGATCCTGATGCATTCCGACTGGAGTATGATGGTACTAAACTCATTGACCACAATGCAGTTTTCCCTTTATATACATTTCAGCTCCTCTAATATTATGTGACAAAGAAAACAGAATCTTCACCAGTAGATGAGCATGTTGCTTGTGCCTGGACTTACCTCTTCCAAATTTTTAGATAAGTTAATGAGTTTTTTTTTTTTTTACTGACACAGAGTCAAGTAATAAACTATAAAATCAGAAAGTGAACTGATACATATAGAAAGGGGAATACAGCTTGAGATTAGTATTTTGTTGTAGTTGTTAATTAGTTGATGTTAGATGGAGATCATACCTTGGATTATAAGCATGAGTTACTACTGCTGTCCTTTCCAGGATTGATACAGTGTGAGCTTCAAGCTGAAACCAATAATAGATGCGAGACTATGTCTGTTTGCAGAAGTGGGAACTAATCTACTTTAGTGTTACTGTGAACATCAGAGAGTAAGCAGAACTAATTACCTAACTCACATTTTTTACCCTAGAAAACTGTTGTAAAATTAGAAGTGTCTGTGACAATCTCATGTACCTCCAATCAGAGATTTAACTGGTTTATTTTAAGGAACAGTGATCCGAAAATCTACAAATCCATTGGCTCACTATCTATCCACTGGAATGTTTCTGTCCAGGTCCCAAGTTGGTCCAATAACTTCTGTCCAATGATGGATATTCAAACCCTAGAGATATTATGCAAGTAATCCTCAAGTGTGGTCAGAAATCAGTGATCCCTTGAAATTCCTAGTCTTAGGAGATGGAGTCTGAGAATCTCTGTGGAATGACATTGTACCTGACACAAGCTCACATTGAAGATCATGTTGTGTGCTGTTTTTGAGAACCTGAGGATCCTGAGCCAATTGACACAGCATGCAGATTTCAGTAAATAGGGGTGTAGGTATAATTTTGACAATGGAACAAGGGAGGGTCAGGAGAATGATGGGCCACTTACTTTCATGGAGGGATCTCTCAGAAACCAACCTTGTGGGCTGAGCTAGGTCTGGTGATCCTCTGAGGGAATTCAATGAAAATTTTGTGTGAAAATGCTATGAAAACCCAAATATATCTCCTGTATCCTGTATGGAATCCCTGGCATTTCAAGACTCCAAGAAGATCTCCCACTGTGGAAGGGAGTGACTGAGAGTGCAGCAGTGAGTGTGACGTGAAAAGAATAAATACCAAAAAATAAGTTAAGTAATAAAAAGACGGAATCCCAGGGTTTTTGGACACACAAACTCCAAAGCAGCCTGGTAGCAAGGCCAGGTTCACATTTGTATGCAGAGAAAAGCATACATAACACAGGGTAATATCACTGTTACTGTTACAAGTCTGCTTGAACATCACGCCACAGTGACACACTGAAGCTGGGGGTGACAGGGGAGACGAGACTTCCCCAAGCCAGGATCTTCCTTGTGGAAAGAAGTATGTACATGGTGGTGCCTCTTCTTCAAATACCAAAAGGGGGTCAATATTTACTATATGATTCCATTTAACAGACTTCCTTTTATCTCCCAAGTGTTTTTATCCCAACAACATCACCCTGTCAGACACTTCCTGCTCTGTTGTGACCTCAAGGGGGCATGCAACCCTTCAGAGAGAATCACAACAGGTATATAACAGTATCATGTTCATGAAAAAAGAAGAGAAGCTCTTTAAAGGTACATTTATACAGAATATTTTTACTGGGCATCCTGGTCTCACTTCACATTGGGTCTGGTGACACAATGAGAGATGGAGGTTCACATTGCTTTGGTTATTACTTGAGTAGCTTCCATCTGTGGTCAGCACCAAGTGATCACATAGAGCTCCTGGTCTCAGGTGAGAATTACCTAGCATTTGATTTAAATGGTAACTCCACTGACACGGGATCCCAGGAAATGACCTGGTGTTTGATGGGTGACTGAGCCAGGCCTCTTGGAGATCATATATAAAATGCATAACAGAGCTGGACTTATTCACAGAAACCTGGGTGGGAAAACAGTGGATATCAAACATACAGGGGAAAATTGTGTCTTTGTGTGTCTTTCTGCTATTGTCAATCAGCTTATGTGTCATTGGTAAGTGTGAACTTTGTCCAACTGACCAAGTCATGTGCCACTTCTTCTTGCAGGGAAATTTCATAAACCCACCATCTGGGATTATTTAAGCTCAGTGATCCCCTCAGAAATTCCTGTAATCATTCAGTGTGTGGAGGCCCTAGGATCCCATAAGTATGTGATACCTAAACAAGGAAATCCAGAATTTGGGACAGAGGGTCACAAATAGAACAAAACAGTAAGACAAATTTAGTATCCATTCTTTGACAAGGCTGGATGCAGTGTGATATAACTGCTACTCTTACAACTTTGCTGTGTAAGCAGAGCACACTGTGGTGGCATCAGTTCACTAAGGGTCACAATACTCTTCCAAATTTGTTCAGCCTCAGCCCTCTGTTGGAGGTAGTGAGGGCTTTGTTTCATTTAACAGCCTGTATCCTCCTTTCCTAAATGTCCACCATAGCAATCCTACTCTTTCATTCTTTCCCAGTCCTATGGTGACCTCAGGTGGGAATGTGATGCTCCAGTGTGTCTCATCACAACAGTATGATTGATTCGTTCTGACTGGGAAAGATCTGAAGTTCTTCAAGCCCCAAGGGCTAGGTCTATTCACAGTCACAGGCAGCCACAGGCTCTGTTCACTGAGATCTTTATGGCATATAGTAAGAACAGGCCAGCCCTTTAGATGTTATGGATACTATAGAAGTATTCCACATGTGTGGACAGAGGCCACTAACCCTCTGGAGATACATGCTTCAGGTGAGGATATCTCATTTATTTAACTGTGATTTCATACCTGAAACAATTTGTCATAAGCCTTGGTGCTGCCACGAGGGTTCTGTGGAAAAAGGGCCCTAGAAAGATCTAGCATACTAAAGCCCAAAGTATTACAGACAATGCCATAGTCACCACAGGTTGAGAGGAGGAATGGCCTGCAAGATGCAGCTGGATGACTTGTTACCTATTTTTCTTCAAGTATGTCAAGAAAACCCTCCCTGCTGAGCCAGCAAGGCACTGTCCTGCTCACTGGAGAGAACCTAATATTCCAGTGTTCCTTTGAGACCAGTCACAAAAGATTTGTTCTATCCAATGAAGGTAGAAGTGACCTCCCACAGTGCTCTGTCAGTCACTCACAGACTGCACAGTATAGTGCCAACTTCATCTTAGATTCTGTGGATTACTCTATTGCTGACCAGTATAGATGCCATGGTGCAGACAGAATTTCTTTTGAGTATTCATCACACCATGACCCTCTGGACATCGTGGTCACAGGTAAAAAAAAAGTAATGAATTCAGTAGGAAACCAAGTTGGCACAGAGGCAGCTGCAGGGAGACCTTGATCATGAAGATGATGGTGAACATCTTAGGGTGAAGTAAATTTTAGAGATCTCAGTCACCTAGAGACAATGGAGTAGGTGATGGAACTCCAATGTTCTCTAGGACAGTCTGATATTTCACCCAATGTCTCAATGCACCCAGGCACCAGGAGAGAATGTGACCCTTCTTTGTCAATCATCAATGGACACTTTCTTTCTACTAAAGGAATGTGTTGTATATCCTTAAATGCAGCAAAGATTAAAGTCTCAAGATCCACAATATGAGGCAGAATTCTCCCTGAGTGTGGTGACCCAAGTCCTTGAGGGTACCTACATTTGCTTTGGTTCTCAAAACTCATCTTCTGAACTGCTGTCATACCCCGGTGTAGATCAAAGTCTTGGATGAGGTGATTGGGACCTGTGTGAGATCTTAAAATAAACCATCCATTGACCTATGAATTTCTTGGCTGTGATAGTAGTATAATTAACCTAAGGAGGACTGATATGTATTCATATATTAAGACATTTGTGGAGCATCTTTAGGTACAACTTCAATCTCTGTACTTGGGAGAGTAAAGAAACAGGTGTGCCTATGTGAATGTGAAACCAGCCTTGTCTAAAAAGAATGTTCCAGGATAGACAGAGCTACATAGTGAGATTCTGTGCTTAAAACAATTGGACAAGTAAACTTGGATTATGACCACATCTCCCTTTCCTTGTTAACCTAGAAGATGTTTGGGAGGATGTTGGAATGTATTTTAGAGATGCTACAGTGCAGATGTAAGACTGAGAAGAAATGAGATAATTGGGAAACTTTCCATTCTTCATCCCCCAACCTAATTTCTGACAGTCTTTTGGACCCCAACGACCTAGGAGTTGGTAAACTTTTCAATCTAGGGAGGTTGTTCCATTCAGATATAAAAAAAAACTCTGACCCTGTGAGTCTTTATTCGCACATCTGCTTGAATGGTAAACAATCTCCTAGTAATCAATGAAAGATCCCCACATGATCCCCTGAAGCCCAGAAGCTTGGAGACCTGGTCACAATAGAGATTTCATGATCAACAGTGATACTGAGAATCAAGCCTAATGAGAAGCACATATATTGAGAGCAGGGTCAATTCCCCTGATCTTCCCATTCAATTGCATCAGGACATGAAAAACATCTCTTCTTGCCTGTGGTGTCTAACCACAGAAGTAGAATCATGAGCTCAAATGCAGACTGGGTCCATGGGGAATCAAGTTAGTTATGGGGTTGATGCATTCTTACTTGGAGAGTTTGTTATGGACAGGCCAGCTCCTGTGTGGTTCTCAGTTCCTGTAATAAGAGATCCCTGGCATTGATATTAAGTTCCTTTTAGTGATGATATCATCTCTATGATGTACTTACAGAGGAATCTCTAGAAAATCCTCTTCTTGCCTGCCAAGATTCCGTCTCAATCTTGTATAAGTGAGAACATTTCTTTACTGAGTAGTGTCTTCTAATATTGTCAGTGTAAATTAAAATCAGTTATGGTTGGAAGGGTCCCAGCAAGACTGACTCTGTGACAAGTGTACTACAAGGAATCAGACTTTTGTACCATTATCAGAAATGGTATAAAATTAAATCAGAGATTTAAACAATTGTTGTTTCCATGACACAATGATATTTGTAAGCTATGCATGATATACAAGATCAAAATCTATGACTAATTGCATTTGCCAAACTTCTAAGGAATGTAGAGTGTTTCATTGACTGAAGGAAAGTCCCAGTTTTTCAGGAACTGAAAGACACACATGGCTGCAGGAACCATGTACTTCAAACTGAAAAATGTATGATACATGCCTTTAAAGGAAGAAAGACTAGGAGGACTTCATGATTCCCTGCATTTCTAGCCTAGGTTTTTATACATTACCTAGAGAATTCATCAGTTCTAGTCATGGAGCTGAATGGAGATTAGGGCACCTGATCATCCTCATGTAAGCTTTATCTTCTAAAGCTTCTTTGTTCACAACAACAGCCTTGGATACCCAGGATCATCACACAGTGGATAATCACATTAGGGTTGGTATGGATGGCTTGGTCCTTGTGGTCCTTGGAATTCTGTTGTTTGAGGCATGTCATTGCTGGAGTAAGATTCAACATGAACCCTGTCTTGAAAAAACAAAAAAAATTCAAAATGAAGGTATATGATATACAAGAGAGACAGAAATGCATTGTGTGTAGTTCCAGTGACTAGAAAATAAATACAAGATTTCAGCATGGATTTTCAAGAAAATGCAGTGCTTGTGTTAGAGAACAACTCTCAGAGAACATATCAGGATGGAGTATGAAATGTGTAGAAAAGGAAAGGTCTGGCTGAGTGTGTGGAGAGCCCTTTTCCCACCAAATTAAACTTCATATATATATATATATATATATATATATATATATATATATATATCACCAGAAACTAACATCAACCAACATGTCTTTCAACTGAAGAATAGAAAAAGCAAATGTGGTATGTTTACTTCGATGTAGCGTTGCTCAGCTATTATTAAAATGGCATAATGATTTTTTCAGGCAAACAGATGGAACTAGAAAAAATTATTCTGAATGAGGCAACATAGATCCAGAAAGAAAAATATTATATCTACTCACTTAATGGGGATATTACCATCATATTATGGTAATCACATTATATTTTGCATACCTAGAGTAATTAGATAATGAGGAGAGATTGAGGAGAACAACTGAATCTTGCTGGAAAGGGACAATAGAACAGATTTTTTGGATGGACTAGGGAATATCCCAGGCAGTGATGGAAATAGATGCTGAAACACAAAGCTAAGCACATAGGCAGCATTCAGAGATAGGGAGTCTTATGGAAGAGTTGAGTGAATAATTGAGGTACCCAGAGAGGTCAAGGTGAAGGGGAGGGAGCCTGGGTAGAGGCTCCGTTCTTTTCACACCATCTCTTGGGAAAACATCCTGCATCATCAGCCAGACTTGGGTCCTCATCTTTGTACAGATTTTATTGTCTTGATTTTATGTAACATTTTCTATTATTTTAAATTATCCCATCCCATCTACATTATGAGTTTCAATTTTTCTACTCATAACAAAGTACTTGGCTCAAATACAATAATGGTCATGAATAAATAAGCCTCCACACTGAAAAATAGATAACTTACTTCAAATGATGTCTCAAAGCTCTATTTGCACAACTTAGAACATTCAGTTTTCAACATATGCCCTTTGTGATTCCTCTGAAAATGGAAAAAATTGACATGGATACCCCAGTGTTAGAAGAAACTCAATGGTAGGACACTGTTGTTATGTCTTTGAAACCGTTATTTCTCCTCTCCCTCCTTTTTTTCTTCCTCTTCCTCTTCTAGAATTTTATTTTCCTATGTATTTATTCACTTACCTTACATCTTGATCACAGGCCCTGCACATCTGCACCTCTCAAGTCCCTCTACCCAGGCTCCCTCCCCTTCACCTTGACATCTCTGGGTACCTCAATTATTCATTCAACTCTTCCATAAGACTCCCTATCTATGAATGCTGCCTATGTGCTTAGCTTTGTGTTTCAGCATCTATTTCCATCAGCTGCTGTATGAAGCTTCTCAGATGACAGTTATGTAAGGCCCCTGTATGCAAGAATTGCAGAGTATCACTAATTCTCTTCAGGGTTGTCTCTCTCCTATGGGGTGGGTCTCAAACTGGGTCAGTCATTAGTTCTAAGGTGACCACAAACAATGTAGGTAATAAAGGGTAAAGTTGAAGAAATGAAGAACCGTAAAGTATCAATTTGTGGGAGCCAATGACAGAGAGGGATGGCATGTTTTATAACTCAAAGTCTCCATTTAGTTGTTATGGATATTGATAGATATGATGTTTCTGGTCTCAGCACAAGTCACAGAATTTCAGGATTAAGCCTATATTTTGGGGCTCCAGAAAATGGGAATCAAGGACACTAGTTAGTTATTAGATGTCTTAGTTAGGGTTTCTATTCCTGCACTAAATCCTATGACCATGAAGCAAGTTGGGTAGGAAGGGATTTATTCAGTTTACACTTCCAAATTGCTGTTCATCACCAAAAGAGTCAGGACTGGAACTCACACAGGGCAGGAACCTTGAGGTGGGAGGTGATGCAGAGGCCATGGAGGGTGCTGCTTACTCGATTGCTTTCTCTGCCTTGCTTAGTCTGGTTTCTTATAGAACCCTGGATAAGCCCATGGATTTCATCACTCAGAGTAACCTCTCTCCCCCATCAGTAATTGTGAAAATTCCTTACAGCTATAACATTTCCTAAATGGAATCTCTGTGATAAGTCCACGTTGTGTGCAGTTAACACATGAAACCAGCCAGTCCATTAGTTATCTGTGACTGTTGTAGCATGGGACACACTGCTATTTCTCCATGAATGGTGGATGTTATACACATGAGTCAGATGCTCTTTTATTTATACTATGGAATAGAATATGCTGCGTGCTTGAATGAGTTCTGATTGTAATAGGTACATTCAAACCATTATCTTATCTTCTAGTTGTGAAACTTCTGATTCATTCTACTGACATCATTTCTAAATATGTTCACATACACAATTGATTGGCCATGACCTGATAACACATTGACCAACAACATATTTGCATGGGGCCCTAAATATCCAGGAGCATGGATGATGTCATAGAACTGAAGAATGAAATGTCCTCAGATATTCCTTCCACCCCATATTTTTCACATCTGCTGTGGAACTCAGAGACACAGACAGCTATGCTAAATATTATTATTTTTCTCAGGAATGACTTACCTGCCCAGGGAAAATTTTTGCCACCATATAAATTTTAAGATCTTCTTTTTTTTTTCTGCAAAGCATGGTGGTAAATGTCTTTTCTAGTTAACATTGAAGGTTTAGATTGCAATCAGGACACAGCTGGAGAGGCCCAGGTAGACACTCCTTCGGGGGCTACCTTCACGGGGCGATCTGCTAGGCTCTCGCTGCCAGGCAGGCTGAGCTCCGCCTAGGCTCTGTGGGACTTCCCCTGCGCCCTCAGGCCGTACACTGAGGCAGCAGGCAGCAACCAGCTCGCAGACCCCTGGACCAGTGGTAGCAGCGGGCCTCCATATTGCAACCAGGACACAGCTAGAGAGGCCCAGGTAGACAGACTCCATCAGGGGCTACCATCGCACGGGTGGCAGCCAGCTCATGATCCCTTACAGCAGCAGTCATGCATATTCACCAGTAGAGAAACAACAGGTGAGCCCAGCCTCATGGGAGTTTCAAACACCAGCCAGTGACAACAAGGCCAAGTAAGACCAGAAATAACCAGATGGCAAAAGGAAAACGAAAGAACATTACTAACAGAAATCAAGGCAACATGACAGCATCTGAACCCAGTTCTCTAACAACAGGAAGCCCTGGATACCCCAACACACCAGAAAAACAAGACTTGGATATAAAATCACTGGTCAGGATGATGGTAGCTGAATACATAGAAAAATCTCATAAACAAATAGAGGAGAAAATGGATCAAAAGTTAAAAGCATTTACAAGGCATATACAAAAATCACTTCAAGAAATTCAGGAGAAGATGGATCAAAAAGAAGACAATAAGGAAGAAAGACAAAAGTCACTTAAAGAAATGCAGAAGAATGTGGGCCAACAAGTAGAAGCTATGAAAGAGGAAACACAAAAATCTATTAAAGAAATACATGAAAACACAAACAAGCAAGCGAAAGATCTGAGCACATCCATCCAGATACTAAAAACAGAAGTAGAAACAACTAAGAAATCACAAAGGGAGACAACATTGGAGATAGAAAACCTTGGAAAGAAATCAGGGGCCATAGATGCAAATATCAACAATAGAATACAAGAGATAGAAGACAGAATCTCAGAAGCCGAAGATACCATAGGAACCATTGATTCAACAGTCAAAGAAAATACTAAATGCAAAAAGGTTGTAACTCAAAACATCCAGGAAATCCAGGACACAATAAGAAGACCAAACCTAAGGATTATAGGTATAGACGAGAGTGAAGATTTACAAGTTAAAGGGCCAGCAAATATCTTCTATAAAATTATGGAAGAAAACTTCACCAACCTAAGGAGAGAGATGCCCATGAATATACAAGAAGCCTATAGAACCCCAAACAGACTGGAACAGAACAGAAATACATCCCGTCAGATAATAATCAAAACTCCAAATGTACTAAACAAAGAAAGAATATTAAAGGCAACAAGAGAAAAAGGCCAAGTAACATATAAAGGAAGACCTATCAGAATAACACCAAACTTCTCACCTGAGACCATGAAAGCTAGAAGATCCTGGGCAGATATAATGCAAACTCTAAGAGAACACAAATGTCAGCCAAAACTACTTTACCCAGCAAAACTCTCAATAGCCATAGATGGAGACATCAAGGTATTCCATGACAAAACCAAATTTGCACATCTTTCCACAAATCCAGCCCTACAAAGGATAATAGGGGGAAAACACCAAGACAAGGAGGAAACTACACCCAGGAAGAAGCAAGATAGAAACCTTGTCTCATCAAACCCAAAAGAAGATAACACCTCGAATATAAATATAAAAATAAAAATAAATAATTAAAAATAATTTCAAAAATGTCTGGAGGTAATAATTACAATTCGTTAATATCTCTTAACATCAATGGACTCAATTTCCCAATAAAAAGACATAGATTAACAGACTGGATACTGAAACAGGACCCTACATTTTGCTGCATACAGGAAACACATCTCAGTGCTAAAGACAAACACTGCCTTAGAGTAAAAGGCTGGAAGACAATTTTACAAACAAATGGTCTCAGGAAACAAGCTGGAGTAGCCATTCTAATATCAGATAAAATAGACTTCCAACATAAAGTCATCAAAAGAGACTCAGAAGGTCACTTCTTGCTGGCCACAGGGAAAATCCACCAAGAAGAGCTCTCAATACTGAATATTTATGCTCCAAATGCAAGGGCACACTCCTTCATAAAAGAAACCTTACTAAAGCTAAAAGCACACATTACACCTAACACAATAATTGTGGGTGACTTCAACACTCCACTCTCCTCAATGGACCAATCAGGAAAGCAGAAACTAAACAGGGACACAGTGAAACTAATTGAAACTTTGGACCAATTGGATTTAACAGATATATATATATATATATATATATATATATATATATATATATATATAACATTTCATCCTAAAGTTAAAGAATATACCTTTTTCTCAGCACCGCATGGTTCCTTCTCCAAAATGGATCATATAATTGGTCACAAGACAGATGCCAAAAAATACAAGATGATCGAGCTAATCCCATGACTCCTATCAGATCACCATGGAGTAAGAATGGTCTTCAAAAGCAACAAAAACAATAGAAAGACCACATACACATGGAAACTGACCAATACTCAATGACACCTTGGTCAAGGAAGAAATAAAAAATCAAAGACTTTTTAGAATCCAATGAAAATGAAGGTACAACCTACCCAAATCTATGGGACACAAGGAAAGCAGTGCTAACAGGAAAACTCATAGCTCTAAGTGCATCCAAAAAGAAACTGGAGAGAGCATACACTAGCAACTTAATGGCATCCCTTAAAGCCCTGGAAGAAAAAGAAGTTAATTCACCCAGGAGTAGTAGAAGACAAGAAATCACCAAACTCAAGGCTGAAATCAATCAAGTAGAAACAATAAAAACCATACAAAGAATCAACAAGACCAGGAACTGGTTCTTTGAGAAAATCAACAAGATAGATAAACCCTTAGCCATACTAGCCAATGGACACAGAGACAGTATCCAAATTAACAAAATTAGAAATGAAAAGCGAGACATAACAACAGAAACTGAGGAAATTCAAAAGATCATCAGATCATATTACAAAGGTCTATACTCAAAACAACTGGAGAATCTGGAGGAAATGGACAATTTCCTAGACAGATACCAAATACCAAAATTAAATCAGCATCAAATAGATCAGCTAAATAGTCCCATAACCCCTAAAGAAATAGAAGGGGTTATAGAAAGCCTCCCAACCAAAAAGTACGGTACCAGATGGTTTTCGTGCAGAATTCTATTAGACCTTCAAAGAAGACTAAATACCAACACTCTTTAAACTATTCCACAAAATAGAGACAGAAGGGACACTGCCCAACTCATTCTTCGAAGCCACAATGACGCTAATACCTAAACCTCAAAAAGTACCAACAAATAAAGAGAACTACAGGCCAATTTCTCTTATGAAAATCGATGCAAAAAATACTAAATAAAATTCTTGCCAACCGAATCCAAGAGCACATCAAAATGATCATTCACCATGATCAAGTAGGCTTCATCCCAGGGATGCAGGGATGGTTCAATCTACAGAAATCCATCAATGTAATCCACTACATAAACAAACTAAAAGAAAAAAACCACATGGTCATCTCATTAGATGCTGAAAAAGCATTCGACAAAATTCAGCATCCTTTCATGCTAAAAGTCTTGGAAACAGCAGGAATTCAAGGCCCATACCTAAACATAGTAAAAGCAATCTACAGCAAACCAGTAGCCAACATCAAAATAAATGCAGAGAAACTTGAAGCATTCCGACTAAAATCAGTGACTTGACAAGGCTGCCCTCTTTCTCCATATCTTTTCAATATAGTACTTGAAGTTTTAGCGAGAGCAATTAGACAACATAAGGAAGTCAAACATACAAATTGGAAATGAAGAAGTCAAACTATCATTATTTGCAGATGATATGATAGTTTACTTAAGTGACCCAAAAAATCTCCACCAGAGAACTTCTACAGCTGATAAACAACTTCAGCAAAGTGGCAGGTTATAAACTTAACTCAGGCAAATCAGTAGCATTCTTGTACTCAAAGAACAAGCAGGCTGAGAAAGAAGTTAGGGAAATAACACCCTTCACAATAGCCACAAACAACATAAAGTACCTTGGCGTAACTCTAACCAAACAAGCAAAAGATCTGTGAGACAGGAAATTCAAGTCCTTGAAGAAAGAAATCGAAGATGCCCTCAGAAGATGGAAAAATATTTCTTGCTCCTGGATTCGCAGGATCAATATAGTAAAAATGGCCATCTTGCCAAAAGCAATATACAGATTCAATGTGATCCCCATCAAAATCCCAACTCAATTCTTCAGAGATCTAGAAAGAGCAATTCTCAAATTCATCTGGAGCAACAAAAGACCCAGGATATCTAAAACTATTCTCAACAATAAAAGGACTTCTGGGGGAATCTATATCCCTGACCCCAAGCAGTACTACAGAGCAATTGTGTTAAAAACTGCATGGTATTGGTACAGCAACAGGCAAGTAGATCAATGGAATAGGATTGAAGACCCAGAAATTAACCCACAGACTTATGGTCACTTGATCTTTGAAAAAGGAGCCACAACCATCCAGTGGAATAAAGATAGCCCTTTCAACAAATGGTGCTGGTTCAACTGGAGGTCAACATGCAAAAGAATGTGATTTGACCCACTCTTATCACTTTGCACTAAGATAAACTCCAAGTGGATCAAGGACCTCCACATAAAACCAAACACACTGAAACTATTAGAAAAGAAACTTGGGAAGACCCTGGAGGATATGGGCACAGGGAAAAAGTTCCTGAACAGAACACCCATAGCTTATGCACTAAGATCAAGAATTGACAAATGGGACCTCATAAAATTACAAAGTTTCTGCAAGGCAAAGGACACTGTCAGAAGGACAAAACAGCAACCAACAAAGTGGGAAAAGATCTTCACCAACCCCACATCCAACAGAGGGCTAATATCCAATATATACAAAGAACTCAAGTAGTTAGACCACAAAGAATCAAATAACCCTATCAAAAAATGGGATACAGAGCTAAACAGAGAGTTTTCACCAGAAGAAATTTGGATGGCCGAGAAACACCTTAAGAGATGTTCAAATTCATTAGTCATCAGGGAAATGCAAATCAAAACAACCCTGAGATTCCACCTCACACCAGTCAGAATGGCTAAGATTAAAAACTCAAGAGACAACAAGTGCTGGCGAGAATGTGGAGAAAGAGGAACACTCCTCCACTGGTGGTGGGATTGCAAAATGGTAAAACCGCTCTGGAAATCAGTTTGGCGGTTCCTCAGAAAATTGGGCATGTCACTTCCAGAGGACCCTGGCATACCACTCCTGGGCATATACCCAGAGGATTCCCCTGCATTCAATAAAGACACATGCTCCACTATGTTTATAGCAGCCTTGTTTATAATAGCCAGAAATTGTAAGGAGCCCAAATATCCCTCAAAGGAGGAATGGATACAGAAAATGTGGTATATTTATACAATGGAATACTACTCAGCAATTAAAAATAGTGAATTCATGCAATTTGTAGGTAAATGGTTAGACCTGGAAAATATCATCCTGAGTGAGTTAACCCAATCACAAAAGAATACACATGAAATGCAATCACTGATAAGTGGATATTAATGAGCCCAGAAGCCCTAAATACTCAAGGCACAATTAGCATGTCAAATGATTCCCAAGAAGAAGAAAGGAGAGGACCCTGGGCCTGTAAAGATTGGAACCAGTTTTGTAAAGAAACCATGGGGGTAGGGGGAATGATTGGGGAATAGTTGGGGGGGAGAGGAACTATGGGATGTATGGTGGTTTGGAACTGGGAAAGGGGAAAGCCTTTGGAATGTAAACATAGAATATAGAAAATAAAAATTAAAAAAATAAAAAATAAAAAAAACATTGAAGGTTTATATTTAGATGAAGGTTAATATTTTTCTCAGCAAATAACATTGTAAATATGAAAGCTTCTGAGGTTTGTAATAATGTTACTTGGAAATTTTTGTTGAGACCTTCACTCTGAGGTAATGTCAATCCTTGTTACTGAGGTTTGTTTCTTGTATGCAACCGAATGATAGATCTAGTTTCACATCCATTCTGTTAGCCTGTGTGAGTTTATTGGAAAATTGAAACTATTGATATTTAGAGATGTTAATGACCAATGATTGTGTTTTGTTTGTTTGTTTGTTTGCTTGCTTTGGTTTCTTCAAGACAAGGTTTCTCTGTGTAGCCCTGGCTGTCCTGGAACTCACCTTGTAGACCAGGAATCCACCTGTCTCTGCCTCCCCACACGGACCAATGATTGCTAAATCTTGTTATTTTATATTCTTGGTGTGTGTGTGTGTGTGTGTGTGTGTGTGTGTGTGTGTTGCCCTTTTGGTTTTGTTCGTGTGATGTTACTTATTTTCTGTGTTTTATTTGGTATAGTTAGCCTATTTAAGTTGGAATTTTTCTTCTAGTATCTGCTGTATGACTAGATTTGCAGATATACATTGCTTAAATTTGGCTTTGTCATGGAATATCTTGTTTTCTCCATCTAACATTATTAAAAGATTTGCAGGGTAGAGTAGTCTTAGCTGATATCTATGGTATGTATGAGTGTGCAATATATTTGTCCAGGCCATTCTGGCTTTTATTTTCTATATTTGAAAGTCAGGTGTAATTCTGATGGATCTGCCTTTATGTGTTATTTAGCCATTTTCCCTTACAACTTTCAATATTCTTTCTCTGTTCTGTATATTTGGTGATTTCATTATTATGTGGTGGGTGGGTTTTCTTTTCTAGTTCAACCTAATTGGTGTTCGGTAAGCTCCTTCTATTCTTATAGGTATCACATTCTTTAGGATGGTGAAATTTCTTTTACAAGATGTTGAAAAGTATTTCCTTGGCTTTGCTTCTGGGATTATACTTCTATTCCTACTAATCTTACTTTTTTTATTTCTCAAAGGAGTTAAGTATATTTTTTTCTTTTCTTTCTTTTTTATTTTCTATATTATTTGTTTACATTCCAAATGATTTTCCCTTTCCCGGTCCCCCCCCCATAAGTCCCATAAGCCCTCCCTCTTCCCTCCACCAGTTCTCCAGTCAAACCCCTCCTACTTCTCTGTCTTGGTAATCTCCTACAATGCTGCATTAAGCTTTTCCATAATCAGGGTACTCTCCTTCCTTCGTCTTGGGAATGATTTGATATGTGAATTGTCTCTTGGGTATTCAGAGTTTCTGGGCTAATATCCACTTATCAGTGACTGCATTCCATGTGTGTTCTTTTGTGATTGGGTTACCTAACTTAGGATGATATTTTCCAGATCCAACCATTGGCCTAAGAATTTCAAGAATTCATTGTTTTTCATTACTGAGTAGTATTCCATTGTGTAAATATACCACATTTGTTTTTGTAATAAATTTCTCCATTGAGGGACATCTGGGTTCTTTCCAGCTTCTGGCTATTATAAATAAGGCTGCTATGAACATTGTAGAGCATGTGTCCTTATTGAATTCTGGGAAATCCTCTGGGTATATGCCAAGGAGTGGTATAGCAGGGTCCTCTGGAAGTGTCATGTCCAGTTTTCTGAGGAACTACCAGACTGATTTTTAGTGGTTGTACCAACTTGCATGCTGACAAGCAGTGGAGGAGTGGTCCTCTTTCTGCACATCCTCGCAAACACCTAGTGTCTCCTGAGCTTTTAATCTTAGCCATTCTGACTGGTGTGAAGTGAAATCTCAGAATTGTTTTGATTTGCATTTCCCTAATGACTAATGATGTTGAACACCTCTTAAGGTGCTTCTCAGCCATTTGAAATTATTCAGGTGAAAATTCTTTATTGAGCTCTGTACCCCATTTTTAGTAGGGTTATTTGGTTCTTTGGGGTCCAACTTTTTCAGTTATTTGTATATATTGGATATTAGCCCTCTGTCGGATGTGGGGTTGGTGAAGATCTTTTCCCAATTTGTTGGTTGCCATTTTGTCCTTCTGACAGTGTCTTTTGCCTTACAGGGACTTTGAAAGTTTATGAGGTCCCATTTGTCAATTCTTGATCTTAGAGCATAAGCTATTGGTGTTCTGTTCAGGAATTTTCCCCCTGTGCCCATGTCCTCCAGGGTCTTCCCCAGTTTCTTTTCAGTGTGCCTGGTTGCATGTGGAGGTCCTTGATCCACTTGGAGTTGATCTTAGTACAAGGAGATAAGAGTGGGTCAATTTGCATTCTTCTGCATGTTGACCTCCAGTTGAACGAGCACCATTTGTTGAAAAGGCTATCTTTTTTTCCACTGGATGGTTGTAGCTCCTTTATCAAAGACCAAGTGATCATATCTCTGTGGGTTCATTTCTGGGTCTTCAATTCTATTCCATTGATCTACTTGCTTGTTGCTGTACCAATACCATGCAGTTCTTAACACAATTACTCTATAGTACTGCTTGGGGTCAGGGATATTGATTCCCCCAGAAGTCCTTTTATTGTTGAGAATAGTTTTAGCTATCCTGGGTTTTTTGTTACTCTAGATGAATTTAAGAATTGCTCTTTCTAGCTCTACGAAGAATTGAGTTGGGATTTTTATGGGGATTGCATTGAATCTGTAGATTACTTTTGGCAAGATGGCCATTTTTACTATATCGATCCTGCCAATCCAGGAGCATGAAATATTTTCCATCTTTTGAGGTCTTCTTCGATTTCTTTCTTCAAGGACTTGAAGTTCCTGTCACACAGATCTTCACTTGTTTGGTTAGAGTCACGCCAAGATACTTTATATTATTTGTGGCTACTGTGAAGGGTGTTATTTCCCTAACTTCTTTCTCAGCCTGCTTGTCCTTTGAGTACAGGAAGGCTACTGATTTGCTTGAGTTGATTTTATAACCAGCCACTTTGCTGAAGTTGTTTCTTAGATGTAGGAGTTCTCTGGTGGAGTTTTTTCTGTCACTTAAGTAAACTATCATATCATCTTTAAATAATGATAGTTTAACTTGTTCCTTTCCAATTTATATCCCTTTGACTTCTTTGTGTTGTCTAATTGCTCTCATTACAACTTCAAGTATTATATTGAAACGATATGGACAGAGAGGGCAGCCTTGTCTAGACCCTGATTTTAGTGGGATTGCTTCAAGATTCTCACCATTTATTTTGATGTTGGCTACTGGTTTGATGTATATTGCTTTTAATATGTTTAGGTATGGGCCTTGAATCCTTGTTCTTTCCAGGACTTTTAGCATGAAAGGATGCTGAATTTTGTGAAATGCTTTTTTCAGCATCTAATGAGATGACCATGGGTTTTTTTTCTTTTAGTTTGTTTATGTAGTAGATTACATTGATGAATTTCCATATAATGAACCATCCCTGCATTCCTGGGATGAAGTCTACTTGATCATGATGAATGATCATTTTGATGTGCTCTTGGAATCGGTTGGCAAGAATTTTATTTAGTATTTTTGCATTGATATTCAGAAGGGAAACTGACCTGTAGTTCTCTTTCTTTGTTGGGTCTTTGTGTGGTTTTGGTATCACCGTAATTGTGGCTTAGTAGAACAATTTGGGCTGTGTTCCTTCTGTTTCTATTTTGTGGAATAGTTTAAAGAGTATTGGTGTTAGGTCTTCTTTGAAGGTCTGATAGAAATCTGCACTAAAACCATCTGGTCCCATACGTTTTTTGGTTGGAATACTTTCTATGAGCCCTTCTATTTCTCTAGGGGTTATGGGACTGTTTAGCTGATCTAATTGATCCTGATTTAATTTTTGTATTTGGTATCTGTCTAGGAAATTGTCCATTTCCTCAAGATTCTCCAGTTTTGTTGAGTATAGATTTTTGTAGTAGGATATAATGATCTTGTGAATTTCCTCAGTTTCTGTTGTTATATCCCCCTTTTCATTTCTAATTTTATTGATTTTGATACTGTCTCTGTGCCCTTTGGTTAGTCTGGCTAAAGGTTGATCTATCTTGTTGATTTTCTCAAAGAACCAGTTCCTGGTTTTGTTGATTCTTTGTATGGCTTTTCTTTGTTTCAACTTGATTGATTTCAGCCCTGAGTTTGATGATTTCCTGTCTTCTATTCCTCCCGGGTGAATTAGCTTCTTTTGTTTTCCAGGGCTTTGAGGTGTGCTGTTAAGCTGCTAGTGTATGCTCTCTCCAGTTTCTTTTTGGAGGCACTCAGGGCTATGAGTTTTCCTCTTAGCACTACTTTCATTGTGTCCCATAGATTTGGGTAGGTTGAACCTTCATTTTCATTGAATTCTTTGATTTCTTTTTTTATTTCTTCTTTGACCAATGTGTCATTGAGTAGAGTATTGTTCAGTTTCCATGTGTATGTGGGCTCTCTGTTGTTTTTCTTGCTATCGAAGACCACTTTTACTCCATAGTGATCTGATAGGAGGCATGGGATTAGTTCGATCTTCTTGTATTTGTTCACATCTGTCTTGTGACCAATTATATGATCGATTTTGGAAAAGGTACCAGGAGGTGCTGAGAAAAATGTATATTCTTTTGCTTCAGGAAGAAATGTTACACACACACACACACACACACACACACACACACACGTGTGTGTGTGTGTGTGTGTGTGTGTGTGTGCGCGCGCACATGCGCGCGCGTGTGTTATCTCCAATTGGTCCAAAGCTTTAATCACTTTAACTGTGTCCCTGTTTAGTTTCTGGTTTCCTGATTGGTCCATTAAGGAGAGTGGAGTGTTGAAGTCACCCACAATTATTTGTGTTAGGTGCAATCTGTGCTTTAAGCTTTAGTAAAGATTCTTTTATGAATGAGGGTGCCCTTGCATTTGGAGCATAGATGTTCAGTATTGAGACTTCTTCTTGGTGGGTTTTCCCTTTGACCAGCAAGAAGTGACCTTCTGTGTCTCTTTTGATGACTTTAGGTTGGAAGTCAATTTTATGTGATATTAGAATTGCTACTCCGGCTTGTTTCTTGAGACCATTTGCTTGTAAAATTGTCTTCCAGCCTTTTACTCAAAGGTAGTGTTTGTCTTTGACACGGAGATATGTTTCCTGTATGCAGCAAAATGTAGGGTTCTGTTTCCATATCCAGTCTGTTAGTCTATGTCTTTTTATTGGGGAATTGAGTCCATTGATGTTAAGAGATATTAAGGAATAGTAATTATTGCTTCCTGACATTTTTGAAATTATTTTTTATATTTGAGCGGTTATCTTCTTTTGTGTTTGATGAGAGGAGGTTACTATCTTGTTTCTTCTCGGTTGTAGTTTCCCTACTTGTGTTCATGATTTTCCCCTATTATCCTTTGTATGGCTGGGTTTGTGGGAAAATATCATGTGAATTTGGTTTTGTCATGGAATACCTTGCTTTCTCCATCTATGGCAATTGAGAGTTTTGCTGGGTATACTAGTTTTGGCTGAAATTTGTGTTCTCTTAGAGTCTGCATTATATCCACCCAGGATCTTCTAGCTTTCATGGTCTCAGGTGAGAAGTCTGGTGTAATTCTGATAGGTATTCCTTTATATGTGACTTGGCCTTTTTCTTTTACTGATTTTAATATACTTTCTTTGTTTACTATGTTTGGGGTTTATTTATTATGTGACAGGAGGTATTTCTATTCTGGTCCAGTCTGTTTGGAGTTCTGTAGGCTTCTTGTATAATAATGGGCATTTTTCTCTTTAGGTTGGGGAAGTTTTCTTCCATAATTTTGTAGAAGATATTTGCTGGACCTTTAAATTGCAAATCTTCCTTTTCATCTATACCTATAATCCTTAGGTTTGGACTTCTCATTGTGTCCTGTGTTTCCTGGATGTTTTGGGTTACAAGCATTTTGCATTTTGCAGTTTCCTTGACTGTTGCATCAATGGTTTCTATGGTATTTTCAGCATCTGAGATTCTTTCTTCTATCTTTTGTATTCTATTTTTGATATTTGCATCTATGGCCCCTGATTTCCTCCCAAGGTTTTCTATCTCTAAAGTTGTCTCCCTTTGCGATTTGTTAGTTGTTTCTACTTCTGTTTCTAGATCCTGGATAGTTTTGCCCAGATCTTTTGCTTGCTTGTTTGTGTTTTCATGTAATTCTTTAAGAGATTTTTCTGTTTCCTCTTCTGACTTCTACTTGTTGACCCATGCTCTCTTGTATTTCTTTAAGTGATTTTTCTATTTCCTCCTTATTGGATTCTATTTTTTGATCCATATTCTCCTAAATTTCTTTAAGTAATTTTTGTGTTTGCCTTTTAAGGGCTTCTAACTTTTGATCCATTTTCTCCTGTAATTCTTTAGGAGATTTATCATGTGTTTCTCTAACCGGATCCTGACCAGTGATATGAGATCTGAATCTTATTTTCTGCTGTGTTGGGGTATCCAGGACTTACTGCTGTTGGGGAACTGGGTTAAGATGCTGCCATATTGCCTTGATTTCTGTTAGTAACTTACCTACTTTTGCCTTTTGTCAGTTGTTTATTTCTGGACTTAGTTGGTCTTGTTATTACTGGTTGATGTTTAAAGCTCCTGAGAGCCTGGCATTTGAGGTTGCTGCCACAGAAGGTATCCATGCTCCAGAGGTGGAAACTGGAAGGTTTCCAACATTGGGATCCGAATTACCTCCTCTGCTGGGCCAGACTCCAGTCTCCTCCTGTCTTGCTGCTGGGCACTTAACTGGCCTCCTGAGGTATCCTCTGGTTTGCCTGGTTAGTCTACCAGCTCCAAGATGGTGGCAGTTCTCAGGGCTCTGTCTAACCGCGGGATTCCCTGCAGGACTGGAGCTTCCCTGGCTGGACTGCTGGAGCCTGGACAGTGCCTCTCTTAGTCCACAGGGCTCCATCTGGTTGTACTGCTCTCCGCGAGATAGTGTAGGACTGCAGGGCTCTGTCTAACCGCGGGACTCTCTGCAAATCAGGAGCTTCACTGGTTGAACTGTGGGATCCAAGATGGTGTGGATCTCAGTCCATGGGTCTCCATCTATCTATTGGTCCTCCTGCAGGTCAGACTCTCCCCCGCCTGCCCAGGTAGCTGTAGAGCTGCCTTGCTTCCTGGTGCAGAAGGCACCCAGGCAGGCTATGCCCTGGGAAATCCTTCACTCTGGTTACCACTGCATACCTTGGTAGGCTACCAGCTCCAAGATGGTGGCAGGTCTCTAGATTTCATATTTTCTTTGATGAATGCACCCATTTATTCCATCATATCATCTATGCCTGAGATTCTATCTTCTTGTGTGCAATGCATTCTGTTGGTGATGCTTGCATATGTAGGTCTTGTTCTCTTCCCTAGGTTTTCCAACTCCAGATTTCTCTCAGTTTTTATTTTCCTTTTGGAATTTACTCATTTCCTTTTGGATGACACCTATCATCTTTATAAGATTGGATTTAAGGTCATCTTCTTGACCTTAACACAAGCTTCAGCAGTGTTATCAAGGATATCGAGGGCTTACTGGAGGATAGCCGGGTTATGGTGGTGCCATATTGCCCTGGCACTTGTTGCCTTTGTTCTTGCACTGTACTTCAGCCATATTGTTTTCTCTAGTGTTGAGTGGATCTTCCTCATCCTGGCAGGCCTCATTGAGAGGAAGACAGAGTCTTGGGCCTGACAGTGAATTTCATGGAAAAGCACACTGTTCGCCTTTTCTGGTTGTGCCTCAGAAAGACCCGAATATTTCTAGGCTCTCACATGCCTCCTCAGAAAAGGAGCCAGAACTGTGTTCCTGGTGATGCAGTCAAATGACAAAGGGTAGCTCACCTCTGATGGTCAAGACCCCAGTGGACTCAACAGGCAGGTGATTGGTGGGGAGCAGTATTGTCTAGATACCCCTGGGGCTCTATCAGGCCTCCTCAGGAAGGTAGGCAGTGGAGTTAAGAAGACAGAATGAAGTTTAACTCTGCTGCATATGCTTTAGGTGGACCTGGCAGCTAGTTCTAATTCTTAATGGGGAGGATGCTTCATATTCATGTTTACTTTGCATTCTATTTGTTTCAAGAATATTCTGTGTATCATTTATGACCTCAAATATGAAAGAATATCTTCCTCAAGCTAGCAAATTTTGGCTACATGCTTTCCTGTATGTATACCACTGCATACCTCTATTTTTTCTCTGACCTTTTGCTCTGGCTAAGAATTAAAACATCATACAAAATAAAAATGGGAAAAGAGGCCAAACGTGGTGGTGAAGTACTTTAATCCTGGCATTCAGAAGGCAGATGTGACAGAACTGTGTGGTTTTCAGGCCAGTCTGCTTTACATAGTATGTTCCAGACCAACCAGGTTTACCTTTTGAAACACTGGGTCATTGCTACTGAGAAAATGGAAAATATGAATGATGCTGTCTTACTCCTAAACTTAGTAGAAATGGCTTCCATTTCTCTCCAGTTCCTTCCATTCTGGCTACAGATTGCCATAACCATTCATTTTGTTATTGCTATATATTCTTTTTTTGACTAGTGCTTTCCCAAAGTCCTCTAACAGAAACATGTAGGATCTTGCCTCAGGTCACTGCATACCGCTGGCAGCTGGGGTCAGGTGCGTGGACAGAGACCTAGCCTAACATCGACTACCCCGTCAGGCTCTTGCCTGAAGCCAGAGCCAGAGCACCTCGCCCAGAGGTCTGTGCACCAACAGCTTGGCGGCTGTTGCCTACTGCTGGCGGCCAGCTCGCTCGGCTTGCAGTGAGGCCGCCATCTTGCCTTGGGTCACTGTGGACAGCTGGCAGCTGGGACCAGGTGCGTGGACAGAGTCCTAGCCTAACATTGACTACCCTGTAAGGCCCTTGCCTACACCCAGAGCCAGATCAGATCGGTGGGCTCCGACCTGCTCGTGGGTCTGTGCCTGGAGTATGGCTTGAGGCCAACATCTTGCTTCGGGGCACCACAGACATCTAACCACACAGAACCCTGTGGACTGAGCATGCCACCATCTAGGGAACCTCCGGTCCTGTAGGGAATCCTGTGGTTAGACAGAGCTCCGAGATCCTCCACCATCTTGGAGCTGGTGGCCTGATCAGGTCACCATAGAGAAACAACAGAGGAGACCTGGTCACTATAAAGATCTAAGAGATGAGCACAGAAATGTGGAAAAAATATCCGATTCTTAAGAGCTGGCAACTAGGCAGGCCAGGAGGAGACCGCGGGAGGCCAGTTACATGTCGAGCAGCAAGCAGGGGGAAGACTTTGGTCTGGCCTAGCAGAGCTGAGGAGGTAATTCAGAGTGCAGTAGCACAAACCTTCTGGTCTCTACGTCAGGAGCATGGACGCCCTCTACGACAGCAGTGCCAAATGCCAGGCTCACAAGAAATCCAAACACCAACCAGTACAACAAGACCAACTAACTCCAGAGATAAACAGATGGCACAAGGCAAATGTAGGAACATTACTAACAGAAATCAAGGTAATATGGCAGCATCTGAACCCAATTCACCAACTACAGCAAGTCCTGGATACACCAACACACCAGAAAAACAAGAGATGGATATAAAAGCACTGGTCATGATGCTGCTAGAAGAACACAAAAGAAGACATAAACAAATATCTTAAAGAAATGCAGGGGAACATGAATAGGGTAGAAGCCCTTACAATGCAAACAAAAAATCACTTAAAGAATTCCAGGAGAATATGGATGAACAGACAGAAGAAAAATAAAGAGCAAGTGAAAAAATCACTTAAAGAAATGCAGGAGAAATTGAGTCAACAGGCAGAAATCATGAAAGAGAAAACACAAAAATCTCTTAAAGGATTGCAGGAAAACACAAACAAACAAGCGAAGGAACTGAGCAAAACCATCCAAGATCTGAACACAGAGGTAGAAACAACTAAGAAATCACAAAGAGAGACAACTTTGGAGATAGAAAACCTTGGGAAGAAATCAGGGGTCGTCGATGCAAATATCAACAACAGAATACAAGAGATAGAAGTAAGAATCTCATATGCTGAAGATACCATAGTAATCATTGACTCCACAGTAAAAGAAAATGCAAAATGCAAAAGGCTTGTAATCCAAAACATCCAGGAAATCCAGGACACAATGAGAAGACCAAACCTAAGGATTACAGGAATAGATGAGAGTGAAGATCTACAATTTTAAGGGCCAGCAAATATCTTCAACAAAATTATGGAAGAAAACTTCCCTAACCAAAAGAGAGAGATGCCTATGAATATACAAGAAGCATACAGAACCCCAAACAGACTGGACCAGAACAGAAATACCTCCTGTCACAAAATAATCAAAACCCCAAACGTACTAAACAAAGAAAGAATATTAATGGCAGTAAAAGAAAAGGGCCAAGTAACATATAAAGGAAGACCAACCTGAATCACACCAGACTTCTCATCAGAGAGCATGAAAGCTAGAAGATCATGGACAGATATCATGCAGACTCTAAGAGAACACAAATGTCAGCCAAGACTACTATACCCAGCAAAACTCTCAATCATCATAGATGGAGAAATCAAAATATTCCATGACAAGACCAAATTTACACAATATCTTTCCATTAACCCACCTCTACAAAGGATAATAGGAGGAAAACTCCAATACAAGGAGAGAAACTACACCCTGGAAAAAGCAAGAGAGTAACGTTCTTCCATCAAACTCAAAAGAAGATAACCACTCAAAAACAAAAATAACATCAAAATTGACAGGCAGAAATATTCACTATTCCTTAATATCTCTTAACATCAATGGACTCAATTCCCCATAACTCAATTATGTTAGACATAATCTAACAGACTGGATACAGAAACAGGACCATACATATTGCTGCATATGAAAAACACACCTAAGGGTCAAAGACAAACACTACCTTAGAGTAAAAGGCTGGAAGACAATTTTACAAGAAAATGGTCTCAGATAGCGAGCCAGAATAGCCATTCTAATATCAGATAAAATTGACTTTCAACCTAAAGTCATCAAGAGAGACACAGAAGGTCACTTCTTGCTGGTCAAAGGAAAATTCACCAAGAAGAACTCACAATTCTAAACATCTATGCTCCAAATGCAAGGGCACCCTCATTTGTAAAAGAAACTTTACTAAAGCTCAAAGCAAACATTGCACCTAAAACATTAACTGTGGGGGACCTCAACACTCCACTATCCTCAATGGACCATTTGGGAAAACAGGGACTAAATACGGACACAGGGAAATTCATTGAAACTTTGGACCAATTGGATTTATGGATTTAACATATATATATATATATATATATATATACATATATATATATATATATGTATATACATATACATATATATATATATAGAGAGAGAGAGACAGAGATAGAGATAGAGATAGAGATATGTTTATATATATATAAAACATTTAACAGATATATATATATATATCTGATATATATATGTATATATATATATAAAACATTTAACAGATATATATATATCTGATATATATATGTGTATATGTATATATATACATATACATATATATATATATATATATATACACACATATATATATAAAACATTTCATCCTAAAGCAAAAGACTGTCCTTTTTCTCAGCACCTAATGGTACATTCTCCAAAATCGACCATATAATTGGTCTCAAGACAGACCTCAACAAATATAAGATCAAACTAATACCACGCCTCCTATCTGATCACCATGGAGTAAGACTGTTCTTCAATAGGAACAAATACAACAGAAAATCCTCATAAACATGGAGGCAGAACAATATTCTACTCAATGATATCTTAATAAAGGAAGAAATAAAGAAAGAAATCAAAGACTTTTTAGAATTTAATTAAAATGAAGGCACAACATACCCAAATCTATGGGACACAATGAAAGCAGTGCCAAGAGGAAAATTCATAGCCTTGAGTGTCTCCAAGAAGAAACAGGAGAGAGCATATACCAGCAACTTAATGGCACACCTGAAAGCTCTGGAACAAAAAGTAACTATTTCACGCCAGAGGAGTTAGAAGACTCCTGTGCTTCAAACACAGGGCTGAGTTCAATCAAGTGGAAACAAAGAGAACCATACAAAGAATCAACAAAAACAGTAGCTGGTTCTTTGAGAAAATCAACAAGATAGATAAACCCCTAGCCAGACTTACCAAAGGGCACAGCGACAGTATTAAAGTTAACAAAATTAGAAATGAAAAGGGAGATATAACAACAGATGAGGAAATTCAAAAAATCATCAGATCCTACTACAAAAGCCTATACTCAACACAACTGGAGAATCTGGAGGAAATGGACAATTTCCTAGACAGATACCAAATACCAAAATTAAATCAGGATCAAATAGGTCATCTAAACAGTCCCATAACCCCCAAAGAAATAGAAGGGGCATAAAAAGTCTTCCAACCAAAAAAAAAAGCACAGGAACAGATGGTTTTAGTGCAGAATTCTATCAGACCTTTAAAGAAGACCTAATACCAACACTCTTTAAACTATTCCACAAAATAGAAAAAGAAGGAACACTACCCAAATCATTCTACGAAGCCACAATTACCCTGCTAACAAAACCACACAAATATCCAACTAAGAAAGAGAACTTCAGACCAATCACCATTATGAACATTGATGCAAAAATACTAAATAAAATTCTTGCCAACTGGATCCAAGAACACATCAGAACAATCATTCACCATGATCAAGTTGGCTTCATCCCAGGGATGCAGGGATAGTTCAATATATGGAAATCCATCACTGTGATCCATTACATAAACACTCAAACAAACAACAACAACAAAAAAACATGGTTATCTCATTGGATGCTGAAAAAGCATTTGACAAAATTCAGCATCTTTTCATGCTAAAAGACTTGGAAAGAACAGGAAATCAAGGCCCATACCTAAACATAGCAACAAACCAGTAGCCAACATCAAAATAAATGGAGAGAAACTTGAAGCAATCCCACTAAAATCAGGGACTAGACAAGGCTGCCCTCTCTCTCCATATCTTTTCAATATAGTACTTGAAATTCTAGCGAGAGCAATTAGACAACATAAGGAAGTCAAAGGGATACAAATTGGAAAGGAAGAAGTCAAACTATCATTATTTGCAGATGATATGATAGTTTACTTAAGTGACCCAAAAAACTCCACCAGAGAACTTCTACAGCTGATAAACAACTTCAGAAAAGTGACTGGTTATAAAATTATCTCAAGCAAATCATTAGCCTTCTTGTACTCAAAGGACAAGCAGGCTGAGAAAGAAGTTAGGGAAATAACACCGTTCACAATAGCCACAAACAACATAAAGAACCTTGGCATAACTCTAACCAAACAAGCGAAAGATCTATACGACTGGAACTTCAACTCCTTGAAGAAAGACATCGAAGAAGACCTCAGAAGATCGAAAAATATTTCTTGCTACTGGATTGCCAGGATCAATATAGTAAAAATGGCAATCTTGCCAAAAGCAATATACAGATTCTATGAGATCCCCATCAAAATCTCAACTCAATTCTTCATAGATCTAGATAGAGCAGTTCTCAAATTCATCTGGAGCAACAAAAAACCCAGGATAGCTAAAACTATTCTCAACAATAAAAGGACTTCTGGGGTAATCAATATCCCTGACCTTAAACAGTACTACAGAGCAATTGTGTTAAAAACTGCATGGTATTGGTACAGCAACAGGCAAGTGGATCAATGGAATAGGATTGAAGACCCAGAAATTAATCCACAGACTTATCATCACTTGATCTTTGATAAAGGAGCCACAACCATCCAGTGGAATAAAGACAGCCTCTTCAACAAATGGTGCTGGTTCAACTGGAGGTCAACATGCAGAAGAATGCGATTTGACCCACTCTTATCTCTTTGCACTAAGATCAACTCCAAGTGGATCAAGGACCTCCACATAAAACCAGACACACTGAAACTATTAGAAAAGAAACTTGGGAAGACCCTGGAGGACATGGGCACAGGGAAAAAGTTCCTGAACAGAACACCCATAGCTTATGCACTAAGATCAAGAATTGACAAATGGGACCTCATAAAATTACAAAGTTTCTGCAAGGCAAAGGACACTGTCAGAAGGACAAAACGACAACCAACAAAGTGGGAAAAGATCTTCACCAACCCCATATCCGACAGAGGGCTAATATCCAATATATACAAAGAACTCAAGAAGTTAAACCCCAAAGAACCAAATAACCCTATCAAAAAATGAGGCACAGAGCTAAACAAAGAATTTTCACCAGAAGAAATTCGGATGGCTGAGAAACACCTTAAGAGATGTTCAACATCGTTAGTCATCAGAGAAATGCAAATCAAAACAACCCTGAGATTCCACCTAACACCAGTCAGAATGGCTAAGATTAAAAACTCAAGAGATGACAAATGCTGGCGAGGATGTGGAGAAAGAGGAACACTCCTCCACTGTTGGTGGGATTGCAAAATGGTAAAACCACTCTGGAAATCAGTTTGGCGGTTCCTCAGAAAATTGGGCATGTCACTTCCAGAGGACCCTGGCATACCACTCCTGGGCATATACCCAGAGGATTCCCCTGCATACAATAAAGACACATGCTCCACTATGTTTATAGCAGCCTTGTTTATAATAGCCAGAAATTGGAAGGAGCCCAAATATCCCTCTAAGGAGGAATGGATACAGAAAATGTGGTATATTTATACAATGGAATACTACTCAGCAATTAAAAATAATGAATTCATGCAATTTGTAGGTAAATGGTTAGACCTGGAAAATACCATCCTGAGTGAGCTAACCCAATCACAAAAGAATACACATGAAATGCAATCACTGATAAGTGGATATTAATGAGCCCAGAAGCCCTAAATACTCAAGGCACAATTAGCAAGTCAAATGATTCCCAAGAAGAAAGGAGAGGACCCTGGGCCTGGAAAGATTGGATCCAGTTTTGTAGAGAAACTGTGGGGGAAGGGGGAATGATTGGGGAATAGTTGGGGGGGGAGAGGAAGTATGGGACATAGGGAGGGGAGAACTGGGAAAGGGGAAAGCCTTTGGAATGTAGACATAGAATATAGAAAATAAAAAAAAATAAAAAAAATAAAAAAAAAGAATTGACAAATGGGACCTCATAAAATTACAAAGTTTCTGCAAGGCAAAGGACACTGTCAGAAGGACAAAATGACAACCAACAAAGTGGGAAAAGATCTTCACCAACCCCACATCCGACAGAGGGCTAATATCCAATATATACAAAGAACTCAAGATGTTAGAACACAAAGAACCAAATAACTCTATCAAAAAATGGGGTACAGAGCTAAACAAAGAATGTTCACCAGAAGAAATTCAGATGGCCGAGAAACACCTTAAGAGATGTTCAACATCATTAGTCATTAGGGAAATGCAAATCAAAATAACCCTGAGATTCCACCTCACACCAGTCAGAATGGCTAAGATTAAAAACTCAAGAGACAACAAGTGCTGGCGAGAATGTGGAGAAAGAGGAACACTCCTTCACTGTTGGTGGGATTGCAAAATGCTAAAACCACTCTGGAAATCAGTTTGGCGATTCCTCAGAAAATTGGGCATGTCACTTCCAGAGGACCCTGGCATACCACTCCTGGACATATACCCAGAGGATTTCCCCGCATACAATAAAGACACATGCTCCACTATGTTTATAGCAGCCTTGTTTATAATAGCCAGAAATTGGAAAGAGCCCAAATATCCCTCTAAGGAGGAATGGATACAGAAAATGTGGTATATTTATACAATGGAATACTACTCAGCAATTAAAAATAATGAATTCATGCAATTTGTAGGTAAATGGTTAGACCTGGAAAATATCATCCTGAGTGAGCTAACCCAATCACAAAAGAATACACATGAAATGCAATCACTGATAAGTGGTTATTAATGAGCCCAGAAGCCCTAAATACTCAAGGCACAATTAGCAAGTCAAATGATTCCCAAGAAGAAGAAAGGAGAGGACCCTGGGCCTGTAAAGATTGGATCCAGTTTTGTAGAGAAACCGTGGGGGGAGGGAGAATTATTGGGGAATAGTTGGGTGTGAGAGTAATTATGGGACATAGGGAGGGGGGAACTGGGAAAGGGGAAAGCCTTTGGAATGTAAACATAAAATATAGAAAATAAAAATTAAAAAAATTTCTTCAGGTGAAAAGACTTTGTTTAGCTCTGTACCCCATTTCTCATAAGGTTATTTGGTTTTCTGGGGTCTAACTTCTTGAATTCTTTGTATACATTGGATATTAGCCCTCTGTGAGATGTAGGGTTGGTGAAGATCTTTTCTGAATTTGTTGCTTGCTGATTTGTCTCTTTGACAGTGTCTTTTGCCTTACAGAAACTTTGTAATTTTATGAGGTCCCATTTGACTATTCTTGATGTTAGAGCTTAAGCAATTGGTGTTCTGTTCAGGAACTTTCCCCCTGAGCCAATGTCCTCAAGGGTCTTCCCCAGTTTCTTTTCTATTAATTTTAGTGTGTCTGGTTTTTTATGGAGGTCCTTGATACACTTGGAGTTGAGCTTAGTACAAGGAGATAAGTGTGGATCAATTCTCATTCTTGTGCATGTTGACTTCCTTATGTTGTTTAATTTCTCTAGCTAGTACCTCAAGTACTATATTGAAAAGATATGGTGAGAGGGGGCAGCCTTGTCTACTTCCTGATTTTAGTGGGATTGCTTCAAGTTTCTCTGCATTTACTTTGATGTTCTCTACTGGTCTGCTGTAAATTTTTTTTATTATGTTTAGGTATGGGCCTTGATTTCCTGTTCTTTCCAAGTCTTTTAGCATGAAAGGATGCTGAATTTTGTCAAATGCGTTTTCAGCATCCAATGAGATGACCATGTGGTTTTTTTCTTTTAGTTTGTTTATGTAGTGGATTACATTGATGGATTTCCGTAGATTGAACCATCCCTGCATAGCTGGGATAAAGCCTACTTGATCATGGTGAATGATCATTTTGATGTGCTCTTGGATTCAGTTGGCAAGAGTTTTGATTATTATCTGACGGGATGTATTTCTGTTCTGGTCCAGTCTGTTTGGGGTTCTATAGGCTTCTTGTATATTCATGGGCATCTCTCTCCTTAGGTTGGGGAAGTTTTCTTCCATAATTTTGTAGAAGATATTTGCTGGCCCTTTAACTTGTAAATCTTCACTCTAGTCTATACCTATAATCCTTAGGTTTGGTCTTCTCATTGTGTCCTGGATTTCCTGGATGTTTTGGGTTACAACCTTTTTGCATTTAATATTTTTTTTGACTGTTGAATCAATGGTTCCTATGGTATCTTCGGCTTCTGAGATTCTGTCTTCTATCTCTTGTATTCTATTGTTGATATTTGCATCTATGGCCCTTGATTTCTTCCCAAGGTTTTCTATCTCCAATGTTGTCTCTCTCTGCGATTTCTTAGTTGTTTCTACTTTTGTTTTTAGTACCTGGATGGATATGCTCAGATCTTTTGCTTGCTTGATTGTGTTTTCGTGTATTTCTTTAATAGATTTTTGTGTTTCCTCTTTCATAGCTTCTACTTGTTGGCCCACGTTCTTCTGTATCTCTTTAAGTGATTTTTGTCTTTCTTCCTTATTGTCTTCTTTTTGATCCATCTTCTGAATTTCTTGAAGTGATTTTTTATTTGCCTTGTAAAGGCTTCTAACTTTTGATCCATTTTCTCCTCTATTTCTTCACGAGATTTTTCTATGTGTTCAGCTACCAGCATCCTGACCAGTGATTTTATATCCAAGTCTTGTTTTTCTGGTGTTTTGGGGTATCCAGGGCTTCCTGTTGTTGGCGAACTGGGTTCAGATGCTGTCATGTTGCCTTGATTTCTGTTAGTGACATTCCTTCGTTTTCCTTTTGCCATCTGGTTATTTCTGGTGTTAGTTGGCCTTGTTGTTACTGGATGGTGTTTGAATCTCCTGTGAGGGTGGGCTCACCTGTTGTTTCTCTACTGGTGGTTATGCGTGACTGCTGCTCAAAGGGATCACCAGCTGGCTGCCATCCGCTGCCTTGGTGCATGGCCTGAGGTCGCAGGGAAGTGCAGCAGAGCCTCGGTGGGCACTGCTGGGCCTGCCTGGTGGCGAGAGCCTAGCAGATCCACCCACGCGCGGTAGTCCCGGATGGAATCTGTCTACCTGCGCCTCTCCAGCTGTGTCCTGGTTGCAATATGGAGGCCTGCCACTACTGCTGATCCAGGGTCCTGGGAGCTGACTGCCTCCGGCTGCCTCTGTGCACGGCCTGAGGTTGCGGGGAAGTGCAGCAGAGCCTAGGTGGGCACCGCTGGGCCTGCCTGGCAGCGAGAGCCTAGCAGATCCCCCTGCGTGGTAGCCCCAATAAGAATCTGTCTACCTGTGCCTCTCTAGCTGTGTCCTGGTTGCCTCACCTGAAGAAATTTGAATGGCTGAGAAACACCTTAAAAAATGTTCAACATCATTAGTCATTAGAGAATTGCAAATCAAAACAACCCTTAGATTTCACCTCACACCAGTCAGAATGGCTAAGATTAAAAACTCAGGAAACAACAGGTGTTGGCGAGGATGTGGAGAAAGAGGAACACTCCTCCACTGCTGGAGGGGCTGCAAGCTGGTACAATCACTCTGGAAATCAGTCTGGCGATTCCTCAGAAAACTGGACATGATACTTCTGGAGGACCCAGCCATACCGCTCCTGGGCATGTACCCAGAAGATTCCCCAGCATGCAATAAGGATACATGCTCCACTATGTTCATAGCAGCCTTATTTATAATAGCCAGATGCTGGAAAGAACCCAGATGTCCCTCAACAGACAAATTCATACAAAAAATGTGGTATATATACACAGTGGAATACTATTCAGCTATTAGAAATAATGAATTCATGAAATTCTTAGAGAAATGGATGGAGCTGGAGAACATCATACTAAGTGAGGTAACCCAGTGTCAAAAGAATACCCATGGTATGCACTCACTGATAAGTGTATATTAGCCTAGAAGCTCTGAATACCCAAGAGACAATTCACATATCAAATCATTCCCAAGAAGAAGGCAAGAGAGGGTCCTGGAAAGGCTTGGTGCAGCATTGTAGGGAATTGCCAAGACAGAGAAGTAGGAGGGGGTTGATTGGAGAACGGGTAGAGGGAAGAGGTCTTATGGGACTTATGGGGGGGACTTGGAAAGGAAAAATCATTTGGAAAGTAACAAAGGAATATAGAAAATAAAAAAAGAAAGGGACAGATTTTAGTTTTACTGTTTCAAGTTTCTCTCCATTTAGTTTGATGTTGGTTACTGATTTGCTTTATATTGTTTTTACTATGTTTAGGTATGGGTCTTAAATTCCTGATCTTTCCAAGACTTTTATCCTGAAAGGGTTTTGAATTTTATCAAATGCTTTCTCAGGAGCTAATGAAATGATTATGTGGGCTTTTTTTGAGTTTGTTTATGTACTGGATTATGTTGATAGATTTCAGTATATTGTACCATCCCTGCATCCCTGAGATGAAGCCTACTTTATAATGGTGAATGTTTGCTTTGATATGTTCTTGGATTCAGTTTGGAAAACTTTCATAAAGCATTTTTGCATCTATATTCATAAGGGAAATTGGTCGTAAGTTATCTTTCTTTGTTGGGTCTTTGGTTTAAGTATCAGAGTAATTGTGGCTTCATAGATTGAATTGTGTAGGTTCCTTCTGATTCCATTGTGTAGAATAGTTTGAAGAGTATTGATATTAGGTCTTCTTTGAAGGTCTGATAGAACTCTGAACTAAACCCATCTGGTACTGTGTTTTGTTTGCTTGTTTGTTTGTTTTTGGTTTGGAGATTATTAATAACTGAATCTATTTACTTTTGGGTTATGTGTCTGTATAGCTGTTTTATCAGATCATGATTTAAATTCCCTACCTCTTATCTGTGTAGTACATCATTCATTTCATCCAGGTTTTCCAGTTTTGTTGAGTATAGGCTTTTGTAGTAGGCCCCAATTCTTTTTTTAATTTCCTTGTTTTGTGCTTTTATATCTCCCTTTTCATTTCTGATTTTGTTAATTTGGATACTGCCTCTATGCTCTCTGGCTATTCTGGCTACATGTTTATCTATTTTGTTGGTTTTCTCAAATAATCAGATCCTGGTTTTGTTGATTCTTTATATAATTCATTTGTTTTCAGCGCTGAGTTTGATTATTTTCTCAGATCTACTCCTCTTGCGTGCGTTTGGCTCTTTATGTTCTAGAGTTTTCAGGTGTGCTGTCAAGCTGCTAGTGTATGCTCTCTCGAGTTTATTTTTGCAGGCACTCTGAGCTATGAATTTTCCTCTTAGCACTGCTTTCATTGTGGCCCATAAGTTTGGTTTTATTGTACTTTCATTTTCATTAAATTCTAGAATCTTTAATTTCTTTCTTTATTACTTCCCTGACCAGGTTATCATTCAAATAGACCATTGTTCATCTTCCATGTGTATGTGGGCTCTCTATTGTTTTTGTTTTTATTGAAGATCAGCCTTCAGTAAGAGGCATTGGATTATGTCAAACTTCTTATATCTGTTGAGGCCTGTTTTGTGACCAATTATATGGTCAATTTTGGAGAAAGTACCATGAGGTGCTCAGAAGACAGTACATTCTTTTGTTTTAGGATATTCCATAGATAATTGTTAAATTGATTTGGTTCACAACTTCTTTTACTTTCACTTTGTCTGTGTTTAGTTTCTGTTTCAATGATATGCCCAGTTATAACAATGGGGTGTTGAAGTCTCCTACTATTATTGTGTGGGGTTAAATGTGTTTTTTTTAATTTTATTTTATTTTTTTATTATTTTTTTATTTTCTATATTCTATGTTTACATTACAAAGGCTTTCTCCTTTACCAGTTCCCACCCACCATAGTCCCCATAGTTCCTCTCCCCCCCAACTGTTCCCCAATCATTCCCCCTCCCCCCAAGGTTTCTTTACTAAACTGGATGCAATCTTTACAGGCCCAGGGTCTTCTCCTTTCTTATTCTTGGGAATCATTTGACTTGCTATTTGTGTCTTGAGTATTTAGGGCTTCTGGGCTCGTTAATATCCACTTATCAGTGATTGCATTTCATGTACGTTCTTTTGTGATTGGGTTAATTCACTCAGGATGATATTTTCCAGGTCTAACCATTTACCTACAAATTGCATGAATTCATTATTTTTAATTGCTGAGTAGTATTCCATTGTATAAATATACCACATTTTCTGTATCCATTCCTCCTTTGAGGGATATTTGGGCTCCTTCCAGTTTCTGGCTATTATAAACAAGGCTGCTATAAACATAGTGGAGCATGTGTCCTTATTGCATGCAGGGGAATCCTCTGGGTATATGCCAAGGAGTGGTATGCAAGGGTCCTCTGGCAGTGACATGCCCAATTTTCTGAGGAACCGCCAAACTGATTTCCAGAGCAGTTTTACCATTTTGCAATCCCACCACCAGTGGAGGAGTGTTCCTCTTTCTCCACATTCTCGCCAGCACTTGTTGTCTCTTGAGTTTTTAATCTTAGCCATTCTGACTGGTGTGAGGTGGAATCTCAGGGTTGTTTTGATTTGCATTTCCCTGATGACTAATGATGTTGAACATCTTTTAAGGTGTTTCTCGGCCATCCAAATTTCTTCTGGTGAAAATTCTTTGTTTAGCTCTGTGCCCCATTTTTTGATAGGGTTATTTGTTTCTTTGCGGTCTAACTTCTTGAGTTCTTTGTATATATTGGATATTAGCCCTCTGTCGGATGTGGGGTTGGTGAAGATCTTTTCCCACTTTGTTGGTTGCCGTTTTGTCCTTCTGACAGTGTCCTTTGCTTTGCAGAAACTTTGAAATTTTATGAGGTCCCATTTGTCGATTCTTGATCTTAGAGCATAAGCTATTGGTGTTCTGTTCAGGAACTTTTCCCCTGTGCCCAAGTCCTCCAGGGTCTTCCCAAGTTTCTTTTCTAATAGTTTCAGTGTGTCTGGTTTTATGTGGAGGTCCTTGATCCACTTGGAGTTGATCTTAGTGCAAAGAGATAAGATTGGGTCAATTCGCATTCTTCTGCATGTTGACTTCCAGTTGAACCAGCACCATTTGTTGAAAAGGCTATCTTTATTCCACTGGATGGTTGTGGCTCCTTTATCAAAGATCAAGTGACCATAAGTCTGTGGGTTAATTTCTGGGTCTTCAATCCTGTTCCATTGATCCACTTGCCTGTTGCTATACCAATACCATGCAGTTTTTAACACAATTGCTCTGTAGTACTGTTTAAGGTCAGGGATATTGATTACCCCAGAAGTCCTTTTATTGTTGAGAATAGTTTTAGCTATCCTGGGTTTTTTGTTGCTCCAGATGAATTTGAGAATTGCTCTTTCAAGATCTATGAAGAATTGAGTTGGGATTTTGATGGGGATCGCATTGAATCTGTATATTGCTTTTGGCAAGATGGCCATTTTTACTATATTGATCCTACCAATCCAGGAGCAAGAAATATTTTTCCATCTTCTGAGGTCTTCTTCGATTTCTTTCTTCAAGGACTTGAAGTTCCTGTTGTACAGATCTTTCGCTCGTTTGGTTAGAGTTACGCCAAGATACTTTATGTTGTTTGTGGCTATTGTGAAGGGTGTTATTTCCCTAATTTCTTTCTCTGCCTGCTTGTCCTTTGAGTACAAGAAGGCCACTGACTTGCTTGAGTTAATTTTATAACCTGCCACTTTGCTGAAGTTGTTTATCAGCTGTAGAAGTTCTCTGGTGGAGTTTTTTGGGTCACTTAGGTAAACTATCATATCGTCTGCAAATAATGATAGTTTTACTTCTTCCTTTCCAATTTGTATCCCTTTGACTTCTTTATGTTTTCTAATTGCTCTTGCTAGAACTTCAAGTACTATATTGAAAAGATATGGAGAGAGAGGGCAGCCTTGTCTAGTCCCTGATTTTAGTGGGAATGCTTCAAGTTTCTCTCCATTTATTTTGATGTTGGCTACTGGTTTGCTGTAGATTGCTTTTACTATGTTTAGGTATGGGCCTTGAATTCCTGCTCTTTCCAAGACTTTTAGTATGAAAGGATGCTGAATTTTGTCGAATGCTTTTTCAGCATCTAATGAGATGACCATGTGGTTTTTTTCTTTCAGTTTGTTTATGTAGTGGATTACATTGATGGATTTCCGTATATTGAACCATCCCTGCATCCCTGGGATGAAGCCTACTTGGTCATGGTGGATGATCGTTTTGATGTGCTCTTGGATTCGGTTAGCAAGAATTTTATTTAGTATTTTTGCATCTATATTCATAAGAGAAATTGGCCTATAGTTCTCTTTCTTTGTTGGATCTTTTTGTGGTTTAGGTATTAGCGTAATTGTGGCTTCGAAGAATGAGTTGGGCAGTGTCCCTTCTGCCTCTATTTTGTGGAATAGTTTGAAAAGTATTGGTGTTAAGTCTTCTTTGAAGGTCTGGTAGAATTCTGCACTAAAACCATCTGGTCCCGTACTTTTTTTGGTTGGGAGGCTTTCTATAACCCCTTCTATTTCTTTAGGGGTTATGGGACTATTTAGCTGATCTACTTGATGCTGATTTTATTTTGGTATTTGATATCTGTCTAGGAAATTGTCCATTTCCTCCAGATTCTCCAGTTGTTTTGATCTGATGATCTTTTGAATTTCCTCAGTTTCTGTTGTTATGTCTCCCTTTTCATTTCTAATTTTGTTAATTTGTATACTGTCTCTGTGTCCTTTGGTTAGTCTGGCTAAGGGTTTATCTATCTTGTTGATTTTCTCAAAGAACCAGCTCCTGGTCTTGTTAATTCTTTGTATGGTTCTCTTTGTTTCTATTTGATTGATTTCAGCCCTGAGTTTGATGATTTCTTGTCTTCTACTCCTCCTGGGTGAATTAACTTGTTTTTCTTCCAGGGCTTTAAGATGCGCCATTAAGCTGCTAGTATATGCTCTCTCCAGTTTCTTTTTGGATGCACTTAGAGCTATGAGTTTTCCTCTTAGCACTGCTTTCATTGTGTCCCATAGATTTGGGTAGGTTGTACCTTCATTTTCATTGAATTCTAAAAAGTCTTTGATTTCTTTTTTTATTTCTTCCTTGACCAAGGTGTCATTGAGTAGTGTGTTGTTCAGTTTCCATGTGTATGTGGGCTTTCTGTTGTTTTTGTTGTTATTGAAGACCACTCTTACTCCATGGTGATCTGATAGGAGGCATGGGATTAGCTCGATCTTCTTGTATTTGTTGACATCTGTCTTGTGACCAATTATATGGTCTATTTTGGAGAAGGTACCATGTGGAGCTGAGAAAAAGGTATATTCTTTAGTTTTAGGATGAAATGTTCTATATATATCTGTTAAATCCAATTGGTCCAGAGTTTCAATTAGTTTCGCTGTGTCCCTGTTTAGTTTCTGCTTTCCTGATCGGTCCATTGAGGAGAGTGGAGTGTTGAAGTCACCCACAATTATTGTGTTAGGTGTAATGTGTGCTTTAAGCTTTAGTAAGGTTTCTTTTACGAATGAGGGTGCCCTTGCATTTGGAGCATAGATGTTCAGTATTGAGAGCTCTTCTTGGTGGATTTTCCCTTTGGCCAGCAAGAAGTGACCTTCTGAGTCTCTTTTGATGATTTTAGGTTGGAAGTCAATTTTATATGATATTAGAATGGCTACTCCAGCTTGTTTCCTGAGACCATTTGCTTGTAAAATTGTCTTCCAGCCTTTTACTCTAAGGCAGTGTTTGTCTTTGACACTGAGATGTGTTTCCTGTATGCAGCAAAATGTAGGGTCCTGTTTCCGTATCCAGTCTGTTAATCTATGTCTTTTTATTGGGGAATTGAGTCCATTGATGTTAAGAGATATTAAGGAATAGTAATTATTTCCTCCAGACATTTTTGAAATTATATTTATTTATTTTATTTATTCTTTTATATTCGAGAGGTTACCTTCTTTTGGGTTTGATGAGAGGAGGTTTCTATCTTGCTTCTTCCCGGGTGTAGTTTCTGTCCTTGTCTTGGTGTTTTCCCCCTATTATCCTTTGTAGGGCTGGATTTGTGGAAAGATATCGTGCAAATTTGGTTTTGTCATGGAATACCTTGATGTCTCCATCTATGGCGATTGAGAGCTTTGCTGGGTAAAGTAGTTTTGGCTGAAGTTTGTGTTCTCTTAGAGTTTGCATTATATCTGCCCAGGATCTTCTAGCTTTCATGGTCTCAGGTGAGAAGTCTGGTGTTATTCTGATAGGTCTTCCTTTATAAGTTACTTGGCCTTTTTCTCTTGCTGCCTTTAATATTCTTTCTTTGTTTAGTACATTTGGAGTTTTGATTATTATGTGACGGGATGTATTTCTGTTCTGATCCAGTCTGTTTGGGGTTCTGTATGCTTCTTGTATATTCATGGGCATCTCTCTCTTTAGGTTGGTGAAGTTTTCTTCCATAATTTTGTAGAAGATATTTGCTGGCCCTTTAACTTGTACGTCTTCATTCTCGTCTATACCTATAATCCTTAGATTTGGTCTTCTCATTGTGTCCTGGATTTCCTGGATGTTTTGGGTTACAGCCTTTTTGCATTTTGTATTTTCTTTGACTGTTGAATCAATGGTTCCTATGGTATCTTCAGCTTCTGATATTCTGTCTTCTATCTCTTGTATTCTATTGTTGATATTTGCATCTATGGCTCCTGATTTCTTCCCAAGGTTTTCTATCTCCAGTGTTGTCTCCCTCTGCGATTTCTTAGTTGTTTCTACTTCTGTTTTTAGTACCTGGATGGATGTGCTCAGATCTTTCGCTTGCTTGATTGTGTTTTCATGTATTTCTTTAATAGATTTTTGTGTTTCCTCTTTCATAGCTTCTACTTGTTGGCCCACGTTCTTCTGTATTTCTTTAAGAGATTTTTGCCTTTCTTCCTTATTGTCTTCTTCTTTTTGATCCATCTTCTCCTGCATTTCTTGAAGTGATTTTTGTATTTGCCTTGTAAAGGCTTCTAACTTTTGATCCATTTTCTCTTCTATTTCTTTACGAGATTTTTCTATGTGTTCAGCTACCAGCATCCTGACCAGTGATTTTATATCCAAGTCTTGTTTTTCTGGTGTTTTGGGGTATCCAGGGATTCCTGTTGTTGGCGAACTGGGTTCAGATGCTGTCATGTTGCCTTGATTTCTGTTAGTGACATTCCTTCGTTTACCTTTTGCCATCTGGTTATTTCTGGTGTTAGTTGACCTTATTGTCACTGGCTGGTGTTTGAATCTCCTGTGAGGCTGGGCTTACCTGTTGTTTCTCTACTGGTGGTTATGCGTGATTGCTGCTCAACGGGGTCACGAGCTGGCTGCCACCCGCTGACTTTGTGCACGGCCTGAGGTCTCCAGGAAGTGTGGGGGAGTGCAGCAGAGCCTCGGCAGGCGCTGCTGGGCCTGCCTAGTAGCAAGAGCCTAGCAGATCCCCTCACGTGGTAGCCCCTGATGGAATCTGTCTACCTGTGCCTTTCCAGCTGTGTTCTGGTTGCAATATGGAGGCCTGCTGCTATCGCTGGTCCGGGGTCCTGGGGAGCTGGGTGGTTCCGGTGCCTCGGTGCACGGCCTAAGCTCGCAGGGACGTGCTGCAGAACCTAGGCGCCTGGGCCCGCCTGTGGGCGAGAGCTTAGCAGCTCTCCCTGCTCTAGCCCCAGACGGAGTCTCTACCTGCACCTTTCCAGCTGTGTCCTGGTTGCAATATGGAGGCCTGCCGCTATCGCTGGTCCTCACTCTTCTTAATAAACAAGAATTGTTGCTTATCCTGGTTCCTTGGGCAGGGTCTGAGCACTTGGCAAGCTGGCTAGGTGTGGCTTCCCTGCTACCAGCTGGATGGGAATCTGCCGGCAAGATGGCGCTGCCGGCAGGGGGTTCGGGGTCCTGCCTGCGAGCGCAGAGCGCAGGCACGGCCGCTCTACTCCAAACCGCTAGTCTGTGCGCAGTGCCTGCCCCAGACCTGAGTCCCCGGAGGTCTTAAACTCGGGCTGTCTCTGGTACCTGGTTCTGCCGGCAGGGTCTGAGCATCTGGCAAGCTGGCTAGGTGTGGCTTCCCTGCTACCAGCTGGATGGGAATCTGCCGGCAAGATGGCGCTGCCGGCAGGAGGTTCGGGGTCCTGCCTGCGAGCGCAGAGCGCAGGCACGGCCGCTCTACTCCAAACCGCTGGTCTGTGCACAGTGCCTGCCCCAGACCTGAGTCCCCGGCGGTCTTAAACTCGGGCTGTCTCTGGTACCTGGTTCCGCAGGCAGGGTCTCAGCACCTGGCAGGCTGGCTAGGTGTGGCTTCCCTGCTACCAGCTGGATCGTTAAATGTGTTTTTTGAGCTTTAATAAAGTTTCTTTTATGAATGTGGGTACCCCTGCATTTTGGGGATAGATGTTCAGAATTGAGACTTGGTGGATTTTCCCTTTGATGAATACAGAGTATCCTTTCTCATCTCATTTGTTAACTTTTGGTTGAAAGTCTACTGTATGGCATCTCCAGCTTGTTTCTTGGGACCATTTGCTTAGAAGATGTTTTCCCAAACTTTTACTCTGAGGTTTTTCTGACTTTGTTATTAAGGCATGTTTCTTTATGCAGTAAAATGAGGGATCTGCTTTGTGTACCCAGTCTGTTAGCTGATGTCTTTTCATTGGTGAGTTGGATCCATTATTATTGAAAGATATTAAAGACAGATGACTCTTAGTTCCTGGTGTTTGTTGTTGTGGCTTTATATGCATGTGGTTCTCTCCTTTTGCCTTTGTTTTGAGATAACTAATATTTTTGTTTTTTCTTTTGTGTAGGTACCCTCCTAGTGTTGGAGTTTTACTGCCAGAATCCTCTGTAGAGCTGGATTGGTAGATAAATATTGTTTGAATTTGTCTTGTCCTAGAATATTTCAGGTTCTCCATCTATATTGATCAAAAGTTTTGCTGGGTATAATAGGCTGTGCTGGCATTTGTGTTTTCTTAGAGTCTGCACGACCTCTGACTGGGCTCTTCTGTTGAGAAATCTGGTGGAATCCTGATAGGGCTGTCATTATATGTTACTTGGCAATTTTCCCTTGCAACTTTTAATATTCTTTCTTTGTTTCATGCATTTACTGTTTTGACTCTTATGTGACAAGAGGATTTTCTTTTCTTGTCCAATTTATTTGTTGTTCTATAGGATTATTGTACATTTATGGGCATCTCTTTCTTTAGGGTGGGGAAGTTTTCTTCTATGATTTGGTTGAAGACAATTTTAGGTTCTTTGAGCTAGGAATCTCCACTTTCCTCTATCCTTATTATTCTTAGATTTAGTCTTTTCATTTTGTCCTGAATTTTCTGGATGTTTTGGGTTAGGAGTTTCTTATGTTTTGAATTTGCCTTGATGGGTGTGTTAATCTCTTCTAAGGTATTTTCTACACCTGAGATTCTCTCTTCTATCTCTTGTTTTCTGTTGGTGATGATTACATCTTTAATTCTTGACCTCTTGACTAGGATTTCCATTTCCAGGCTTGACTCCATTTGGGTTTTCTTTATTGTTTCTACTTCCACATTGAGGACTTGGATGGCTTCATTTAATTCCTTTGTCTGTTTGACTGTATTTTTCTGTATTCCTTTAAGGGATTTATTTGATTCCTCTTTAATTGCTTCTCCCTCTTTACTTTACTTTTTCTGTACTTCTTTTAGTGAGTTATTTATAAACTCATTAAAGGACTTTATTATCTTCATGAGATATTTGTTCAGGTCAGCATCCTGATTTTCAGGTTTGTTGGTGTATTCAATGTTTTCTCTGGTGGGAGAACTGGGTTCTCAAGTTGCCCACATATATAGGCTTCTGTTGCTAATGATCTTGTGCTTTCCTCTTGCAATGTGGATTTTGCTGATATGGGTGTCTTTTTCTTGGAGTCTGCCCCTTTTGTCCCTGGGTTGCTTCAGGTCTCCTGTTAGCCCCGTGGCAGACCCCCTATGGGGTCTTCTGATTGTAGGGTCTTAAGAGAGGCAGATATGCTAGTGATTTGTTGCCCTGGCTCCGTTGACATTTCTGGGAGGCCTTCTGGGAGGCATTTAGACTGTGGAGTCTTCAGAGGAGCAGGTAAGCTGTTGCCCTGTTTGTAGCTGTTCTGCAGGGAGGCACATAGACTGTGGGTTCTGTGTCCTTGTGTGCAGCAGAACTCCATAGAGGCTTTCAGACTGTTGGGTCCATTGCCCAGTTGTATTGTTTGCAGAGGAAGTCCTAGGATGTCTTCAGGTATGGTATCTTCAGGAGAATGGACTAGCTAGCAATTTGACCTAACCAATGGTACAGACCAGAAAGAGAATGGCAATTCAGGGGCAGGGGTTTTAGGAAGGTGGTTGGTACAAGCCCATTGGACTCCCAGATGTGGCTTTGGGCCTTCGGGATGGTTCTTACCAGTTGCCCTGTGAGAAGAACTCCTAGGATGCCTTCAGGCTGTGATGTCTTCAGGGAAGCAGACTAACTGGCAATCTGCCCTGACTGGAAAGGGAGTGGAATGCTACATATAAGTTTGGTCACTCAGAATGAGTATTTCAAGCTCCATCTATTTATCTATAATGATTATCTGTTTCTCCACTATTTCACGATGGCATGAGATGAGAGAACTGTTGATTTTGTCTCAGCTTTGAGAAAAATGCAGAAAATTTATTTCTTGGGTTTCTTTTGTTTATTATCTTCAGAATTCCAAAAATACATTCTGAAATTCACTTATATTAATGCTAACAGATATACTTTATTTAGTATGGAAAGACACAGATTGTGTTGGGAACATATTATTTGATTGAAAGTTAAAATGTATCATGTTCTTAAAAGATCTGGCTACTTTTTCTTTATTAGTTGGATAAAAACATGTCTTCTGTGTATTTTAGTTGTGGAGGGCGGTTGTGGCAGCAGCCCCAAGATGGCGCCTGGGACTCTGGCCAAGTCTCATGACTTAGCACCTGATTTCCTCCTGCTCCCGAGTTTGCCACATCTTTCCAGATGTACTGCACAGGTGCACCAGATGATGCAGTATCAGGCCATCTTATGTGGACCTATCCACAGAGACTATGTAAAGTGGACTGATGGGGTGGAGCTAGAGGAGATAAAAGGACTGTGCTTGGGGGCAAGGGGAGACACTTTTTCCTGCATTCATGCTGTAAGGATCCTGAATAAACCGCTTTGAGAAGAATGCTGTGTCATCACTCTTTTCTGCGGGTCAGAGATAGAAGCGACATTCAGTTTTGGTTTTCATTACATCCATTAACTATAAAGATTATCAGTTCTGGAGACTACATAACCACTATGTTCTTTATTTTCCTCTATGCAAGATAGAGGCAAATGGAGAAGTGTGATCATTGATATTCTAGTAATAGATGCTGAACTGATTCTCTATGTACTCCAGTAGTCTGAAAATAATTAAAACCACAGTGGTTTGGGTAATTCAGTGAGAGGAACAAAGATTATAATACCCTGATATAAGTCGGTACTGCTAAAAACAGATAAACAATGTCAACTAAGTGTGCAATAGTGAACTAATGATTGTAATTGTTATTACACAACCAAATTATGGGTGGGAAGCTATTTACATGAACTTGGAAATTTTTTAAAAATCTATGTCACCAACAAAACCCTCTAAGTCCTTTCTTTACTCTTATTTATCTGCTTTGAGAATTAATAATACTTGCACAAGGACTAGAAATGTGAAATAGCCCCATCTTCCGTAATAAAGTACTTATATGATCAGTGCACAAAAAACATATATTGACATCACAGCTATTGACACTGGAAAGGGTAAACACCATCTTTCTTTCATGGCATCCTCAAAGGATAGATTTCTTCAATGCACAGGCTCCCTCAGGATTTGGTGCTACTATTATCTCTCTGGGATAATAGGAGCCAGTCACCAAAGTTCAGGTGGAAGAATGGGAAATTACAGTTCTAAACTGGATAAATCCAAAGGTGCCTTCATTTTCCATGTCCAGAATCTAAATGTAAATCTCTAGGAAAAAAAAAACTTAAGTTAAAATCTTGGAGGAGGACCTAAGTCTTGTGGTCTCAACATAATAATAATATGTAACCCTGTAGATAAAGGGGTCAACCTCGCAGAAACAAGGAGAAAGAGAGAAGATACTTGGTAAAATGCTGGTCCTTAGTTGCAGTGGATTGGGTCAATTAGACAAGGTGAAGAAGACCACTGGAACTTAGTCAGGAATGAAAGCAGACCTGCTATTCAGGAACATGTCACCTAAGTCAGTGGAGCCCTTTGGGATTATGTCCTCCAATTGCAAGAGCATGAATGTCTCTTGTCTTAGAACACAGTCCTGGTTTTGACCAACATCGCATTTCCATAACCTGCATCTATAGTTGTTTCTAGTTTAAAACAAAATGTTCTTACATGTGAATGTACTCTGGCTTGGAAAACAGAGGAATGGCTGGAAATCTTTGAGAAATAAAGAAAAAATTGTCTAAAAGCACTTCAGAGACCTGAGTGATTACTCAATCCTCTATACTGAGGAAAATACAGAAGTTTCTCTTCCCAGAAGAGCTATGATATTGAAAACCAATGGCAGGAAGGACCTGCCCCAAGATGATATCTGCATATTCTCTGATGTTACAGAACATTTGTCAGACTGGCCCAGGAGAATAGCTATGAACAATACCAGGACTAACCATGATTGCCATGTTCAGAGTGCTGCTGTACCTTGGTGAGATATGAACAAGGGGGAGTGGACACTTATGTCTGTAAGAGAACCTGCTCAATAGCCAGGTTTAATTTTACATAGACACCCTAGGGGATTCCCTCTGTCTTTCAATGTGAAAAAGGTCTGAGAGAAAGTTTTTTTCCAGGTCTTATTGTGGAACCCAGAATAGCAGTACCGGCAAGTGAATGTCTCCAGTCATCCCAAGGTTTGTTCCTTCACTTTGATGAGGAAGCCTTTTTTACTCTCTAGTGGGCCAATTCCTCCCAATGGTGATGGGGGGAAAACATTTATGCACTAATGTCTTCTTCCAGGGGAGGTTTCTGTGATAAGATCTGGTGTCTGAAGGAAGATGTTCTGGGACTCAGCCTTTGAATTCTCTGGACACCTCCTGAAGCCCATCATCTGGGCTGAGCCAGGCTCTGTGATTGCTGAGTGATTATCTGGTGTCAGGGTTCCTGGGAGGCCCAGGAGTATCATCTGTATAAAGAGCAAAGCAGAGATCCTTGGGACACTCAATTCCCTCTGGAAACCAGGAATAAGGCCAAGTTCAACAGTCAATACATGACAACCACGTATGCAGTTATCTTTGTGTTACTATAAGAGTGTTCCTGGCTTTTCAGAGCACAGTGATGCCATGGAGCTGGTAATGACAGGTGAAGGGACACTCTGTGTTCCCAGCATGGGCTTTCTCATAAGATAGAGATCTACTTCCCAGAAGCTCTTCTCTCAGAGTCCAATCCTGAAAGACAAAAAAAAGGGTAACTCATATTCATTTCACATACTGACCGTTGTATCCTAGGAGCATATGAAAATCCCAGACTGTCAGTCTGGCCCAGCCCTGATGTGACCTCTGAATTTTCTATATCCTTTTAACTGTAGCTCATACATGGGATTTGGCAGAATCATTCTGATACAGAAAAGAAAACACCACCTCTCGTGGACCCTGGAAGCACAGTATCAGTCCAATCAGCCATTCCAGGCTACTTTTGTTCTGGATGCTTTTACTGCCAAATGCAATGGAACACTCAGATGCTGTGACTTTTTTTAGGAATGAACCACAGGTGTGGTCAAAATCAAGTGACCCCCTTGACCTCATGGTCTCAGGTAAGCCCCTTCCACCCCTAATCACTTAGTGTGTTGGGCTACTTGGGTCTTTTTTCCTAAGATGACCCCTGGCCTAGAATAAAAGGGAGGAAGCCACATGGTTAAAAATACTAATCAGTTTAAAAGACATTCACCCCTCAATACAAGAGTTGCAGTCAAAATCCCCTGATCTAAATGCCTTACTCCATGACTCATTGTAATTTTGCAGTCAAAGTTGACAGGCTCACACAGTTGACAAAATGATCAGATAACGCTGATGTACTAGTTAGAATCCTGTTTTTGTTGCAAAACACCATGATCTAAATAAAGCAACTTAGTGAAAAGGATTTATTCCATATAATTTTGTGTAGCCTGCCTTGGCCTCCCAAGTGCTGGGATTACAGGTGTGCGCTACCACCACCCGGATCTGTACCCCATTTTTAATAGGGTTATTTGGTTCATTGGGGTCTAATTTCTTGAGTTATTTGTATATATTGGATATTAGCCCTTTGTCGGATGTGGGGCTGGTGAAGATCTTTTCCCAATAAATGAACTGGGGGAACCAATATCCCGACCACAAGCAGTACTACAGAGCAATTGTGTTAAAAACTGCATGGTATTGGTACAGTGACAGGCAAGTAGATCAATGGAATAGAATTGAAGAACCAGAAATGAACCCACAGAATTGTGATCACTTGATCTATGATAAAGGAGCTACAATCATCCAGTGGAAAAAAGATAGCTTTTTCAACAAATGGTGCTGGTTCAACTGAAGGTCAGCATGCAGGAGAATGCGAATTGATCCACTCTTATCTCCTCCTCGTACTAAGATCAACTCCAAGTAGATCAAGGACCTCCACATAAAACCAGACACACTGAAACTAATAGAAAAGAAACTGGGGAAGACCCTGGAGAACATGGGCACAGGGGGAAAGTTCCTGAACAGAACACCAATAGCTTATGCTCTAAGATCAAGAATTGACAAATGGGACCTCATAAAACTACAAAGAGTATTGGTGTTAGGTCTTCTTTGAAGGTCTGATAGAATTCTGCACTAAAGCCATCTGGTCTCATACTTTTTTTTGTCGGAAGACTTTTCAATGACCCCTTCTATTTCTTTAGGGGTTATGGGACTGTTTAGCTGATCTATTTGATCCTGATTTAATTTTGGTATTTGTTATCTGTCTAGGAAAGTGTCCATTTCCTCCAGATTCTCCAGTTGTGTTGAGTAAAGGCTTTTGTAGTAAGATCTGATGATATTTTGAATTTCCTCAGTTTCTGTTATTATATCTCCCTTTTCATTTCTAATTTTCTTAACTTGAATACTCTGTGTTGTCTCTGTGGCCTTTGGTTAGTCTGGCTAAGGGTTTATCTACCTTGTTGATTTTCTCAAAGAACCAGCTCCTGGTTTTGTTGATTCTTTGTATGGTTTGCTTTGTTTCTACTTGATTGACTTCAGCCCTGAGTTTGATGATCTCCTCTCTTCTACTCCTCCTGGGGGAATTAGCTTCTTTTTGTCCTTAATGGTGTGCCATTAAGCTGCTAGTGTATGTTCTCTCCAGTTTCTTTTTGGAGGCACTCAGAGCTATGTGTTTCCCTCTTAGCACTGCTTTCATTGTGTCCCATAGATTTGGGTGGTTGTACCTTCATTGTCATTGAATTCTAAAAAGTATTTGATTTCTTTCTTTATTTCTTCCTTGACCAAGGTGTCATTGAGTATTGTTCAGTTGCCATGTGTATGTGGGCCTTCTGTTGTTTTTGTTGCTATCGAAGAGCACTTTTACTCCATAGTGATCTGATAGCGTACATGGGATTATTTTGATTTTCTTATATTTGTTCAGGTCTGTCTTGTGACCAATTATACGGTTGATTTTGGAGAATGTACCATAAGGTGCTGAGAAAAGGGTATATGCTTTTGCTTTAGAATGAAATGTCCTATATATGTTTGTTAAATCCAATTGGTCTAAAGCTTCAGTTAGTTTCACTGTGTCCCTGTTTAGTTTCTGTTTTCCTGATCTGTCCATTGAGGTTAGTGGAGTGTTGAAGTCACTCACAATTATTTTGTTAGGTGTAATGTGAGATTTGAGCATTAGTAAAATTTTATGAATGAGGGTGCCCTTGCATTTGGAGCATAGATGTTCAGAATTGAGAGTTCTTCTTGGTGGATTTTTCCTTTGACCAGCAAGAAGTGTCTTTTCATGTCTCTTTTGTTGACTTTAGGTTGAAAGTCAATTTTATCTGATATTAGAGTTGCTACTCCAGCTTGTTTTCTGTGACCATTTTCTTATAAAATTGTCTTCTAATCTTTTATCTAAGGTAGTTTTTGTCTTTGACACTGAGGTGTGTTTCCTGTATGCAGCAAAATGTAGGGTCCTGTTTCTGTATCCAGTCTGTTAGATTATGTCTTTTTATTGGGGAATTGAGTCCATTGATGTTAAGAGGTATTAAGAAATAGTAATTATTTCTTCCTGTTATTTTTGATGTTTTTTTATATTTGATAAGTTTTCTTCTTTTGGGTTTGATGAAAGAACGTGGCTATCTTGCTTTTTCCAGGGTGTAGTTTCCCTCCTTATGTTGGTGTTTTCCCCCTATTATCCTTTGTAATGTTGGGTTTGTGGAAAGATATTGTGTAAATTTGTTTTTTTCTTGGAATATCTTGGTTTCTCCCTCTATGGTGATTGAGAGTTTTGCTGGGTATAGTTTTGGCTGAAATTTGTGTTCTCTTAAAGTCTGCATGAGGTCTGTCCAGGATCTTCTAGCATTCATGGTCTCAGGTGAGAAGTCCGGGGTAATTCTTATAGGTCTTCCTTTATAAGTTACTTGACCTTTTTCTCTTACTGCCTTTAATATTTTTTCTTTGTTTACTACATTTTGGGTTTTGATTATTATGTGACTATTAATGATGAATTTCTGCATTAACATATGAATGGAATGTGCAGTGTGCAAAAATCAAACATGAGTCTTTGTTCTGTGGTCAAGGGGGAAAAACATCAATTCTTTTTACATCTGTTTGGACTAGATATCCAAACTGTGATATAAATTCCTGCCCATGCTGTTTCAAAGTTGGGAAGGATAAGACTTTGGCACTCTGTAGCCAACAAGATTTATTGCCTATACATAGACACTTTCATGTCTCTGAGCTGTTCCCCTGTAGAGCAATCAGCATTTGTGTTTTCTACTTTTTCTTTTTCTTGGTTTCTTCCTTCATGGATGCAGCCTAGATTTTCAAGAGGTCTTCCTTGTCAAATATATTTTTTGTTAATTTTGATGGGATTCATAACTGTTACTTTCCTGTTGAGACAAAGAAAAACATCTTCCCCAAGGCAACATGAACTATCACATACTCATGCTGATCTAATTTAGCAGTCCTTTCTAAGATCTAGTGCTTTCCAACACATGTGCTATTTTCTCGTTGACATTTTAAAAATGTAAAGTCAGTAGATGGTAGGTTTGCATGCTGGTTTTTGTTCTGATTTAAGTGGTTTCTCAAAATCTGGCCCCTAATACAAGTGGTCAAGATCAGAACTGAAGATGAAATTAACATGAGTTATCATTATTCCTATCATAGAAAGCATTAGGCACAATTAAGAGATCTATTTTATAGCTACAAAGTAAAAGTAATGAAATACTCAGAATAAAAACTTTGCAATTTTGTACCCAGAACTAATACATAGAGAGCCCATAAAAAGGGATATAATATCCCTGTTAATTTTTTTTTTTGCAAGACAGAGTACAGTATTGTATTATCTGGATCCTCTCAGGGGAGCAAAATAAAAGAAAAAAATGAGAGAGCGAGAGAAAAAAAGAGAGGAGGGATAAATGTTCACAAAGTGGTGGTGAGATTAGTTCCAAATATGTTAAGCAATTGTAAATATACAGGTCTCAGCACAGGCAAGTGTGAAAATACCTATGGAAAAGTTGGATTGGAAAACACAAAGGGAAATCCTGCAGAAAGCTGACAATTACGCTTTATTGTTTCTTTTCCAAAGTGCTGTAAGTGTAAGACCCGAAAGAAAAACAGGCGTACCCCAGCACCCCACACCTCGGAAACCGGCACCTCAATCACTCATGAGAAACAGTCTTGATGCAAATTGCAAGAGGTATTTTAATTTTCAGAGTCCTAGGGCCACTGCCCTCTCCCATGCAGGGTAGAGAATAGTGAACACTGGGGGCAGATACACAATTGATTTTATAGATTTTCAGCAAAATCCGCCTATACAAGCCACTCCATAGCTTCTAAGCCAATCAGTTCAAACCATCCGAGCTTGCGCTCTCTGAGAACCTATCAGCCTCCCACAGAGGCCGGAAGAACGAGTTAAGTCATTTCCGCTTACGTGGCCACCACGCACAGGGTCGCGCCCACCCTCCCCCACTGGCAATAGGTGTTGGGGACCTAAGCGCCCCCAGGCAGGAGCTCCGCAGCTCCCACAGAGATTCTACCAGCCCCCAGCTGCATTTGTCCTTGCCATAGCTACTCTGTGGAGGCAAGATGGGAAAAGGTGCCAGGGACACTCCCAGAGGTTCGCGGCCAGACCCTGGAGGCGGGAGTGATATGTGCACACTTCCAGGCCAACAAAGAGTCGACTGAACCTCTGCTCCTTTGGGGTCACCCAAGATTCAAGCACGGGGGATTCCTACCTTGCAACCTTATCCTTTCATTCCCCACTTCTTGTTAATAGTTCTAACCTTAGAACTAGGAGAATTAAATGTCAGCCTCCTTTTGTCTTGGAAGGCTCTTATACTGCTGCCTAAGTACCATAATCTGGACCGTGCTCACCTGTTCCCTGGTGAAGGCAACTAACCTATTGACTATATAAGTCTAACTGTAAGCAACAGGAGCATTATCATTAGGGGTCCTATCAGTGCAGAAAACAGGGTGGTCAAGAGTACAAGATAAGAGTCTTTCTACTGAGAAATCTTCCCACGTGATGGCTCCAACTTACAGATCTCCTTCTCTTGATTAGGCCTCCTGGACCTCGATGCCTCATCCACTGGAGTTCCTTGAGCCTAGAGAGCAAAGGTCCTGTCACTATGGTCAATTTGGTGAGGGTCTCTTTCACCAGGGTTCCAGCAACTGTTCCTAAAGCCTCTTTCACAGATCCAGTAACCTGTCTGGAAGCAGTGGGGAGTCTCTGACATGCCTGGAGCATTAAAGCAGACAGTTTGAGCCAAATCTCATGTTGTGGTACACTTCCTGGGAAGACCTAGTGGATGACAAAGAAATTCGGGTAACAAAGAGGATCTCCTGGGGGGGGGTCAGGTTAAAATGGCAAGGATTATTCAGAAACAAGGGGAGAGGCACCACCAAGCCTAAGCCAGTCTCCAAGGTCAATTTAGTTAAGGTCTCTCATAGGGTTTTGTTCATTTTCTCTAGCTGTCTTGAGCCCTGGGGAGAGTACATCCAATAACGTTTCCAATTAGTCCCCAATATCTCTGTCAATTTCTGACTTACCTTAGAAACAAAACCAGAAATATTGTGTGATCTAATTACCTTGGGCACTCTGAAACTCGGGAAAATTTCTTTTAACCCTGGCTGCTGTTTCCTGCTTGAGAGGGGAAGTCTCAATCCATCTAGATTAAGTATATACAAGTGCTAGAAGATATTCATAAGCATACTTTTCTGCCTTATTTTTTATAAAACCTCTATATACTCTAGGTTGTTATCTTCTAGGTCTTTTGCCCTATTTATTCTTTGCTGCATAAGCATTCACTTGCTGGCATACCTTACACTGTTCTATTAATCCCTTAAATGAGTTCATCTGTGCATTTGACCTGGTAAGTTCTTGGCTTACTTTCTGGGGAGTATAATTCCCCTTTCTTGTGTGCACCTTTCCTTGGTAATAGTTGGTCAGATGGCTAGCAATCTCAGTCCTATTTTCTTCAGCATATTTTAAGTGAGGCTATCTCTCTATTTTGTCCCATTTTTCAGTGGGTGTCTCTTGCAGACTCACAACCAGGATAGGCTTTTGTATATCCATCCTTGGAGCCGTTTGCTCTGCCGGGCTATTGCCCACTAAGTCTTTTCCCTTTTGACATCCTGGGCAGAGGGTAATACTCACGGTTGTTGGCTTCATTAGGGCATCTAAGAGGTACAAGATTTCCTGTTGGTTTCCTCTGATGTGAGCAATCCTCTTGGCATATACACCTGTGGACGTGGGCTGTGGCAAAGGCATACCTGTTATCCATGTGGATGTTGATTTTCTTGCTGTCTCCAAATTCCAAGGTCTTGGTAAGGGGAATTAGCTCCACTTTCTGCGTTGACATGCCAGGGTTAAAGATTCTTCTACCCAGATGCCATTTGTGCTGTCCACCATAGCAGCACCTGCTTGTCTCTGTCCTTCGTGGAGAAAATTGCTCCTGTCTGTAGCAACTTTCAGCAGGGGTCAGTCTCTCTTTTTGGGCCAGTTGCTGCAGCCTGTTGGACAGTAAGCATATCTATCTGTCCTCCCCCACCATTCTGGAGAGTATACCTTGCTCCAACAGAGAGGTTAGGAACACCTTGGGGTGACCTTAAATGAATGGGTTACCCATCCCATCCCTAGGTCCATTGTTCTTCGGGTATTCCATGAACATATTTTGGTGCCAGTGGCTTCTTGGACCCAAGATCTTTCCTTGGAAACAGGGCCATTGGGTTGGAAGACCGAGTGTTAAGCCCCTGTGTCCATCAAGAACTGAGCGGGTTTCTCTTTTCCTCTCACTGTTATCCAGGGTTAGGGGAGGTGGTCAGAACACACATCTCCCCTAGTCATTGTCTTTACCCAGGGATAACACCTTTACCATTTGGGGGCACTTCTCCCAAGACCTCGGAGTTCCTGCTCCCAGCTTGTTAGGGTACACTCTGGCTCAGTGGCCTCTCCATATAGTATGCACATTGATTCCTTTCTGCCTTTTAGCCAGGATTTTCTGTAGCTTCCTTCTCTGTCATTTTTTTCTTCTCTGTCTCCCTGTCTCAACAAACTATACTAAATCTCTCTATAGACTTTTCTAACAACCTGTACCACCAAATTTTTTTATAGACCTTTTAAATAACCTGTACCAAATCCCTCTACATACTTTATCAGCAAACTAAAGTCCCTCTAGTCTGGGGTCATAGGGTGTATTGCAAAATGCTTCTATGAGCTTCTCTAAAAAGGCTGCCAGTGACTCATCTGGTCCCTGCTTAACCTTACATACCTTCGTCAAATCTGTGGGCTGCCATGCCCTCAAGACCTGCCAATGGAGTCTGGTGTCAGTCCTTCAGGTGACTCTTACCTTTCATCTGAGGGAATATTCTTTTCTGGCTTCCTGTATTACAAATAAAACAGTCTCAAAGAGATTAATCAGTCTCTTGGGAAATATGTCCTTAGTGAGAGAGTCACCCTGAATCAGGATAGGTGGTCTCAGATCTTCTGCTCCATTCTGTGGTCTTCTCTAAATATAAATTGAGCATACTATTATCATTTTGTAAATTATAAACTATAAGATAGGCCTAACATCCAATCTCTGTCAAACAGAACCTTTGTTGTCTTTACTATCTTGAAAGACTATAAGAATTAGCACCTGACTCATGTTTTGGCTATAAATTTTATATCACCTGAAAATCATTTCTTTAAATCTATATCAGCTTTCAAGATTCAAGAGCTTGAGCTGAGTATGAGACTAACAGTTTTCATCACCGTCGGAAATCCAAGAGTGACCAATATTAACTGAAAATATATAGAAAGCTTAACACAGCTTCTAATACTTAGCCAAATGATAGAGACTGCTAAATACCTGAACAGTATATACTTCAAAATGTTGGAGCACATTGGTCTTCAACCTTCTGGCACAAGAATATCTGACAGACTTAAAGAATCAGGAATTATTAAGCCATATAATAATCTATAGACAAATTGAATTTGTCTGTAAATGAAGAGAGGCAACCTCGTTGTTCTCTCTCTCTCTCTCTCTCTCTCTCTCTCTCTCTCTCTCTCTCTCTCTCCATAAAAGAAGCAACTCTAATTAAAACATTGAAAACACTCCAATAATAAACTCAAAGCCTTATATTTTTTATGGCCCCAAACTCACATGCTTAAACATCTCAGATCTATAATAATAACAGCAAGAAAAGACTGGGTGTAAATCCTGAATTTTTACATTTTTAGTATTTATATCAATGAAAACCTTGATTCTGTATTAAAATAAAAATCTGTATCAAATAAGAATTTATGCCTTGAACATAATATAATTCTCAAAACAAGATTTTAGTATCACTGAGACAGAATTTTTGCTTAATGTTTCAGAATCTAGTCTTCTGGAGGCCCCCCCCTTATTTTGACCTCTTTCCCGGAGAAACAATAAAACCACAAAGCTTAGAATATCATAATAATTTAAACAATTTAAAATAAGTGAAATAAGCCATCTGTAACTTAAACTCAGAATTCGCATGTCCGCCACTTTGAGTGTCTTGTTAAAACTTATTTCCCACACCAGGGGTCCTCACAACTTAAATATTTCATCTCCTTCTTGTTCTAACATGGTGGGCTTGACTCACGTGACCTGATCTTGCCACCATAGACCCTAACATGGTGGGCTTGGGTCTCCTGACCTGGTCTTGCCTCCAGCCTTAACATGACGAGCTTTTCAGTCATTCTAAATTCTTAACAAAATCATGAGTCAGTTTCTTCAGTCATTTAAGAACACAGGACAGGATATAAAACAACACACAGAAAAACAATCGCCGTATAGACAGCCTGACCCTGCCACCTTCTGGCGTCTTCAAGACAATTTGCCTCTAGACAAACTCAGTTTCAGATACCGAATGTTCCTGCCCATTGCAGGAACCAAATACAGTGAAGAGCCTTACTCGGCCTTCTCCATCTTCCTCCAGACCCCCGTGGTTTCAACTGCCAGTCAAACTCTCCACCCCAGTCAGGCTTTTGACAAAACAGTGAGACAAACAGAAAACAGACTGCAGTACCTCTCCAACAGAACCAGATCAGAAAACCAGACGGCCGGGAGGGCGTGTAAGTTCTCCAATTCAGTAGAGCTACCGTATTCTCCCTGACACCCAGATGGAAATCTTCCAGGCATCCCTGGAGTTCCCCCCACTCTCAGGACGTCTTCCAGAGTCACAGCTTGTGGCCTTCACTAGCACGTCTTCTTATACCACGGTCTCCTGGCCATTACGGTCCGGGAAGACAGCTGCATATCCAAAAGCGTGTGTCTCATCAGATTCAGATTCAGATCCCAAAACAGAACAGAACAGAACACTCAGGACAAAGACAGACATCGGCCGGCACACACACACTTCAGAGGGGTCCCCTTACCTCCAAGTTGTTTCTCGAGTGTGTGGGGGTGACTGCACTTCCTGGCCAATGCACAAACTGTAAGACCCGAAAGAAAAATGGGGGTACCCCTGCACCCCACGCCTCAGAAACTGGCACCCCAATCACTCACGAGAAACAGTCTTGATGCAAATTGCAAGAGGTATTTTAATTTCCAGAGCCCTGGGGCCACGGCCCTCTCCCACGCAGGGTAGAGAACAGTGAACACTGGGGGCAGATATACAACTGCTTTTATAGATTTTCAGCAAAACCCACCTATACAAGCCACTCTATACTTCTAAGCCAATCAGTTCAAACCATCCGAGCTCACGCTCTCTGAGAACCTATCAGCCTCCCACAGAGGCCGGAAGAACTTGTTAAGTCATTTCTGCTTACGTGGCCGCCACGCACAGGGTCATGTCCACCCTCCCCCACTGGCAGTAGGTGTTGGGGACCTAAGTGCCCCCGAGGCAGGAGCACCACAGCCCCCTCGGTGATTCTGCCAGCCCCCAGCTGTGCTTGTCCTTGCCATAGCTGCTCTGTGGAGGCAAGATGGGAAAAGGTGCCAGAGACACTCCCAGAGGTTCACAGCCGAACCCTGGAGGCGGATGTGATATGTGCACACTTCCAGGCCAACAAAGAGTGGACTGAACCTCTGCTCCTTTGGGGTCACCCAAGACTCAGGAATGGGGGATTCCTAGTTTGCAATCTTAGCCTTTCATAAGCAGCTGGGACAGATGAGCTCTAAAATGTCACTGAGACTAATTGTGCAGAGAGCTCTAGGGTCTGCTTCCATGACAGGCAGAGGCAAGCGGATTTCTGAAGTCAATACCAGACTGGTCTACAGAGTGAGTTCCAGGACAGCCAAGGCTACACAGAGAAACCCTGTCTCAGAAAAAAAGAAAGAAAAAAGAAAAAAAGACTTTAAAAAAAAGAAAGAGAATTTGCCAATTTGCTTTGGGAAAATAAGGTGTAAAAGTATTCAAAGTGAATCTAACAATATTCTACACACTCCATTTTATAGATGAAGGGATACTTCAACACTGGTAAGTAAATATATGTAATTAACCTTTTAAACAAAGACAAAAACTAACTAAACATCTCATTAGATGCAGAAATAAATAAATAAATAAATAAATAAATAAATAAATAACACCCATTCATGATGAAAGCTATGAAGGGATTAGGGGTACAAGAGTCAGATCACAACATGATCAAAGTTGTTTAGTCCAAGCCCACAGCCAAAATAAATGTAAATTTAGAGAAACACAAGGCGATTCCACTACATTCAGGAAAAAAATAAAGATTGTCCCTTAATCGCCATATTTACAAAACATATTACTTAAATACTAGGGTAGAGAAGACAACTGATAGAAATGAAGGGAATACAAGTTGAAAAGGAAGGATTTGGTGCGCCTTTACTTATAGATGCCCGAATATGATGCAATCCAGAAGGGCTCTACAGAGAAACTTAGGCAACTGATAGACACTTTTGATAAAGTAGCTGGATGCAAAATAAACTCACAAAAATTAGTAGCCCTTCTATAAACACATGACTGTCAGATAAAAATAAGAGAGACATCATCTTCCACAATGGCTTCAAATAATACCTTGGAGTATCACTAGCTGAGAAAGTGATAGGCTTGCATGATTAAAACTTCAAATTATTGAAGAAGGAAATCGAATGTTACTAACTTATGAAAAGATTTTTTTCATGCTCATTGATCAACAAAAGTAATAGAGTGAAGAAATTGACAGACTCAATACATTCCCCATCAATGTTCCAACACAGCCACTTTACTTAAGTTGTTAATCAGCTGTAGAAGTTCTCTGGAGTTTTATTGGTCACTTAAGTATACTACCATATCATCTGCCAATAGTGATAGTTTGACTTCTTTTTTTTTTTTTCCAGTTTGGATCCCTTTGATTTCCTTATCTTGTCTAAGTGCTCTAGCTAGAACTTCAAGTACTATATTGAAAATATATGGAAAGAAGGGGCAGCCTTGTCTAGTCTCTGATTTTAGTGGGATTGCTTCAACTTTCTCTCCATTTAGTTTGATGTTGGCTACCAGTTTGCTGTATATTGCTTTTACTATGTTTAGGTATGGGCCTTGAATTTCTGTTCTTCTCAAGACTTTTAGCATGAAAGGATGCTGAATTTTGTCAAATGTTTTTTCAGCATCTAATAAAATGATCGTGGTTTTTTTTCTGAGTTTGTTTATTGTTGCTGCCTGCAGCTACTGTGAACTGGGTTCCTGGAAACGGAAGCCGAGGGATGGATGGGGAAGGACGAAAAGATGGCTTTATAAATGGAATCTCCAATATTGGATTTATTTCTAGCTTTTCAATCCTCACTCCTGCACTAGACCAGTTTATGACTGAGTCAGTTGATCACATTAAAGGAAATAGTAGTCATTGTAACAACTCTTTATATTAATTTTTTCTAAGCTAGTTTAACAGTCTCCGAGTTCTGTCCCACAAAGTCTAAAACCTTGAAGCAAGCCAATTTATCAAATCTGGGACATTTGACAATTAAAGTATGTCAAGAACATATACCCAATATAGCTCTTATGTTACCATTGTCTGGGCACTTAGCAAGTCCACAGTCAGCATATCTTCAGCATGTCACACCAATTACTTTGGCAGCTAGCATGCTTCTGCAGCATTTTTTGGAAAAATATAGACATTCCTTCTTCTCCAATATTAAATCAGGATCATGGCATATGTCAATAAATGAATTCCTTCATTTTTCCTAGGCTTAGTATGCCTAGTTATAGGATGCCATATACACTTAGCAAGGAGTTCCATGGCATCCAAACTTTAAAACCTTTTTTTTTCAAACAAGCACAATTTAAATAATATGCATGGGGACACAATTTTCCCCCCTCTTCTCTCTTCCAAGAAGATATTGTTTTATTAATTTAAGTTGGAACACCAAGCATATACCAATATGTAGGCAATAACTATACAACTATAGAAAATAAACATAGCATTTTTAGTTGCCTTTTCTGTTAGAGCAGTCAGGTTTAATAATTTTCAATTCCCTTTTATACCAGTTTAGTTACATGCAGGATTAAGGCCAAAAAGTAGTATAATATGGAACAATAACCACAAAATTATTCAAGGGTGTGTAAGGATGAATAAAATACCTGAGCCTACTTCCTTATCCAAGCCCAGGATCTTGCCTGAGGCTTATTTCTCTCAGTCCACCTTAGGATAAAAATTCCTGACTTAACCTACTTCCCTATCATGCCTCAATGTCAAATTCCTGCTTGAAGCCCTTGTCCTTCAAGATTATAAGGAATCCCAGTAATATGGGTGGTATTAAACTGTCTGCAGAAAGTTTCAAATGCTTGACTGAAATAGCCAATTCCATTATGTGTTTTAATCTGATTTGGAACACCCAAGAGAGAAAAACAGCATAGGCAAATATTACTATTTCAGTGGCTTCTCCTGTTTTCAGGCAACTAGAAAGCCTGAAAAGGTGTCAATAGTCACATGTACATATTTTAATTTTCTAAATTAGAAAACATAAGTAGTATCATTTATCTGTAATAATTAAGTCCTCTAGAACTAACACCATTATGTGGTAGAGATAGAAGTTGAGGACGCCAAGAACAAATCTTAATAATTTGATGTGCACAAAAATGCAAAATTATTTTTGAAGCTATTACCCTTTTGATGATATAAAGAATATGATTGTATAGCCAATAGTTTCTATATAATCTGTCTGGGATATAAACTTAATGTGCCTAGCCTTAAGGGGTCTTGTCCAGGCACCTTTTAAAAGATTAAAGATTATATATATATATATATATATATATATATATATATATATATGTGTGTGTGTGTGTGTGTGTGTGTGTGTGTGTGTGTGTATGTATGTATATATACACATATATGTATATATATATATATATACGTATATGTATTTATATATACACATATACACGTATATATATATACTGTAGCTGTCTTTAGACATGACAGAAGAGGGTGTGAGATCCCATCATAGGTGGTTGTGAGCCACCATGTGGTTGCTGGGAATGAACTCCCATACTCCATAATTGAGGGCCTAGCCTTTAATGGCTGAGGCATCTCTTCAGGCTCACATCCATAAAATACAAGAGTATGGGTCCCAGTACCCACGGCTGTCTCTCCAGGCACTGGATGAGCTCTCAAACATGCAGGACAATAATTTAAAGAACATATCTTTTTAACTTGAATTACCATTGCATAAACAATTATAAAAATTAAGAATTAGCAGTGATAAAAAGGGAACAATTTTAAGCAATTGTAAACCATAAGCCATATTTTTTTACTATTATTAAAAGCTTGATTTTTGAGCTGGCGGTGGGGAAGCCGGAGGGTCACCCAGCGTCCCAGGTGCTCAGAACCATCCGGCGGCGGCGGCAGAACCAGGTACCCGACACAGCCCGAGCTTAAGACCTTCGGGGACTCAGGCCTGGAGTGGGAATTGGGCACAGAATAGCGGGTGCACTCTGCACTCGCGCGCGGGGCGGACCCCGAGCTCCCTGCAGGCAGCTGCCATATTGCCTGCAGCTTCCCGTCCAGCTGGTGGTGAGGAAGCCAGAGTCAGCCAGTGTGCCAGGTACCCAGACCCAGCCGGAGGCCGAACCAGCCTCCCATCCAGCCAGTGGCAGGGAAGCTGGAAACCGGACCCAGCCAGCTTCCCAGCAGCTTGGGACCAGCAGGCGGAACCAGATAACTGAGATATCCCAACTTTAAGACCCCTGGGGAAACAGGATATCAGACAGCGAACCCTGAGCAGGAGCAGTGCAGAGCAGCCGCCCAACAGGCGGAACCAAATACCTGGGATATCCTGAGGTTAAGACCTCGGGGGACTCAGGCCACCTGTCAGCAATCTGTGAGCAAGAGCCCCACAGGACAGTGATTCAGGTATCCCAGTCACTGGGAAATAGCCTTACAACCCCACAGGAGGGTCAAGCACCAGCTAGTATCTACAGGACCAACTAACACCAGAGTTAACCAGATGGCAAAAGGCAAACGTAAGATCGCTACTAACAAAAATCAAGGCAATATGGCGGCATCCGAACCCAGTTCCCCAACAGCAATAAATATTGGATACCCCGAAACACCAGAAAAACAAGACTCAGATCTAAAATCACTGGTCAGGATGCTGATAGAGGAACACTTAGATAAATCTCTTAAAGTAATACATGAGAAAATAGATCAAAAGCTAGAAGCCATTGCAAGACAAACACAATTAAATCCCAGATATCTCAACACACCAGAAAAACAAGACTCAGATCTAAAATCACTGGTAAAGATGCAGATTGAGGATCACTTAGATAAATTTCTTAAAGTAATAGAGGAGAAAATAGATCAAAAACTAGAAGCCCATACAAGGCAGACACAAAAATCACTTAAAGAAATCCAGGAGAATATAGAGCAAAAAGTGAATCCCAATAAGGGGGAGAAACAAAAATCACCCAAAGAAATACAAGAGAACATGGGTCAACGAGTAGAAGTCATAAAGGAGGAAACACAAAAATCCCTTAAAGAATTACAGGAAAACACAAACAAGCAACTGAAAGATCTGAGCAAAACCATACAAAATCTAAAAACAGAAGTAGAAACAACTAAGCAATCGCAAAGGGAGACAATGTTGGAAATAGAAAACCTTGGGAAGAAATCAGGAGTCATAGATGCAAATATCAACAATAGAATACAAGAGATAGAAGACAGAATCTCAGATGCTGAAGATACCATAGGAACCATGGATTCAACAATTAAAGAAAATGCAAAATGCAAAAAGCTGGTAACCCAAAACATTCAGGAAATCCAGGACACAATGAGAAGACCAAACCTAAGGATTATAGGGATAGATGAGAATGAAGATCTACAACTTAAAGGGCCAGCAAATATCTTCTACAAAATTATGGAAGAAAATTTCCCCAACCTAAAGAGAGAGATGCCCATGAATATACAAGAAGCCTATAGAACCCCAAATAGACTGGACCAGAACAGAAATACTTCCCGTCACATAATAGTCAAAACCCCAAATGTACTAAACAAAGAAAGAATATTAAAGGCAGTAAGAGAAAAAGGACAAGTAACATATAAAGGAAGACCTATCAGAATTACACCAGACTTCTCACCTGAGACCATGAAAGCTAGAAGATCCTGGGCAGACCTTATGCAGACCCTAAGAGAACACAAACTTCAGCCAAGACTACTATACCCAGCGAAACTCTCAATTGCCATAGATGGGGAAACCAAGATATTCCACGACAAAACCAAATTTGCAAGATACTTATCTACAAACCCAGCCCTACAAAGGATAATAGGGGAAAAATACAAACACAAGGGGGGAAACAACACCCCAGAAGAAACAAGATAGAAACCCCATCTCATCCAACCCAAAAGAAGAGAACCACTCAAATACAAATAATAATAACAATTCCCAAAATGTCAGGAAGTAATAATTACTATTCCTTAATATCTCTTAATATCAATGGACTCAATTCCCCAATCAAAAGACACAGACTAACAGACTGGATACGGAAACAGGACCCTACATTTTGCTGCATACAGGAAACACATCTCAGTGTCAAAGACAAACACCTCCTTAGAGTAAAAGGCTGGAAGACAGTTCTACAAGCAAATGGTCCCAGGAAACAAGCTGGAGTAGCCATTCTAATATCAGATAAAATCGACTTTCAACCTAAAGTCATCAAAAGAGACACAGAAGGTCACTTCCTGCTTGTCAAAGGGAAAATCCACCAAGAAGAATTCTCAATACTGAACATCTATGGACCAAATGCAAGGGCACCCTCATTCGTAAAAGAAACTTTACTAAAGCTTAAAGCACACATCGCACCTAACACAATGATTGTAGGTGACTTCAACACTCCACTCTCCTCAATGGACCGATCAGGAAAGCAGAAACTAAACAGGGACACAGTGAAACTAATTGAAGCTTTGGACCAATTGGATTTAACAGATATATATAGAACATTCCATCCTAAAACAAAAGAGTATACCTTTTTCTCAGCACCGCACGGTACCTTCTCAAAAATTGATCATATAATTGGTCACAAGACAGACCTCAACAAATACAAGAAGACCGAACTAATCCCATGTCTCCTATCGGATCACTATGGAGTAAAAGTGGTCTTCAATAGCAAGAAGAACTACAGAAAGCCCACATACACATGGAAACTGAACAATACTCTACTCAATGACACCCTGGTCAAGGAAGAAATAAAGAAAGAAATCAAAGACTTTTTAGACTTCAATGAAAATGAAGGTACGACCTACCCAAATCTCTGGGATACAATGAAAGCAGTGCTAAGAGGAAAACTCATAGCCCTGAGTGCCTCCAAAAAGAAACTGGAAAGAGCATACACTAGCAACTTAACAGCACACCTGAAGGCGCTGGAACAAAAAGAAGCTAACTCACCCAGGAGGAGTAGAAGACAGGAAATCATCAAACTAAGGGCTGAAATCAATCAAGCAGAAACAAAGAGAACCATACAAAGAATCAACAAAACCAAGAGCTGGTTCTTCGAGAAAATCAACAAGATAGATAAGCCCTTAGCTAGACTAACCAAAGGGCACAGAGATAGTATCCAAATTAACAAAATTAAAAATGAAAAGGGGGATATAACAACAGAAACAGAGGAAATTCAAAAGATCATCAGATCCTACTACAAAGGCCTATACTCAAAACAACTGGAGAATCTGGAGGAAATGGACAATTTCCTAGACAGATACCAAATACCAAAATTAAATCAGCATCAAGTAGACCAGCTAAACAGTCCCATAACCCTTAAAGAAATAGAAGGGGTTATAGAAAGCCTCCCAACCAAAAAAAGTACGGGACCAGATGGTTTTAGTGCAGAATTCTACCAGACCTTCAAAGAAGACTTAACACCAATACTCTTCAAACTATTCCACAAAATAGAGACAGAAGGGACACTGCCCAACTCATTCTTCGAAACCACAATTACGCTGATACCTAAACCACAAAAAGATCCAACAAAGAAAGAGAACTACAGGCCAATTTCTCTTATGAATATAGATGCAAAAATACTAAATAAAATCCTTGCCAACCGAATCCAAGAGCATATCAAAACGATCATTCACCATGATCAAGTAGGCTTCATTCCAGGAATGCAGGGATGGTTCAATATACGGAAATCCATCAATGTAATCCACTACATAAACAAACTAAAAGAAAAAAACCACATGGTCATCTCATTAGATGCTGAAAAAGCATTTGACAAAATTCAGCATCCTTTCATGCTAAAAGTCTTGGAAAGAGCAGGAATTCAAGGCCCATACCTAAACATAGTAAAAGCAATCTACAGCAAACCAGTAGCCAACATCAAAATAAATGGAGAGAAACTTGAAGCAATTCCACTAAAATCAGGGACTAGACAAGGCTGTCCTCTCTCTCCATATCTTTTCAATATAGTACTTGAAGTTCTAGCGAGAGCAATCAGACAACATAAGGAAGTCAAAGGGATACAAATTGGAAAGGAAGAAGTCAAAGTATCATTATTTGCAGATGATATGATAGTCTACTTAAGCGATCCAAAAAACTCCACCAGAGAACTTCTACAGCTGATAAACAACTTCAGCAACGTGGCTGGTTATAAAATTAACTCAAGCAAATCAGTAGCCTTCTTGTACTCAAAGGACAAGCAGGCTGAGAAAGAAGTTAGGGAAATAACACCCTTCACAATAGCCACAAACAACATAAAGTACCTTGGTGTAACTCTAACCAAACAAGTGAAAGATCTGTATGACAGGAACTTCAAGTCCCTGAAGAAAGAAATCGAAGAAGACCTCAGGAGATGGAAAAATATTTCTTGCTCCTGGATTGGCAGGATCAATATAGTAAAAATGGCCATCTTGCCAAAAGCAATCTACAGATTCAATGCAATCCCCATCAAAATCCCAAATCAATTCTTCATAGATCTAGAAAGAGCAATTCTCAAATTCATCTGGAGCAACAAAAAACCCAGGATAGCTAAAACTATTCTCAACAATAAAAGGACTTCTGGGGGAATCAATATCCCTGACCTCAAGCAGTACTACAGAGCAATTGTGTTAAAAACTGCATGGTATTGGTACAGCAACAGGCAGGTAGATCAATGGAATAGGATTGAAGACCCAGAAATTAACCCACAGACTTATGGTCACTTGATCTTTGATAAAGGAGCCACAACCATCCGGTGGAAAAAAGATAGCCTTTTCAACAAATGGTGCTGGTTCAACTGGAGGTCAACATGCAGAAGAATGCGAATTGACCCACTCTTATCTCCTTGTACTAAGATCAACTCCAAGTGGATCAAGGACCTCCACATAAAACCAGACACACTGAAACTATTAGAAAAGAAACTTGGGAAGACCCTGGAGGACTTGGGCACAGGGGAAAAGTTCCTGAACAGAACACCAATAGCTTATGCTCTAAGATCAAGAATCGACAAATGGGACCTCATAAAATTACAAAGATTCTGCAAAGCAAAGGACACTGTCAGAAGGACAAAACGGCAACCAACAAAGTGGGAAAAGATCTTCACCAACCCCACATCTGACAGAGGGCTAATATCCAATATATACAAAGAACTCAAGAAGTTAGACCGCAAAGAACCAAATAACCCTATCAAAAAATGGGGCACAGAGCTAAACAAAGAATTCTCACCAGAAGAAATTCGGATGGCCGAGAAACACCTTAAAAGATGTTCAACATCATTAGTCATCAGGGAAATGCAAATCAAAACAACCCTGAGATTCCACCTCACACCAGTCAGAATGGCTAAGATTAAAAACTCAAGAGACAACAAGTGCTGGCGAGGATGTGGAGAAAGAGGAACACTCCTCCACTGTTGGTGGGATTGCAAAATGGTAAAACCGCTCTGGAAATCAGTTTGGCGGTTCCTCAGAAAATTAGGCATGTTACTTCCAGAGGACCCTGGCATACCACTCCTGGGCATATACCCAGAGGATTCCCCTGCATGCAATAAGGACACATGCTCCACTATGTTTATAGCAGCCTTGTTTATAATAGCCAGAAATTGGAAGCAGCCCAAATATCCCTCAAAGGAGGAATGGATACAGAAAATGTGGTATATTTATACAATGGAATACTACACAGCAATTAAAAATAATGAATTCATGCAATTTGTAGGTAAATGGTTAGACCTGGAAAATATCATCCTGAGTGAATTAACCCAATCACAAAAGAATGCACCTGAAATGCAATCACTGATAAGTGGATATTAATGAGCCCAGAAGCCCTAAATACTCAAGACACAAATAGCAAGTCAAATGATTCCCAAGAAGAAGAAAGGAGAGGACCCTGGGCCTGTAAAGATTGCTTCCAGTTTAGTAAAGAAACCGAGGGGGGAGGGGGAATTATTGGGGAACAGATGGGGGGGAGAGGAACTATGGGAACTATGGTGGGTGGGAACTGGGAAAGGGGAAAGCCTTTGGAATGTAAACATAGAATATAGAAAATAAAAAAAAAAAAAAAAAAAAAAAAAAAAAGCTTGATTTTTGACATCTTGAAAACAGCCACTACAGCACCCAAGTCAATTATCTGTGCTGAAGCATGGGGAATCTCAAAAGAATAAACATGTAATCCAACTACATGAGTTCCAATCCAACAATAGTTGTAGTCTTTATAGGATATAAGTATAGAAATATAAAAGGAAACTGCAACAAATTATCTTTTAGATAACAATTATTAATTTTGCCTAAAAAGGCTTGCCATGTAATAGATCAACCATCAATAATAATCTATTTGATTCCTGCTTGAAACAAGGAACAAATGTTTTATCAGGCTCTTAAAACATTCCTTTTAGCCGGGTGTGGTAGTGCATGCCTTTAATCCCAGCTCTTGGGAGGCAGAGGCAGGTGGATATCTGAGTTTGAGGCCAGCCTGGTCTACAGAGTGAGCTCCAGGACAGCCAGGACTACACAGAAAAACCCTGTCTTGAAAAAAAAACATTCCTTTTAAAATATTTTTATAACTTTATCTTACAACATTTTATTAAAACACAAATATGGGTGTCAAAAGTTTACCTGTAGATAAAAAAAAGGTGATTCTATGTTCATGTTATCTTTGCCAAGGAATGGCAGTGAACACATATTATAAGCAGCTGATTACAGTAGCATTCATTATCTGTAAAACTATCCTTTTGCCAGTTAATTTATCTACCTTGAAAACAGAGGTTGAAGACCTAAAGTCATCAAAAGAGACACAGAAGGTCACATCTTGCTGGTCAAAGGAAAAATCCACCAAGAAGAATTCACAATTCTAAACATGTATGCTCCAAATGCAAGGGCACCCTCATTCATAAAAGAAACTTTACTAAAGCTCAAAGTAAACATTGCACCTAAAACAATAATTGTGGTGGACCTCAACACTCCACTATCTTCAATGGACTGATCAGGAAAACAGGAACTAAACAGGGACACAGGGAAACTCATTGAAACTTTGGACCAATTGGATTTAACATATATATATATATATATATATATATATATATATATATATATATATATATAACATTACATCCTAAAGAAAAGACTATACCTTTTTCTCAGCACCTAATGGTACCTTCTCCAAAACCGACCATATAATTGGTCACAAGTCAAACCTCATCAAATATAAGAAGATCGAACTAATCCCATGCCTCTATCTGATCACCAAGGAGTAAGAGTAGTCTTCAATAACAGCAAAAACAACAGAAAATCCTCATACACATGGAGGCTGAACAATATTCTACTCAATGGTACCTTAGTCAAGGAAGAAAGAAAGAAAAAATCAAAGATTTTCTAGAATTTAATGAAAATGAAGGCACAACATACCCAAATGTATGGGACACAATGAAAACAGTGCTAAGAGGAAAACCCATAGCCCTGAGTGCCTCCAAAAAGAAACTGGCAACTTAACAGCATACCTGAACACTCTGGAACAAAAAGAAGTTAATTCACCAAGGAGGAGTAGAAGACAGGAAACCATCAAATTCAGGGCTGGAATCAATCAAGTTGAAACAAAAAGAACCATACAAAGAATCAACACAACCAGGAGCTGCTTCTTTGAGAAAATAAACAAGATAGATATACCCTTAACCACTTACCAAAGGGCACAAAGACAATATTCAAATTGACAAAATTAGAAATGAAAAGGGATATATAACATCAGAAACTGAGAAAATTCAAAAATCATCAGATCCTACTACAAAAGGCTATACTCAACACAACTGGAGAATCTGGAGGAAATGGACAATTTCCTAGACAGATACCAAATAGCAAAATCAAATCAGGATCAAATAGATCATCTAAACAGTTCCATAAACCCCAAAGAAATAGAAGGGGTCATAGAAAGTCTTCCAAACAAAAAAAAGCATAAGACCAGATGGTTTTAATGCAGAATTCTATCAGACTTTCAAAGAAGACCTATTACCAATACTCTTCAAATTATTCCACAGAATAGAAACAGAAGGAACACTACCCAACTCATTCTACAAAGCCACAATTACCCTGATAACAAAACCACACAAAGATCCAACTAAGAAAGAGAACTTCAGACCAATCTCCCTTATGAACATCAATGCAAAAATACTCAATAAAATTCTTGCCATCCAAATCCAAAAATACATCAGAACAATCATTCACCATGATCAAGTTGGCTTCATCCCAGGGATGCAGGGATGGTTCAATATATGAAAATCCATCAATGTAATCCACTACATAAACAAACTCAAAGAAAAAAAAATACATGGTCATCCTATTGAATGCTTAAAAAGCATTTGACAAAATTCAACATCATTTCATGCTAAAAGTCTTGGAAAGATCAGGAATTCAAGGCCCATACCTAAACATAGTAAAAGCAATTTACAGCAGACCAGTAGCCAAATTCAAAGTAAATGGAGAGAAACTTTAAGCAATCCCACTAAAATCAGGGACTAGACAAGGCTGCCCCTCTCACCATATCTTTGCAATATAGTACTTGAGGTACTAGATAGAGCAGTTTGACAACATAAGGAAGTCCAAGGAATACAAATTGGAAAGGAAAGAAGTCAAACGATCACTATTTGCAGATGATATGATGGTATATTTACGTGACCCAAAAAGCTCCACCAGAGAACACCTACAACTGATAAACAACTTCAGCAAATTGGCTTGTTATAAAATCAACTCAAGCAAATCAGTAGCCTTCCTATATTCAAAGGATAAGCAAGCTGAGAAAGAAATTAGGGAAATGACACCCTTCACAATAGCCACAAACAATATAAAGTATCTTGGTGTAACTCTAACCAAACAAGAGAAAGATTTGTATGATAAAAACTTCAGGTCTCTGAAGAAGGAAATGGAAGAAGACCTCAGAGAATGGAAAAATCTTCCATGCTTGTGTGTTGGCAGGATTAATATAGTTAAAATGGCAATGTTGTCAAAAGCAATATACAAATTCAAGCAATCCCCATCAAAATCCCAACTCAGTTCTTCATAGAGTTAGAAAGAGCAATTCTCAAATTCATCTGGAATAACAAAAAATCCAGGATAGCTAAAACTATCATCAACAGTAAAAAAAAAAAAAAAAAAAAACTTCTGGGGGAATCAGTATCCCAGACCTCAAGCAATACTACAGAGTAGGAGTGTTAAAAACTGCATGGTATTGGTAAAGTGACAGGGATGTGGATCAATGGAATAGGATTGAAGTCCCAGAATTGAACCCACACATCTATGGCCAATTTATCATTGACAAAGGAGCGGAAAACATCCAGTGGAAAAAAGATAGCCTTTTCAACAAATGGTGCTGGTTCAACTGGAGGTCAAAATGCAGAAGAATGAGAATTGATCCACTCTTATCTCCTTGTACTAAGCTCAACTCCAAGTGGATCAAGGACCTCCACATTAAAACAGACACACTAAAATTAATAGAAAAGAAACTTGGGAAGACCCTTGAGGGCATTGGCTCGGGGAAAGTTCCTGAACAGGACACCAGTAGCTTATGCTCTAAAATCAAGAATACACAAATGGGACCTTATAAAATTACAAAGTTTCTGCAAGTCAAAAGACACTGTCAAAAGGACAAATCTTAGGAAATTCTTAGAGAAATGGATGGAGCTGGAGAACATCATACTAAGTGAGGCAACCAACAAATTGGGAAAAGATCTTCACCAACCCTACATCTGACAGAGCGCCAATATCCAATATATACAAAGAACTCAAGAAGTTAGACCCCAGAAAACCAAATAACCCTATCCAAAAATGGGGTACAGAGCTAAACAAAGACTTTTCACCTGGAGAAATTCAGATGTCTGAGAAACACCTTAAAAATGTTCAACCTCATTAGTCATTAGAGAAATGCATATCAAAACTACCCTGAGATTTCACCCTACACCAGTCAGAATGTCTAAGAATAAAATCTCAGGAAATAGCAGGTGTTGGCAAGGATGTGGAGAAAGAGGAACACTCTAAAATAGCCTGGTGGTTCCTCAGAAAACCGGACACAATACTTCCGGATGACGCAGCCATACCACTCCTGGACATATACCCAGAAGATTCCCCAGTATGCAATAAGGATACATGCTCCACTATGTTCATAGCAGCCTTCTTTATAATAGCCAGAAGCTGGAAAGAACCCAGATGTTCCTCAATGGAGGAATGGATACAAAAAATGTGGTATAGATACACAACGGAGTACTATTCAGCCATTAGAAACAATGAATTCATGAAATTCTTAGAGAAATGGATAGAGCTGGAGAACATCATAATAAGTGAGGTAACCCAATCTCAAAAGAATACCGATGGTGATTGCAAGATCGTACAACCACTCTGGAAATCAGTCTGGTGTTTCCTCAGAAAATTGGGCATGACACTTCCAGAGGACCCTGTCATACAACTCCTGGCCATATACCCAGAGCATTCCCCCTGCATACAATAAAGACACATGCTCCACTATGTTGTTAGCAGCCTTATTTATAATAGCCAGAAGTTGGAGGGAGCCCAGATGTCCCTCAAATGAGGAATGGATACAGAAAATGTGGTATATTTATACAATGGAATACTACTCAGCAAATAAAAATAATGAATTCATGTAATTTGTAGGCAAATGGTTGGATCTAGAAAATATCATCCTAAGCGAGTTGACCCAATCAAAAAAGAGTACACATGAAATGCAATCACTGATAAGTGGATATTAATGAGCCTAGAAGCTCTGAATACTCAAGGCATAATTAGCAAATGAAAAGATTCCCAAGAAGATGGAAGGAGAGGACCCTGGTTCTGAAAAGAGTGGATATAGATTTTTTTAGGAGAGTACCAGAACAGAAAAAAGGCAGGGGGTGATGGGGGAATTGGTGGGAGGTGGTGGGGGAGGGGGGAAGAGGATTTATGGGACATAGGGTGAAGGGGAAACTGGGAAAGGGGAAAGCCTTCAGAATGTAAACAAAGAATATAGAAAAGAAAAAAGAAAAAAATGTAAATAAAGAAAATATCCAGTAAAAAAAAGAAAAAATACCCATGGTATGCACTCACTGATAAGTGGATATTAGCCTAGAATCTTGCCACCCCAAAGATACAATCCACATACCAAATGATGTCCGACAAGAAGGAAGGAGTGGACCCTGGTTCTGGAAGTGCTCAAAGCATCAGTGTAGGGGAATACCAGAACAGGAAAGTGAGAAAGGGTGGATGGGGGAACACGGGGATGGAAAAGGGCATGTGGGACCTTTGGGGGACAGGGAACCAGAAAAAGGGAATTGAACTGTAAATATAGAATATATCCAATAAAAAAAATCAAAAAAAGAATGGACTCACTAGAAAATATATAAACTGTCACATAATAACAATAATAATAATCAAACAAAAAGAATCTATCAAATTAAGAAGGAAATAGCTTGAACAGGCTAGAGAGATAAAAGAACAAATGAAATAAATATAAGTACATTTCATAGAAAAACTTGAAAAAATGAATGTTGAAAATGATTATCACATCACACAATGTAGATATGAAGTCTTCGATACCCTCATCTTTTTCCTTGGCCATCACCCTGGAATACCTGCAAGTTTACACAGATGTAGAAATGGGTGAGGACAGATTCATAATAGATAACATTGGGATCAGTTTGGCCAGGTCAGAGATACTCTCCCCAGAGTGTCCCTCTTGTCTCATCATATGACTATGATCAAGAACTCAAAAGTGAGAACACACTGACAATGATGTTGAAAAAATGAACCACTCCTCTACTGTTGGCAGCATTGCAAACTTGTACCAGTATTCTAGCAATTAACTTGGGGGTTATTCAGAAAATTGGAACTAGTTCTACCTGGAGCCCCAAAGCTCCAAATATCTAAGATACAATTCACAGACTGCATGAAGCTCAAGAAGGAAGACCAAAGTGTGGATGCTTCAATCCTTCTTATAAGAGGGAACAAAATGTTAGTGGGAGGTAGAGAGTGGGAGGAAATTGGGAGGAAGAGAGGACGGAAGGGGAAAATGTGGCAGGATCAGGTATGGGAAGAGATGGGAATGATACACAGAGGGACAGGAATTTGAACAGAGATGTGAAGCAGTGGGGAACTGGTTGTAGCCGCCAGCAAGTCCCAGATGCCAGGAAAGCAAGAGGCTCCCAGGATATAACTTGGATGACATTACTGATATGTCCAACAAAGGGAAAAGAGAGCCTGGAGAGACCATGTCTAGAGGTCAGGCATGGGCCCCAGTTGGGAGACAGGGCCTGCCACTCATCTCCAAATGTTTAACCAGAATGGCTCCTGTCTAAAGGAAATATAGACAAAGTTTGGAGCAGAGACTGAAGCAAAGGCCGACCAGATACTGCCTCACCTGTGGATCCATTCCATATACAGTCAACAAACCAAGACACTATAGATGATGCCAAAAAGTACTTGCTGACAGGAGCTGGATATACCTGTCTCCTGAGAGGCTCTGCCAGAGCCTTACAAATCCTGAGCCAGATGCTCTCAGCCAACCACTTGACTGATCACAAGGTTCCAAATGGAGGAGGTAGAGAAAGTACTGAAGGAGCTGAAGGTTTTGCAATCCCATAAGAAGAACAAAAATATTAACCAGCCAGACCCCCCCCCAGACTCCCAGGAACTAAACCACCAACCAAAGAGTACACATGGAGGGACCCATGGCTCCAGTTGTATATGTAGCTGAGGATGGAATTATCTGGCATCATAGGAGGAGAGGCCCTTGGTCCTGTGAAGGCTCTATTTCCCAGTGTAAGGAAATGCTAGGGCAGTAAGGCGGGAATGGGTTTGTGGGATACTCTCCTAGAAGTAGAGGGGAGTTGGAATAGGTTGGTTGCAGAGGGAAACAGGGAAAGGGGATAGCATTTGAAATGTAAAGAAATAAAATATTCAATTTAAAAAATAAAAAATAGAAAGAAAAAAAAAGAAAATATCCTTATGTGTGAGATAACTCAGACCCAGGAATAAAAACCATCTATATTCACTCACAAGTGGACATTAGCCTTAAAGCAAAAGGGTAAGCATGCGAGAATCCACAGACCCAGAATGTTCCACAGCAAGGAGGGCTCAAGTAAGAATGCATGACTCTCATTGTGAAGGATAGATAGAATAGACATTACAGGCAGACAGGGGCATGGCTCTGGTCAGGATTATGGATGGGAACAGGAGGGATCAGGTCAGGAAGCATGGAGGAGGACAGTGTGGAGATACCACTGGGATCAGGGGAGTGTCTCTGCAAGGACCTGGAAAGCCAATGCCATGGAGACTCCCAGGAATCTGTGAGAGTGACCACAATTAAGACTCTTATGAATGCAGGACAAGTCTGAGGTGCCTCTCTCCTATAACCAGGCCAGTCTATTATTGAAGGATGGGCATAGGAGCTGGGGATTATATCATACATATACACATACACATATGCATATGCATATGCATACACATACAGGCATCTGCATATGTATATATGACATATGATACACCAAGCCAACCTCAGAATCTCTGATGTATAGTGTGCTCTACATACAACATACGGCACAGTAACAACAGCAAGAAAACCATTGGAGTGACCAACCAATGACTGGTCCAGATCAAGGCCCATGCCATGAGAGAGAGCCCACCCTTGACACTGTTAATAATATTCTGCTGTACTTGCAGACAGGAGCCTAGGTTAACAGTCCTCAGAGAGGTTTGATCTGGTAATTGATGGAAACAGATGCAGAAACGCATAGCCAGACATTGATCAGAGCCCAGAGAATCCTGCAGAAGATCAGAAAGAAGGGTGTAGGAGCCAGCAAGAAAACCAACAGAATCCACTAACCTGTGCTCATGGGCTATCATAGAAATTGAACCAATATCCAGTGAAACCACCTGGGACTGACCTAAGCCCTCTGCATATATGTCACAGTTGTTAGGTTTGGACTTCTTATTGCATTCCTCTCACAGTGGGATCAGCAGCTGTGTCTGAATCTGATGACAGATTTTGGGACTGTTTCCTCCTGCCGGTTGGCCTCATCAGGTCTTAATATAAGAAGGGGTGCATGATCTTCCTGCAACTTTAGATACCAGGGCTGCTTAACACACATGGGAAACTTACACCTTTTCTGAAAAGAAATGTAAGGAGATTGGATTGGGATGAAGGAACACTGAGAGGAGAGAACAGAGTGAGAGCTTCAGTTAGGATGTGAAATAAATTGGTTAACTTAAGAAAGAATTGTATTACTTGAACAGTGAGATTTTATTCTTTATATTTTAGACAATTGCAAATGGCTTTTGTTTCAACGTTTATTTTTCTGCTAATGTGATTTTTAATTTTAAATATAAGTTTACCACAACCTAGAATAACTTCAAAACAGATTCTGAAAGAGTGTCATGGAGATCAGAGAGTTGGCCTGTGGATATATCTGGGGGCGTACCAATTAAATTAATAATTGTGAAAAGACATCCAGTATTTAGGGAAGAGTACAATTCCCTGAGTAAGTTATCCTAAATGGCTTACTAGTGGAACATCAATTGATATCTCCTCTTAAAACTTCATACAGTGTGACCAAATGTCTATCTCTGCTGACTGTCTCTGGGATTCTCACACAACAATGGAACTGGGAGTCAAACTTTTTCTCCCTTAAAAATGAAAATAAAAATGTTTAAAGGCAAGTGTGGGAGTTAGCAAACAGCTGTATTTCCAGTATTTGGCAGGCAGAAGGAGAAAGAACGTGGTTTGACTGTAGTCTGTTTCTTGTAAGGGAGTTCTGGGATAAATTCATATGAACAATAAATGCTGTAAGAAAAAAAAGGAAGTTTGGGTGAAAAGAAAGACAGCAACGTGAGAGCCACTAGATATTCTTTGAGGAAATCTCTCCATTTGCTTTCAGACTATAAAAAGAATTGTCTCATCTCAGAGTCCTCCCAGGAGCAACAAAGAACAAAATATTTCAGGAAGCAGCTTCTTTGTTTTTCTCTTTAGAATAACAGACATAGGAGTGAAATCAGAAACTCTGACCTCAAACTTCCTGTGGATCACAGCCTGTCAATGTGTCTCTGGTTGTGAACACTCATGGGCAGGAAGCTGACAAGACTGAGGCTATTTCATGGCCCAATCTGACACCACTTTCCTGTGTCTTGTTATATCTTGAAATGAAAGGATGTTAGCAAGGAAGACAGGTGTCCCTGAAAATCTAGATCATCTCTTAACATGAAGACGGGTGGCTGACTTCAGTGGAGACCAAACAAACTCTAATCTCCTTAGCCTTATGCTGAGTTGACTGTAACAAGTTCTTGAGTGTGGGCCTTGGTGGCATCTATTCAACCCATGAAATGCTGTCTGAATTTCATGGTGGTTTTGGGGCTTCTAGAATTAGAGACTGATAGAAAACATAATGGGGATGTTCAAGACTTGCTTATTTTAGAAAATATGGTGTGGATATACTGACATACATATGTTATCTAGAGATATTTGATTGAAATAACAGGCAGACAGATAGACAAACATAAAAATAGATGATGGATAGAATAAAGATAGGTGATAAGTAGATGTAAGTATGTTTGGCCTATAGATTAATAAATCAAAATGTATAGGTGATGACGGTCAGTGGTGGCACATACTTCTAATGTCAGCATTTGGGAGGCAGAAGCAGGCAAAGAGAGTTCATGTCCAGCCTGGGTTACAGAAAGAGTTTCAGCTCAGCCAGAGCTACACAGAGAAACCCTATTGTAGTGGCTATTCCTGGTTGTCAACTTGACTATATGTGGAATGAACTACAATCTAGAATTGGAAGGCTCACCTATGATCCTAATTTAGAGGCTCAGAGATATAAGTTTCTGACCTGGACTTAGCATGGAGATCTTGAAGCATGGATTCCAGTTCAAGGTCATCTGGGATTAAAGGTGTGGAGACATACACCTTTAATCCCAGACTTCAAGTTCATCTGGGATTAAAGGTGTACACCTTTAATCTGGGCTACACCTTCTACTGGAGACATATATAAGGACATTGAAAGAAGGAAGACTGATTCTTCCTTGCCGGCTTGCTTCGTGGGACTGAGCAACTGCAAGATCCTTGGACTTCCATCCACAGCTGCTGCTGACTACTGTTGGGGAGTTGGACTACAGACTGTAAGTCATCGACAAATTCCCTAACTACATAGAGACTGCCCATACGATCTGTGACTCTAGAGAACCCAGACTAATACACCTATCCTGAAGAAGAAATACATAGGTAATTGACAAATTCAAGATGTTAGATAAAATATGACTAATTAATTGATAGACAATAGTTATATATTATGATAGATAATGATGGGTAAATAGAAGAAAGATTAGGTAGATGGTAGAAAGAAAGAAAGGTACATAGATGGAAGATAGATATGTAATAGGTGATATAGGGATAGATACAATATGATTATAAATGTCAGTGATATATATATATACATATATATGTATATATATGTACATATATATTAGATAACCAAATATATGAGGCACAGTGAAGGTGTCATAGCACTAAGTACACAAATATCAAATATTTTGTGGAGATTTAATACAGGGAACTTAACAAGACACCTGGAAGCTCTAGAACAAAGAAAAGAACTCACACCCAGAAGAAGAAGGTGAGAAATAATCAAACTTGTGGCTGACTTTATTACAATAGAAATAGATACATAGAATCAATGAATTAGGAAGCTCATTCATTGAGAAAAAGCAAACTTTTCTCTAAATGAAAACATAGAGAGAGAAACTCTCCAAGTTAACAAATGAGAAATGAAGATAGGGATGTAAAAACAGACACGGATTAAATACTGAGACTCAGAAGGACCTACTTTTTTGGATAAACAACCAATTTCTTTTATTTTTCCTTTTTATAAAACAAAATATATATTCTTTTGAAATACTTCACAAAAACATACTTTCATGTCAAACAGATCTACAGACTTCACTTTACCACATATTACATTCTAGAACCATATTTCCCCTTAAAAAACATTCTTTTTTCTCCATTGCAAACATGGAATTGGTTTAGACATTAGTACTGTTGTTTTTCTAGGAGTAGTTTAGTCCTGTAAGCACAGAGACAAAAATGCCTGTGGGACAGAAGGGGCGGGATATAGAACCATGTACTAAAATAATATCATTCACACAAAGTTTTTTCATGTGTTTGTTTGAAACAGAGTCATCTATAGACCAGGCTGGCCTAGAACCTGATATTTATAAGGATCACTTTGAATAGTGGTCCCATGTGAGTGCATTATCAGGAGGAGCAAGCACTCTAATGGCCAATGCACAACAGAGGTCCAAGGGAGCCGAGACCGGTGTGAAGGAAAAGACAACCCAGTGACTGCACATAGTATATATTAAATGAATTATCTATGAATGAGTTGGTCCCCAGACCTCTTTTTATTGTCAGTCAAGTTTTCTTAGGTTAGCCTTGAACTTATTTTGTGGCACAGTCTCATCTCAAAATTGTGATCCTCTGTGTGAATGGTTTTTCTCAGAAGTGATGTTTAAAGTTTGCCTTTACAAATCAAACTTTCATTTAACTTGCAATCAATTTAATAATGTGATTTGATATACTCATAGCTATGTACAAATTCTTCTAACATATTATACACTCAGCCTGTGCAGAATTAGCTGACATCTAGCATAACATTACAATGAATCATATAATATTTTATATCATACTATCCTTTGAACTTCCAGTGTAAGCAACTCCTCCAAGCTCATCTGAATGCACAGGCTCAGTTGTACCAGATTTCCTATTTCACCTTTATGAGCCACTCATGCCTTGATTTTAAAAAAGTGTGTGTGTGTGTTTGTGTGTGTGTGTGTCTGCACGCATGTGTGTGTGAGAGAGAGACAGAGAGATAGAGAGACAGAGACACAGAGTCAGAGACACAGAGACAAAAACACAGAGACAGAGAGACAGTGAGATATAGCTGCCAGGTCTAAGTCTATTGCTGGATGCAGTAATGTGTGGAAAGCCATCACACACACACACACACACACACACACACACACACACACACAATATGTTGGAAACAATATGTGCTTATAGGGTGCTGATATGGAATTATGGCTTTAGATGTCATTCTAAGTAAGTAGGGTCAGGAATGCCATTTCCTCCCTTATGGGACTCCCGTTGTATTTTGATTAATTTTTCATCATCTGAAAGAAGAAAAACAAGGCTGATCCAAGCTCATGTTTTCATGTATTATGGCAGGAAGACATATGTGTATATATAATATGTATTTATTATTATATATTATAAATATATTATTATATTATATATTACACATATATAATATACATATATTATCAATATATAAATATGTATACATACATATACAACATATACATATATATACACATATATAATAGTAATATTTATTCATTATTGATTCAAAGAGTCAACTATTAATATCAGACTACAATTTCTAGAGTAAATCAGGCCAATGCTTGGGCAACCAAACCAAGAGTCTTTCTTCTTTTATGCAGCAGATCACAGTCTCCCAGCCTCAGCCTCCTGGGTAGCTATAACAATCCCACAGCTCCAGGCCTGAACCTCCCTCCTCTTCCTCAAGTTTTCTACATTCTCTATATATTTTCTTTTTACTGTTTGAAAATATTATGTGTGAATATATTTTGAAGAAATCCACTCCCATCTCCTCCCCTACAATTCCTTCCCTATCCATATCACCACGACCACCACCCCAAGCTCATATGCTCTATTTTAAAATTCAGTGAGCCCAATTAGTTCTGCTGGTGTGTGCATGCTACAGGGACATCTAATGGATGTTGAGCTACCTCTCAATGGGGAAAAATCTGATTCCCTCTCCTAGTAGCCATCAATTTTCTGAAGATCTCCTTGGCTAGGGGCAGAACTATGTGACTTCCCTCTCCCATCTACCCTGGAATTTGGGGGTGTGTGAATGTGTCTCCACTTATTGTAAGTGACTGGTAGGCTGGCTGAACTAGTAACCCCCCTTTGATTTTACAGCATTGGTTTTGTCTAAATGTAAATTAAATACACAAACATGAGAACAAATGAAGAACAAATGGTATTAGGAGAATCTGAAACTGTATTAAATGACAACTTCATTTCAGGCACAAAATTTCCATTTACAACTTTAAGTGATACAGGAGTTCTGCCTTGTAACAATAACGACATATTTCAATGGTGAATCAATAATTGAGTGTTTAAAAAAGTTAGAAATAAGCAAGTCTTACCAACACCAGTAACATATTTATCTTCTACACTATATGCGATCTGGAGTTGGAGGAAGAAACATGAAATGGGAAAATGCGAGGGGTAATTAAAAGTAATGGAGAAAGAGAGGGAGAGGAAAGATGACAAAACTGTATATGCATGGAAATCTCACACCAAAACCCTCATTTATTCAATTAATACACACTAATAAAATTTGGGGAAATCTTAAAAAATTATGTTGAGATTCATAACATAAAAGAAATCATGAAGACTACAGACATAGCACAGCCATTAAATAATAAGCTCACAACCCAAAATATAAGAAATCATGAGTTTGAGAAAATAGGGTGTGACTTCCTTCCTTAACACGAACACATAACTGTTAGCCAAATAAACCATTGCTCCCAAGGTGGCTTTTCTCAGGGTGAGCTATCACAGAAACAGAAGTGAAACTAGAACAATGGTGAAAAGATAAAACCTGAGAATTCACCAGATGACAAAAATGTTGAAAACAATCAAGCATCCAGAACATCTATAAAGTCAAATTACAGCAGAAGCTTCTCAAGTCTATGAATAGAAATTCAAATAGAAGAGTTACCTTGAACTTCAACTAGCTATGATCAGAATAGAATACATAATACTATTAAGATACCAAAAATACAAACCAATGAAAGAATATTAAAAGCCACGAGGGAAAGACACCAACTCACTTATAAAGAAACAAATATCAGAACAATGTCAGATCTCTCAGCAACTCTAAAAGGCAGAAAAATGTGGGATGATGTACTTCAAGACTTAAAACTGATTAACTTCACTATATTATTAACTACATTATTGTTATTAACTATGTCCTGTAAAAGTCTGACAAGAAACTGACAAGAAAATAAGGACATTTCCATATAAACACAAACCAAGAATTGTCATGACCACCATGCAAGCCTCCCAGAAGAAAACAAAATTGACATCATGCACAGAGGAGGAAGAAAATTGTTCTTGGTTGTAGGGGTGCAGGAAATGATAAATTTCATGAGAGGAAGAAATAAACAAGACAGGAAGAGTGAAAGGTATCCACCAGAGGAATGCAGGAAACCACCAACATTAATAGAGGATAAAGGAAGGAGCTCATAATCTAACTAAGTCAATAAAATGCTTACCTTACACTTTGAGAGCCTCTGTTCAGTCCTCAAAATCTTCAAAGAAAATAAAGCCAGGCATAAGCCAGGAAGGTGTCTCAGTGGTTAGTGCATAGATGTCAGGAGGCTCCTGCAATTATGGCTCTAGGAAATCCTATGCCTTTTCCCGGACTCTTTGGGCATTCATGTGCACATACCCACATACAATGTAAGAGACAGGTGTGGTAGCACATAATTACAATAATTGTGCTGGGAGACACAGATAGGTGGTCACCTAGGGCTCATAGGTTAGCAAGCCTCGCATACCTGGAAGTTCCTGGCTCTTGAGGTTCATTGTATAAATAAAATAAATAGACATGTGGGTAAATACACATAAACCTAATAAGAGTTGAGGAGATAGTTTGATTAAAATGCTTGCTATGCTTGTGTCAAGCCCAGAGTTTAGCTCCCTAAACCAACATGAAATATCAGATGAGATGGCAGCCAACCTGTAATTCCAAACTGGGAATGCAGAGACAAGGGATCCCCAGAACAAGTTGGTTACAAAGAATCATCATATTCGTGAACTCTGACTTTGATTGAGAGACTCTGCCTCAGTGATTAAGATAGAAGAGTAACCAAGGGTGATCTAAGACATTACTTTCCCACCTGCACACATGTACATAGATGTGTCTATATACATGCAAATATATATACACATACTATGCATGCCACACATGCACATAAAGATTTAAAACAATAGAATAATAGCATTTACTAGTACAAAATAGAAAATTATTATTGTATTAATGTTGAATTTCAGTTAAACTAATAAATAAAATCCAAACACATGCTTGTTGCTCACAGAAATGCAAAGATTAAAATCCCCACATTGGGAAATCCTCAGATCTATTGCTCTGTGAATCTCTGCCATGTCTCCCCATGAATGGATTCATAGATTAACCCAGAAATGGATTGCAGACTGAGAAGTTGATAGAGTAACCTTCTAGACCCAAAATGTGGCTAAATATGTTCTGTGAACCAAGTCTTTGCCTGAAGTCCAAGGTCAATGGAGAGCTGTGAATATTTCTGTTTAAAAAAAAATGTGTGAAAGTCCCATGGTGATTGGTGTCAGGCCTCACCCATCACATCCTGTGTGTCTCCCTCACCCACTGGACTCAGTCTATACACATCCTGCTCATCAACAGTCTGGACACTGGTATGTGGCTGATACTCACTGCCCTGCTCTACCTCGGTGAGTTTTTCATTAAAGGGAGTGGAATCAAGAGCAGGTATTGAAGGAGACAGTGTGTCATTATCACTGTTTTCTAGGGCTATGTCTGAGCCAGAGGATCAACACTGAAAAGCGTAAGTCTATCCCTCAGAGTCTCAGGGTGGTGCCTGGGGGTTCATTTAAGAGGTTCACCTGAGAACATCCAGAGACAGAGGCAGCCATCCTGCCTCAGTAGTGTGTCCTTAAGCTGGTGGCTGAGAAAAAGTGAGATCGATAAGGAAATGGTTCACCTGGGATGGCTGCCTATGGTTCCCTTTCAGAGACTCTCCCGAAACCCATCATCTGGGCCAAACCCAGTGTCATGGTCACAAGAGGAAACTCAGTTAACATCTGGTGTCAGGGGGCTCAGCATGCTTCTGAGTATCACCTGTACTTCGAAGGAAGCTTTGTCGCCTTGGAGAGACCAAAGCCATCTAGATCGATGAATAAAGTCAGGTTCTTTATTTCACAAATGACCTCGAATACTGCAGGGATCTACACCTGCTTCTATCAAAGTGGAAAGCTCTGGTCAGAGTCCAGCAACTCCCTGAAACTGGTCGTAACTGGTAAGTGTCTTGGTTTTTAGATGTGACATCATGTTTGCATGGTCACAGGAACTGCCTATGTTCATGAATGCTGAAAAGTATCTAAGCCTCACTCTGACACTGCCAATCTGGGGCTGGAACTCAGCAGACATGTTCAGTCAAAGCTCCTTTCTGCAAGAAGAATCTTAGTGGTGAGCTAACTGTCCTAGAATCAAGTGTATCTTCACTAAAGTTCTGTAGGGAAAATGATTCTATAATAGGCCACTGTGTACAAGGGTGTGACTAAGGACAGATGGACAAGAGAATCAAACCTGGACAGGAAGAGGTTGATCTGTGATGGAGTTTCATCAGAAAATGGAGCTATAAACATAGTTCTCACATTTAACTAAGCTTGAAAATCACCTGGACATCATGTAAGAACAGAGACAGCGCATTTGCATGCATATTTGTGAGAATATCAGTCACAATAATTAAAGGGCCAGATGGCTCATGAATAAAAGAGCTTGCTGTGCAAACATGAGAACATGAGTTCGAATCCCCAGAACTCATATAAATAGCCAGGTGTTCTAATAACACTAGAACTGGGCAGGGAACAATGTCATCTTTCTAGGGCTTGATGGCCAACATCCTAGCTGTTGGTTCATCAAGACCCCATTTCAAAGGAATAAGATGGAGAGATATAGATCAGGGTAAACAGTTTCTTCCTTTGGCATGTGCTTTCAGGTACACATGCTTGTAAACACACAGGACCATACACCATATATACCACACACAAACACACAAAGGAAAAAATAGAGAAACTAACTAAATAAATAAACGGATAGCTCAAAGGTACTAATAACATGAGTATCTCTTGGTGCATGAATGGATGAACAAAGTGTGTTGTATCTATACAGTGGAATATTAACTCTACATTGCAAAGGAAGAAAGTGCTACAATTTGTGTATATCTTCCTATGACGTGCCTCAACCCTGGGGACATGATGCTGATGGGGACAAGACAGTCACAGGAGGGTAGTTACTATCTGATTGCATTTAACTGGGTTACTTGGGAAAGTCAAATTCACAGTGACAAAATAAATGTAGAAGGGATGTTGCCAGAGCATGGGGAGGAAGAGATATTGTTTTCATGGTGTAAAGATTTCTGGTTTTGAGAAGAAAAAGTTCTGGAAGTGAAGGATACAAATGTTTTGTAGTAGTTTCATATGTTTGATGACTGTAAACAAGTTCATGTATGCATAGGGATGTGTGTGTGCATGTATGTCTGTATGTTTGTGTGTCTGTATGTGTGTATATGTGTGTATGTGTGTATATGCATATGTATGTGTTTATGTGTGTGTGTTCATGTACATGGGTATATGTGTATGTGTATGTCTTTTTGTTTATGTGTATATGTGTTTGTGTGTATGTATGTGTGTATGTGTGTTTGTTTGTTTGTTTGTGTGTGTGTGTGTGTGTGTGTGTGTGTGTGTGTGTGTGCCTGAGGATATTTACAAGCCATAGATGTTATTTTCCAGGAGCTGTTTGCCTTATTTTTTGAGAGGGTCTCTCATTGGTGTTTTGGGCTCACCAGGTACATACACCAGGCTAGCTGGCCAAAATGTGTGCCTCTTCATCCTCTCCAGCAGTGGCATCACAGGCACATACCACCAGGTCTCAATTTCTATGTGGATATTGGGGATCAAGCCCAGAACTGATGATCAAATTTGCATCTTTACCAACTGAGCTACCTCCACAAGCTCCCCAAAAATGATTTCTTTAGAACAGGGACAAATCTAGGAGGCCTCAGCCCTAAAAACAGAACTAAAGACAACTAAGAAATGATGAGGATGGGAAAATTTTTACCCAGGGAAGAGCACACAAATTGGTGAACTCATAACTAATGGTCAACCCTGAAAACATACAAACAACTAACAGTAAGCAGACTGAATAGGTTGTTGTACTGATGTTTTATATATATATGTATATATATATATATGTGTGTGTGTGTGTGTGTGTGTGTGTGTGTATGTGTGTGTGTGTGTTTAACAAAAGAAGCAAAAATTTAAAAGTGAACGAGGAGGGGTATATAGGTTTACTTGTAGGGAGAACAGGGAAGGAGAAATTATATAACCTGGGTAGTGGTAGTGCACACCTTTAATCCCAGCACTTGGGAGGCAGAGGTAGACAGAATTCTGAGTTTGAGGCCAGTCTGGTCTACAGAATAAATTCCAGGATAGCCAGGGCTACATAGAGAAACCCTGTCTCAAAAATATGTAATTATATTATCATCTCAAAGGAATAATTTTTAAAATGCAAAAGACATTCTTGGGTCTCTAACGCAGTGATTCCAAATAAGGGCACTGATCTGCAGGTGTCTAGGTAATTCTAGTGTTTTTGGTGCCAGGGACCAAACTCAAAAACATGGGTAGAGATGCAGAAGCTCTGATCCATCTGTCTTAATCTCAATAGATTATGGACCCATATGAGACAAGCAAAAGTATAGGAAACAGAAGGAGTCTGAATTCCAAAGAGTGATCATAATGACAGGGAACCAGGAGATCAAGAAATTGGGGTGTAAGCCGGGCAGTGGTGGCGCACACCTGTAATCCTAGCACTTGGGAGGCAGAGACAGGTAGATTTCTGAGTTCAAGGCCAGCCTGGTCTACAGAGTGAGTTCCAGGACAGCCAGGGCTATACAGAGAAACCCTGTCTCAAAAAACAAAACAAAACAAAGAAAACAAAAACAAACATAACATAAAACAAAACAAAACAAAAAACCTCAAACAAACAAAAAAGCCGGGCATGGTGGCGCATGCCTGTAAACCCTGCACTTGGGAGGCAGAGCCAGGCAGATTTCTGAGTTCAAGGCCAGCCTGGTCTACAGAGTGAGTTCCAGGACAGCCAGGGCTATACAGAGAAACCCTGTCTCAAAAAACAAAACAAAACAAAACAAAGAAAACAAAAACAAACATAACATAAAACAAAACAAAACAAAAAACCTCAAACAAACAAAAAAAGCCGGGCATGGTGGCACATGCCTGTAATCCCTGCACTTGGGAGGCAGAGGCAGGCAGATTTCTGAGTTCAAGGCCAGCCTGGTCTACAGAGTGAATTCCAGGACAGCCAGGACTACACAGAAAAACCCTGTCTCGAAACAAAACAAAACAAAACAAAAAAAAAGAAGTTGGGGTGTGATAATGCTTTCTTTTACTTGAAAAGCATGTTCTTTCATTGGAAAACGAAGTAAAAACATTTTATGATAAAATTAAAGATTTACATGGAAATATTTCTGATAAAATAGAAGAGATATATGGAAAACACATTAAAATTGGTACTTTTCATGGGAAATTAGAGTAAAAGTGGTAGACATAAAAACATTGCTAAATTAATTGAAAAAGGAAGTAGAAATATTTTATGATAGAATTGAAAATTTACATGGAAATATTTCTGTTAAAATTGTAGAAAATGTAGTAGAACATGTTAAAATTGAAAATTATCATGGAAATTTTTACATAGATACAATAATTTTAGAAAAAAAGTATCCTTAAGTTGATTGAAAGTGGAATTGCAAGCATTTTCTGATAAGATTGAAGATTTACAAGGAAAATATTGTGATAAAATTGAAGAAATATTTAGAAAAGCATATTAAAAATGAGGATTATCATGGAAAATTATACAGAAAAAATTGTAGGCATAAAAACAAATCTAAGTTGATTTAAAATGGAATTATAAACATTTTCAGGTAAAATTGGAGATTTACATGGAAAATATTTCTGATTCATGAAATATATAGACAAACACGTTAAAATTGACGATTTCATAGAAAAATTATACAGATAAAATGGTAGACATAAAAAAACCTTTCTAAATTGAAGGTGGAATTAAAAACATTTTGTGATAAAATCAGAGATTTATATGGAAAACATTTCTGATGAACTAGAAGAAATAGAGAAACATGTTAAAATTGAAGATTATCAGGAAAAAATAATGCAAATAAAATGGTAGATTAAAAAACCTTACAAAATTAATTGAAAGAGGAATTACAAATATTTTCTGATAAAGTTGAAGATTTACATGAAAAATATTTCTGTTAGTCTATGTATTTTTACTGGTTAATTGAGTCCATTGATGTTAAGAGATATTAAGGAATAGTGATTTTTGCTTCTTGTTATTTTTCATGTTATTTGTATGTTTGTGTGGATATCTTCTTTAGGATTTTTGGAAGAATAGTACTTTCTTGCTTATTCAAGGGTGTAGTTTCTTTCCTTGAGTTGGTGTTTTCCATTTTTATCCTTTGTAGGGTTGGATTTGTGATAAAATATTGTGTAAATTTGGTTTTTATCATAGAATATCTTGGTTCTACTTCTATGGTGATTGAGAGGTTTGCTGGTTATAGTAGTTTGAGCTGGCATTTGTGTTCTCTTAGAGTCTGTATGAAATCTGTCCAGGATCTTCTAGCTTTCATGGTCTCTACCGAAAAGTCTGATATGATTCTGATAGGCCTACCTTTATAAGTTACTTGCCCTTTTTCTCTTACTGCTTTTAATATTCTCTTTGTTTAGTGCATTTGGTGTTTTAACTACTATGTGCTGGGAGGACTTTTTGGTCTGGTCCATTCTGTTTGGAGTTCTGTAGGCTTCTTGTATGTTCATGGGTATCTTTTCCCATTAGGTTAAGGAAGTTTTCCTCTATAATTTTGTCGAAGATGTTTACTGGCCCTTTAAATTCAAAATCTCCATTCTCTTCTATGCCTATAATCCTTACATTTGGTTTTCTCCTGGAGTTCCTGGAAAATTTGGGTTACAAGCTTTATGCATTTTGTATTTTCTTTGACTTTTGAGACAATGTTTTCTATGGTATATTCAGCACCTGAGGTTCTTTCTTCTATCTCTTGTATTCTGTTGTTGATGCTTGCATCTATGACTCCTGAAGTCTTTCCTAAGTTTTCTTTCTCCATAGATGTTTCACTTTGTGATTTATTTATTGTTTCTACTTCCACTTTTAAATCCTGGATGGTTTTGTTCAGTTCCTTCACTTGATTGTTTGTGTTTCCTTTCATTCTTTAAGGTATTTTTGAGTTTCCTCTTTAAGGGCTTCTGCCTGGTGTCACATGTTATCCTGTATTTCTTTAAGGTATTTTTGTGCTTCCTCTTTAAGGGCTTTTACCTTTGATACGTGTTCCCCTGTATTTCTTTAATGGAGTTATTTAGGTTCTTCTTGAAACCTTATGTCAGCATCATGAGATACAATTTTAAATCCAACTCTTGTTTTTCTGGTGTGTTGGGGTATCTGGAACTTGCTGTGGTTCCCTGGTGAAAATGGCAACAAGAAGACTTCAGTCTCAACTGCTACACTGATTATATGCCCTGTGTGCTCCTAGCTGGTCCACTCCAGAGAGAAGGTGGAGATCTCACCTCTGCACTCAGATGTGAAAGTCCTGCTGGGAGATCATTTTCTCCTGGTGGGCTCTGCACAGAAGACTGTGGAGTCACCCGGGTCCATGGTGCAAATCTTATAATGCTTTCTATACACCTGTCCCACTTTTCCCACAGGTCTGTATGACACACCCAACCTCTGGGTTCATCCAGGGCCTGAGGTATCCTTGGGGGAGAATGTCACCTTCTCTTGCCAGCTGAAGACTGCAACACGCAAATTCTTTCTGCTCAAGGAGAGAGAAGCCAACCACATCCAGCATAAATACGGGAATGTCCAAGCAGATTTCCTCATGGGTCCTGTGACTAAGGCTCACAGAGGGACCTACAGATGTTTTGGCTCTTATAATGACTATGCATGGTCTTTCCCCAGTGAGCCGGTGACACTAATCATCACAGGTAAAGACACTCTTGCTTGTACTTGAATCCCAGTCCTAAGTGTTACCCTTGATAGTCATGGAAAGAGACAGCAAAAATTCTGTTCTTGTTCGAGATCCTAATGGGCACTTGGAACATCAGAGGGACAGAGAAATTTGAATGAATAGAGGATAGAAGAGGAGACCTAAAATTCTCACTTTACAAAAGTATTCTCCATTTCTAGGAGGTGTTGGTAACACCAGCCTTGCACCTACAGACTCCACTTCTTCTCTTGGTGAGTCACTTCTAATTTCACCAGAAATGAGCCATGTGATTTAATATGGGTGAAATGCTTTTGATACAAGGTTGAGGACCCAATTTGTATCCACAGCACCCATGTGCAAGTCAGAAATGGTGCCTTATTCCTGTAATCCTTGTGATATGTAGAGAGGGAGGGAGGGAGGGAGGGAGAGAGAGAGAGAGAGAGAGAGAGAGAGAGAGAGAGAGAGAGAGAGATTCCTGGGGCCCAACAGCAAGCTAGTTTAGTTGAAATTCACTGTTTATTGAAAGATTGTCTCACAAAATAAAGTGGAAAGTATTTGATTGCTAGCCTACACACACACACACACACACACACACACACACACACATGCACTCACACACACAAATCATAGAAAAAAATCAAAGCTTTCCAACAACACTGAAAATGTGGTATTTACTCAGACCATCTATTCAGTGAACAGCACCTTCTGCTGTCATCCATCCATCCATCCTGTCCTGTATAATTCATATACTCCTGCCCAGGAAATGGTGGCATCCACAAAAGCCTGAGTCTTCACACATCAATTAATTATCAGTCCTGCACAGATATACTCATAGGCCAACCTGATCTAAATGATTCCTCACTTGACGTGTCTTTCCAGGCAATTCCAGATTGTGGCAAATTGACATTTCAAGCTATTACCCATCACAGGGGTGATAATGGGATTGGGGACAGTTTATGTCAGACAGTGAAGAAAATAAGTGAGTTTGTCTTCAGTGAGGATAAATAAATAAATACTGAATAAATGAGGAAAGAGAGGCTTCCCTGGAGGATCAGTCTGGCAATGTAGACAGCATGTATTGATTAGCACTATGGATGAATTCATAGTTGACATCACCCATTTCTCTACTAGTCTACTCTATTATAAGATGAAGCCCCTAGGGCCTGGAATTCTGGGTGGGGACTAACATGGGGATGGCATAGCATGCAATATAAAAGAAGTTTCAAAGGAAGGATTGATGCTCTGTCCATCCCTCTTTTCATCCCTTATCCTTAGATTATTGGGAGTTCGACCTTTCAACCAAAGAATCAGGATTACAGAAGGGTAAGCAAAAGTCTAAAAACATAGTCTCTGAGGAAAGTACAGAGAAAAGCAGGATGGTCAAAAAGGAAGAGGGAGGGAGGCCTCAGGGATTAGGGAGGTATGGCGGGGTGGGGGATGGGGACATCCTTCTGGAGACTGGGGTGCTATCAGCAGGTGGACCAAGAGGAGGATAAAATCTGGAGTATAAATAAAGACTAAATAAAATTAAGAAGGAGGAGGAGGATGGGGTGGGGTAGCCTCTACCAGCAGTCACCCTGTTTTCTGAATCCAGATTCTGCCTTCTGGGCCCACACAACCCAGAATCTCATTCGGATCGGTCTGGCATGCATAATACTGATGGCTCTAGTATGGCTTTTGACTGAAGACTGGTTCAGCAAGAGGAAAAATCATAAAGAGGCCAACAGATTAGCAAATTGGGAAGGCAGGAGAAGATGGAGAATGCATTACTGTGAAGAGGAACAAAGAGGTTCAGTATCTATGAGGGAACTGAAGGCAACTCCTGGGGCCTTGTGAGCTCTGTGCTGCCCCCTAGATGAAGAAAGAGGTCCTTGCAGGAATGGAGGGGTAGGAGTGGACCAAGTTTGGCAAAACATTCCAAAGGACATTGTGAGAGGAAGCCTCTGAGTTTCTACGGCAAAGTTTCACTGTTTGTTAAGCTTTAAGTTCTTTGATGCTTATTTACTGCAAATTATTCTTTTCTACTGCAGACAATTCCTCACTGTCTCTGCTAAGCTTTAAGTACTTTAATGCTTATTTATTGCAAGTTGTACTTTTGACCATACTGGTTTTTCCTAGAAATAACTACATTCCAATGTGATGGCCATGGGAATATTTTCTTTCTATTTTGGGTCTTATCATTGTTTCTTTTTCTAATATTATTTATTTTATGTACATGGGTGTTTGGGGCATGTATATCTGCACACCATGCTTGTGGCTGGGGTTAGATGCCCTAAGGACTCAAGTTAAGATGACTGTGAGCTACCACCACATGGTTGCTGAGAATCAAATTCAAGTCATCTGGAGGAGCAAGAAGTACTTTTAACTACTAAACCATATCTCCAGCTTCATCCTCAATATTTTATATTGTGTGTGCATGTCTTTAGGATGCATATGTGTGCACATGTATGCACATGCTATGCCACTCAAATGAAATTCAATGCATACATTTGTGAGGTCAATTTTCTATTTCCACTTTCTAACAATTCTTTTTATTTTTTTAGAATATAACTACATCTCCCACTCCCCTTTTATTTTCCTCCCTTCAAACACTCCCATATACCCCTCCTTACTGTCTTTCAAATTCATGGTCTCTTTTTTTCATTAATTGTTACTACTTATACTCATGTGTTTTGTGCATGTGTGCATGTGTGTGTGTGTGTGTGTGTGCGTGTGTGTGTGTGTGTGTGTATAATGTTCCCAAATAAGTTTTATGTAGGTTCAAGTTTGAATTGAATATAGGTTTTCATATATATACAGCAAGTATTTAAAGCCTACTGAGACTTCATCTTGCTAACCTATGCCTATTTCTTTTCTTTTTTTTTGTCTTCAAGAATTCTATTCAGAATAAGTACCAATCAAGAACACTGTCCTGGCTGGTGTAATATCAATATATGTTAGAGTTATTCTGAAGAGGGAACCTCAGTTGAGAGAAAGTTCCCACAAGATTGATTTGTAGGAGAGCCTACAGTGCATTTCCTTGATTGATGAGTGAAGTGAGAAGAGCCAGTTTACAGTGGGTAGTGTTATCCCTAGAAGGACCTCAGTGCTATAAGGCTAAGCAAGCCATGAGAAACAAGCCAGTAATCACCACCACCACCACCACCACCACCACCACCACCACTACCACCCCTTTACAACAGCTCTTGTCTCCAGGTTCCTGCTCTGACTTCTCCCAGTGATGGGTTTTGTTATAAAATGTTAAGCTGAAATAAATATTTTTCTCCCCAGGTTTTCATGACATTTTATCACAGCATTAGAAATCCTAAATAAGACATGTACCAAATGGGTTACAAACCGTTGAAATAGAAATACAAATTATAAACAAATAGTACAGAGACATATGTGTGTCCCAGCTGGAGCACAGTTTCTCCATCTATACCCCATGTTGGTCCTGGGGATTAAACTGATTAGTCTTGGTGTCAAGTGGATTTTCCAGTCGAGCCATCACAACACCCCTTGGCATTTCCTTATAACATTACCAGAAACCTGTCAATGTGCATATGTCCATGTTCCCATCTGCACCATGGGTTCATGAGAACTAAGCCTGTGAGCTTGGTGATTCCATTGTCAGTCTTCAAATAGATTATCAGGAAACATACTGAATGAATGGAAGCAGGAATAGAACATAGAACCTGAGATTCCTGGGATGGGATATGGGGTATTGGGTGAAGCAATTCTTATATCCTTGAACAATTTGATGGTCCCATTAATATATTTATATGGATCACCATTCCCTTCTATACAGGTACCTTGTGCCCTCAAATTCATCTTTAAAGCTAAGTTTTCTGTTAAGTATCAAGAGATATTCCTAAATTTAAAAAATTTGATGACCTTTTTACTGATTTTCTAGTTGGTTGGGTTGGGTGGTTTGGGTGGTTTGGGTGGTTTGGTTGGTTGGTTAGTTGGTTGGTTGGTTGGTTGGTTGGTTGGTTAGGTTGGGTTGGGTTGGGTTGGGTTGGGTTGGTTGGTTGGTTGGGTGTGTGGGTTGGTTGATTGGGTTGGGTTGGGTTGGTTGGTTGGGTTGGTTGGGTTGGTTGGGTTGGCTTGGGTTGGTTGGTTTTTTGCTTAGGTTGGGTTGGGTTGGGTTGGGTTGTTTCTTTGGGTTGTTTCTTTGGGTTGGGTCGTTTGTTTGGGTTGGGTTGTTTGGGTTCAGTTGGTTGGTTGGTTGATTGGTTGGTTGGGTTGGGTAGATTGTTTGGGTTGAATTGTTTGGTTGGTTTGTTTTGTTTTGTTTTGTTTTGTTTTGTTTTGTTTTGTGTTTTGTTTTGTTTGAGACAGGGTCTCCTACACAACCCCAGCTGCTATCAAACTCCTAGTCCTCCATCCACAGACTTCTTAGAGTCAGGATGACAGGCACATCCTGTCCTTCCTTGTTTAATACTAAGATTTAACTGGGAAAGTAGTATCAAGAAACTCACCTAGACTCTGACATAGTTGTCACTATAGGCACTGTAGGCAACTGGTGGCTGTGGCTATCAATAGGAGGGCTCCAAATTGAATTTTCCTCTCTCTTTTCCCCATTGGCAGAAATTCTTTAGTTTGAAAACCATAACCTCCCTACATCATATTCAACCCAATATTAAATGAATTTATTTGGAGCGAGTTTTTGACATGTTGAATTTTCCTTGTCCTAGTTTATGGAAAGGAAAATGTCATCTTAAGCAATAAAATCTCTCTCTCTCTCTCTCTCTCTCTCTCTCTCTCTCTCTCTCTCCCTCCCTCCCTCCCTCTCTCTCTCTCTCTCTCTCTCTCTCTCTCTCTCTCTCTTTCTCTTTCTCTATCTCTCATTCACTCTTGCTCTCTCCTGTCTATGGATCTAGATGTAAATATCTCAGCTACTTTTGCTGCTTTCTGCTGCAATGATCATAGGGTAGCCCTTGAAAGCTGTGAACAAGCCAGCAATTAAATGCTTTCTTTTATGAGTTACCTTGGTCATAGAATTTCTTCACATCACTAGAACAGTAACTAAGGCAGACTGTCTTAGTTAGGGTTTTATTGTTATTGAGAGACATAATGATCAGTGAAATTCTTATACAGGAAAATATTTAATTGGGGCTGACTAGAAGTTCAGGGATTTAGTCCATGACCATCATGGCAGGAAGCATGGTGGCATTCAGGAAGACATGGCATTGCAGAGGCAGCTGAGAATCCTATACCTTGAACCACTAGCAGCAGAAGGAGACTGTCTGCCACCCTGGGCTTATGTTGAGATTAGGAGACCTCAAAGCCTGACCCAACAGTCACACACTTACTTCAACAAGGCCACACCTGCTAATAGTGCCACTCTCTGTGGGCCAAACCTTCAATCACACGAGTCTGTGGGGACCATTAACATTCAAACAACCACACAGAACTTCTCTTATCCTTTTTCATCCATGGATGGATCTGGGCCTCAGATTCCAATGATATTGCCCAACACAATTATTTTATGTGCTGATTCCTCATGCTGAGTCCCTGGACCCCTAAAAATTGTCTTCTCTCCACCATTGCTTCTTCTTAAATTGCTATTGTAATAATCACTAATAAGCTTTCAATAATACACAATGAGATCTTTACCTCTTGTTGGTTATTTATAACACTTTGTCCAGTTCTTGAGTCACTTTTCTTGTTTCTTGCTTATCTTCACATGGTTATAAGACTGTTATGTTTTCTGTCAGGAGCCATCTAGTAAAGGCCAAGGCTAGTAGGTGGACTTCCTGAAGACAGTCCACATTTTGCATTTCCTCTGATGAGTGAGCAATGAGAGGCAAAGTCCCAAATAAACCTCACCTCAGGATTGCTTCTTGCCACTGATATGCTTTTTTCCTATCACTATCATATAGCCTGACAATTCAGCCCACCCTGTTGATCAGATTTCCTGAAGATAAACATGAAGATGAACTTCCATGAATTAATGCTATTTATATGAATTAATGAATTTATAGAGATCCTAATTTGATACAGGTAATCTCAGAAAGAACAGTCTAAGAGATGGTTTTTGTTATTTACTAGAAAGATATAATAAACTTAATATCAAGAATCAAATGTGTCCACTCTCCATTATAATAAGCAAAGGCTGCCTAGTAAGAAATTCAATGAGCTTTCATACTGCACTGAAAGGAGTTGTAGGCTTGAGAAAAGTTTGTATTCAAGGAAAAGCATTCAAGTCTGAGGATGAAGCCCGAGGTCTGCACTCTGATAAAAGGATGCCATGAGAAACTGTTGCTTTGAGCTTATAATGAGCATAGAGAATGAAACACTGCTTTGAACTTAGTATCAACATCCTTTTGTAATTCACATTTTGTCTAAAATTTCATCCACGTTGTAATTTTCTAAAAACCTTGATCTATAAAAAGGCTAGAGGAATGAAATAAAAACAGTGGAATGGCTTGGGGGTCTCTAGGCCATGTCGATCCACCCACCCACCCATACACCCATTCAGACATCTATACATACATCCATCCACCCACCCATCCATCCATCCATCCACCCACCCATCCATCCATCCATCAATCCCTACAAATATAATGATGTGGCCATTTTCTGCTTCATCTGATTTGTGTGTGCCTTTTCTATGTAAGTGACTCTTTCCTTTCTGGTTCACAAGGAGTTAACTACTCTGGTCTTACTAGAAAGCAAGCTGGCCATATATCCTTTACTTAACAACCCCCTGCTGTGTTAATTCATCAGATGCAATTGGCTTCAGGCCCCAGAATAAGAATCAAAGAGAGTAAATATTAATACTAAGCAACATTTACATTTGCAAGTATGATGCTTTCCTGAGAAGACCTGGCCAGGCCAGGGCTAGTTCCAGCCAGTTTTCAAGCTTCTTCAACACCAGTTCTCTTTGATATATTTTTGTTAATTTTAATTGTTCTCTTTGACATACTTCTATTAATGTTATTTGTTATGTGAAGATTGTGTGCACATGTGTGTGTTCACACACTCCTGAAGGCAGCACCTGTGAAGAATAGAAGATGGTATCAGGCCTCTCTCCTGGTTCATTGAGCTGTGAAACCATGGCCATCACAGAGACACCCCACGGCCAGCACAGAGACACCTGCTCACATGCCTTCCCATTCATGATGGACACCTTCCCGCCAACAATGGACTGTGCACTTCCTGTTGTGTTCTTAAGGAGATGAGGAGGAAAGATGTGTTTGGAGGGTGTGTAGTCAGGTGTGGGGAAAGAGATGCCTCCAAGAGCCCAGCTGAGGCTTCCCATTCTCCTGAGGGACCAGCCACATGATGGTATGTAATGTAGAATAGAGTTTACTCAGGACGTGGGCAGGGGAGCTGAGAGGGCAGAAGAGGCAGAGAGAGACAGAGACAGAGACAGAGAGACAGAGACTGAGACAAACAGAAAAACAGAGACATAGTCACAGAGAGAGAGAGAGACAGAGAGACAGAGAGAGAGAGAGAGAGAAGCAGAGGCTGGCAGCCATGAGTATGTGGACAGGGAGGGGGACGGGGTAAAGGGGGGAAGGTGCAGGAGGACAGATCAGGGGCAAGAAGGTGGGAGCTAGAGAAGGTGGAGGGGCAGCCACTACCCCCTTTATAGTGAGTAGGGCTGTTGCCAGGGTACTTTGGGCTGGGCTTAGACAGAATGCTGATGCTGTCAATCAGGAGCCAAGACCCACCTCTCCCCCTGAAATCACGTCCTGTCAGGTGTTCAGGCCCAGTCATGAGAAAAGTGGCTGAAGGAGTGAGCGGACTGAGTCTGTCAGTCTGGGGCCAGGTCTCTGTAGCATGGTGTGATAATGTGCGATGCCATGTGACCTGTGCAACCCTGAGTTCAAGCCAGTCACGTGTGTCATGTCAGTCTTCCTAAGATGGACGTCCTGATCTATTTCTATGAACCCTCAGACTTTACCCTCAGGATTTTAGATCATATTGTCAGCTTCTTCTGTTAAACCTGGGTTCATAATTTCTCCGTTTTTATTTGTGTGTGTGCACACATACATGTGCATGTGATGGCTCATGGAGTCAAGAATCAGAGTTGCTGGAGCTGGACTTGCACAGACAGACACACACAGACACTGATAGGCACAGACACACACAGACACACAGAAACACACATGCACACATAGACACACATACACAAACATACACACACATACCCCATACACACACATACACACACACATATACTGGCAAACACACACATACACACACATATACAGTCATACACAGACATACACACATGTACACATATATAAACACATGTACACACATATATACACATATACACACACATACACACACACATACTCTGATCCTAGCTGTGCCTTACTCACCTGGGTGTCCTCTGTATAGTGTTTAGTATATAGTGCTTTGGTAAATAATATCGGATGGATAAACTAGCCTAGCTTCCTCTACTAGCACCATGTACTGGTAGACAATAGTTTGATATCAGTATTTCCCAGACTACTATATCCTCCTTAGTACGCAGTGTGGCCTGAGGCACATCTATTCTCTATCAGATAGCGAAACATTACCAGTCTTCATAATATTCTATCAGTCATTCCCAAGGACCAGTTTTGGTATGGCCAAAACAGCAGCCGAGTGTCTTCATACAGCCTGCCCTGTAATTGTCATAGAAAATGAATGTGATTATAGGTATGAAATGTAATTCAGTGGTAGAGTTACACAAGTGTGTACAATGCCCTAGAAACAATATGAGTCCTGAGGGATTTCAGGGAAGAAAATTAAGAATTCAATTATGTCTGAGTTGTAGACTACATCAATAGGAGTGTCTCTATAAAGGCATTTATGTCACTAAACTTCCAGCCACACAACCACTCCTTCCATGATTTCCATCTTTTCTTTGTATTTTTATAAAGGCCAACCATCATTCTTGGGTAGAAATAATCTTTATAGTATCAGTAAAGCATACATATATCTATATCTGTAATTTATAATCAATATATCTATATCTAGAAATATAGATATACACACATACAGAGGGAGAGACAGGGGGAGATAGAATCAGAGGGAGACAGGGAGAGACAGAAAGAGAGAAAGTGAGAATGATGAAAATGTAGATATAGATTTTTTTTTCCAAGGGCCAAAAATACAGATAAAAAACTTAGGAAATTACTTGACTGAAGGATTCAGATAATGTGATGTTTCAGTAGGTAATGATACTTGCTACTAATTCTAGAAGCCCGAGTTACTTCTTGGAACCCACATGGTAGTGAGAACGAAATTCTCATAAACATCCTCTGGTCTTACTGTGTGTGTGTGCGTGCGCGTGAGCGTGTGCACGAGCATATGTGTGTGTGTGTGCGCCCGCGCGCGTGCGTGCGCGGGCACACACCCCCCCACACAGACATCCATTAACCTACCACATATTTTTTCAAAATAACCCAGAAGACAATGGTGAAAAGAACTGTTGAGGAATCCTGAAAACTTCCTTTTAATAATGTCTCATGACCACTTGCTGGTAACACTGAAATTGTTGGATGGTTCATTTACAACCTGAAAGATGGCAGCGTGATGCTCTGAGGGAGGCTGTGGTGTACATAACCATTATGTAAAATGCGAGAGCTTCATGCATTACATCCTGCAGTCTGCAAGGTGAGGCAAAGCTTCTTATGGAGAAGCATGCAGGAGTGGGTCTGGATAAGGATATTGAGAGCAAGGACTGCCCTCTTTCATGACCCCACTTCCATATGCATTGGACAGGTTTTCTCTTCCACTCATTTCCCAGACAACCTCACTAGATGTATTTCTATTCTCTCATAAACTTGATTGGGAATGGTCACCTTACTGTGATCTAGTTTTCTCCATAACCCAGACAACATAAAGACACTCTTAGGTTAAGTGTATGTTTGATGCTCCCTGCTGATCAGAAATCAAGAGCGTTGTGTCTACAGGTCATACAGACACTGACACACACCCAGGGACTTCCTGATATTTCCCATGGCCAAACTGTTCATTCCTGGCATTGAATGCTTGCTTTTTGTGAAGCTCAATAAAATTATTTAGTTCCTTGAGAGAAGTTTTGATAGACAGACCTGTGCCAATGCCCCTGGCTTCCCTAGGCACTGCTCCTCAGATGGAGAGGAGCTCCTCACTATACAATCCTGCCCCATACTATGGGGTGCGTGACATGAGGAATGCTTGTCAACTAACCAGCTAGTAACACAAGTTCTAGAATGGAGCAGGCCCAGCCCTATGTCCTTACTTCATTTGTGTATGAACTGCTAGATATTGTCATTACTTTCTGCCTGATGCTTTAATGTAAATATATTAGTGTTTGTTCCATTTGAGAAACTTGAGAGTTTTATTTAGAGTTTTAATCACAGAAATTATAGAAGCCTAGAAACACAGCCTCAAAGCATCACCTGAAGAAGAAGGTTAATTTAATCCAACCTTTGAAAATCTGTAATTGAGCTGAGAACACATGAGGCCCATACTTTTACAACAGTTCTTCTATATGTCGCTGTATAATCATCTTTATTGACCGGTTCTGTGTATCTTAAGGGGCACCTGTGCTATTTCATGTATGTTCATAATAGTATGATTTTAGTAAAATTTAATTACTGATGTTGATGGATAGGAGTATTTTTTAAAAGAGTGAGATATTTCTGATAAACTTGAGAAATTGGGCACTTTTTTCAAGTTGGAAGCTCTATCAGGTATCTAATCAAACCTGGAGTGACCTATGACCAATTACTGTTCCTCCCATACCTTGTCTCATACTTTGAGTTAATATTCTTTAATGCATTTTTCTATATCCCATTGTGTTGTCTCTTTTTATATTCCTCTGTATCTCTGTGTCTCTCCATGCTTCTTTCTTTACTTCACTGTCTCTCATGTTCTTTCCCTTGTTTCATTTTATAATATATATATAACATATTATATATTATATATATATTATATATATATTATACATACATAATTACATACCTATAATATAAAATATTATATATAGATAGAGATATAGATTATACTATTATATTATTCATGAATGAATCCATGAAGATGATTCTGCTGAAGAGATGATCAGATCCTTCTTTGGAGTGTTCTATAACAAACTCCTATAGAACCAGGATATAGTTTCACAGCTGTAGTCTTAAGGAAATTAAGGTTTCTTTTAGTGCCAGAGCCTGTGCAGGGATATTCTTTACAGACACACAACTTGAGAAATGAGGCTTCAACATGGCAGGCTCTATTTTTCATTTTGGTTGGGTACAATTCGTGTCCTGACTGAACAAGGCCACTGACATAGAATTATTTTCTGGTTCAGGTGGTGAGGTTTCAATGCTGTATTTTGTCTGTCACTAAAATGTGATCCATCAGAAACTCATCATGAATAACTTGTATATTATTCCTATATTGTTGACTATGGGAGGTTCCCTGTACAAAATGATGGCCCTGGAATATAAGAGAAAAACCTAGTTGTTTTAGTAGAAGAGAGAACAGTCAGTAACCAGAACAAATCCGGACACTTAAGTCTGAGAACATTTCTAGGCCCAGCTACTGTTTGAGTATTTTAATTTGGAGATACAAACAATGACTACAATTAAAAGATTAAAGCTGACTCTCCACTTAAGGATGAAGGGATGGGATATAGCAGCCAGCCAGCTGTCATATCAGATCTGTGTTGGGCAAGTGTCTTAACTGCATTTTACCTCTCAGGTAAGAGAAACTGCAGTGTGACCTTGAATGACAATAGACCAGGAAGAGTGCCTCCAGCAGAAGAAGCTTCTGCATAAGGAGCCAATTACTGACCCCCATGCCCAGAATCACAGAATTTCTTAAATGGTTTTACTTTCTCATATTTCACTTATTTAGTATCAACACACCCTAATATATAGACATTAAGCAAGCCCAACTGCTTCATGATTTGATAACCTTTCCTTCCCTGGCAGCATGCTGTAAAATAACTTTGGTGATTGCCTTGCCACTAAGTATCAAAGAACAGCAAGAAGATGTAGGCCTGTGAAGTATAATCTGAAGTAAGAGGATCATGTTTAGCATAATTTACTGTTTGGGGTTTTGTTTGGGATTTTGATTTTGTCTGTTTAGGATTTGATTTAATAATAGGATGTTATGTAATCTTATTACCGTTCATCAAAATGTACCAAGGCAATTCACAGATGGGAATGACTGTCCTTTTAAAGCTTGTTTTTAAAATGTGTTTTTAATGTTTGAAGGTAACTTTACAACTCTTCACTCTTAAGATAATCTTCTTTGTTTAATGTGTTGTCCCAATCCTGTAAACCCAGAACTCACCCAGAACTCATAGCAGGATTTATTCCCTGGATACATACTTCATGATACAGTCAGTTCCATGCTGTATCATCCTATTTATATCTTTTTATTCTTAATATATAATTCTCTTTAATACATAATCCTTATTTCTACTGTGGGAAAATTATTAAAAATACACCCTAGATATTATAAAAATTAAAGATTATTATTTTCTACTTTTCAATTAATATCCACTTATGAGTAAGTATATACTATTTATCTTTCTGAATCTGGGGTATCTTACTCAGGATATGTTTTTTCTAGTGTCATCCATTTGCATGAAACTGTTATGATGTCACTTATATTTTCACCAGAGTAATTGTTTTGTGTAAAGCCCCTTATTTTCTTTATATATTTTTCTGTTCAGGGACATCTACATTGTTTTCAGCATGAGATCTACATCACAAGAACCCACATGACACTATCTTGAAAGAGAGAAATAAGGGTTCAGATGGCCCAGAGATATAGGATAGAAGCCAGAGCTTAAGTTGGTAATGTGTGTCATGTATGTAGAGGTTGGATAATGAGAACAATGGAGCTGCAGAGCATTTCAAGAAGCTCAAGAAAGAGACTGGCTTCGGTTGGTATTTGCCTGTCAGAGAGACTGCCAGTTGGGAAATGTTCATGTTCACCTTTCATTATTTCTGGATTGGATACTGCAGCTCTGTTCCAATCCCTTCTCCCTTTTAGCCATAAACTAGCTTTGAGCCTCTTAGACTCAGTTTTGCTGAGTGTTAAAGAGACTGATACTTTTCCCAGCCTTGCCCTGAAATCATCGGGAGCCTTGAGATTGAAAAGTGATTCACACCATGAGAGGCATGCCAGATTGCTGACTGTTAGAGGACTAAGAGTTAGATTGTTCTTTCTTCAGATATCTTGTCCTACCTTGAGGTTGCTTGCCTGATGATTTTTGAGGTTTCCACATTTCCTTGAGCAGTAAAGGACAGGTAGATATTAATCATTCTTTTGGAGGAGCATGGTCTCATATTGAATCTGATTCGTGCTGGGGGCATCAGAATTTGATTATCGCTCCCTACATTGGCTGTTCTCTATTGTTTTCCATCTGAAGCTTATCACTGACTAGCATACAAATAACTGAGACTCAAACTTTGGTTATTTTATTTCGCTTTTCACAATCATTGGGGGATAAACCCTAATCAATGCTTGTACCTTAGATATTTGTTATTCATTTTTGCCATGTGTTTGTGGTTAAAAAAAAGAATAGAGGAGGATATAGCAATAGCCTAAAAAATGAAAAATAGGGATGGATTATCAAATTTTCTTTTAAAAACATTTTATAATTGTAATCTTACATTACTAGATATCTTCATATTTTGATATAAAAATTGTTTTATTTTCTTACATTGGTACATAATTTTGTATGTCGATATAAATTGATGTTTAGATTAGTATAAATTTTGTATGTTTATGCAAAATTTAAAATTATTTGATTTAATACCCATTCCTTTAATAGCCGCTATAACAAACTAAGATGATAAAATAAAACACTCTGTCAATCAAGCTCATAATCATGTTAGATAGAAGTCTAAATTATCACAGAAATAATCGTCCTGGGTTGTACCAATAATATGTAGGTGGAGACTTGCAAGGTTTACTTGTTCAGATATATAACGTTTACTGGAATGTTCTCTAACAGAATCCCATAGAGAGCCAGGTTGTAGTTTCCAAGCTCAAGTCCTAATCAAATTCAGGTTTCCTTTTGGGGCCTGTGCCTATGCAGGGACATTATTCTCAACAAACTCCAATAGAAATGCTTTTCCAGCATGAGAGGCTCTATCATACAAGTTGTTTGAGTGCAAGAAGTCTCCTGAGCATAAGGACTAACCTAGTCTCATGACCTTTTTTATAGATAAAAATTCCTATAATATGTTTATTTATAAAAGGATGTGGTCTATCAGTATCTCATCAGAAATATGTGGTATGTTGCACATATACTCTTGACTATTGTAAATTACATTTACAAAATAATGCATAAGAGTTGTAAGAGAAAATCCTAGGATTTTTAGTAAAACAGAGAGCATACAGTACCTAGATCAAATTCTGACAAACGTTTAAGGCATAGAAAATTTCTAGGCAAAATTCCGTGACTTTTGCTTTTACTTACAATTTTGATGTTGACATTCCAGAACAGTTGAAGTAGTGGGAGGTAGCAACCAGACAGCTGGCCTGACAGGTGCCCACCAAACCTGTTTTGAACTGCCTTCCTCTCCCAGCTCTAAGAAACTGTACCATGAGCAGGAATTGGCCACAACCCAAGAGGAGAGCCTTGGCAGAAGGATCTACTATATGAGGAGCCTCCTGCTTAGACCCAGACCCAACAAACACAGAATTCCTTGGATGTATTTTCATCCTGATGTTCTGTCACCTTAATGTGGATAGGCCCTAATTTTATTTGTCCATTGTGCCAGCCAGCCTGCTTCTGGATCTGACTTGCTTACATTTTCTGACAATTCCATTGAAAGAACCAAGGTAACTGTGTTGCTACTAATTACTGTTCAAGAGCAGATATAGAATGCAGTACAGTGCTACTGAATCTGCAATGAGAGAATGCTGGTTAGCATAATTTTGTTTGGGTTTTTGCTTTGATTGTTTTGGGTTATTTTTATTTTTGAGATGTTACACATCTATGTTATTTTCTTCAATTTTGCTAAGGATATTTACTCTTTATATTGACTGTTCTTTTAGAACACATATCTTTATCTATTGCATATTAGCCCTCTATTGGATGTAGGATTGGTAAAGATATTTTTCCAGTATGATTGTTGCTGTTTTGTCCTATTGACAGTGTCCTTTGTCTTCTGGAAACTTTGCAATTTTACGAGGTCCCATTTGTTGAATCTTCATGTTAGAGCATAGGTCATTGGTATTCTGTTCAGGAAAGTTACCACTTTGCCCATGTGTCCGAGGCTCTTCCCCACTTTCTCCTCTATATGTTTCAGTGTACCTGGCTTTATATGGAAGTCCTTGATCTACTTGGACTTGAGCTTTGTACAGAGAGATAAGAATGGGTAGATTTGCATTTTTTCTACATTTGGACTGCCAGTTGAACTAGCACCATTTGTTAAAAATGCTGTCTTTTTCCACTGGATGGTTTTAGCTCCTTGGTCAAAAATCAGGTGATGATAGGTCTTTGGGTTCATTTCTGCGTCTTCAATTCCATTCCATTGATCTACCTGCCTGTCACTGTACCAATACCATCCAGTTTTTATCACTATTGCTCTGTAACGCAGCTTGAGGTCTGGGACGATATGTCCCCCAGAAGTTCTTTCATTGTTGAGAATAGTTTTTGATATTATGTTTTTTTTACTTCTATATGAATTCACAAATTGCTCTTTCTAGTTCTATGAAGAATTGAGGTGAGATTTTGATGGGGATTGCATTGAATCTGTATATTCAAGATGTATATTGGCAAGATGGCCATTTTTACTATATTAATCCTTCCAGTCCATGAGCATGGAAGATCTTTCCATCTTCTGAGATCTTCTATTTCTTTCTTCAGTGACTAGAATTTCTTGTCATAAAATCACTTGCTTGGTTAGAGTCACTCCAAGGTCATGCAATCCACTTGCTTGGTTCGAGTCACTCCAAAGTATGCAATATTATTTGTGACTATTATGAAGGGTGATTTTTGGTATTTTCTTTCTCAGTCTGTTTATCCTTTGAGTAGAAGAAGACTACTGAATTGTTTGAGTTAATCTTATATCCAGACACTTTGCTGAAGTTGTTTATCAGCATTAGGAGTTCTTTGGTGGAACTTTTGGGGTACTAATATATATGATCATGTCATCTGCAAACAGTGATATTTTGACTTCTTCATTTCCAATTGTATCCCTTTGACCTCATTTTGTTGTCTAATTGCCATGGCCAGAACCTCAAGTACTATATTGAATAGACAGGAAGAGTGGATATCCTTGTCTATTCCCTGATTTTAGTTGGATTGTTTCAAGTTTCTCTCCATTTACTTTGATGTTAGAATCAATAACCCTATTTAAAATGGGTTTAGAGCTAAACAAAGCATTTTCAACTGAGGAATATTGAATGGCTGACAAGCACCTAGATGAATGTTCAGCATCCTTAGTTATCATGGAAATGCAAGTCAAAATAACTCTGAGATTCCACCTCACACCAGTCAGAATGGCTAAAATAAAAAACTCACATGACAGCAGAAGCTGGCGAGGATGTGGAGAAAGAGGAATTCTCCTCCATTGCTGGTGGAATTGCAAGCTGATATAACAGTTCTGGAAATCAGTTTGTCATCCCCTCAGAAAATTGGACATAAGATTACCTGAGGACCCAGCCATACCCCCCTGGGCATATACCCAGAAGATACTCCAACATGTAATAGGTCAAATGCTCTACTATGTTTATAGCAGCCTTATTTATAATAGTCAGAAGTTGGAAAGAACCTAGAAGAGTAATGGATACTGAAAATATGGTATATTTATACAATGGATAACTACTCAGCTATTAAAAATTATGAATTTATGGAATTTTTAGGCAAATAAGTGGTACTAGAAAATATCATCCCTTGTGACCTAACCTAATCACAAAAGAACACACATGGTATGCACTCTCACTGATAAGTGCAATTAGCCCAATAGCTCAGAATACCCATGGTACAATTCACAGACCACATAAAGCTCATGGAGAAGAAAGACCAAAATGTGGGTGCTTTGGTTCTTCTGGGAAGGTAAACAAGACACACAAGGAGTAAAGATACACAAGATACACACAGGAGTAAATATGGAGAGAAAATGTAGATCAGAGACTGAAGGAAGGGTCATCCAAAGACTGTCCCACATGGGGATTACAGTCACCATATACAGTCACCAAAACCCTGGCACTATTGTAGATGCCAAGAAATACTTCCAGATATAAATGGATCCTGATATAGCTGTCTCCTGAGAGGTCCTGCCAGAGCCTTACAAATACAGAGGCGGATACCCACAGTCTATCATCGAACTGAGCTTGGGGTCCCTGATTGAGGAGTAAGATAAGGGACTGAAGGAGCTAGGTGGTTTGAAACCTCAGAAAGAACAACATTATCAACCAACCAGAATGCCCAGAGCTTCCAGAGACTAAGCCATCAACTGAGGAGTACACATGGCTCCAGCTGCATATATAGCTGAGTATTGCCTTGTCAGGTCATCAATGGAAGGAGAGGTCCCTGGTCCTAGGAAGGCTTGATAGATGCCCCAGTGTAGGGGAATCAAGGGTTCGGGGTGAGTGTGGGGTGGGTGGAGGAACACCCTCATAGAAGCAGGAGGAAGGAGTATGGGATAGGGGGTTTCTGGGAGGGGGAAAGCAGGAAAGGGGATAACATTTGAAATGTAAATAAAGACAACATCTAACAATAAAAGGGAAAACATTTTTTTAAAATCTATTATTATGACTAGACATTTTCTTTCTACTTCTTCATCCTTAAGACTCTCTTGATTATTCAGGTGTGCTGTCATACTCCTACAACTTCAGAGCACAAAGGCAAAGATCATTTCCTCTAAGTTCTGGACAGTCAGGGCTACATAGTGAAATCCCAGCCAGCTGGGGCTATTCCAGGGGTTGTGTCATTTTGTGTATAATGTGGCTTACGCCATGGATACACACTTTATGATGCAATCCATACCATGCTCTAGTCATACTCTCATGTTTATTGTTATCCCTAAAACATTTTACTCTATAACCCACATTTATTATTGGCACTGTGGGCCCATTTATTAGAAATATAGTCACCTTACTATTCAGATACTAAGTAAATAAAATCATTCACAAGGCAGTATAAAAGAAATCCAGAAATGCAGATCTATTTGCTAATTTTTCTTGTAATATAGCATCAATGATAACCACACAACAGCGATGATGTCATGTAAGGAAAGAGATTTTCACAGATGTTGGCCTCCATCATGTTTTTGATGTGATTCTTTTGCTGTTTGCATTGTTCTTCATTTGTATTTTTATATTTATTTTATGTGAAAGAGTGGCTCTTTTTGTTTTTAGTTTTTATAGGTTTTTAATGCCTACTGTATAGCTATGGCCATCCTGTAATCATTTCACTCAGTTGTAAAAGAGGTTTTCTGATCCTCGCTTATCAGATGATTCTTGTTAAACACCATATATGTCCTTCCAGAGAACAACAAATTCTGTTAACTTAATGCACCATTACTCCAGATTCTGCACCTGGCTTTTGTCTTCCAGCACTTGTGCTGCTTTGATTGTATTGTATCATCCCGATTTAAATGGAGATACCTCTTCAGATGTGAAGGTAAATATAAGTGAGTTACACATGCTAATTGTCTTAGGATACCACATATTTATGCAGGGCTCAGGAGCAGTTGGTGTTGTTACATCACTGGATATCTAGAGCTCTCCAGGATACAGTAGATTGTTCAGACAAGGGATTGTTTATGTCATGGAGAACAGGCTTTGACTTTCTGTTAATATTCTTCCTCTACTGGGCAGAAGCTGAGGTGACCATCTTGGGAGACTCTCCTGGGACACAAATGTTGATCACCCCCCTTTCAAAAGCCAGAGATCTCAGCCACTGAGATTTTTCAGGGTCAGAACAATGGGAAAGTGGTGTGCTTTATTTCCAAATGTGTTAACTGTCCAGAACTGGAACAGGATCAAGACAAGAGCCAGCATATCAAGTTGGTAGCAGAAGACTTGAGATGTCCACTTTCTTCCTATGTTTTGGCCACAAAAACTTGTTAGAAGACATTTACCAGGACCCCTTTAGTATGTTGTGATTCCGGACAGGAGGGACCTTCTCAGGACGGTCTTGTTTGGAGATGTTGCCTGTGGACAGGGATCAAGAAAACAAGATAACTCAGATCTGACACTGTGACCCAGAGACAAAAACAAAGGGTATAGTATATCTCTGTATTCCATGCTCTGTAAGTCAGACTGTGAGATACAGATCTCCCTAGATACTCCCCCCCAGATGTGTACCCACATCTGTCAATAGATGTCTGAATTCTACATGTCCCAAAGAGTTGTCTGTTCCTTAGCCACATCCAACCTATTCTATAACTGTATTGACCGCAGTATACAACACCCAACTGCCCCTAAGTATGGTCTAAATGTTTCAAATCTAACAACACCCTATCACTCTATGCAGATCACAGCTCCTATTTTCCAGGAGGTAAATGTTTTCTGGAGAGAGATAATGACCATCAAAATGATCACGGTCACTGATGTCTAGCCTGGTCTCTAGAGTTCTTCCTTGCTTGGAAAGAATACAGCTGCTAAGCCATACATGGACATATAGTTATAAATTTGAAATTCTCATGGAAAAGACAGTTTTTGCCCTTTATAGTTAAAATACTAATTACAATCTCAAAATTAATTATTTTAATATCAAGAATAGTGTGTTCACTAGACCCAATCAAAAAATTAATTTTATGGAGCAAACTTGACCATAAAGGAACCATGTCCAGACAAGCATGATAATATACTTGCATAAGATGGCCATATGGTGTGGTAGTGTTCTGTTTTTAGTGGGTGTGTATGTCTTCTCTACACATGCCCAAATGTTTTGGAATTTTGAGTGAAAGATTTTTATGCAAAATAATACAGGTAAAATGGTAGATATTTTAAACATTTCTAAACTAATTGAACTGTTATGCAGAAATATCTTCTGATAAAATTAGAGATATTTTTATGGAAAATATTTGATAAAATTGAGGAATATATAGAAAATGTTAAAATTGAAGATTTTCCTTGAAAACTATGGAAGACAGAAAACATTTCTAAACTAAATTAAAGGTAGAAACATTTTCTGATAAAATTGAATATTTACATGGAAAATATGTATGAATATATTGAAGAAATATAGAGAAAATGTGTTAAAATAGAATTTGTTCATAAATAATGGTAAAATAGAAAACATAGAAAATATATCGTAACTAATTGACCAAGGACATAAAAACATTTTCCGATTACACTGAAGATTGTGATGGAAAAAATTCCTTATAAAATTGAAGAATTTTATAGAAAAGATGTTAAAATTGAAGGTTTTGATGGAAAATAATACAGAAAAAATGAAAGAAAAAATTAAACATTTCTGAAATTATTGAAATGGTAAGAAGAAACAATTTCTGATAAAACTGAAGATTTATATGGACCCTATTTTGGATAAAATTGAAGAAATATATAGAAAAAAATTTTCATGGAAAATAATACAGATAAAATGGTAGACATATTAAACATTTCTAAACTAATTAAAGTAGTAAGTAGACACATTTTCTGATATACTAAGATTTTTCAAGGAATATATTTTTGTGAAAAGCATGTTCTTTTATTGAAAAAGGAAGTAAAAACATATTATGAAAAAAATTGAAGATTTACATGGAAATATTTCTGATAAAATAGAAGAGATATATATAAAAACAAGTTAAATTTGACAATTTTCATGGAAAATTAAAGAGTAAATTGGTAGATATAAAACTTGATAAAATAATTGAAAAAGTAAGTAGAAACATTTTGTGATAAAATTGAAGATTTATGTGGAAAATATTTGATAAAATTGTAGAAAAAGTAGAAAATCATGTTAAAATTGAAGATTATCATGGGAAAATTGTACAGATAAAATGGTAGGCATAAAAGTAATTCTAAGTTGATTGAAAGTGGAATTCTAAACATTTTCAGGTAAAATTGAAGATTTGCATAATAAACATTTCTGATAAAATTCAGGAAATATTTAGAAAAACACATTAAAATTGACTATTTCATGGAAAATTATGCAGATAAAGTGATAGACATAGAAAACCTTTCTAAATTAATTGAATGTGGAATTAAAAAGATTTTGTGATAAAAATCAGAGATTTACATGGAAAACATTTCTGATAAAAAAGAAGAAATATGTTAAAATTGAAGATTATCATGAAAAAATAATGCAGATAAAATGGTAGACATAAAAACTTACTAAATTAATTGAAAGATGAATTATAAATATTTTCTGAAAAAATTGAAGATTTACATGGAAAATATTTCTGTTAGTCTATGTCTTTTTATTGGGGAATTAATCCATTGATGTTAAGAGATATTGAGGAATAATGATTGTTGCTTCCTGTTATTTTTGAAGTGTTTTTTTTAAGTTTGTGTGGATATCTTCTTTTGGGTTTGTTGGAAGAAGAGTACTTTCTTGCTTTTTCTAGGTTGTAGTTTCCCTCTTTGTGTTGGTGTTTTCCATCTATTATCCTTTGTAGGACTGGATTTATGGGAAGATATTGTGTATATTTGGTTTTATCATGAAAAATCTTTGTTTCTCTATCTATGGTGATTGAGAGTTTTGCTGGGTATAGTAGTCTGGGCTGACATTTATGTTCTCTTAGGGACTATATGACATCTGCCCAGGCTCCTCACCTCTAACTAAAGGACTCCCTGCAGAGCAGATGTCCCCTAGCAGGATAGGTGCACAGATGGCTGTGGCACTGCCCAGCTCCTGGGTGCAGGTGGGGCCCTGCTGGTCCAAGTCCCAAGTGATCTTACACTTGGGTGTTCTCTGTGTTCCTGGCTGTAACAGCCTGCCCAGTCGCGGGAATGAAGATGCTTCAGAGATTATTCTATGAAATGACAATGGGATAGAGGCTATCTCATGTTCCACATAGCACAACATGGAATCAGATATCTGATTCCAACAAGAAATAAAGGGACAACAAGCTGAACAGAAGCTTTGGAATATTATTTGTGAAACATGGAAGAACATTTTATTTTACATACTCATAAAGTATGTAGGGAATATCTTACTATTGTAACCCAACAGTATAACTTAGAGGAAAAAGAAAAACATAGACTCCCTTGATAATGAGGAAGGATACAGTAGTGTGTGGTGTTCCTTCTTTCCACCATGTCAAGTCAATAACATGAGATTAAAGCAGAAAGAAAGGCAATTTCAAGAAAGACTATTTGTGTTTCAAGGACAAGGAGGATTTCTCGGTAGAAACCAACATGAAATCTCATCTCTCAATCTTGGCAAAAGCAAATTCAAGTTTATTGAAGGACATTTGTGTTTGACCTGTAGTATTGCTATAATGAGTATGATATGGATCCAAGTCCAGTTCTCATGTGTACCAAATTTCTTCCAAAAACTGCCATAGCCCAGGATGGCATTTCTATAGTAGTCACAATGAAATGAAGAGTCAGCCTCCACACACATTCCCAATTCAATTGACATGTTATTACCACCCAGTATACAACAAGTATAGAATATCACTGTATCAAGCCACTCAATTTTTTCAATCTACCGGTCTGCAAAGGTACTGAAAAATATTCAAATTGACAGTCACAATTCAACCAAAGTATGAAACAAATTTTTTATTCATAGTAACTAAGATGGTGCAATAAACTGCATAGAAGGATTTTATTATAAGCCAGTGACATAGCAATCATTCCAGAAATGGAGTTAAAAATTCCATTTAAGCTCTTTCTCCTTTCATCCTCTTACCTCTCTGCACTCTCACCTCTCTGGCCCTCTTGGGATCCCCTCCCCCCTCTCTCCACATGGTCATGGCCGGCCTCCACTCCTCTCTCCTCTCTCCTCTCTCTCTCTCTCTCTCTCTCTCTCTCTCTCTCCTCTCTCTCTTTCTCTTTCTCGTTCTCTCTCTCCCCTATACCATTGACTCTCATCCTCTTCTCTAAATAAACTCTATTCTATACCAAATAAATCCATTTAATTCAGTGTGTATATTATGGGCCAAAAATAATGTAGTTCAAAAAATGTAAATCAAATTAAATGCTCCATCTGTGACACTCATTGTAGTCTAACCATGTTACATAAATTAGCATAACGGACATACATATGTGTTGTTGCAATGTAATCCAAGACAGGACTGTTTCAAAATAAATACCAACTAGACATGGATAAAAATATAAGGTATATACTAACATTAGCAATGCAATTCTATCTCATAAATGGCATGTAAATTCTTTTATTTCTTTTGAGAAAATGTATGAAAATGTTCTCAAACATCTTAATGAGGCGTGAACAAACATTAACAAAGAAATGTTTCATCAAATGGCACTGACTGCCAGGGATTGATTATCAGGCAAACTATCAGCATAATAACTCAGTGAATGTCTGCACAGGTACTGATATTGCACAGTATGGGTGTTGAATCTTTATAAATCTAGGTATTTTGGATTTTGCATAATGACATATTCTACAGATGGCAGGAATCACAGGAAGTCTGAAGATATTTTTAAACTTAACTAGCATACACTAGTATATGAACAACAGAGAGAATGTTCAACTCCTGGCTCAATGTTTCATGTGAGACTGCGCTTTCCTACACCAGACAATGGAAGACATAATTTCTTATGATTCTTCTCAAAATGTGAAAGATATGGAACTTTTATGACCTTCTAAACTCTTGTCTATAGAAGTTCTGGTGAAATCCATTGTGTTTGTACATATGGCTGTTGACACATGGTCTGGTCCAAGCAGTCCAGGAAAAATATTGTCCTTGGGACTAATGCCATGTATATGAATGAAATCATGGCACTGAGGATGAAGAACATGATCCCTAAAACATGTTTTCAGAAATGTTTTGAACAAAAGTTTTCAGATCTCAGATGTAGAGCTTGAGGCAAGAATTTTCTCAATGTATCCAGGGAGCATGACAAAGAATGAATGGAAAGGAAATGTAAATATAATTAAGTGGATCTCCAGACAGCAGTAGCCTTAAAACAGACACATAGGTGTAAATGTCTGTGTATTGTTTGTCTGCATAAGAAACAGATTTCACAACTGTTCCACCTGAGAGGCTAGCACACATGGAGAAGCTGTGTGCTTTCACTATTTCATTTTTGCTCCTGAAGTTTTCTCTCTTTTTGTGCTGTTTGATAGAACCCATTTGTTCTTGGAGGATAAAGAATAATGAAGATAATGATGGAGATTTGAGAAGTGACTGTGGTTTTCCCCTTTGAACAAATGAGGGACCTATTGACAATTTGTATAATAAAATTATTGATTTTAGGTAAGTCCATAACTTTATTTCCTGCATCAATGTCATAAATAAGAAATATTTAGCTGTGTACACAAACTGTGGGATTCCTTCCTCTTCTTCCCTGTAACTTTAGAAACCACTGAAAATTAATTATTACACCAATCACTATTTTAATAATTTCAAATGTGTCACAGTTTAGCTTTAATACATTGGGCTCCAGTTCTCAATGCTGGAAAATGATTCTTGATTCTCTGTTGAGTTTTTGTCAATATCATGTATGGAAAGATATCTCTACATCTGCCATGAATTCATAATTCCCAACTTTATCAGCAGTTTATCAACAGTTCAATATGAAGAGAATGCATCACTACCTATATTCAATTGCCTGCCAATGATTCCTGTCTGAGCATACATCTAAATGCTTTCATAAAAAGGTAATTTGGGTCTCCAACAGTTGGGCATACATTCATTCATTGAAACATTTGTGTATGTGTTGGCCTACTATACATGATTACAAGCATAACATTATGTGTATGTGTGTGTATATATACATATACATATATATGTGTATATATATATACATACATACACTTTACTTTACTTTACTTTACTTTACTTTACTTTACTTTACTTTACTTTATAAAATAGTCCTTAAATGAGTCCCTCCTGAAATTCTGGATTTGACTCAGAATATGGGAAAAGACTGCCAGGCTTCATATTGTGTTACCAGAATAATCTTTTGGTCCAATTACACAAATACACAGACATAGATTAGGCTTATTATTAGGATCAGATAGATGGTCAATATTTCTATTAACTATTGGATAAATATAACATTAGAGAAAACCTAGGAGAATAAATGTACTTCTTTTAGATAAGAAGCTGTTCTCAATGTCTGAGATCCTAAGCACAAGATATTACCATTTGTGCCTGAAGATCATGAGGGAAGGTGTGTTGAAATAACTCACCTTTTAGGTAATCAATGTGCTTGGGACTTCTTTCTTTCATGAACCAAGATTTACTGTGCTTTTCTGTCTCTGATGCTCATGACATCTCTTATTCAATTTTTATGTCTCTGGGATTTAAAGAATATGTTTTCCAATTTGTAGCCAAAATATACTGTACATTTTGATAGTGATGGCTGCTTCACCTTATTATTCTTCTGTGTTAGGTTAGTATGAAATTCATTTCTGATGTTTTCTGTATTTTTTATACCGCATTTGAAAAGTAGTGGAAATTTTCATTGGTGATACTTTTATAAGCCATAATATGGTTTACAATTCCAAATAAATGAACTGTGTCAATACACTTTTCAGTGTATTTTAGAAAGAAAAACTTAACTGCAAATACTCAATTAAAAATGCAAATTTCATCAAAAGAGCATGTTTGGTATGTTTATTTCTGATGAGAGGTAATAGCTAATAATAACAGATGAACTGCTAACTGTGTTAGGGCAGATGAACAAATTTCTTATGGAGAGAATATCTCTCTGCTCAGACATCACTTAGAGGATCTCAAAAAAATTAAGGAACATGGAGGTGTTAAGAGAGATATGATAGGTTTTAAGAAACTGACACAGAAACAACACACTAAAAGTTAACATTAAATTAGTGCATAAGAAGAGCCCAAAGGATAAAAATCTGGGTATATGGTATATTATGTCATTTTTGTACTTTGAAATGGATAATTTAAATGAAGTATATTTTAAAATAATAATTGTTTGATGAATATTAACATTTGAAAATATTAAAATTTTAATATTTTCAAATGTTAATATTCATCAAACAATTATGGAAATATTATTGGAATATTATTTTCAATCATGGAAATATTATTGATAGTTTTTCTCACTGTGCATGAACTTATCATTCTCAATGTTTAACTTCAAAATGTTTATTCTATTTTAAAATGAGTAACATATTCTTACTGATAAAATAATTTCTTTCCTTGTAATACATATAATCATTTTCAAGTATAATAATTGTTAGACAATATACACAGGTATAAAATGCATTTTAAAAACAGTCACACAATGTCAGGTATTATTACATAAGATATAGTTAGATAGATAGATAGATAGATAGATAGATAGATAGATAGATGATATTCTTTTCTTTTCTTGAATATTTTCTTTATTGGCATTTCAAATGTTATCCCTTTTGCTGTTTCCCTTCCAGAAACTCCCTATCTCATCCCTCCTCCCCCTTTTTTATGAGGGTGCTCACCCTCCTGCCCACAACCAACCACAGCCACCTCACCACCCTGGAATTCAACTTGGGTAACAATCCTTCACAGGACCAAGAGCCTCTCCTCTCACTGATGCCCGACAAGGCCATCCTCTGCTACATGTGCAGCTGGAGCCATGGGTCCCTCCATGTGTGCTCTTTGGTTGTTTAGTCCTTGGGAGCTCTGGGGGCACTGGTTGGTTGATATTGTTTTTCTTCCTGTAGGATTGCAAACCCCTACAGTTCTTCAGTCCTTTCTCTAGCTGCCCCATTGGGAACCCCACACTCAATCCAATGGTTGTCAGAGAGCATGCACCTCTGTGTTTGTCAGGCTCCTGTCAGCAAGCACTTCTTGGCATCAGCAATAGTGTCTGGGTTTGGTGGCTGTATATGGGATGGATCCCCAGGTTGGGCAGTCTCTGGATGGCCTTTCCTTCAGTCTCTGCTCCACACTTTTTTCTCTCATGAGTATTTTGTTCCCCCTTCCAGAAACGACTGAAGCATCCACACTTTGCTCTTCCTTCTCCTGGAGCTTCATTTGACATGTGAATTGTGTCTTGGGTATTCAGAGCTTGTGAGGTAATATCCACTTATCAGTGAGTGCATACCATGGGTATTCTTTTGAGACTGGGTTACCTCACTTAGTATGATGTTCTCCAGCTCCATCCATTTCTCTAAGAATTTCATGAATTCATTGTTTCTAATGGCTGAATAGTACTCCACTGTGTATATATACCACATTTTTTGTATCCATTCCTCCGTTGAGGGACATCTGGGTTCTTTCCAGCTTCTGGCTATTATATATAAAGCTGCTATGAACATAGTGGAGCATGTATCCTTATTGCATGCTGGGGAATCCTCTGGGTATATTCCCAGGAGTTGTATGGCTGGGTCCTCCAGAAGTATCATGTCCAGTTTTCTGAGGAACCGCCAGACTGATTTCCAGAGCGGTTTTACCATTTTGCAATCCCACCAACAGTGGAGGAGTGTTCCTCTTTCTCCACATCCTCGCCAGCACTTGTTGTCCCTTGAGTTTTTAATCTTAGCCATTCTGACTGGTGTGAGGTGGAATCTCAGGGTTGTTTTGATTTGCATTTCCCTGATGACTAATGATGTTGAACATCTTTTAAGGTGTTTCTCAGCCATATGATATTCCTCAGGTGAAAAGTCTTTGTTTAGCTCTGTACCCCATTTTTAATATGGTTATTTGGTTCTTTGGGGTCTAACTTCTTGAGTTCTTTGTATATATTGGATATTAGCCCTCTGTCGGATGTGGGGTTGGTGAAGATCTTTTCCCACTTTGTTGGTTGCCGTTTTGTCCTTCTGACAGTGTCCTTTGCCTTACAGAATGTTACAGACCAAGTGACCACAAGCGTGTGGGTTCATCCCACTGATTTCCCTGCCTATCACTGCACCATGCAGTTTTCATCACTGTTGCTTTGCAGTAGTCAGTCAACATCCTAGGCAAAAAAACTGGGGTAGCCTGAGCTAAGTAGAGAGAGATGCAGGACGGTGTGAGAAAGATGGAGGGAGAAGTGGGCCAGCTTGGGCCGCTCAGAGCAAAAATGTAGGACAGCCTGGGCTATAAGGCCAGAGAAAAGGGACAGTACAGGCTGTACTGCAAGATGGCTGGGTCAGCCTGGGCTACACAGTCACAGAGGTCCAACAGCCTGGGGGATTCATGGAGAGAGGGATGCAGCATAGCCTGGGCTAGGTGGACAAACAAGCTCAGCAGTGTGGGTCCCAGGGCTGTGAGGAGAGGGTAGCAGGGCAACTTGGGGCACAGGGAAGGTGACTTGTGGCCAATTGGAAGAAGAGAGAGAGAGAGACAGACAGACAGACAGACAGACAGACACGGGATAGCCTGGGCTACAAGGAGGAAGAAAAAGACCCTGGGCCAAGCATAGAGCAGCCTGGGATACATGATGGAAGCAGGGGGATATCCTGGGCTACATAGATGAAATGGTTAGCCTGGGGGTCTAGCCTGTGGCATGGGAGAATGGTCTGAGTGGATTGCATAAAGCCCAGGCTGGATGGCATCTGTCTCAGTGTAACCAAGGCTGTACCACCTCACCTGGAGGGACAGTGCTCCAGTGACGTCACAGAGGGGCGTGGCCGACGTAGGGTGGTGTAGGCGAGGGGCAGAGTCCGGGTCCCTTGTCACTGATGCTCTTCACCCAGGCCTGTCAGTCAACGTTCGGCCCCGCCCCAAGCCTTTTGGTAGACCGAGGACTGCGTCCTCAATCGGGACAGACAGGAAGAAGGGATGGGTGAGGGCGGGACTCAGCTGCAAATGACAGGAACCAAACTGGAAGTGACTGCGGCGGAGGGCGGGGCACAGCCGCGACTGACAGGGAACGAACCAGGAGTTTTGATGGAGGAGGGCGGGACTCAGCCTTGACTGATGGGAATTGAACTGGAAGTGACTGTGGCGGAGGGCGGGACTCAGCCATGATGCACAGAAAGAGAGCGCCTTACTTCCGGTTCCCTGGAAGAGCCTACCTGGGCCCACCCACCCTGAAGCTCCCGCCCGGCTGGGTTCCCGGGCTGCCTTGGGCCAAGGTCCCGCTGGAGATGCGACTTCCGGTCCCTGCTATCAGCACTGCATATCGCTTCCACAGCCCGGTGAAGTCATTTTCGGCCTATGTCCGGCCTCTGACAGCCGCAGGGTGACTGACAGATGACGCCACGCCCCCGACACGCAGACCTGCCACTCATCCGAGTTAGCGCCCCACCTCACACCTTGTGCCACTAACCCCGTGACCCCGCTGACCCCGGGTGACTCGGACTCCACTGCCCCCTCCTGCAGGCTCAGCCATTTAGTCACTGCACTGGCCCCGCCCCCTGACATCATCCCGAAGAGTAAACAATGGCGGTCCTGCCTGGTCTCTTTCAATCACGACCGCGGGCGGGAGGTGTTTCGCCGACCAGGCCCCGCTCACTGACGTCACCCGAGCGACAGCCCCGCACCTTCTCAGTGGCCACGTCACTCACAGCCGCCGGCGCCATGCATGTTGGCCTCTCTGTCGGTCACCCAGCGACCGCTGTCCCCGCCCCTGACGTCACCCACCGCCTGGGGGGGTGTTCCCCGGCTCCGCCCCACCTGCCGACGTCACCTGGAATCCCAGGCGCGATTACCCCGGCCACGCCCGATGACTGATGGACATTCTGCCACCGCGGTAAAGAATGTCCAAGACCCGCGGCCCCGCCCCCTGACGTCACAGGGTAAACACCGCCGGCCCGGCCCCTGGCGCATGACCCGTGAACCCGTGACCCGCGGGTATAATAACAGCCCTGGGGGCAGCGGCGCTGAGAGTTCCTGCCCCAGGCTGCTGCCTCTGACCCTGTGACCTGTGACCCCGGGACCCGGTGAAGACTGTGACCCGCGACCTGTGACCTCGGACCCCTAACCCAGGTGAGAGAACCTGGGCTATGGGAAAAGAGACTGAGGGGCAAGGAAGCTCAGTGTGGAGAGAAGCAGGCTAGCCTGGGCTACACGCACCAGGACAAAGGGGAAAGGGGCAGCCTGGGCTATGTGGATGGTGACTGGGGAAGGATGTGAGTGGGACACCTGGGGACTCAGAGTGTGAGGCAGGGGGATGACCATGAATGGGGACTGTGGCCCAGGGGGACAGTCAGGGGACATCCTGGACTAGGCGCGGTTAGTGAAGCAACTGTGGGACAGCCTGGGCGACTCAGGGGGAGAGGATTTGAATTGGCACAGCCTGGATTACAAGGACATGGACCGGGAAGTGGGGTAGCCCAGGCTACATCTACTTGACTCCAGGCAGCCAGAGCCACTTGGAGGGACCGGAAGGACAACCTGGGCTAGGGAGAGGGCGGGGAGGGGGCCCTGAGCTGTGCAAAGAGGTCTGGGTCAGACTGGGCTACACAAAGGGAAACCGAGGGCAGCCTGGGCTAAGTGGTGAGATGATGTCATGCAGACAGGAAAACTGAGTCACTCCTGTGGGGCGGGGCCTGTGTGTGACTGACAGGACAGCAGTGGGCAGATCTCAGGGGGGACAGAGATGGGGGTGGGTGGGCGGGGCCCTGAGATAAGCGACTCCAGCAATGGGTGGGGCTTTGTGGCAATTTAATGGAGGAGATGAGCAAGGCCTGATGAGTGACAGGAAGTGTGGGTGGGGCCTTGTGAGCAGAGGAGGGCTATGGGCGTGCCTAAAGCATGACTGACTGGGTTGAAGGCAGGACTTATGATTAAAAGGAAGGCTATGGGAGGAGCCTGATGAGTGACAGGATTGTGGGCGGGGCTAAATGGTAAATAGCAGAAGGAAAGTAGGAGGGTCTTTTGTGACTGGCAAGGGAAGTGGGCGGGGCCCTATGAGCATGGGTGACAGACTGCAACCCCGTGACACGCCCCCAGGAAAATGATGTCCCGCCCCGCCCATGGCTGGCTCCTCCCCCCGCTGCTGGCCCTGCTCTGCACCACCCAAGCCCGCCCAGGGCCCAACTTTGTCATCCTCATGGCAGACGACCTCGGCATTGGTGACCTAGGCTGCTATGGGAATCGAACACTAAGGTGGGCGGGCCCGGAGGTGGGCGGGGCTGGAAGTGGTGCTGTCACGCCACTGCCTCACACTCTGACTCTTGGCCCCACTTGACCCCCGCGACCCCGCAGGACGCCCAACATTGACCGCCTGGCCCGTGAGGGCTCGAAGCTCACGCAGCACCTCGCAGCTGCCCCGCTCTGCACGCCCAGCCGCGCTGCCTTCCTCACGGGGAGATATGCAGTGCGCTCAGGTGGGCGGGGCCGGCGTGACCCCCGTGATCCCGGGCATGACCCCAGGACCCCATTTTGACCCCTGCAACCTCAACACTGGAAACTCGCACACACGTGATCCCTGTGACCTTCTCATGACCTCTGTGACCCCGCCCCCCAGGCATGGCCTCACGCGGCCTTATGGGCGTGTTCCTCTTCTCGGCTTCCTCCGGTGGGCTCCCAACCAGTGAGGTCACATTCCCGAGTCTGCTGCAGGGGAGGGGCTACGCCACAGCGCTAGTTGGTAAGGGCAGGGCCAGGGGCGGGGTGGGGGGGAGAGGGAGGGGAGCCGACTGGGCCCCTTGACCTCTGACCTGCTGACCCCGCGAACCCCCTGCCATCCCCACACCTGGCATGCGACTGTTGACCCTTTGGCCTGACCTCATGGCTCGTGACCCCACAGTTGACCCCAGACCCTGAGTCTGACCCCTAACTCCACTGCCTCACCCCTTCTGACCCCCTGACCCACACCCAACCCTGGTGGACCCTTGACCCCCACCCCTGTCTGACCCCACAGGGAAGTGGCACCTGGGCCTGAGCTGCAACTCGCCAACCGACTTCTGCCACCACCCACTGCGCCATGGCTTCACGCGCTTTTTGGGCACGCCCACCACCAACCTGCGGGACTGCAGGGCAGGGGGCGGGACCGTGCTGGGCCCTGCCCTGCGGCTGGTGTGGGCCCTGACTCTGGGCACACTGGGAGTGGGTCTGGCCTCGCTGGGGGCGTGGCGTATGCTGGGGGCGGGGCGGTGGGGAGCAGGGCCCGTGCGGGTGCCACTGTGGGTGTGGTTGGCGGCCGCAGTGGGAGTGGCTGGGGCGGTGGGCGTGGCCCTTCTCTTGTTCCGCGTCCACTTCCGCCCGGCAAACTGCTTCCTCATGGAGGACCTCACCATCACTCAGCAGCCCACTGACTACAGCGAGCTCACCAGGCGGCTCACGGACGAGGGGCGGGACTTCCTGCGCAGGTGATGGCGGGGTCAGGGCCGATGGGGCGGAGTCTGGACAGTGTCATTTCCGTTGGGCGGGGCTTCGATGAGCCAGGATTTCCTGGAGTGAAGCCTTGACTTTATCACTTCCTGTCTGAGGACTTCATGGCTCTGTGGGGGCGGAGCTTGCATGGGGCAGGGCTTCTGGTCTTTGGTGGTTTCCAGAGGTGGGGCTTTAAGGTGGACCAGCCTGGGCTAATGTAGGAGGAGCCTTGTGAGAGGCTGTGGAGTACAGAGAGAGGCACAGGGCAGCCTGGGCTATACTGTGAGGCAGAATCACTGTGGGTTACTCCGTGGGCACGGTAGGGCAATGATGTCACCGCCCAGGGATGTTACCACCCTGTGATGTCATGACCCCGCCCCAGGCACACGGCCACGCCCTTCTTGCTGTTCGTGTCATTCCTACATGTGCACACAGCACACTTCGCTGGCCCGGAGTTTGCAGGGAGGAGCCAGCATGGTGCCTACGGGGACAGTGTGGAAGAGATGGACTGGGGTGTTGGTAAGTAGGTGGGGCCACGGGGGCGGAGCCTTGGGCGTGACCCCGTCACCCCTGACCGCCCACACCCCACCCACCCCGCAGGGCAGATCCTTGATGCACTGGATGAGCTCGGCCTCGCCAACGACACACTCGTGTATTTCACATCGGACCACGGCGCACACGTGGAGGAGGTTGGCCAGGGCGGCGAGCGGCATGGCGGGAGCAACGGCATCTACCGGGGTGAGCTGGGGCACGGTGCAGGGTACACATGTGTGCACGGAGACATATGCACACATGACTGGGCAACACACATGACATCGTGTATACATAAACCAGCGACATATGAAATGCACACATGGGCAGGGACTCCAACACCCCACTCATCACGCGTGACACATGGGGACACTCATCACGCCTGTGATCCCCAACACACAACTCTGAAGCCGACACACATGCACACATGACAGGCATGTTGGTCGATGTCGCTCCATGGCAGGGACATGAGCCCGCCGACCTTGTAACCTCATGGGCCCGGTATCTTACGTCAAGTGTGGCTATGTCACATGTGTTTCGCATGACGTCGAGGACTGTGTCCCCAACTACCGCCCCCCCCACCCCACCCCTGTCGCAGGCGGCAAGGCCAACAACTGGGAGGGTGGCATCCGCGTCCCTGGCCTCGTCCGCTGGCCCAGCGTGATCGCGCCCGGCTTGGAGATTGATGAGCCCACAAGCAACATGGACATCTTCCCCACCCTGGTGCAGCTTGCGGGGGCGGAGCTGCCAGGCGACAGGTGAGGGACATGGGTGGGGCTTGGGTGGGACAGATAGACATAGCTCCAGCTACCAGCCATTGAACCACACCCACTGGGCCTGAGCTCTGCCCACATCATGCTTAGAGAGGCCCCGCCCACTCCAACCCAGGCCTGCCCCCTCTGTCTTCTAAAACCCTGCCCATTATTGACTGGCTAGGCCCCGCCCACTCTCAGACTTGGACCCACCCATTTGCATCCCATCCCCACAGGGTGATTGATGGGCGTGACCTGATGCCACTGCTGCGCGGGGACACCCATCGCTCAGAGCATGAGTTCCTGTTCCACTACTGTGGGACCTACCTCAATGCTGTGCGCTGGCACAACGGTGAGTGCGGGACATGCGTGTGTGTGTGTGTGTGTGTGTGTGTGTGTCAGGATGCACACGTGTGTAGGACGCCCCGGGGTGGGAGTGGAGTCACGCCTACCACCCAGCTGGCAGAGCACCGCCATGCCTGCTGGGGCACATGCGTGTGTGTATGAATCTGGATGTGTGCATGGGAGGATCACAGGAACATGTGAGCACACGCAGGGTGGCACAGGTACAGCAACGTGTGTGCAAACAGTACACACGATTGTGCATGTCTACATGTCACGTGTTGTCACGTGTGTTCATATGTGTTGCCATGCTGTTGTATATGGTGATGTGTGTTGTCACATGCATGCTCACAGACTTGATCGTGTACAACACACATGGCAACACACCTTGTCCTAGTGTGTACGCATTAAGTCACATGTATAAATTTTTATTCACGTGTCAACATGCATGTTGTACATGTTGTGTGCACTATGATGCATGTTGCTGCATGTGGCATTCCAGACCATGCTGCATACATCATTTATGTCATCACATATTTTCATGTGTGACACCACAACACAGACATCACTATACACGACATATTACATGCCAACTGTGTCATACGTGGCCATGCGTGTGTTCTTACATGCTGCATGTTGTAATGTTTGTTGCGATCACATGTGTTGTCAGGTATGTCATGCACTGTCATCACTCATACATATCCCCCGCCCCACCCCACAGGCAGCTCCGTGTGGAAGGCCTTCTACTTCACGCCCAACTTCGACCCCCCTGGTGCCAACGGCTGCTTCTCCACACACGTGTGCTTCTGCTTCGGCAACTACGTAACGCGCCACAACCCACCACTGCTCTTTGACCTCGCCCGCGACCCCGGCGAGCGCCAGCCCCTGACCCCCGAGGTCGAGTCACGCTACCGCGAGGTCCTGGACACTATAGACAAGGCCACGCGTGCACACGCCGTGACCCTGGAGCCTGTGCCCGACCAGCTCTCCCTGGCCAATGTGGCGTGGAAGCCATGGCTGCAGCTCTGCTGCGCGTCCCGGCCACACGTGTTTGCTTGTCATTGCGCGGATGATGATCGTGAGGGTAGGCACGACCTGTGACACCATCGCCCCTGAGCCACGCCCACTACACCCCCCCACGAGCGCCATCCGTGACCATGCCTTCTGTAGGTCAATGGTTGCGCTGCCCTGCACACGTATGTCTCCACTTGAGACATGCATGTGCGGGCCAACCAGCAGGGATGTGTCTGTGGCTGCGATGTCTGGGGTCAGAGACTGCCAGAGGTCGTAACCCCAATGATACATGCACATTTGCACTTAGCACACGCCCCACACATGCTAACACACGGGTACATGAAGGACACCACGCCGACCTCACCCTACCTCTCAGTGTTACCAGCCCTGGCCATGAATCTCACCTGACACCGTGGACGGACTGAAGCTCCCCCATGCATACAGGTGAACACGCATGAACACGGGTGCACCGCACACACCACCCACCCCTTCAGTATTGCAATGAAAGACACGGAAGCCGACAACTCCTCACACATGGGAGTTTTGCCAAGCACAACATAGGTCACACACGTGACCTGTCAAACTCCTACACACGTATTCCCACGGGGGACCCAGGTAATCACATGATCCTCCTTAATAAACAAAGGTCTCTCCCTGTGACACGGATGTCATCCTTCAGGGCAAGTCACCTGCACGCGTGGCCTTCTGCACATGGGATGTGGGAGTGATTGTGTGTGCATCACGTGTGCACATTGATTGTGTTGATGGCAGGGGTTGAACTGTGTGTGGCTATATCATGTGGCCGGGACATGTGTTGGCCTTGTCTTCCATGAAGAGCATGCACATGAGCTGAGGCTATGGAGATGGAGTATGTGTCTGGTATGGTGGTGTGTGTATGTGTGTGGTGTGTGTATGTATGTTCTGTGCGTATACGTGTGGGCATATGTGTTTACATATGCACAAGTCATGTGCACTGTATAGTCTATACTTTTTTAATGTATTTATAATTTGCATTTTCCATGTGAACACATGACTAGCCCCATGTCATGCAAATCATACACAATGCACACGGGTCATACAAGCTGTGCTGAATGCATGTATATAATACATTATGTTATGTGTGCATGAGGCGTGTAACACGTGAGCATCCCACCGGCAATGCAGGCCATGTGAACAACTCACTCAGCATGCCATCCATGTTGGAAACAGTGTCCAAACATGACATGCATTGACCTGCATGGACCTGTGTGCATCACATGTGGCACATGTCCCACTTTGCCACACATGTGCTCATCCCATGTTGCAGACAGGCGTGTAGATGCACAGGCCACACTGACTGCTGTTCTGCCTGTGTACTTTCTACTTGTGCTACGTGTGTACATCATAGGCTGGTGACCTTACATCCCGTGACTGGTCACGTAGCACACGTGTGAGCACTCATACATATGTGACACATCTTGTCAGACATCTGTGCATCCCTGGGTGGTAACTACTCCCATGTTGCATGTCGGCAGATCACACCAAGAACATGTGTTGATCTGTACCCATGCACGCCACTCATGTACATGCGGAACCAACAGCCAATTGGCTGTGATGGGATACATGCGTCCCATCCCAAGCCGTGCATCCACAACATCCCCTTCCAACATGCATGCACAGGCCTAACCGTGCTCACATGATGTGTCAGTGATGTGTCGCTTCACCCTATATCAATCTTTTAGTGACACACAACATGCATGCATCATGTATCAGCACAACGTGGACGAGTGCATGTCACATGGTGGGCATCTGTTTACCTGAGACCCATGCACATCTCCATGTGACACGCATTTATCTGTGCACCCGCATTTGACACCCTGCTTCATGTGTCTGCATGTCACACGCCAACAACTGAGCAGGTGGAGCATCTCATTTTAATAAATTTAAATATCTGACTTGCATATCCCACAAGGCTGATTTGCACATTCAGATGATGCCATTACGCTGTGATGTCATGCTCTGAACATTCGAATGGTTCTGCATCCTCATTTGCATATCCATGTATGGCTCATTTGAATATTTAGATTTGCAGTCAGAGGGGCAGGTCCTGTGGATGATGATGAAGTTATTTGTGGGTGGAGCCGGGTAACAGTCAACTAACAGGAGGGGTGGGGCTCAGCAGTGACATCATCCAGAATCTTGTGTGGGGTTGCGCAGGAGGTCAGGGGTCACAGTGGTGATGTCATTGGGGGGCAGGTTCTGGGTGCAACCTGCAGGGAGCCCTACTGTCAATTATGAGATGCAGGGGCGTGGCCTCCTCTTGCCCCTCCCTGGTGAACTCCCAACCTCATCCCAGATTCCCAAGCCCTGCCCCCTAGCACCATGGAGCCCTGCCCCCTCACACAGGCCAAACTGGAGCTGCCCAGGTGTAGCCAGGGCAGGACCACCATGTGCTGCTGCTGGGGAGGGTTGGGAGGAGGCTGCACAGGCTATCTCAGGCTGCTCAGAACACCCGTGCACACCACCCCTGCATTTGTCTTGGTTTGTGGGCTATCTCACACACCCATGGCCTTCGTCACAGCATGAGCTATCTCAGGCTACAGACCACCCATGGGCCATCTCAGGCCAGCTTTGGGCATACCTTGCAGCATGTGGGCTATCTCAGAGCACACACACAGGCTATCTCACACATCCACGTCCAGGTCTAACCTCATACCATGGACCACACATGGGTTATCTCAGGCTCACAGCATTCCATCGATTCGACACCACATTAGGGTCTGTCTCATGACACGTGGGCTACTTCAGGCCACTCCAGGGCATCTCATTCACCTCATCCTATCCCCCACCCGCTGGGCTATCCCACGCTCTTCCCCGCCCCCACAGGCCCCTCACCGCATCCACCATCATCCTCAGCTTCACCCAGCCAGCCACGCCCCACAGCTCCTGGAGTGACTCAGCGGGAGGCTGGGGTCCATGGGCAGGGTAGGGATGGGAGACTCGGGTCAAGGTGACCTGTGAGCCACTCCACCCCCCCCCAGACCCCGCGCTGACTTTTGACATCAACTGTGACCTTTGACCCAGGCGGTGACCTTTGACCCTGCTGTGACCCGAGACCCCCGCCCGCCCCCCACCCCGGCCAATTTTCCCATTATTGTTTTCCAAAAAAAAAAAAAAAAAAAAAAAAAAAATCTACAACTTTCAAACTTTTTTCTATATATTTTTTAAGTTTTGTCAATAATATTTTCCATGAATATCTTAAATTGTATCAGAAAATGTTTTACTTATTCCTTTAATTTGTTTAGAAATGATTAATATTTCAACGTATTTAATCTGTATTATTTTCCATGAAATCTTCAATCTTCACCCTTTTTCTAAATATTTCTTCAAATATATCAGAAATATATTCCATCAAAATCTTCAATTTTATCAAAAATATTTCTACTATGCTCTAATTAATTTAGAAATATTTCCTATAACTACCATTTTATCTGTATTATTTTCCATGAAATATTCTATTTTAACACTTTTTTCTATGTTTCAATTTTATCAGAAACATATATTCCATGTAAATCTTCAATTTTATCAGAGTATCTTAGATGCAAAAAAAAAAAAAGTTTAAAAATACTCACCCAATACAGTGTTTAAGGCATATTAAAAGTAAGGCTACATATTTGTGTCTTTCACTCACAATTCTAAAATCTTTGGGCATATGTAGAGAAGACATACACACCCACTGAAAACAGAACACGACCACACCATATGGACATCTTATGTACGTGTATTATCATGCGTGTCTGGACACGGTTCCTTTATGGTCAAGTTTGCTCCATAAAATTTTTATGATTGGGTCTAGTGAACATACTATTCTTGATATTAAAATGATTAATTTTGAGGTTGTAATTAGGATTTTAATTATCAAAGATTAAAAATTGTCTTTTCCATGAGAACATGAAATTTATAACTATATGTCCACGTGGGGCTCAGCAGCTATGTTCTCCCCAAGCACGGAAGGACTCGAGAGACCAGGCTGGCCATCAGTGTCCATGCTCAGCTTGGTGGCCATTATCTCTCCAGAAAACATTTACCTCCTGGGAAATAGGGGCTGTGATCTGCATAGAGTGATGGTGCATGGCTAGATCTGAGACATTTAGATCACACTTGGAGGCAGTCGGGTGTGGTACTCTGTGATCAGTACAGTCATAGAATAGGTTGGAAGTGGCTGAGGGACAGAGCAGATCTGTTTAGGATTTGGACATTTGTTGACAAATTTGGATACACAGTTTTGGGGGAGTGTCTGGTAAGATCTGCATCTCACAGCTTGACTTACAGAGCATGGAATACGGAGATATACTGTGATGGTTTGTATATTATTGGCCCAGGAAGTGAACCTATTAGGAGGTATGGCCTTGTTGGAGTAGGTGTGTCACTGTGGGTGTGGGCTTAAGACCCTCACCCTGGCTGCCTGGAAGTCAGTCTTCACTAGCAGCCTTCAGATGAAGATGTAGAACTCTCAGCTCCTCCTGCACCATATCTGCCTGGATGCTGCCATGTTTCTGCCTTGATGATAATGGACTGGACCTCTGAGCCTGTAAGCCAGCCCCGATTAAATGTTGTCCTTTATAAGACTTGCGTTGGTCGTGGTGTCTGTTCACAGTAGTGAAATCCCAACTGAGACATATACTATACCCTTTGTTTTTGTCTCTTGGTCACAGTGTTAGATCTGAATATGATTTTCTGATCCCTGTTCACAGGCAACATCTCCAAACAAGACCGTCCTCAGAAGGTCCCTCCCATCCAGAATCTCCACACTGAAGGAGTCCCTGGAATGACCTCCTAACAAGTTCGTTTGGCCAAAACATAGGAAGAAAGTGGACATCTCAAGTCTGCTGCTACCAATGTGATGGGCTGGCTCTTCTTTCCATCCTGCCCCAGTTCTCCATAGCTAACACATTTGGGAATAAAGCACACGACTCTTCCATTGTCCTGACGCTGACAAAACCCAATGGCTGAGATCTCTGGGTTTTGATCAACATTTGTGTCCCAGGAGAGTCTCTCGTGGTGGGCTCCTCAGCTTCTGTCCAGTAGAGGAAGAACATCAACAGGAAGGCAAATCCTGATCTCCATGACATAAACAATCCCTTGACTGAACATCATCTTATTGTATCCGGGAGAGCTCTAGGCATCACCTGTGATGTCCCCAGTGATGTAACAACTGCTCTCAGGGCTTTCAATTAGTCCCTAGAGAGTTCACCCATATTTATGTCTGCAAGATGGAGGAGGAGTTTACCTAAAAGTAAGAATGGGGAGCTCAGAGAAATAAGAGAGAAGCCAAAGGAAGCTGGCTTTCTACCTCACTGTAAACCGGCAGAAAATATTTGTAAAATAATTAAAAGAGAATTATAAACATTTTCTGATAAAACTGATCATTTCCATGGAAAATATTTCTGATAAAATTGAAGAAATATATATTACATGTAAATATCTATTTAATATATATAAATATATTTAACACATATAAATATATATAAATGTTTAAATTGATGATTTTCATGGAATAATATGGATACATTGGCTAATTTAAAAAAAAATTTCTAATTTAATTGAAGGACGAAGTGTAAACATTTTCTGATAAAATTGAAGATACATGGAACATATTTTAGATAAATTTGTAGAAATACTTAGAAAAACACTACTACTACTACAGATTCTTTCATGTATTTAAATATGATTAAGACATACATAGGCTTTAAAACATTCATTGTATTGATAATGTTTCTCTTTAGTATGAGTTCTTTTATGTATTCAGAGACTACTTTGGTATGTAAAGAATGTTTCTACTTGAGTACATTCACAAGATTTCTGTCCAGTTTGTGTACTTTTATGTCTTTGGAGAATATAGTGATATGCATACACTTTTCCGCATTCATTACACTGAGAAGGTCTCTCTAAAATATGTGTTCTTTGTAAGTATTTGGAGAGTACATTGACATGCACAACCTTTACCACGTTCAGAACAATCGGAGGCCTTATCTCCACTATTTGGTCATTAGTATATTTAGAGATGACTCTGGTATGAAAAGGCTTTATGACATTGATTTAATTCATAAGTTTCTCTCCTGCATATTTTCTTTTGTGTATTTGGAGATGACTGTGTCCTGAAAAGGCTTCACCTCATTGATTACATTCATAAAGTGTCTCTCCAGTATGTGTTCTTTTATGATATTGGAGATTACTGGGTCTAGCAAAGGTTTTACCACATTGATTACACTTAATAGGGTTTCTCCCCAAATGACTTCTTTCATGACTGAAATAATTGGCACATGAAAAATCTTTACCACATTCATTATGCTAATCAATCATGTTATCCACATGACTTAAGTTTACAATTTGGTCTAATGGCAATGAAGTATTAGATCTTAAGGTTTTATCACTTTGTATGTTCATGGTGTTCCCTCTCATTATAAGTTTTCAAGACACATGTGATGTTATTACATGGCTCATATTTATAACATCCTCTTTTATATGAGATTTCTATATGATGTATTTCACCTCTCTGAAGAAAGTTTGAACAACTCTGATCTTTACAACACTAATTGCATTCATAATTTTCCCTGAAGAGTGAATTACACCACATTTGACTATAAACCAGGACAAATAGAAGAATTTCCAAATTCCTAATGTCCAATAAAGATTTTCTATATGAGTTTGGGTATGCTCCCCGTAAAACTAGAAACCCAATTAATTGTAAATGTCTATCATATTCCTGATGTCTGTCGAAGGCAAAATACTACATATCTTCTCATTGTTTTAGAAAAAAATGTATGTTTCTTCTTTCAGTATCCCTATGCCCACATGGTTTTTATCCATTGTGTTATATGATATACCTAATAAAAGAATAACAAATAAAAGGTTTACACATTGCATTCACACTGTTTGCATTTTTGTAAATGAGGTACATAGATTAATGTTTCTCCACAAAAACATTCTTGATTCTCATAAAATGCCCTCTCACCAATCTTAACAATATTACTGCAAGAAAATGAGTATCATCAATTTTACCATGGACTATTTGATTATTAGAATGTTTGGATATAAATTTATCACTATTCAATGTGCAATATCTAAGTACTGTGAGACTATACAGATTGGCAGGGCCACAGCATAGCTCTAATGGAGTGACACATCAAATGGATACACTAATTCGATAGCTGATCTTGAGGTGCATAGTTTTGTAGGAATATTATAATCATAGCTACACTTAAAGGACTGATATTTTACACTCCTGCTTTTCTTTAGAGGTTCCAGAACATATTAAAATTTTCTCCAAGGCATATTTGTATCAGCTTGCACATGAAAATTACCTTTCATATCTTCTACTACTTTGACAATGTTCTTTCATATGATGGTCTTCCCAATTATAGCCTAAAACACAGTACCGGGAAATGAATATATACTATTGGAAATTAGGGAAAATTCAAGGTACTATAAATTTTCACTGCACTGTGAAAGCTACCATTAAAATTTAAATGGCAATCTTGCCCAAAGCAATATACAGATTCATCGCAATCTCCATCAAAATCCCAACTCAGTTCTTCATAGAGTTATAAAGAGCAATTCTCAAATTCATCTGGAATAACAAAAAACCCAGGATAGCTAAAACTATCATCAACAGCAAAAGAACTTCTGGGGGGAATCAATATCCCGGACCTCAAGCAATATTACAGAGCACTAGTATTAAAAACTGCATGGTATTGGTTCAGTGACAGGGAGGCGGATCAATGGAATAAGTTTGAAGACCCAGAATAGAACCCGTACATCTATGGCCAATTGATCTTCAACAAAGGAGCTGAAAACATCCAGTGGGAAAAAAGATAGCCTTTTCAACAGATGGTGCTGGCTCAACTGGAGGTCAACATGCAGAAGAATGAGAATTGATCCACTCTTATCTCCTTGCACTAAGCTCAACTCCAAGTGGATCAAGGACCTTCACATAAAACCAGACACACTAAAAATAATAGAAAAGAAACTGGGGAAGACCCTTGAGGACATTGGCTCAGGGGAAAAATTCCTGAACAGAACACCAATTGCTTATGCTCTAAGAGCAAGAATAGACAATGGGACCTCATAAAATTACAACGTTTCTGTAAGGCAAAAGACACTGTCAAAAGGATAAATCGGCAACCAAGAAATTGGGAAAAGATCTTCACCAACCCCACATCTGACAGAGGGCTAATATCCAATGTATACAAAGAACTCAAGAGGTTAGAACTTAGAAAACCAAATAACCCTATCCAAAAATGGGGTACAGAGCTAAACAGAGACTTTTCACCTGAAGAAATTCAGATGGCTGAGAAACACCTTAAAAAATGTTCAACATCATTAGTCATTAGGGAAATGCAAATCAAAACAACCCTGAGATTTCACCTCACACCAGTCAGAATGGCTAAGATTAAGAACTCAGAAGACATCAGGTGTTGGCGAGGATGTGGAGAAAGAGGAACACTCCTCCACTGCTGGTGGGAATGCAAGCTGGTACAACCACTCTGGAAATCAGTATGACGGTTCCTCAGAAAACTGGACGTGATACTTCCAGAGGACCCAGCCATACCACTCCTGGGCATATACCCAGAAGATTCGCCAGCATGCAATAGGGATACATGCTCCACTATGTTCATAGCAGCCTTATATATAATAGCCAGAAGCTGGAAAGAACCCAGATGTCCCTCAATACAGGAATGGATACAAAAAAATGTGGTATATATACACAATGGAGTACTATTCAGCCATTAGAAACAATGAATTCATGAAATTCTTAGAGAAATGGATGGAGCTGGAGAACGTCATACTAAGTGAGTTAACCCAGTCTCAAAAGAATACCCATGGTATGCGGTCACTGATAAGTGGATATTAGCCTAGAATCTTGGAACACCAAAGACATAAATCACATACCAAGTGAGGTCTGACAAGAAGAAAGTAGTGGACACTGGAGCTAGAATGGAACAAAGCATCATTGTGGGGGAGTACAAGAATAGTGAGGTGGGAGGGGGTGGATGAGGAAGCAGGGGGAGGGAAAAGGGCATGTGGGACCCTTGGGCGTGGGGAACCAGAAAAAGGGAAATGAATTGTAAATATAGAATATATCCAATAAAAAATTCAGTGAATATGATTTATTCAGCTCAATCTTCATTATTCACAATTGAAATAATAGAAGATCATCAATAACCAAGAAGCAGTTGTTTTCTTTAGAAAGAATAATAGTCTTACCTATAGCTTTCAGGTTCAAGTAAGTTTCCAACATCACATCTTTGTAGAGATTCTTCTGGGATGGGTCCAGTAAATTTCACTCTTCCCCAGTGAAGTTCACATGCACATCATAAGTGACTGCATCCTAAATATCCCATACATGTGTACAACACAAAGCATCACCAGAAAATAAATATACTCTTCCTTTAATATATATTCATATAATTCTGGTGCTTGTTCCACTTATTTTCTGACCAAGAAGTTATAATAAACATGTCATTATAGAAGGAGCTTGAATTTTAAGATTCACCTACATTGCTTTTGTACACTTTGAATAGGATGCAGCCTTGTCAGCGAAATTCCAATTGAGACAGAGATGCAAGGGAAAGAGATCCACAGTACTGAGCTCACATCTGAAAAATTGTATTACTAACTACAAACATGATGGGCAAGATGGGTATATTTGTTCATGACTGTAATCAGAGGTATAGGCATGTGTAGTTCACTGAGGTGGATGCCAGCATGGTCTAAGTGATGTGTTCCAGGGGAGTAAAAGTTATATATTCAGAACCTCAGTCTCCTGTAAAAAAACAACCAAGAAAACAAAAATGATAGAGACCTCACAGTTCTTTACTAAAGTTCCTACAAATAATTATACATTCACTGCAGATCTGTATTCATCTTGCAGAAACATGGAGTAAAACAGTTTAAACCATAACATTAATAAAATTTTACTAAAAGGGAATGCAGGCTTAGACAGTTCATGTGTCTTCACATGTGTCTCATGTGAATTAGGGACACAGTCCATATAGTGACTATATTGGAGCATGAGAAGAAAGCTAAAGGATCAGTTTCAAATACAACACAGTAGACACACAGAACAAAATTTGTCCTGTCTAAAAGAAAAGCAGGGGTACACCTTGAGCAGAGACTGAGGGAATGCCCAATGAAAACTCACCCAACTGGAGACCCACCTTATGGCCAAGCTCCAAGCTTTGTCATTATTATGGATACTCTGTTATGCTCCCACAAAGGAGCCTTGCTTCATTGTTCATTGAGAGCCTCCACCCAGCAGCTGACTAAAACACAGGCAGAAAACCACAGTGAAACATGGGATGGACCTTGGGGACTCTTATGAAAGAGTTGGGAGAAGGATTGAAATCACTGAAGAGGGTAGGAACTCCACAGGTAGTCAGTCTAGTTGACTCAACTAACGTGGAACCTTGAGGACGCTCAGAGACTGAGCCACCAACCAAATAGGATACACCAACTGGACTAAGGCCCCTGACACATATGTAGCAGATGTGCAGCTCAGTCTTCATGAGGGTCCTCCAAGAACTGTAGCAGAAGCTGTCCCTAAAGCTGCAGTCTATCTTTGGAATATGTTCCCTTACTATACTGCCATGTCTGGTCTCAGTGGCAGAGGATGCACTTAATCCACCAAACATTTGATGCACCATGGTGTGGGGATGCCCATGGGGCCCACACCCTCTGAAAGGAGAAACCGAGTAGATTGTTAGAGGGGACTCTGTGAGGGCAGGGGACCTAGAGTGGGGACAGTGATCAGGGTTGTGATGAATATATAAATTATTGGAGAAACAAAAAAGTAAGAAAGTAAGAAAGTTTATAAGTCTATACACTTTATCATCTCCCCCAAAAGGAACCTGGAAAGGCTCCTCCTACAAGAGCTTCCATAAGCTCCACAAAGAAAGCCAGACAGGCCCGACATGTGTTCAAAGACAACATCCTATCTGTAAGCTTTTTGTTTCAATCAACTGCCTTCAGACCCTGGACACTATAGGCTTATGTACATCCTGTGATGAAAATGCACTCAGTTTTCAGTGATCCCATTAGTCCATAGGAGCTCCTACACTGTTCAGATGTCTAAAGGCTCTTTTGACACTCAAGGTGATATCTTGACAGCCACATCTTGTAAAATCAGAAAGCAAATTATTTCTTTCAAACATAAAATAGCACAGAATATGCCTTCCTATTCCAATAGATAGGGATTTGCACACACCCACCCACACGCGCGTGCACACACACACACACACACACACACACATATATATATATATATATATATATATATATATATATATATTTGGATCAAGTTTTGTAGGAGAGTACCAGAATAGAGCAGAGAAATGGTGGGGTGGTGATTGGGAAATAGATGGGGGGTGGGGTGGGGTAGAAGAGGACATATGGGACATATGGTGAGGGGGGAACTGGGAAAGGTGAAAGCCTTCGGAATGTAAACAAAGAATATAGAAAAAATATATAGAGAGAGACCAAGGCAAGAAACACACTAGGACAAACACTAAATCCTGTAGCTTTATCTTAAATACATTGGACTTCACTTTCTAAAGGCTTAGATGGCCCTCTTCCTATAACTTCACATACATCTCTCAGTTTGGGTACTTCCTCTCCCTGTATGCATCTCTCCATAGTAGATTAATCAATGATTTACGTATCTCAACAAATTGTGGGAAAAACACAATTTAAGCATCTTCCTCACATCTTCAATGCAATTAACTCTCACAGTGTCTTTACTGGGGCTCTGACTCTGTAAAAATATGGGTAGAATAGTGCTAAACTGAAAATATAGAAGAATCCATGACTGTGATATTTTTGACTTTCAGTTTCCATAATCAGCACAATATGGATGATCCTGTGAAGTTTGGCTTCTAAGTTGATGGACCCTGCCTCACTTATACAATATTTATAGCCGGTTTTATTTAAAGTTCCTTCCTGGGACTAGGAAACACTTTGCCTACTACTTCCATTAATTTAAGAGGGATGAAGTGTTACGCTTAGGGCACCTTCTTAAGCATATACCCACAAGAGCATGTGCTCCACTAATTTTATAACCATTTTCTTTATTACAGCTAGAAACTGGAAAGAATCCAGATTCCCTCAACTAAAATATGGATACAAAAATGTGTTTTATGTACAAAATAGAATACTAGTCTACTATCAAAAACAAGGTCATCCTGAATTTTTCAGGGAAATTGATACAACTCAAAGCTATCATCTGGAGTGAGGTAACCAAGATGCAAAAGAACATGCATGTATGTACTAATTTACATGTGAATATTATCCATAAAGTATAGGATATCTACACTACACTACTTGGAACCAAAGATGCTAACCAAGAAGAAAGGCCCAAATGTGTACGGTTTAATCTCACTCAGAAGTGGGAATAAAACAGTCATAAAAGATGGAAAAGAAAGAACTAGATAAGAAAGCAGATAAATACAGGGAAGGAGACATAGAGGAGTGGTCAGGAGCAGGTTTCATGAGAGAAAATGGTGAAAGAAAATGGAGGACCAGAGGGCTAGAAAAATGAATCAAAATCTGCAGCTGGCAGTGGTGGATGGGTGGGGGCATCTTCAGGATGTGCCAGAGAACAGGTATGGGAAGGTAACAAGGAGACTATGAGGGTCATCTTAGCTGATTGTAAAGCAGGGACATGTACAGGCATGATATTTTGAGGAAGAAAACACATACTCTAAGTATGTTAAAAACTTCACTCATTTCTTCAGAACTTACAAAAGATTTGTAGATTTTTTCCTTCTCATTTGGAAATTTCCATCCTAATCTATATCTAAATCCTTCTTTACTAAAACAATGTCGATCTTACAATAATTTTAATGTATTATAAATATTAATATCATAAAATACAATAGGTTTAACAAATAAATTCACAATCTATTATGAGAATATTTATTCAGGGGTGGGAAATAAGCAACTTATATTCCATCTTTATAAGTTCAAATGGCACCACATTTTCAAATTATCATAGTTCACCATAGGATAAAAGTGAAAGTATTGGTTTTACTTAAGAACGATTGACTTATGAGATTGTAAATATTCTGCTTTCAGTTACATTAAAAATACTTTCCTCAGTATGTTTGGAGACAAATGCACATTATGTAAATAGTGATCCCCTTCCAAATTGTTCACATACTGGCCAGTCTTGTCTTTTTTGTAGAGGTTTGGTAACATTTTAAATGCCCTAATGTAATTATTTTAATTCAACAGAGCTAAAGGTCTTAAAATGTTTTTTTTTTTATTTTAGAAGATAAGACACAAGACCTGTAATAGATCTTTCAGTCATTGTATATTTATTTGTTTATAAAGAGGTTTTACTGGATATAAATATCTATTAAATTATTAAAATTCTTATGTCTGTATAAAAATAATATGTATATATATAAATTAAAAGCATAGATATGTCATTATAATAAGAGTGAAAACAATGTCTAATATGAATAATATCTCCTGGTCTAGGAATAGGAAACTCTATATAAGTAATTTAGAACCTTAAGGGATAGAGACTATGATGTAGGATAGAGTTTAATGAGATACCAATATGACCAGAATTGTATGATTACATATATCATGTCCTTAAAAATAGACATTAATATTACATATTTCGAAGAAAGAGTCAGACCCATATTTTCATTTTATATTCATTTTCTCTGGATATATTGATTAAATATATTTTTGACTTTTCATATTAATTTTTAAGTTTAATTTATTGTGAATAAGATAATCTTAGGCCAAGTAACACATTTCTTTACTTGTAATCAATTTGCTATTACATACATGATGTGAATAATAAACCATGACCCCATGTATAATAAGTAATAAAAAGGCAAATTTTAATAAGACATGAATTTGTGTTTATTTTTTGGCTGGGATTCCTTTTTCAGCACTTTCATTGTCAAGTGAAAACTTCACTTAGAGATCTTTAGTAAATATATTTTTAGTTTGGGCAGAAAGTAAATGAAACATGTCTAGAGCAGAGGAGTACAGAAGGACATTTTATCTCAGAGAAAAATTAACCACAGAAATCACTGACAGTGAGACCCAGCATAAATGTCCTTTGCCGGCAGCAGTCTGGCTGGCTCTTGGCAACTTTTCCTTTTAGTATCTGTTGGGTTTTGTGACTATCAAACTCTTTGCTTCCTTTGTTAGTATGCTAGTTTTGGAAGTATATGGCTAGATAAACTTCTTGGTCCTTTTAAGAAGCTATTAAATATGTGATCCAATGCAGACTCGAAGAGAACAAAAATGCCAGCCAAAACTACTATACCCAGCAAAACTCTCAATCACCATAGAGGGAGAAAGCAAGATATTCCATGACAAAACCAAATTTACACAATATGTTTCTACAAAGGATAATAGGGGGAAATCACCAATACAAGGAGGGAAACTACACCCCAGAAGAAGCAAGATAGTAAGCTTAGATCATCAAACCCCAAAGAAGAAAACCTATCACCGGGCAGTGGTGGCACATGCCTGTAATCCCAGCACTTGGGAGGCAGAGGCAGGCGGATTTCTGAGTTCAAGGCCAGCCTGGACTACAGAGTGAGTTCCAGGACAGCCAGGGCTACACAGAGAAACCCTGTCTCAAAAATCCAAAAAAAACAAAAAAACAAAAAAAACAAAACAAAACAAAAGAAGAAGAACACCTATCAAATATAAAAATCAACATCAAAAATGACAAGAAGCAATAATCACTACTCCTTAATATCTCTTAACATCAATGGACTAAACTCACCAATAAAAAGACACAGACTAACAGACTGGATACTAAAACAGGATCCTACATTTTGCTGTATACAGGAAACACATCTCAGTGTCAAATACAAAAACTACCTTAGAATAAAAGCCTGAAAGACAATTCTACAAGCAAATGGTCTCAGGAAACAAGCTGGAGTAACCATTCTAATATCAGATAAAATTGACTTTCAACCTAAAATCATCAAAAGAGACACAGAAGAACACTTCTTGCTGGTCAAATGAAAAATCCACCAAGAAGAACTCTCAATTCTGGACATCTATGCTCCAAATGCAAGGGCACCCTCATTCATAAAAGAAACTTTACTAAAGCTTAAAGCACACATTGCACATAACACAATAATTGAGGGTGACTTCCCCACTCCACTCTCCTCAATGGACAGATCAGGAAACCAGAAACTAAACAGGGACACAGAGAAACTAATTGAAGCTTTGAACCAATTGGATATATATAGAACATTTCATCCTAAAGCAAAAGAATATACGTTTTTCTCAGCACCGCAAGGTACCTTCTCCAAAATCGATCATATAATTGGTCACAAGACAGACGTCAACAAATACAAGAAGACTAAACTGATCCAATGCCTCCTATCAGATCACTATGGAGTAAAAGTGGTCTTCAATAGCAACAAAGACAGAAAGCCCACATACACATGGAAACTGAACAATACTCTACTCAATGACACCTTGGTCAAGGAAGAAATAAAGAAAGAAATCAAAGACTTTCTAGAATTTAATGAAAATTAAGGTACAACCTACCCAAATTTATGGGACACAATGAAAGTAGCGCTAAAGAGGAAAAATCATAGCCCTGCATGCCTCCAAAAAAAACTGGAGAGACCATACAGTAGCAGCTTAATGGCAGACCTGAAAGCCCTGGAAGAAAAAGAAGCTAATTCACCCAGGAGGAGTAGAAGACAGGAAATCATCAAACTAAGGGCTGAAATCAATCAAATAGAAACAAAGAGAACCATGCAAAGAATCAACAAAACCAGGAGCTGCTTCTTTGAGAAAATCAACAAGATAGATAAACCCTCAGCCAAACTAACTAAAGGGCACAGAGACTGTATCCAAATTAACAAAATTAGAAATGTAAAGGGAGAGGTAACAACAGAACAGAAAATTCAAAAAATCATCAGATCCTACTACAATAGCCTTTACTTCACAAAACTGGAGAATCTGGAGGAAATGGACAATTTCCTAGACAGATACCAAATACCAAAATTAAAACAGGATCAATTAGATGAGCTAAACAGTCCCTTTCTCCCGAGAGAAATAGAGGGGTTTATAAAAAGTCTTCCAAACAAAATAAGTACAGGACTGCATGGTTTTAGTGCAGAATTCAATCAGACCTTCAAAGAAGATATAACACTGTTATGGTTTGTATATAGTTTTTCCCAGGGAGAGGCACTATTAGGAGGTGTGGCCTTGAGAAAAGAAAAGTACAAAATATATAATTTGAGTATTAAAGGGACTCCGGGAATTGAAATGGAGCTGAATTCAAGGATATTAAATTGAATTAAAGGAATGGTGACCTTGGGGGCAAGATTCCACCCAGCTAAATTTAGGTCAAGGCATGGTAGTACAAGCCTTTAATCCCAGGAGGCAAAGATAAGCAGATCTGAGTTCAAGGCCAACCTAGAACAGAGCAAATTCTAGGTGAAGAAAAACTTAAACCCAGGCTTGGTGGACCACACCTTTAATCCCAAGTGCTTAGGAGATAGGCATGCAGATCTCTTGAGTACAAAGTTAGTCTAAGGAGCAAGATTCAGGACAACCAATTTAGGCAGAGAAGGAGCTTGGAAAAAGGAAGCCAGTGATAACGTAATAGAACAAGGGGGCCAATGTTCCAGCTCCTGCATGCAGCAGAACTCAGCAGCTTTGGCCAAGTATCTCTGGCTTTATATTCAAGAGGAGAAGGAGACTACTGGGACAATTGATGCTGGTTAGCTGGAGCTAAGAAATTAGTGGTGATTAAGAAAAGACCAGCATCACTGAGGTGAAATATAGGAAGTGTTTTCTGAGAGCACAAAGAAGCTGTATTCTAGAGATAGCCAAGTGTTCCTCATGCTGCAGCTGTACTTAGTAACGTGTAAGAATCATCCAGGTGGTACTAGTTTTGAAGGCATGAAGGTATCATGAAGAACAGCTGAGGCTTGATACTGTGAGAGGCCATGGAAGGCCATTGGTGAAAGTGTACCCTCAGTTGTAATTGACAGCCCAGGACTGAATGGGTCATGCAAAGGAGTTGAGACTTGGTACCACAAAGAGAGCCTATGAGAGGCTTTGGTGAAGTATAGTTGCAGTGGAAGACCCTAGCATACTGGAGATGCCAGTACCATGGGATGACCACCAAGAACGTCAGTGGCAGTGGAGTGGATCAATCTGAACTTATAATGCTACAGAGGGCAGAGCTGGAGAAGTGACACCAGCTCTTTGGAGATATACAGAAGATCACATGTGGATCTGAGACATTGGAACAAGAAGCTGTGAAGCTGAAATTGACTTGGGGTACCCAAGATGTTAAAGATGCCAGAGCCACAGGATGCCTGCCAAGGAAAGCTGCTAACGGGGAGTGGAACAAGCCCAGGAGAAAGAACCTTGTTGAAGTCAACAAAGATGAAAAAGGAGTTGGATATCTGAAGATAGCTTTTGCCATCAGACATGGAGATGCAGAGTTTGGACTTTTCCCAGCTGGTTTCCTGTCTTGCTTGGGGGATTACAGTTAAGTGATTGGATGAATCTCAAAAGAGACCTTGAACTTTGGACTTTTAACACTGTTGAGACTGCTATAGACTACAGGGACTTTTGAAGTTGGACTAAATGCATTTTGCATTATGCTATCTTTAAGTATGGCCCCCATAGACTCATGTTTGAAGAAGCCTATGATGGCCAGGGAGTGGAATGTTATGGTTTGTATATGCTTTTCCCAGGGAGTGGCACTATTAGGAGGTGTGGCCTTGTTGGAGTAGGTGTGTCATTGTGGGTGTGGGCTTAAGATCTTCACCCTAGTTGCCTGGAAGTCAGTCTTCTACTAGCAGCCTTCAGATGAAGATGTAGAACTCTCAGCTCCTCCTGTACCATGCCTGCCTGGATGCTGCCATGTTTCTGCCTTGATGACAATAAACTGACTTTCTGAGCCTGTAAGACAACCCGAATCAAATGTTGTCTTTTATTAAAGATTGCATTGGTCATGGTGTCTGTTCACAGCAGTAAAACCCTAACTAAGACAAACACCAATACTCTTCAAACTATTCCACAAAAGAGAAACAGAAAGAACACTGCCCAACTAGTTCTACGATGCCACAATTACCCTGAAACCAAAACCACACAAAGACCCAAATAAGAAACAGAATTACAAGCCAATTTCCCTTATGAATATCGATGCAAAAATACTAAATAAAATTCTTGCCAACCGAATCCAAGAGCACATCAAAACAATCATTCACCATGATCAAGTAGGCTTCATCCCAGGGATGCAGGGATGGTTCAATATAAGGAAATCCATCAATGTAATCCACTACATAAACAAACTAAAAGAAAAAACACATGGTCATCTCATTCAATGTGGAAATAGCATTTGACAAAATTCAGCATCCTTTCATGCTAAAAGTCCTGGAAAGAAGAGAAATTCAAGGCCCATACCTAAACATAATAAATCAGCAAAACAGTAGCTAACATCAAAATAAATGGAGAGAAACTTGAAGCAATCCCACTAAAATCAGGGACTAGACAAGGCTCTCTCTATGTATATATCGTTTCAATATAGTACTTGAAGTTCTAGTGAGAGCTATTAGACAACATAAGGAAGTCAAATGGATGCAAATTGGAAAGTCAAGCTATCACTATTTGCAGATGATATGATAGAAGACTTAAGTGACCCAAAATATTCCACCAGAGAACTACAACTGATAAACAACTTCAGCAAAGTGGCTGGTTATAAAATCAACTCAAGCAAATCAGTAGCCTTCCTATACACAAAGGGTAAGTAGACAGAGAAAGAAATTAGGGAAATGACACCCTTCACAATAGCAAAAAACAATATAAAGAATCTTTGTGTGACTCTAACCAAACAAGTGAAAGATCTGTATGACAGGAACTAAAAGTCCTTGATGAAAGAAATCCAAGACCTCAGAAGATTGAGAAATATTTCATGTTCTTGGATTGGCAAGATCAATAAAGTAAAAATGGCCATCTTTCCAAAAGCAATCTACAGATTCAATGCAATCCCCATCAAAATCCCAAATCAATTTTTCATAGCTCTAGAAAGAGCAATTCTCAAATTCATCTGGATTAATAAAAAACCCAGGATAGCTAAAACTATTCTCAACAATAAAAGGACTTCTGGGGGAATCAATATCCCAGACCTCAAGCTATACTACAGAGCAATTGTGTTAAAAAACTGCATGGTATTGATACAGTGACAGGCAAGTAGATCAATGGAAGAGAATGGAAGACCCAGAAATTAACCCACAGACTTATGGTCACTTGATCTTTGATAAAGAAGCTGCAACCATCCAGTGGATAAAAGATAGCCTTTTCAACAAATGGTGCTGGTTCAACTGGAGGTCAACATGCAGAAGAATGCGAATTGACCCACTCTTATCTCCTTGTACTAAGATCAACTCCAAGTGGATCAAGGACCTCCACATAAAACCAGACACACTGAAACTAATAGAAAAGAAACTGGGGAATACCCTGGAGGACATGGGCACAGGGGGAAAGTTCCTGAACAGAACACCAATAGCTTATGCTCTAAGATCAAGAATTGACAAATGGGACCTCATAAAATTACAAAGTTTCTGTAAGGCAAAGGACACCATCAGTAGGACAAAATGGCAACCAATACATTGGGAAAAAATCTTCACCAACCCCACATCCGACAGAGCGCTAATATCCAATATATACAAAGAACTCAAGAAGTTAGACTCCAAAGAACCAAATAACACTATTTAAAATGGGGTACAGAGCTAAACAAAGAATTTTCACCAGAAGAAATTCGGATGGCTGAGAAGCACCTTAAGAAATGTTCAACATCATTAGTCATCAGGGAAATGCAAATCAGAACAACCCTGAGATTCCACCTCACAGGAGTCAGAATGGCTAAGATAAAAACTCAAGAACAACAGGTGCTGGCGAGGATGTGGAGAAAGAGGAACACTCCTCCACTCTTGGTAGGATTGCAAGCTGTTACAACCACTTTGGAAATCAGTCTGGCGGTTCCTCAGAAAATTGGGCATGACACTTCCAGGGGACCCTGTCATACCACTCCTGGGCATATACCCAGAGGATTCCCCTGCATGCAATAAAGACACATGCTCCACTATTTTCATAGCAGTCTTATTTATAATAGCCAGAATTTGGAAAGAGCCCAGATGTCCCTCAATGGAGGAATTGATACAGAAAATGTGGTATATTTATCCACTGGAATACTACCCAGCATTTAAAAATAATTAATTCATGCAATTTATAGGCAAATGTTTGGATCTGGAAAATATCATCCTAAGTGAACTAACCCAATCACAAAAGAATACACATGAAATGCAATCACTGATAAGTGGATATTAATGAGCCCAGAAGCTGTGAATACTCAAGGTACAATTAGCAAATCAAAAGATTCCCAAGAAGAAGAAAGGAGAAGACCTGAAAAGACTGGATCCAGTTTTGTAGAATATCAGAACAGAGAAATTGTGGGGGGGATGTGATTGGGGAATGGGCAGAGGGAAGAAGACTTATGGGGCATATGGTGAGGGGGGAACAGGGAAAGGGACCTGAACTTTTATTTAATGTTTTAATGTTTTAATTTTTATTTTCTATATTCTTTGTTTATAAACAAATAAAAAAATAAAAATTAAAAAACAAGAAAAACAAAAAATCCTTAATTTTACAATTTTTTAATGTTTCTTCAATTTTGTCAGAATTATTTTCCTTGTAAATCTTCACATTTTTCAGCAAATGTTTATATTTCCTCTTTAGTTAGTTTATTAATCAATTTATGTTGGCCAATTAATTTGTATTATTTTCTGTGAAAATTATTGTTTTTAACAGGTTCTCTACACATTTCTTCAATTTTATCAGTATTATTTCCCTTGCATATCTTCAGTTTTATCAGAAAATGTGTATAGTTCCACTTTCATGTATTTTACTAATCTTATTTATGTCAGAATTTTTTTATTTTCTGTAAAAATTGTTACTTTAAATGTGATTTTTATATATTTCTTTGATTATATCAAAATTCTTTTCCTTGTAAATCTTCAATTTTATCAGAAAATATTTATAAATCCTCTTCAATTAAATTACTAATCTTTTTATTTTATTCTATAATGTTTATAGTTTCACTTTCAAGTAATATACTAATCTTAGTACAGCCATTTTATTTGTATTATTTTTTATGAAAATTGCTAATTTTGATATATTTTTATATATTTATTCTATTTTACCAGAATTATTTTCCTTGTAAATCTTTAAGTCTATCAGAAAATGTAAAACATTCATCTTCAATTCACTTACTATTCTCTATTTTGGGCATTTTATTTGTATTATTTTCTATGAAAATCATTAATTTTAACATGTTTTTTACTGTATTTATCCTATTTTACTAGAATTACATTCTAGTAAATCTTTAATTTTATCAGAAAAATTTTAAAAATTCCTCTTCAATTAATTTACTAATCTTCTTTACTTGGCTATTTAATTCAAATAATTTTCTATGAAAATTGTTAATTTTAATTTTTTATATTTTTCAATTTAGTCCGAATAATTTTACTTGTACATATTCAATTTTATTAGAAAATATTTATAATGCCTGTTCAATAATTTTAAAATCTTCTTTATGTTGGTCATTTCCTTTTCATTATGATCATTTACATTCATTAATTTTAACATCTTTTAAGTATATTTATTCAGTTTTATCAGAATTATTTTCCTTGTAAATCTTCACTTTTTTCAGTAAAAGTTCCACATTCTTCTTCAATTAATGTACTAATATTCTCTATGTTGGCCATTTTATTTTTATTATTAGACCTATGAAAATCATTAATTTTAAAGTTTTTTATATTTATTATATTTTAGCAGCATATTTTCATTGTAATTCCTCAATTTTATTAGAAAATGTTTATAATTCCACCTTCCAGTAATTTACTAATCTTCTTTATGTCAGTCATTTCATTTCTATTATTTTGTATGTAAATCTATATGGCTACCATGTCTTTTATAATTTCTTCAAATTTATCAGAATTATTTTCCCTAAAATCTTCAATTTTGTCAGAAAATGTTTATATTTCCAGTTTCAAGTAATTTACTAGTATTATTCATGCCTGCCATTTTGTTTGTATGATTTTCTAGGAAAATCATTAATTTTAACCTGTTTTCTATATTTAAAATCCATTTCATCAGAATTATTTTCCTTGTAAATATTCAATTATTTCAGAAAATTGTTATAATTCCTCTACAATTAATTTACTAATCTTTATGTCAGCCATTTTATTTATTTTATTTTCTGGGAAAATCATTAATTTTAGTGTGTTCTTTTATATATTTCTTGTATTTTATCAGAATTATTTTTCTATAAATCTTCAATTTTATCAGAAAATATTTATAATTTCACTTTCAAGTAATTTACTAATTTTATTTAGGCTGGCTATTTTATTTGGATTTTTGAGGGAAATCTTTAATTTTCACCTGTTCTTTTTCATGTTTCTTCAATTTTATAAAAATTATTTTCCTTGAAAATCTTCAATTTTATCAGAAAATGTTTATAATTCCTCTTCCATTAATTTAATTACATTCTTCATGTCAGCCATTTTTTTGTATTTTCTACCAATATCATTAATTTTACCATGTTTTTCTATATATTTCTTGCATTTTATCAGAATTATTTTACTTGTGAATCTTCAATTATATCAGAAAATGTTTATAATTCCTCTTCAATTAATCTACTAACTTTCTTTATGTTAGCCAATTTATTTGTATTATTTTATGGGAAAATTGCTAATTTTATCATGTTCTTTTAAATATTTCTTCAATTTTATCAGAATTATTTTTCTTGTAAATCATCAATTTTACCAAAAAATGTTTACACTTCCTATTCAATTAATTTATTAATCTTATTATATCATCTATTTTATTCATATTATTTTCTATGAAAATTGTTATTTTAACATGTTTTTTATGTTTCTTCAATTTTATAAGAATTATTCTCCTTTTAAATATTCAAATTTACCTGAAATTGTTTATACTTCCACTTTCAAGTAATTTCCTAATCTTACATATGCCAGCCATTTTATTTGCTTCATTTTCTAGGAAAATAGTTAATTTTAATGTGTTTTCTAATTTTTTTAGATTATTTACTAGATATATTCTATATTTACATTTTGTTTCCCTTTTTCTGGTTCCCCATCCCCCAAAGGTTCCACATGCCTTTTCCCTCCCCCTGTTCCCCCATCCACTCCTTCCCACTTCCCTGTTCTGGTATTCCCCTACACTGATGTTTTGATCCTTTCCAGCACCAGTGTCAACTCCTTCCTTATTGTCGGATATCATTTGATATATGGATTGTGTCTTTGGTGTCCCGAGAGTATAGGCTAATATCCACTTATCAGTGAGTGCATACCATGGGTATTCTTTTGAGACTGGGTTAACTCACTTAGTATGATGTTCTCCAGCTCCATCCATTTCTCTAAGAATTTCATGAATTCATTGTTTCTAATGGCTGAATAGTACTCCATTGTGTATATATACCACATTTTTTTGTATCCATTCCTCTGTTGAGGAACATCTGTTGGTTTTCTGGGGTCTAACTTCTTGAGTTCTTTGTATACATTGGCTATTAGCCCTCTGTCAGATGTGGGGTTGGTGAAGATCTTTTCCCAATTTGTTGGTTGCCGATTTGTCCTTTCTGGCTATTATAAATAAGGTTGCTATGAACATAGTGGAGCATGTATCCTTATTGCATGCTGAGGAATCTCCTGGGTATATGCCCAGGAGTGGTATGGATGGGTCCTCCAGAAGTATCATGCAATTTTTCTGAGGAACTTCCAGACTGATTTCCAGAGTGGTTGTATCAGCTTGCAGTCCCACCAGCAGTGGAGGAGTGTTCCTCTTTCTCCACATCCTCGCCAACCCCTGATGTCTCCTGAGTTTTTAATCTTAGCCATTCAGACTGGTGTAAGGTGAAATCTCGGGGTTGTTTTGATTTGCATTTCTCTAGTGACTAATGATGTTGAACATTTTTTAAGGTGTTTCTCAGCCATCCGAATTTCTTCAGGTGAAAAGTCTTTGTTTAGCTCTGTACCCCATTTTTGGATAGGGTTATTTGGTTTTCTGGGGTCTAACTTCTTGAGTTCTTTGTATACATTGGCTATTAGCCCTCTGTCATATGTGGGGTTGGTGAAGATCTTTTCCCAATTTGTTGGTTGCCGATTTGTCCTTTTGACAGTGTCTTTTGTTTTACAGAAACCTTGTAATTCCTGTTTGTTTAATTTTGATCTTAGAGCATATGCAATTGGTGTTCTTTTCAGGAATTTTCCCCCTGAGCTAATGTCCTCAAGGGTCTTCCCCAGTTTCTTTTCTATTGGTTTTAGTGTGTCTAGTTTAATGTGGAGGTCCTTGATCCACTTGGAGTTGAGCTTAGTGCAAGGAGATAGGAGTGGATCAATTCTCATTCTTCTGCATGTTGACCTCCAGTTGAGCCAGCATCATTTGGTGAAAAGGCTATCTTTTTTCCACTGGATGTTTTCAGCTCCTTTGTCAAAGATCAATTGGCCATAGATGTGTGCGTTCAATTCTGGGTCATCAAACCTATTCCATTGTTCCACCTCCCTGTCACTGTACCAATACCATGCAGTTGTTAACACTACTGCTCTACAGTATTGCTTGAGGTCTGGGATATTGATTCCCCCAGAAGTTCTTTTACTGTTGATGATAGTTTTAGCTATCCTGGGTATTTTGTTATTCCAGATGAACTTGAGAATTGCTCTTTCTAACTCTATGAAGAACTGAGTTGGTATTTTGATGGGGATTGCATTGAATTCTGTATATTGCTTTTGGCAAGATTTCCATTATAACTATATTAATCCTGCCAACCCACAAGCATGGAAGATTTTTCCATTTTCTGAGGTCTTCTTCAATTTCCTTCTTCAGAGACCTGAAGTTTTTGTCATATAAATCTTTCACTTGTTTGGTTAGAGTCACACCAAGATACTTTATATTGTTTGTGACTATTGTGAAGGGTGTCATTTTCCTAATTTCTTTCTCGGCCTGCTTATCCTTTGAGTATAGGAAGGCTACTGGTTTGCTTGAGTTAATTTTATAACCAGCCACTTTGCTGAAGTTGTTTATCAGCTGTAGGAGTTCTCTGATGGAGTTTTTTGGGTCACTTAAGTATACTATCATATCATCTGGGAATAGCGATAGTTTGACTTCTTCCTTTCCAATCTGTATCCCTTTGACTTCCTTATGTTGTTGAATTGCTCTAGCTAGTACCTCAAGTACTATATGGAAGATATGGTGAGAGGGAGCAGCCTTGTCTAGTCCCTGATTTTAGTGGGATTGCTTCAAGTTTCTCTCTGTTTACTTTGATGTTGGCTATCAGTCTGCTGTAAATTGCTTTTATTATGTTTAGGTATGGGCGTTGAATTCCTCTTCTTTCCAAGATTTTTATCATGAAAGGATGCTAAATTTGGTCAAATGCTTTTTCAGCGTCCAATGAAATGACCATGTGGTTTTTTTCTTTGAGTTTGTTTATGTTGTGGATTACATTGTTGGATTTCCATATATTGAACCATCCCTGCATCCCTGGTATGAAACCAACTTGATAATGGTGAATGATCATTTTAATGTGTTCTTGGATTCAGTTGGTAAGAATTTTATTGAGTATTTTTGCATCGATGTTCATAAGGGAGATTGGTCTGAAGTTCTCTTTTTTAGTTGGGTCTTTGTGTGGTTTTGGTATCAGGGTAATTATGGCTTCTTAGAATGAGTTGGGTTGTGTTCCTTCTGTTTCTATTTTGTGGAATAGTTTGAAGAGTATTGGTATTAGGTCTTCTTTGAAGGTCTGATAGAATTCTGCACTAAAACCATCTAGTCCTGTGCTTTTTTTTTTGCTTGGAAGACTTTCTATGACCTGTTGTATTTATTTGGGGGTTATAGGACTGCTTAGGCAATCTATTTTATCCTGATTTAATTTTTGGTATTTGGTATCTGTCTAGGAAATTGTCCATTTCCTCCAGATTCTCCAGTTGTGTTGAGTATAGACTTTTGTAGTAAGATATGATGATTTTTTGAATTTCCTCAGTGTCTGTTGTTATATCTCCCTTTTCATTTCTAATTTTGTTGATTTGAATACTGTCTCTGTGCCCTTTGGTAAGCCTGGCTAGGGGCTTATCTATCTTGTTGATTTTCTCAAAGAACCATCTCCTGGTTTTATTGATTCTTTGTATGGTTCTCTTTGTTTCAACTTGATTGATTTCAGCCCTGAATTTGATGATTTCCTGTCTTCTACTCATCCTGGGTGAAAGCTTCTTTTTGTTCCAGAGCTTTCAGGTGTTCCATTAAGTTGCTAGTATATGCTCTCTCCTGTTTCTTTTTGGAGGCACTCAGGGCTATGAGTTTTCCTCTTAGCACTGCTTTAATTGAGTCCCATAGATTTGGGTATGTTGTGCCTTCATTTTCATTAAATTCTAAAAAGTCTTTCATTTCTTTCTTTATTTCTTCCTTGACTAAGGTATCATTGAGTAGAATATTGTTCAGTCTCCATGTATATGAGGATTTTCTGTTGTTTTTGTTGCTATTGAAGAACACTCTTACTCCATGGTGATCAGATAGGAGGCATGGGATTAGTTTAATCTTTTTATATTTGTTGAAGTCTGTCTTGTGACCAATTATGTGATCAATTTTGGAGAAGGTACCATGAGGTGCTGAGAAAAAGGTATAGTCTTTGATTATATATATATATATATATATATATATATATATATATCCTTTCATCTATAAATATATATGTATATGTTAAATCCAATTGGTCCAAATTTTCAATGAGTTTTCCTCTGTCCCTGTTTAGTTTCTGTTTTCCTGTTCTGTACTTTGAGGATAGTGGAATGTTGAGGTCCCCCACAATTATTGTGTTAGGTACAATGTGTACTTTGAGCTTTAGTAAAGTTTCTTTTACGAATGAGGGTGCCCTTGCATTTGGAGCATAGATGTTTAGAATTGTGAGTTCTTCTTGGTGGATTTTTCCTTTGACCAGCAAGAATGGACCTTCTGTGTCTCTTTTGATGACTTTAGGTTGAAAGTAAATTTTATCTGATATTGGTATGGCTATTCCAGCTCGCTTCCAGCGACCATTTGCTTGGAAAATTGTCTTCCAGCCTTTTACTCTAAGGTTGTGTTTGTCCTTGACCCTGAGGTGTGTTTCCTTTATGCAGCAAAATGTAGGGTCCTGCTTCCATATCCAGTCTGTTAGTCTATGCATTTTAATTGGGGAATTGAGTCATTTTTGATGTTATTTTTGTTTTTGAGTGGTTATCTTCTTTTGAGTTTGATGGGAGAAGGTTACTATCTTGCTTTTGCTAGGGTGCAGTCTCCCTCTTTGTATTGGAGTTTTCCTCCTATTTTCCTTTGTAGAGCTGGGTTAGTGGAAAGATATTGTGTATATTTGGTCTTGTCATGGAATATTTTGATTTCTACATCTATGTTGATTGAGAGTTTTGCTGGGTATAGTAGTCTTGGCTGACAATTGTGTTTTCTTAGAGTCTGCATGAGATCTGCCCAGGATCTTCTAGCTTTCATGGTCTCAGGTGAGAAGTCTGGTGTGATTCTGATAGGTCTTCCTTTATATGTTACTTGGCCTTTTTCTCTTACTGCCTTTAATATTCTTTCTTTGTTTAGTACATTTGGGATTTTGATTATTATGTGATGGGAGGTATTTGTGTTCTGGTCCAGTCTGTTTGGAGTTCAGTAAGCTTCTTGTATATTCATGGGCATCTCTCTCTTTAAGTTAGGGAAGTTTTCTTCCATAATTTTATTGAAGATCTTTGCTGGCCCTTTAAATTGTTGATCTTCACTCTCATCTATCCTTATAATCCTTAGGTTTGGTCTCATTGTGTCCTGGATTTCCTGGATGTTTTGGGGTACAAGCCTTTTGCATTTTGCATTTCCTTTGACTGTGGAGTCAATGGTTACTATGGTATCTTCAGCATCTGAGATTCTTACTTCTATCTCTTGTATTCTGTTGTTGATATTTGCATCTATGACCCCTGATTTCTTCCCAAGGTTTTCTATCTCCAAAGTTGTCTCCTTTTGTGATTTCTTAGTTGTTTTCACCTCTGTGTTCAGATCTTGGATGGTTTTGCTCAGTTCCTTCACTTGTTTGTGTTTTCTTGCAATTCTTTAAGAGATTTTTGTGTTTCCTCTTTCATGATTGCCTGTTGACTCAATTTCTCCTGCATTTCTTTAAGTGATTTTTTTCATTTCCTCCTTATTGTCTTGTGTCTGATGATCCATATTCTCCCAGAATTTTTTAAGTGATTTTTGTGTTTGCATTGTAAGGGCTTCTCCCCTATTCATGTTCCCCTGCATTTCTTTAAGAGATTTGTTTATGTCTTTTTTGTGTTCCTCTAGCAGCATCATGACCAGTGCTTTTATATCCAACTCTTGTTTTTCTGGTGTGTTGGTGTATCCAGGACTTGCTGTGGTTGGTGAATTGTGTTCAGATGATGCCATATTGCCTTGATTTCTGTTAGTAACATTCCTATATTTGCCTTTTGCCATCTGTTTATCTCTGGAGTTAGTTGGTCTTATTTTTACTGGTTGGAGTTTGAAGCTCCTGTGAGCCTGGTGTTTGGCACTTCTGTTGTAGAGGGCGTCCGTGCTCCTGAGGTGGAGACAGGGAGGTTTCTGCTACTGGGCTCCGAATTACTCCTCAGTTCTGCTGGGCTGGACCCAAGTCTTCCCCAGGCTCGCTGCTGGACCTGCAATTGGCCTCCTGTGGTCTGCTCCTGTGCAGTCTAGTTGCCAGCTCTTAAGAATCAGATCTTTTTCCCACCGATCTGGGCTTGTCTGTTAGATCTTTATGGTGACCTGGGCTCCTCTGTTGGTTCTCCATGGTGACCTGTTCAGGCTACCAGCTCCAAGATGGTGGCGGGTCTAAGAGCTCTGTCTAACCATGGGATTCCCTGCATGACTTGAGGTTCCTTGTTTGGACTGCTGGAACCTAGATAGTGGTGCTCTCAGGCCACAGGTCTGGTTAGTTGTCTCTGGTGTCCTGAGGCAAGATGTCAGCCTCTGGCTGTACTCCAGGCATAGACCCGTGAGTAGGTTGTTGCACACACTGGTAGGTGCAGAGACTGCCTGCCAAACTGTTCTGTCTCTGGGTGCAGGCAAGAACCTGACAGGGTAGTCGATGCTAGGCTAGGTCTCTGTTCACACACCTGACCCCAGCCGCCAGTCGTCCGCAGTGACCTGAGGCAAGATGGTGGCCTCACTGCAAGCTCAGAGAGCCAAACCCCAGTGGTCAGCAACAGCCACACTGAGCTGTAGGTGCACAGATCTCCTGCCGAGCTCCTCTGGCTTTGTGCGCAGGCAAGAGCCTGATGGGGTAGTCTATGCTAGGCTAGGTCTCAGTCCACACACTTGACCCTAGCCACCAGCAGTCCTCAGTGACCCGAGGCAAGATGGTGGCCTCGCTGCAAGCACAGTGAACTGGTCCCCAGCGCTCAGCCACAGCTGTGGAGCTGTAGGTGCACAGACCCCTCACCAAGCTCTTCTGGCTTTGGGCTCAGGCAAGAGCCTGATGGGGTAGTCTATGCTATGCTAGGTCTCTGTCCACGCACCTGACCCCAGCCGCTGGCAGTCCATGGTGTCCTGAGGCAAGATGGAGGCCTCACTGCCGTGTTTTCAAATTTTTAATTCTATTTTACTAGAATTATTTTCCTGTGAGCTTCAATTGTATTATAAAATATTTATAGTTTCACTTTCCAGTAATTTACTAATCTCCTTTATGTTAGCCTGTTTATTATTTTCTATCTAAATCGATATGTTTAATGTGTTTTTATATATTTCATCAATTTAATCACAGGTATTTTCCTGGAAAATCTTCAATTTTATAAGAAAATATTTATAATTTTTTTCAATTAATTTATTAATTTTTATTTGTATTATTTTTATTTGTATTATTTTATTTGTATTATTTTTCTATGAAAATCATTCCTTTTAACATGTTTTATTCTGTATTCTTTGTTTACATTCCAAATGCTTTCCCATTTCCCAGTTCTCCCCTCCCCATAAGTCCCATAAGCCCTTTTCTGCCCATTCTGCAATCACTCCCCTCCCATTTCTCTGTCCTGGTAATGACCTACAATGCTGGATCAAGCCTTTCCAGGCCCAGGGCCCTCTCCTTCCTTCTTCTTTGGAATCATTTGAAATGTGAATTGTGTCTTGAGTATTCAGAGCTTCTGGGTTAGTTAATATCCACTTATCAGTGAGTGTATACCATGGGTATTCTTTTGAGACTGGGTTACCTCACTTAGTATGATGTTCTCCAGCTCCATCCATTTCTTTAAAATTTTCATGAATTCATTGTTTTTAATTGCCGAGTAGTATTCCATTGTGTAAATATACCACATTTTCTGTATCCATTCCTCCATTGAGGGACATCTGGGTTCTTTCCAGCTTCTGGCTATTATAAATAAGGCTGCTATAAACATACTGGTGCATGTGTCCTTGTTGCATGCCTAGGAAAACTCTGGGTATATGCCCAGGAGTGGTATAACAGGATCCTCCTGAAGTGCCATGCCCAGTTTTCTGAGGAACCGCCAGATTGATGTCTAGAATGGTTGTACCAGCTTGCAATCCAACCAGCAGTGGAGGAGTGTTTCTCTTTCTCCACATCCTCGCCAACACCTGTTGTTTCCTGGGATTTTAACCTTAGCCAGTTTGACTGGTATGAGGTGAAATCTCAGGGTTGTTTTGATTTGCATTTCCCTAATGACTAATAAAGTTGCACGTTTCTTAAGGTGCTTCTTGGACATCCAAATTTTTTCAGGTGAAAATACTTTGCTTAGCTCTGTACCCCATTTTTAATAGGGTTCTTTGGTTCTCTGGGGTCTAACTTCTTGAGTGATTTGTATATATTGGATATTAGCCCTCTGTTGGATGTGTGGTTGGTGTCCTTTGCCTTACATAAATGTTGTAATTTTATGAGGTCCCATTTCTCAATTCTTGATCTTAGAGCATAAGCTATCCTGTGCCCATGTCCTCAAAGGTCTTCCCCAGTTTCTTTTTCCATTAGTTTTAGTGTCTGGTTTTGTGTGGAGGTACTTGATCCACTTGGAGTTGAGCTTAGTACTAGGAAATAAGAATAGATCACTAAGCATTCTTCTGCATGTTGACCTCCAATTGAACCAACACCATTTGGTGAAAAGGCGATCTTTTTCCACTGGATGTTTTCTGCTCCTTTGTCAAAGATCAAATGACCATAGGTGTATGGGTTCATTTCTGGGTCTTCAATCCTATTCCATTGATCCACTTTCCTGTCACTGTACCAATACCATGCATTTTTTAACACTATTGCTCTGTAGTATTGTTTGAGGTCAGGGATATTTATTCTTCCAGAAGTTCTTTTACTTTTGAGAATAGTTTTAGCTATCCTGGGTTTTTTGTTATTCCAGATGAATTTGAGAATTGCTCTTTCTAAGTCTATGAAGAATTGAGTTGGGATTTTGATGGGGATTGCATTGAATCTGAAGATTCCTTTTGGCAAGATTGCCATTTTGACTATATTAATCCTGACAATCCATGACCATGGAAGATTTTTCTATTTTCTGAGGTCTTCTTCGATTTCCTTCTTCAGAGACCTGAAGTTCCTATCATACATATCTTTCACTTGTTTGGTTAGAGTCACACCAAGATGCTTTATATTGTTTGTGGTTATTGTAAAGGGTGCCGTTTCCCTAATATCGTTCTCAGCCTGCTTATCCTTTTAGTATAGGAAGGCTACCGATTTGCTTGAGTTGATTTCATAGCCAACCACTTTTTAGAAGTTATTTATCACCAGTAGGAGTTCTCTGGTGAAGTTTTTTGGTTCACTTAAGTATAATATCATCTACAAATAGTGATAGCTTGACTTCTTTCTTTCAAATTTGTATCCCTTTGACCTCCTTATGTTGTCTAATTGCTCTAGCTAGAACTTCAAGTACTATATTGAAAAGATACGGAGAGAGAGGGCAGCCTTATCTAATCCCTGATTTTAGTGGGATTGCTTCACTTTTCCATTTAGTTTGATGTTGGCTACCAGTATGCTGTATATTGCTTTTACTATGTTTAGATATGGGCCTTGCATTCCTGTACTTTCCAAGACTTTTAGGATGAAAGGATGTTGCATTTTGTGAAATGCTTTTTCAGCATCTAATAAAATAACCATCTGTTTTTTCTTTGAGTTTGTTTATGTAGTCAATTGCATTAATAGATTTCTATCTATTGAACCATCCCTGCATCCCTGGGATGAAGTCTACTTGATCATGGGGGATGATCGTTTTGATGTGTTCAAGAATTTTATAGAGCACTTTTGCATCGATATTCATAAGGGAAATTGGCCTGAAGTTCTCTTTTTTTGTTGGATCTTTGTGTGGTTTTGGTATCAGCATAATTATGGCTTTGTAGAACTTTTTTGGTAGTGTTCCTTCTGTTTCTATTTGGTGGAATAGTTTGAAGAGTATTGGTGTTAGGTCTTCTTTGAAGGTCTGATAGAATTCTGCACTAAAACCATTTGGTTCTGTCCTTTTTGTTGTTGTTGTTGTTGTTGTTGTTGTTGTTGTTGTTGGAAGTCTTTCTATAACCCCTTCTATTTCTCTAGGGGTTATGGGAAAGTTTACCTGATCTATTTGATCCTGATTTAATTTTGGAATTTGGTATCTGTCTAGGAAATTGTCCATTTCCCCCAGATTTTCCAGTTGTGTAGAGTATAGGCTTTTGTAATAGAATCTGATGATCTTTTTTTTTACTTTCCTCAGTTTCTGTTGTTATATCTTCCTTTTCATTTCTAATTTTGTTAATTTGGATACTGTCTCTGTGCCCTTTGGGTAGTCTGGCTAAGTGTTTATTTATCTTGTTGATTTTCTCAAAGAACCACCTCATGAATTTGTTGCTTCTTTGTATGGTTCTCTTTGTTTCTATTTGATTAATTTCAGCCCTTAGTTTGATGACTTCCTGTCTTCTGCACCACCTGGGTGAATTAGCTTCTTTTTGTGCCAGGGCTTTCAGGTGTTCCCTTAATATGCTAGTGTATGCTCTCTCCAGTTTCTTTTTGGAGGCACTCAGGGCTATAAGTTTTCCTCTTAGCACTGCTTTCATTGTGTCCAAAAGATTTGGGTTTGTTTTGCCTTCATTTTCATTAAATTCTAAAAAGTCTTTGTTTTCTTTATTTCTTCCTTGACCAAGGTACCATTGAGTAGAGTATTGTTCAGTTTCCATGTGTATGTGGGCTTTCTGTTGTTTTTGTTGGTATTGAAGACCAATTTTACTCCATAGTGATCTGAGAGGAGGCATGGGATTAGTTCGATCTCCTTGTATTTGTTGGCATCTGTCTTATGACCAATTATATGATCGATTTTGGAGAAGGTACCCTGCAGTGTTGAGAAAAAGGTATATTCTTTTGCTTTAGGATGAAATTATATATATATATATATATATATGTATGTATATGTATGTATATATATATATATGTATATATACACGTGTGTGTGTGTGTGTGTGTGTGTGTGTGTGTGTGTGTTAAATCCAATTGGTCCAAAGTTTCAATTAGTATCAATGTGTTCCTGTTTAGTTTCTGGTTTCCTGATTGGTCCATTGAGGAGAGTGGAGTGTTGAAGCCACCCACAACTATTGCATTATATGCAATCTGTGTTTTAAGCTTTAGTAAAGTTTGTTTTACGAATGAGGGTGCCCTTGCATTTGGAGCATAGATGTTCAGTATTGAGAGTTCTTCTTGGTGGATTTTTCCTTTGACCAGCAAGAAGTGACCTTCTGAGTCTCTTTTGATGACTTTAGGTTGAAAGTCAATTTTTTTCTGATATTAGATTGGCTATTCCCACTCGCTTCCTGAGACCATTTGCTTGTAAAATTATCTTCCTGCCTTTTACTCTAAGGTAGTGTTTGTCTTTGACACTGAGATGTGTTTCCTGTATGCAGCAAAATGTAGGGTCCTGTTTCTGTATCCAGTCTGTTAGTCTATGTCTTTTTATTGGGGAATTGAGTTCATTGATGTTAAGAGATATTAATGAATAGTAATTATTACTTCCTGACATTTTTGAAATTATTTTTTTATATTTGAGTGGTTATCCTCTTTTGGGTTTGATGAGATGAGGTTTCTATTTTGCTTCTTCTGGGGTATAGTTTCCCTCCTTATGTTGGTGTCTTCCCCCTATTATCCTTTGTAGGGCTGGGTTTTTGGAAAGATATCATGCAAATTTGGTTTTGTCATAGAATACCTTGGTTTCTCCATCTATGACAATTGAGAGTTTTGATGGGTATAGTAGCTTTGGCTGAAATTTGTGTTCTCTTAGGTTCTGCATGATATCTGCCCAGGATCTTCTAGCTTTCATGGTCTCAGATGAGAAGTCGGTGTGATTCTGATAGGTCTTCATTTATATGTTACATGCCTTTTTCTCTTACTGCCTTTAATATTCTTTCTTTGTTTAGTACATTTGGGGTTTTGATTATAATGTGACAGGAGGTATTTCTGTTCTGGACCAGTCTGTTTGGAGTTCTGAAGGGTTCGTGTATATTCATGGGCATCTCTCTCTTTAGGTTGGGGAAGTTTTCTTCCATAATTTTGTAGAAGATATTTCCTGGCCCTCTAAGTTGTAAATCTTCCCTCTCATCTATACCTATAATCCTTAGGTTCGGTCTTCTCATTGTGTTCTGGATTTCCTGGATGTTTTTGGTTATAAGTTTTTTGCATTTTGCATTTTCTTTGACTGTTGAATCAATGGTTTCTATGGCATCTTCGGCATCTGAGATTCTTTCTTCTATTTCTTGTATTGTATTGTTGATATTTGCACCTATGGTCCCTGATTTCTTCCTAAGGTTTTCTCTCTCCAAAGTTGTCTCCCTTTGTGATTTCTTGGTTGTTTCTACTTCTGTTTCTAGATCCTGGATGGTTTTGCTCAGATCTTTTGCTTGTTTGTTTGTGTTTTCATGTAACTCTTTAAGAGATGTTTGTGTTTACTCTTTTATGACTTCTACTTGTTGACCCATGTTATCCTGTATTTCTTTAAGTGATTTCTGTATCTTTTCCTTATTGACTTGTATTTTTTGATCCATATTCTCCTGAATTTCTTTAAGGGATTTTTGTGTTTGCCTTGTAAGCGCTTCTAACTTTTGATCCATTTTCTTCTGTATTTCTTTAAGAGATTTATCTATGTGACCCTCTAACAGCATCCCGACCAGTGATTTTAGATCTGAATCTTGTTTTTCTGGTGTGTTGTGGTATCTGAGACTTATTGCTGTTGGGGAACTGGGTTCGGATGCTGCCATATTGCCTTGATTTCTGTTAGTAATGTTCCTACGTTTGCCTTTTGCTATCTGGTTATCTCTGGCATTAGTTGGTCCTGTAGTCACTAACTGGTGCTTGAGCCTCCTGTGGGCTCATAAGGCTATTTACCCACCACTGGATGACTGGGCTTCTTCTGGTACAGATTGTTGATGTGCTGTCCTCCTCTTTGGTGCTGATAGACCCCTGGTGTATCTTGCTCCAAGCAATGTTATATTCAGTTGTCTCTGTGGACCTGATGCTGCTTGTCTGCTCTGTCAGGTAGTGAACCTGGTGGCTGGGAGCCCTTCCATGTGCTGACGACCCTGCCCAGCACAAGACTCAGGCCTGGATGGCACACAGATGAACCACCTCTCTGCTCAGATCCTGTGTGCAGGTCCCCGCCTGGCTGCCTGAGTCTGCAGAGATCTTAAACTCAGGATATCTCGAGTAGCTGGTTCTGCCTGCTCAGTCCAAGCAGCAGCAAAGAGGTGCTGCTTCATTGAACATAGCTTTACAGTGTTGAAATGGCTGTTTCTCTATGTATAAACCATTGCTTGAGGGCTGCAAAGTACACTCAGATTCAAACTGCTTCTGTAGTTGTTTCTGTTTGTCACCACCAAATTCTTACCCACTTGGCTTCAAGAACCCATATCTCGTGCATGATCTGTGGCATAGTCAAACTAAAATTACTACATTATAGTAACTTTTTCCCCACACAAGTTTCTTAACACTCAATAACATGCTAAGTATCTTTAAGTAATGCTTTAGAATCTCTTATCAAGAGTTTTGCCTGTCACTGGATAACTGGAGCTAAAGAGTAGGACCTGGCAATAATGGTACCAAAAAAGATTTTGTGGAAATTTTATTTGACTGTGAATGAGAAGCCTTCAGCAGATGTACATAGACTGGATACTCAGTTAATGGAAACTGCTGCTGTTTTGTGTTTTGTATTAAAGAATAACAGTCATTTTCCAAATCTACTGACTTCTAGTCTCAAATGTTAATGAACAAATAGTTGTGTGTGTGTGTGTGTGTGTGTGTGTGTGTGTGAGCAAGCATAGGTACCTTCAAAGGCCATGAGTGGACCTCAGATTACTCAGAACTGGAGTTTTGAGCAGTTTTGAGCTGTATGTTGTGTGTTACTTTGAACTGAACTTATGCCCCGCAAGAGCAGTATGTGGGCTTAACTGCTGGGTCATCTCTAGCCTCTCATCTGTCCTGATTTAGAAAGATGACATAGCATTACTGAGGTCCTGAGAAAGGCTGATATGACTGGACTTTAGTCCCACTGGCAATCTAATTCAGACTTTCCTCTTCTGTTTCTGAATGAAAGCATTTAAAAAGCACATTTTTACATTTTTTGAAGATTTCATAAAAGGTATTTTGATCATATTCATCCTCCCTCTTAACTCTCCCAAGAACTATCCTTTTCTACCACCTTTGTGTCATCTCTAGCTTTCCCATAAATACCAATATGAGTTGTTTAAGGATTCTTGGATATATGGTCTTTTACTAGAGTTTGGCAAGAGGTTGTACTTAAAGAACATTGACCCTTTCTTCCAGGAGTTAACAATTACATCTCCTCAAATATGGGTGGAATTCCATGCTTAACTCTATTCTCCATGCTGGGATTTCATTTTAGTTTGACTTACATAGGTATTGTGCATGTGAAAAGCACATTTTATAGATATTATTCATTTCTTCTGCCTAACAATACAAATAAGAGCAAACATTCTCTTAAGTCACAGATATTTTAATGGTATCTCCATAAATTCTACAAGTAATCTTGTTATAAGAAAAATGGATGGTCTTGCATCACCATGCATATAAACTTAAGCAAGTCCTTCAATGATATAACATTGAGTATTTTCAGTTATGTAGAAAACACTACATCTTCCAATAAGTAGTCAGTATTGTTGGTCTGGCCTGATAGCTACTTGTATGTGCCTATCAGCACAGATAGTCAGGAAAAACATCATATACAACATGTTTAAATATATATGCATATGTGAATGTATCTATCCCTGTGTGCTACCCACTGACCTACCTTACTGTCCATTATAGCAGTCTTCTGTTTTTCACATGTGAAGAGTCCTTACTCTGCTGCTGGTAGTCTCCAATCACAGGATAAAGTGATCATCTCAGTTAAGTCTCCCATGAAGCTGATTAGGCAGTCATGTGACACTGAGTGTATTTTTCTGTTTTGTTTTTCAAGACGGGGTTTCCCTATGATACCCTAGAAACCCTTCCCTAGACCAGGCAGAGGTCCGCCTGCCTCTGCTTACCAGTGCTGGGATTAAAGGCGTGTGTTTGGCTATGACACTGTATCCTGATTGAAAGCCTTTGGTTTTTGGCTTTAGGGTGTAATTTTAGGCTAACACTCACTCTTTACCTAGGCAGTCCTGAATATATGGTGATCTGCTTGCCTAAACCTCCCACATGCTGCGATTACAAACATGAGGCATCTTAATGGGTTTAGGTCTTTGTTTTTGTTTTTCTTTTTACTTTTATCAGGCACAGGTGTCTTTTATGTATGGCAGGGTATCTATAATTCACGGTCCTCCTTCCTTTGATAGCTCAGTGCTGTAATTGGAGGTATGCAGTGCCCACCTAGGAAAGATGATTCCCAGAACTGACAGTCAATATAAACAATCCCCTTTAAGAAACAGAGAAGGTAAAAAGACTGAAAAAAAGAACAGTATTATTGTTTGATATGAGCATAGCCATGTGGAGGACCAAAAAGCCTCAGCCCCATGGTAGTGACAAAGGTTTCCCTAGGTGAGGCTCAGAGGGATGGCAAAGCATTCCTCAGGTTCCAGTTCAAATGCTGACAGTGCCCTTACATAGACTAGCTAGACATGCTTATTTGTTTACCTGTATAGCCCTGTCTCCTGTTCCACTGTATGCAATAATCCCTCTCCCTGGTCAGCTGTGTGTTATAAACTCTTCCATCCCATGAAGTCTGTAACCCTGTGTCTGCTGTTTCTTTAGTAGTTATCATTTCTTTATTCTTTTGTTTCTTCTAGTCAGCATTCCAGGAGCAAAGTTGTTCAAGGACCAGGCAAACTGGCTTTGAGGGTTGTGGTTCAATGATGGAAAGTCTAACATGAGTATGCTTTCACAAGGTGAAATAACTGAGTATGGAGCAAAACAACTGAGAAAATGATGGTAAAGTGGTTACTCAATTTAGTAAAAGATTTCTATGCAATTTCTATGTAATCAATAAATCATAGGTGGAATAAACATAAAGAGAACTCTCAAGAAACACAACTCAGGATTGTCATGATAAACAGAACTTTGTATGGACCCATACATACTCATTTTTGTCTGTATTTTTGTCATAAATGTAAATGTTACTGTATTGTGCTTTAATTTTTAATTGATTTGTGTTGTCTCCAGTGAATTCAGAAATCCTTGATGGTAAAAAACAGTAAGAGAGAGGGGGGCAACCTGGGCTAAAAGTGAGAACCAACCAGCCTGAGCTAAACAATGAAAAATTCTCAAGAGGGGAGGTATGGATGGTGTACTCGTTAGTTTTGTGTGTCAACTTGACACAGGCTGGAGTTATCATAGGAAAAGGAGCTTCAGTTGGGGAAGTGCCTCCATGAGATCCAGCTGTGGGGCATTTTTTCAATTAGTGATCAAGTGGAGAAGGGCCCCTTGTGGGTGGTGCCATCTCTGGGCTGGTATTCTTGGGTTCTATAAGAGAGCAGGCTGAGGAAGCCAGGGGAAGCAAGCCAGTAAGGAACATCCCTCCATGGCCTCTGCATCAGCTCCTGCTTCCTGACCTGATTGAGTTCCAGTGCTGACTTCCTTTGGTAATGAACAGCTGTGTGGAAGTATAATCTCAATAAACCCTGTCCTCCCCAACTTGCTTCTTGGTCATGTTCGTTCAGGAATAGAAACCCTGACTAAGACAGATGGTGACATACCTGAGCAATTAAGAGCACTGGCTGCTCTTCCAGAGGACCCAGGTTTGATTTTAAGCATCAATATAACATTCAAAAACATTCATAATTGCAGTTTCAGGGAATCTTCTATTTTCTCTAGCACCAGGCATCCAGATAAAATACCTATACACATATGAACCACAGCTTATAAGATACGTGGGAGAAACCAGGATTGTCTGTAGTGAGCCACAATGTTTCACCATTACAAGATGGCGCTGGTTTCTGGCCCTAATCCTGGCAAACAACTTGGTACAGGCATGCTAATGGGCATGCTAACTCAGCAGTTTCTTATCTGGCCCTATGTTAATGAGGGATTCCTCTTGTAGCCTATCCTGTGGCAAGAGCCAGGGACAAAGATCTAGGCAGCAAAAGGCAGCCCATCCTTTGTCTCGGGGCTCCCCATTTTCTCATCATCAAGGGATTCCTGAATAAAGTGCTGTTAAGAAGGATCCTTGGTGTTGTGTCGTTTCTTGCTGGGCAAGTACAGTCATAACAATTGGTGGCTCACACGGGGAGTCCGAGGGAAGACCCTTGTGGATCCAGAACTTCTCAGCACCAGGAAGGCAGTACAGTCAAGCTCCCTGGTAAGTAGGGACCATAAGGTTCTCCAAGGGTAAGAGGAGACAATAGAAATTCCCTGGTAATTAAGGGTAATAATTTACCCCTAATTTTTTTTACCCCTAATTTACCTGAGAGTGAGAGCAGATAATAAAGATCCCAGGTGTAAATGGGACCATAAAGTTCACGGAGAGGTGACTATGTGGGATTTGCTTCTTAGCTCCGAAGCTATCGCAGTTGCAATTCCAGTTATTTTCTTTCTCATTTTGTACTGATGCTTTTTGCTTAATTGGCATCGTCCAGGACACAAGTGTACCTGTGACTAAACTCTGTCAGTCACACGTAGATAAGTGTGCAAGAGAAGGGTGCTAGTGGCCTGAGATAAGGTTGCTAGGCAACATGGGGAATTTGCCCTCTAGTCCGGTTGTGATAGCCCTTAAAAACTTACTTCAACAACGCAAGTTACAAATAGACAAAAGGACCCTCTCATCTTTCCTTGCTGAGTGTGATCATTGTGCTCCATGGTTTGAGGTCTCTGGCTCACTAACAGTGGGATCATGGGAAAAGTTAGGACCGGATTTGGACCAGGAGGCTGAGAGACAAAAGCTTAAGCCAGGCATGAAGCCCATATGGAAAATGATTCATGCTTGCTTGAGTGATCAGAGATGTGCAGAGGCAGTTAAAATGGGACAGAAAGCATTTGAGGAACGTCGAGAGAGCCTTTCAGGAGAAAAGCAGCCTATTGCAGAGAAGAGAAAAGTAAAACAAAAGCTGAGGGAGAAGAGAGTTGAGGCTGATGGAGGGGGGCATCTCTTTACCCTTCCCTTAGAAAAATGACACAGAGCTTAGTAGCAGTGAGGAGGAATTGGAGGATGAAGCGGAGAGTTATGGGGATGACCGATATAGCCTTGACCCTCCACAAGCAAAGTAAGGAGTTATACTGATAAGGGAAAGACATTAGAGTTGATAAGGAATATAAAGCAGTTGAAAAGATTTGTTAAGAAGAAAGGAACAGTGGAAAAATGAGAAAAGAAAAATGAATTTCAAAACTGTCTTGGGGACAAGAAGAAACATGGAGACGTCCTGTTTCCTCTATGGACCCCAATAGAGATGTTTTTAGTAATGGATACAAGTGTTCTTTCCTCTCTATGTATTGTCATTGGTGCACCAATTTGTCTATGTGTGTCTGTCCTTGTTTTGTTGTATGATGTTCCAAAAACTGCTTTAGAAAAGGGCCATCAAATTGTGTGTTGATTTTCCTTGTTTTTATGTTCTTAAATCTAGAGGCCTGATGGTGGCAGGGTCAGACTGTCTATATGGTGTTATTCTGTATCTTGTTTTGTGTTCCTGGACTTAGAAGGACGAAAGTGCTTAGACTTCAGACTGACTGAAAAGCAATTCTCTTAGACTCCAACTCGATACTTTTAGACACAGAGCTGCTTGTTCTTTTGTTTCCCTTTTCTCTGCTCTCAGCCTGAGGAATCATAAATCTTGAGGTAATGCTTTGCTCCCTCCAGGAACTACTAGCTCACCACATTCCTAAGACATCTGGCACCTTGCTCAGAGTTGAATTATATCTGCCTGAGAGAACCTGTGACCTTCCACTGAGCCGAAAGTAGCTGCCCAACCGCGGCTGCAAGGTCGTTCTCCGCCAAGTTAAAACAAAGAAGAGACAAGATACTTTGAAGGCCCTCTGATGGAGAAAATAAAGTCTTAAGACACTCAAGGTGGCAGATATTGGAATTCTGAATTTAAGTTGGTACAGATGGTTTATTTCATTTATTTTAAATTGTTTAGGTTATTATAGATATGATATTAAACTTAAAATTCTGTCTCAGTGATATTGAAGTCTTGTTTTGAGATTTATATTACAGGAATTGTTATGTTCAAGGCATAGATTCTTATTTGATAGAGATTTTATTTTAATACAAAATCAAGGTTTTCATTGGTATAAATACTAAAAATGTAAAAGTACAGGATTTACACCCAGTCATTCTTTGCTATTATTGTTACAGATCTGAGATGTTTAAGCCTATGAGTTTGGGGCCAAATAAAATATAAGGCTCTGAGTTTATTATTAGGGTGTTTTCTATGTTTTAATCAGAAATAACTGAAAATATTTTAACAGACAACAGTTCACATTACTTTACATAGAAAATTGGTTTTTTAATTGGTCTTAAAGGTATAAATATGTTTTGCATGTTTTGACTATAGAATATTGGCTTATAAGTTATTGGACATGATTAAAAATTATTACATTGGTAAAAAATGGGCCACCTCCCAGGAAGAGGCATTGGTAAAAATCTTCAAGGTAGAGTGAGCCCAATCCACCCCACAAGTAATAATGATAGGCAAGGCCTGGGGCCACTGAGGGAAGCATTCCCATCAGTTGGAAAACAGAGGAGCCAATATGGTTTCCTCAGTGGCCCTTGTCCTCTGAGAAATTAACAGCAGCAAAATATTTAGTTAGAGAGCAACTGGAACAAGGACATATTAAACCCTCCACATCACCATGGAATACTCCTATCTTTGTTATTAAAAAGAAATCAGGCAAGTGGAGGTTATTGCATGACCTTCGAGCAATTAATCAACAAATGCAAATTATGGGGCCTGTACAATGAGGCCTCCCATTGCTTTCTGGTCTCCCACAATATTGGCCAATTATTAGCATTGATATAAAAGATTGCTTCTTTTCCATCCCTTTAGCTCCTCAAGATAGTGTCAGGTTTGCCTTCACTGTTCCATCCATTAATCATGAGGAACCAGACCAGAGATATGAATGGGTAGTTTTGCCTCAAGGAATGGCAAATAGCCCTACTATGTGTCAATTATTTGTTAGTCAAGCTATTGCTCCGCTTTGAATATCATATCCAAAGATTAAATGTTTTCATTATATGGATGATATTTTATTATGTACTAAGGATCAATCAATATTAGAGGAAGCTTATGTAAAATTGGTCAAAATGTTACAACAACATGGACTCCAAATTGCTCCAGAGAAGGTACAAAAGAGACAAATATGTGACTAATTAGGAGCACAAATTAGACCTGAGTCCATTAGGCCACAGAAGGTGGAACTTAATAAGGACGAGTTAATTACTTTGAATGATTTCCAAAAGTTATTAGGTGATATTAATTGGATTCGCCCTTATTTAAAAATCCCTAACTATGAGCTACAACCATTATATAATATTTTGAAGGGAAATTCAGCCCTTGATTCTCCTAGAATACTTACTAATGAAGCCCGGTTAGCATTACAAAAGGTAGAAAAGCAGTTGTCATCAGCTATGCTAACAGGAATTGACCCAATTTCAGATATCTTACTTTGTATTATGAAAACAACTATGCAGCCATCAGCGTTGTTATGGCAAAATGGCCCTTTACTCTGGATTTATCCTAAGATATCTCCTGCTAGAACATTGGAACATTATTCTACTGCTATTGCAGACTTGGCCTTACTAGGAGTTAAAAAACTGTCTTCAATATTTTGGAAAACCTCCTAACAGTATTATTGTTCCCTATACTAGCCAACAAGTGGATATATTGTGTGCTACAATAGACGAATGGGCCATACTTCGCTGTAGTCTCCCTGGTATTATTGACAACCACTATCCCAAGGACCCTTTCATACAGTTTTATAAAGAACATCCAGTGGTTTTTCCAAAAGTTACTTCCTCTCAACCTTTAGCAGGAGCTCCAAATGTTTTTACAGATGCATCAAAGACAGGTTGTGGTACATATGTAATTGATAATGAAGATCCAGTGCTTTTCCAGTATTGTCCTGATACTCCTCAAATCGTATAATGCAAAATAGTTATTGAGGTATTTAAGAATATCTCTGGTCCCTTTAGTCTTATTTCTGATTCTGCATATGTGGTTAATGCTGTACGCATGCTTGGAACTGCGGGACCTATTAAAGCATCTAGTATGGTGTGCCTTCTTTTTAAGGAGTTGCAGAAACTTATATTAGCCAGACATTGCAACTTCTTTGTTCAACACATCCGAGCACACACAGGCCTTCCTGGGCCTTTGTGTGCAGGCAACAGTATAGTGGATAATAGTACCCGTCAGTTTTTTATCTTTCATGCAACACCCTTTGATCAAGCACAACAGTTCCATCAACAATTCCATTTACCCTCCAAATCTCTCCAAAAATAATTTGGTCTCTCTCGAGCCCAAGCTTGCAAAATACTCCTTGACTGCCAAAACTGCATTACTTTCCTCCATCTGCCACATATTGGAGTAAATCCTCGTAGGCTACTACCGCTTAAGGTTTGGCAAATGGATGTTACGCATATTTCATCTTTTGGAACTCTAAAATATGTTCATGTCTCAATAGATACCTGTTCTGGTGTAATACATGCAACCCCCATGACAGGAGAAAAAACATGTAATGTTGTTACTCATTGCTTGGAAGCTGGGCTGTCTGGGGTAAGCCTGAACAGCTTAAAACAGACAACTGTCCAACATATACTGCTCAATCATTTGCAACCTTTTGTGCACAATTACATGTGTCTCATGTTTCTGGATTGCTTTACAATCCACAAGGACAAGGCATTGTGGAACATGCTCATCGTACGTTAAAGGAAATTCTATTAAAACAAAAAGGGGGAATAGGTGAAGTTCGCACCCCTAGAGAACAAATATCACTTGCTCTTTTTACTTTAATTTTTTTAATACTGGATTATCATGGCTGCTCTGTGGCTGAGCGACACATGAGCCAGACTAGTGTACGGAATGATTATGTAAAATGGAAAGACATTCTGTCTGGTACATGGAATGGCCCAGATCCCATGATCGCAAGATCTAGGGGAGCACTTTGTGTTTTTCCACAGAATCGGACTGATCCTATCTGGGTACCTGAGAGGCTGACAAGGAAAGTACCACGACACAATGAAGATCGTCCTGAGAACACTGACACTGATGGCATTATGGAGTCTGGTGACACCTGATAAGATTACCTTATGGGCCATAGCTAGAACTTGGCCAGTTCCTTTACCCATACATACTAATTTTACCCTTCTTCCAACATTTTTTCTACTTCTTGTGCTCATAATTTGCCATGTATTATCCCTTCTGGAGAAGCTCCACAAAAGTATAGTGCCTCTAATTATTCCTTGGCTGGCACCCTGTTTCACTACCATTAATAGTTCTCTGCCATGTATTTGGCTGTGCAATGGGACCTTTGCTAATTGGTTGGATCCTTTGAAAGCTTTGCAAACAAGTCCTGGGATCCTCAATCAGGCTCTTTCCAAAATTGTCTCTGGTGTCTCTTCTAGTAATGGTTTGATTAATAGTGACACCACTCAAGATCTTAACTTTACCACTTTAATCATGCTTCATTCTGGCATTCGCCCCACTGGTCCCAGGGCAGGAGACTTTAACTCTAACTCTACTAAGAGAAAAGTATTACCCACTTGCAATCCATACCAAGGATTTCCTCCAGAATTCTCACCTTGTCAATCTCCCCAGCATCGTGAGAAGGAAATCATTCCTGGTTTTGAATTTTTGCCACCTTTAGGCTAGTATTACGTTTTCCTGGAATCAAACAGGAAAGGAAAATGCCTGGCTATGGTTTGATTGGGTCTTATCTAACAGTCAAGGAGCATTTACTTCACTGACCCCTTTCACCAGATTTGGCAATCAGCGTTTCTCCTTGTATAGTATTTCTGCTCTGCGTAAAAACAATAGACAATTAAAAAAATATCAAAATTTAGCAGTTAGTTAGGAATGCTAGCTTTAATGCCGCTAAGGTTTGTATGAAACCTCCTTTCTTTTTCCTATTAGCCACTAACATTAGTGATATAAGTTTTAGTTGCAACTCTTCACAAGTTGATTGTTATTTGTCAGAATGTTGGAGTGAGAATAACAACGAGACAGCATTGATAGTACATTTACCTATGTTTGTTCCATTACCTGTGGAGGATAATACAGACCAATTCCCTATTGTCAATATCTTTAGGCAGGAAAGAGATTTTGGCATAACAGCCGCTATCATCTCCGCTATAGTTGTATCTGCTGCGGCTGCAACTACAGCTGCCATAGCTATGACTAACCAAGTACAAACAGCCAGTACAGTGAATACTATAATTGAAAAAACTGTGTTAGCCTTGCAAACTCAAAATAACTATAACGCCCATATGGAATCAGGAATTGTTTTGGTCAATCAAAGAGTGGATGTATTACAAGAAGAGATAGAAGCTCTGCATAAGATGATTCAATTATCTTGTGTACACGCCCAGAAGGGCCTCTGTGTTACACCTATACAGGTAAATGTTACTGCTTTAAAAGAACAGCAGGTAGTACTCAGCAATTATTTGAAAGGGAATTGGACCGTTCAAGGTGAAATCCTTACTAAACAGCTTGTTTTTCAGATAACCTCACTTAATGCGACGAGATTGGACCCTGTCACATTGGGAGACTTCACATCGTGGATTACTCTAGCATTCTTCTGGGTGAAGGAATGGGCGGGCATGGCTGCAATGGCTGCTCTTATGTGTTTGGCTGCTTTCGTTTGCCTATGGTGCTTCTGTCACCTTAAGAGGGATCACACCAATTATAAGGCTGCAATGTACCAAGCCCTTGTTGCCATGGATGAGGGAGAGAAGCCAGCCGCCTGACTTGCTTCACTAGAACCGTAGCCGGAGGTTTTGCCCCAGACCTATTTAGGCACATGCAAGGGGTATTTCTGTGTTGACTGCATTCAGTGATGGGCAACCTCCCTGGCACTTGGATCAACCTAAGACATGGGGCCCGGTGGGCTATCGGGTAACCCTAGGACGGGTAAGACCAAGCTGTGGCAAGGGGATGACCTAAGACAGAAGCAGTCAAAATCAACCCCAGTGCCATGTCTGGAAAGTCCCTTGCTTGGGAATCACCTCCTAAAAATTGATGAGTGTATGATGAGAGTGTATGGTGAGAATGTGATATACAGGCTGTAGTATTCACACAAGATGCACTGTGGCTCTGTCCACATGATTTTTCGTACTGTACCATTCCTGAGAGTTGTAAGGCAAAGCACTGCACAGAAAGTAGCTAATGACCAGTCTAGTTCTCTCTGGAAGGAATGTCTGATTGCATGAAGGTTGCGTGTCCTAGAAACCTTTCCCCTAAAAAACGGCACAAGAGCTGGTCAAGGTCTCATTCGAGTGATGAGCTTGATAGCAGACTTTGTACAATACTCCTCACTACCAACTCAGGGGAATCAGACCTCTACCTTCACCCAGGTACGACATTGTAAAAGATGGTGCTGAAGTGTATGTATTGCCTAGAGTGAGTGAGTTGTTTGATTGGCATCAATATAATAAAAAAGGGGGAGCTGTAGCAAGCCACAATGTTTCACCATTACAAGATGACGCTGGTTTCAGGCCCTAGTCCTGGCAAACAACTTGGTACAGGCGTGCTAATGGGCATGGTGACTCAGCAGTTTCTTATCTGGCCCTATGTTAATGAGGGATTCCTCTTGTAGCCTATCCTGTGGCAAGAGCCAGGGACAAAGACCTAGGTGGCAACTGCTCAGAGATATAAGGCAGCTCATCCTTTGTCTCGGGGCTCCCCATTTTCTCATCATCAAGGGATTCCCGAATAAAGTGCAGTTAAGAAGGATCCTCGGTGTTGCGTCATTTCTTACTGGACAAGTACCGTTGTAACAATTGTCAATCACTCGTGCCTATTTTCTTCAAAGCAAGGGAATGAATGATGACTGATCACCTGAAGTAGTGGAGTGACCAACAACCTAGTGACCTCTGCTTGTCAGTGAGGAGGCAGCCTGCACCTGAACCACCCAACTGAGCTCTATCTCTCAATGAATAGAACACATCCCAATGAAAAAAGGTCCCATGTACATTTTAATCTCCACCAATAGAATATATCTGTATGCTTATCACAGACCCTTCCCTATAGCCAGGAGTTAGACTGTAGGTCATATAATCAGATATCCTTTACATCAAATGTTTACATTTCAATTTATAACAGCAGCAAAAATACAGTTCAAAAGTAGCAACAAAACCCATTTTATGCTAGGGTCACCAAAACATGAAGAACTGTAGTTAAAGGGTTGCAGCATTAGGAATGTTGAGAACTACTGGACTAAGCCCTAGTACTGAGCTCTATTATCAGCCCCAAATCTCACTCTTATTGTAAAAGGTCACAAGTGCTTTGATACATCGCAAATAAATTTCAGCGTAGCTGGCCCTGAAGTTTTGTTATGAGAATTTTCACATGGAGTTTTTATCCCTTAAAGTTTTACTATGTTTAAATGTATAAGGAAAGTAAACCACTAGGCTAGTCCTTGAAGGGCATTATCCAGTCTTGCAAAGATGGTACCATTTCTAGTCTCATTCTTCACCTCCTGAGGACTATGTTGCTGCCTCCCACAACACAAGCCAGCTGGGAGGTTTGTAGGAGGGATATCCCTGACCTTAAAATAAATATTGAAAGAGGGATGTCTGTAGTGATGGTTCAGCATTAAGGAGCGCTTGCTATAAGAACATGAGGAACAGAGGGGTAGCCGAATATTAGCTGAGCCATTGGATCTGATATGAATTCTGGATTATCTATGCCTTTTGTAAATAGTCAGTGACAGTTATCTGAGGTTTTATGGGTTGTCCCTAAGGATTCTCAGAGTCTTTGTCTGAGTCTGGAGACATACCAGGCAAGCCAGGAAGTGTCACAAGTCTGAGAACTCCTCAGATAATGATTCCATCAGACAGCTCCAACATCTGATAAGAGGTTTTAGTATTTGGAAACTGACTTGCTAAGGTACCTATTGTGAAACAAAAAAGTGTTTCTGCTACGCTGCCAATGTTCAGTTGTCAGAGCTGGTCCCCCTGCTGCCAGCAAGGCCCTAATTCTTCCTGCAGTATCCCTCTTTCCCAGAAAACCTACAACCAGAAGGTTTTTTGTTTTGGTTTCTTTTCCCTCCATACTGTTCCTCAGTCCTTCTATAACTGAGGACCTCTTTTTCTTTGCATTTTTTGTTATAAAGATCAGAGACTGCAGCACTCAGAACAACGTAGGCACTATCCCACAAACACCTTAACCACAACAGGAGGAGGACAGACAGAAGGATCACTGGCTGCCTGCTGGTTTCCAGTCTAGCCAAAAGCAAGACAAGCTCTGAGCTCAGGGTGAGATCTCATCTCAAAGGAGGAAAGCAGTAGAGGAGAACAAATGCAGCCTCTTCCTCTGCCCATGCCCGTGCAGCCTCACACATGCACACAAATATACCTCCTCACGCATTTGACAAAGAAAACTGAAGGCTGTGAATGTTTTGAGAGCTGGATCAGTACAAAGGAGAATATATGGGAAAGGAGAAGGGGAAAATTAAAAACACATCACAGGAACCCCACTGGGAAAAAAAGAGAGAAACTCTGAAGAAAGAGAAAATCAAAATATTGGAGGTTGGAGAGATGGTTTTCTAGAGGACCAGAAATTGTTACCCAGCACCCACATCAGGTGGCTCAAAATGACCTGTACTTCCATCTCCAAAGTGTCTGTAACCTGTGGCCTCTGATGTGCATGTGTGATTTAAAATAAATTTACAAAACAAAAAACATAATATTTCATCGACTCAATATAATTACATTGAACACTGTATACTGGAACAATGATTCAAGTAAGACTTACCATCCTGTTGGAAACTACAGATGCCAGGAGCCAGGAGGTGTGGTGGAACACACCTATAACTCAGCTCCCATTTTTTTTTCTATTTTGCTTGGTTTGGTTCTGGTTTTATTTTTATTACTTTGTTTGTTTTGTGTTTTGTTTTGTTTTTCAAGAAGAGGTTTCTCTATGTAGCCCTGGCTATACTCACTTTGGCATGTAGATCATGTTGGCTTCAAACTTACAGAGATCTGCCTACCTCTGCTTCCCAAGTGCTGGTATTAAAGGTGTGAGCCAAGGAGCCCAGATACCCATGGAAGACAGAGGCGTCAGATTCCCTGGAGTTACTGTTACAAGCTATGGTCTTGTAAGTGGGCCATCTGAAAGAGTAGTATGTTCTCTTAACTCCAGAAACTGTTTTTGCTTGTGGTTGTTTTTGTTTTGTTTTTGTTTTTTGTTTTATTTTGTTTTATTGAGACATTAGCCTCAATTTACTAGATAGCTGGGCATGAACTTGACTCCTGATTCTGGTTACTCTAACTTCTCAGTGCCAGTATGAGAGGAAGGTGCTGACAAATCTCTTTTTCTATGTAATGTGGATGGAGTCGAGCGATCCATGCATGCTAAGCAAACACAGTTTCTGCTGAGCTGCACCCCAACCCCATTTGCTTGTTCTGAAAAAGAACTTTATTGACATTTGTTTGTATTTGTATTTTAGAAAGGGTTTCGTTGTATAGATTGGCTGGTCCCCACCTCCATGTTTTGAGGAAGCTGGCCTTGACCTCACAGAGAAATCTGCCTGCCTCTGCCCCCTGAGTGTTGATTTTAAAGATGTGGGCCACTAAAGCTAGCCTTGGCACTGTTTTATACTACCACTATTAAAAAATACAGGTCATGTTGCCTCTGCCAGCTTAACATTGTGTTTACCTTCTTAAGAATTTTCTTGACTTTCACATCCCAGTTCCCTTGCTTGGCATATTCAAGAAGCTGAGTTTCGAAGGAGTCATCTGTTAAGGTACCAAGCAGCACTGAACAAGGGACTGGAAAATGAACAGCCAGAGACATTCTGTTGAAAATAGAACAAACAACACATTATTTTGAAACCTCACAGATGCAAAGAAGCAAGAGTTTTCTTTTCCCTTTCTCCTTTCTCCCAAATGAAAATCCTCTCAAAACAACAACCCTCAACCCAAAATGTCAGAATATCTGCCATCCACGGAATTCACTGAAAATAGCTAACCCCCACCATACACCCAGTAGCCCAAAGGTTAAAACAAAAAAAAAACAAAACAAAACAAACAAACAAACAAACAAAAAAAAACAGGTGATCTGTTTCCCACCCTCCTATTTCAAAAATCAGTTTATCCTGAAAAGTAGTTTCTGAGTCTGGTGAACACCCCCCCTCCCTACTCTCAATTACAAGAAACTGCTTTCCGACTGTTCTACATGTACTGCTGGGTTGTAGGGCACCACAGATGATCTGAGGATCTTTAAAAGCCTGCTCTGACCTTTAAGATCAAACTGAATGTCCATTCTTTTATTTCCATCAGCCAGTTTAATTCATGCATTTTTTATACTTTTATGGTTGTTTGAATAGAAATGCCCACCATATGCAATCCAGCACTTGGGATGCAAAGGCAGGCAGATATCTATAAATTCAAGGCAATCATGACCTACAGAGTGAGTTCTAGGACAGCTAGCCAAGGCTATACAATAGAAACCCTCTCTTGAGTTCCTACTTCCCCAAAGAAAGAACACAAGAAAAATAAAAGACACTTATAAAGGCTCATATATTTGAATGCTTAATCACCACAGAGTGGAACTGCTCAAGAAGATTAGAAGGATTGGAATATGCAATCTTGTTGGAAGGAATTTGTGTGTCATTGGGTGTATGGTGTCACTGAGTGGGTCACTACCTTCTTGATGGTGAAGGGAACTGACCCCAACTCCTTACACATGCTTAGTAGTCCTCTACCACTGAGCTATATTATATTCCCACGGTTTTCTTCTGCTATTTTACTTTTAAAAACAGATCTTAAAAGTTGTTTATTCTAGGTTTGACCTCCGTAACTCAGGCAGGCCTTCAACTCTCAATCCTTCTGTTTCAGTCTCCAGAAAGAGTTAGGACTATAGACATCTATCCCCCATACCGTATAGTTTTAGATTATTTCATACTTGGAAAACTTTCTTCATTAACATATTGACCCTCAATATCTGAGAAAGAATGGCTTCAGGACTCCTCACAGATGCCAACCCAAAATCATAGATGCTCAAGTCTCTTATAGAAAATGGAATAGTATTTGCAAGCAACCTATACATATCTTTCCAGTGAAATTAAAATGCTATCTAGGTTGTCAGCAATACTGAAGATGAGTCCCACACAGTTGTTAGGCTACACTGTTTACAGAATAAGGCCTAAAAAGAAGCCTGTACATTTTCACAACAGATGCAATTTTGGGGTGAATCAGTGTGATTAACAGTATTCACTGTTAACCTGACAGAAACTAGAATTACCTCAGAGATGCACACCTATGGGAGAACATTTTGATTAGGTTAATTGAAGTTAGAAGACCCACCCATGGCAGAGAGTGCTGTTTCTATGGACTGGGATGCTGGGCTGAATAAAAAGAAGGAAGTGTCCAAGATCTGCTCAGGGCATGAACTCAGACCCACCAAATGCAGACACTATTGTGGATGTCAAGAAGTGCTTGCTGACAGAAGCCTGATATACCTGTCTCCTGAGAGGTTTTGCCAGAGTCTGACATATACAGAGGTGGATGCTCTCCGCCAACCATTGGACTGAGCACGGGGACTCCAAAGGTGTACTTAGAGCGAGGACTGAAGGAACTGAAGGGGATTGAAACCTCATAGGAAGAACAACAATGTCAACTAACCAGAGCTCCCAGGGACTAAAACACCAAGGAGTACACATAGAGGGACCCATGGCTCCAGCTACATATGTAACAGAGGATATCCTTGTCAGGCATCAATGGGAGGAGAGGCTCTTGGACGCAAGAAGGCTCAATGTCCTAGTGTAGGGGAATTCAAAGGCAGGGAGGTTGGAGTGGATGGGTGGATGGGTGAGGGCACACCCTTAAATATTCAGGAGGTGCAGCTGAGCCTTGCAAAGAATGTAGATCCTCCCAGACCACTCTAAATCCCTCACTAACATAACCTACCTCCCCCAAGCTCTGATGTAATTAGGGTTTGACTTTTAAAATGTTATATCCCTGACCTTGGGTACCAAAGAGGCTTTTTAGAGGCAGGAAGGGCCTCTTGGTCTAGCCATTAATAAAACAAGGACCCAAACTTTGCTTTTAATTTTTATTTAATGTGCATTGATGTTTTGTCTGTATGTAGGTCTGTGTGTATTTATGCATGTCTTGCCAGTATGTATATATGAAGGTGTCTTGACTGACAGATTGTGTGAAACTATTAAAATTACACCATTCTCATTACAATGCTCAGTTTAAGGAGGAAAAACAGCAACTTGTGTTCAACAAAAATAACCATGAATCAACAAGTACAAACATCAAGGGCTATCATCAATTTTAATTATTGGAAGTCACTCAGTACAGTACTTGCTACACAGCATGGGAACCTGAGTTCTAGCCTCATAACACATATAAAAATATCTGCTAGCATTGTAGAGGTCCCAATAGGATGGACCTGGAACTCTGGGAAGCCAGCAGCGATCTACTCAAGGAGTTCCAAGCCAGTGAGACATCCTGCCTCAATAATTAAAGAATTGCACTGATATGTATATGTACATAATTTAAATGAACTCCTCGGGCTGGGCATAATCCACTGAGAGTCATAGATGAATATACACCCCAGAAATAATCATGGGAAAAGTCAATGTGAGTTATTATTGATCAAGAGAGCTCAAGGGACTTCCAAAACCAGAGATGGAAGGTAAGTCTCTATTGCTGAAGACCTTGGATAGTGGACACAGAGGATCCAAGCTGCTCTGTTCTGAAACCTGCTCCCTTGGATGAGTTTTTGTAGAAGTGGAAAGTATTTCCTGGGTTGGAGTAACTAATAGTACTGTCTATGCTATGAAGTCTGTAAACCACAAGCATAACTAATATCGTGAGATACCCATGGAGGAACAATAGTAGTACTCACAGCCTGGGGCTGCCCTGCACCTGCCTGATTCGACTTAAAGCTCACCTAGCATATCAGGTTATCTATCTATCTATCTATCTATCTATCTATCATCATCATCTATCATCTACCTACAATTAGGAAGGAAGACTCCATGCATTTAGAATGGAAATGTGGGTGCCATATTGAAAGTTTGAGGGTGAAAAGGGAATGAAAAAATGTGATGTTATTATATTTTACAAATGTTTAAAAAAAAGGAAGGAAATAGCACCTGCAAAATGGCACTGGAGGCTGACCCCTGACTTGGACCGTGTACATGCTTATGCACGTGTATGCACACATGCGTGCACACACACACACACACTGTCACACATACACACTCACACTGAAGGAATCTAAAAATACAATCAGTTTCTTTCAAGAGTTCATTGCTGGTTGGGTCCCTGTCTTACCATCCATTTTCATCAATCCCAGATTCAGCACTGTGCACGGATAAACACCCAGGCTTGCAGAGGACCATGATGTACATAGATAATTGAGAAAGCACAACTTTTTTGCCGTCCAGGTTTCCAGATATTATGACTTATTTCTCAGCACAGGTGTGAAGAAGACCATAGGTATGGAGCATGTGAATTAATATCATCTGCAGAAATCTTGATGGAATGGCAGGAATATAACTCAAAGGCAGAACAAATGTTTACTGAGTGAGGCGCTGGTTTTCCTCAAGAAACAACAACAACAACAAAAATGTCAGTGTAAGGCAGCATTTGAGTGAAGTCATCTTGATGGAGACCTAAAAGTCTTGAGATAGCAGGTTCTCCAAAGAAAACCCTCAGAGTGAATTGTGAATAAGAATATTAGAAAGATGCAAAAAAAAATCAGACATGTATACAGAAGAGGCATAATTCTAATAGCAGTGTATATTTTATATATTTTAGGTGGGGTTACAACCATAGAACCCCCTTTAAAAAAACAACTGGATTTTCTTGACTTTCACGTGCATTTTCTTCCAACTAGAAGACAGCAAATATTTAACTTTGATGCTGCATTCCATCATCCTCATTTTATACAGCTCAGAAAGAATGGAATAAAACATTTAGGTTCCACTTTGTACCTTATTTAAATTCATGTCTAATGAGAGTGAAGGATCCAGTTTGATGTAAGCATTAGACCTGAAATGAAAATCTTCATGATAAAAATCCTTTTGTTGTTTATGCCATAGACTATATATTTATCAGTTCCAGGGAATTACAGAGTAGAACTGGAACTCACTGGAAATGTAGTTTCTCGTGCTTCCAAAGACCAAACTTCCTAATAATAAAGGGCAGAATAATAAGAAAATATATCGATGTAAGAGATCTGGTTCACAGAAGCATAATCTGTATCTCACAAAGTTTCTCACCACTGAAGTGTTCGTTACTGAGGGATTTGTGTAGTTAGGGAGCCATTGCCTTCCACTGTGTATCCCTAGGTAACCATGGATGTTTCCAATTGACAATTTCAATCTAATGCTCACATAGATGACTGTTTAGACTAATTTGGTCACAAGGCAAAACCACAATTATGACTCTGATGATATGGACTTGCATGGGTGAGGAAGAAAGGTTAATCGATATGGGAGGAAGGGCAACTTGAATATATTATATATGTGTGAGTTTGTCAAAAATATCCAATAAAAATAGGGCAGTGTGCAATGTCTCTGTTTTATATGCTCACTGTCATAAATCTAGATCACACAGGGTAAAAGCAAAGTGTTGGTGGTAAGGGTATTACTGCCACAATCGGGTCAGTAGCAGCTAATGGTTACATAGGAATGCTGGCCTGTCCCTTTTTTTCCACTTACAGTGGGAAAAATAATATATATATATATATATATATATATATATGTATATACATATATATATATGTATGTATAAAAAGAAATAAAAATCATAAAATCATACATGTAACTATCTTTCTACCTATCAGTCCAATTAACTGGTATATATACATATACATCGACAGGCACAGGCACAGGCACGGTCACATGCATAGTTTTCGAGAGTCTTTTATGTTAGTTTACTGCATTTTTACCACATCCCGGGGTCACATCAGGAAACAAGGCAGGCGCCTCAGCGCTTGCAGGGGGCAAAGGTTAAGCCTGGGGAAGGGGCGGAGTTGGCGCGCATGCGCATAGGCAGGATCCCCTCCACAGCGGGAGGGCCCCTCACGGCCCGGGCAGGGGAGGTTTCCAGCCGCCGGGGCCAGCCATCTGACCGGAAGGGAGCGGGACGATGACGTCACAGGGCCCGCGGCTCCAGGACAGGCCTGAATCCTCACTCCTTCTGGAGCTGAGGAGCCGCAGTTCACGCCGAGAAGGGAACTGGAGGGCACAGGCTGGTGACGTCATAAGGCGCGACAGGCCCTGCAGCCATCTCTGCAGCCGGGCTCGGAAAACGAACCTTCAGGAGGCAACGACTTCTTAGGACGGCGTCTGCTGCAGGCGAGGGGACGGAGGCACGGACGCGGTCTGATGATTTCATAAGGGCGCGCGGGACGGGTGAGGTGGGGCTTGTTTGGAAGTTGGGAATACCCCTGGGCAACCCTGGTTACGGTGCCCCCTAGAGCCATTAATGCGGGTGCCGCCATGTTGAATGACGTCGGTACTTGGGGCGGTAGGGGAGGGGCCAGGAGTAGGGGGCGGGGATTCCCAGGTAGGCTCCGGAGTGACAGATGCTGGCCAGGAATGGAAGGTGGAGCTTCCTTGGTTTGCAGGGTGGGCAGGGTGCGGGAAAGGGGCGGGGCTTCCCAGGGGCACAATGAGGGCGGGGTCTCCACGAAGGCAGGGCTTGAAGAGGAGGGTGTGGTCTCAACTGATTAATTCACAAGCCAGGTCATATGACTCAGCTCCCTGCTCCCTTTCCAGGAGGGGGGCTTCAGTAGGTCAGCTGTCCATCGCATTGTAAGTAGTAAGCATATCCATCACGCTGTATGTAGTAAGCATGTCCATTGCATTGTATGTAGTATGCCCATCGCACTGTATGTAGTAAGCATGCACAGTCCGAAGGCGTATACTAATGTATGCATTTCTTTCTCAGCAGCCATGAAGCACACCCATCTCTCCTTCTCCGCCTGTGGGTTTCTGGGTATTTACCACCTGGGGGCAGCGACCATGCTGTGCATGCGTGGGCGGAGCCTGCTGCGTGACATAAAAGGCTTTGCAGGGGCCTCAGCAGGGGCTCTGGTGGCCGCTGTGCTACTGACTGCACCAGAGAGGCTTGAGGTGAGGGGGCAGGTGTGATGCGCTGGGCGTGCGCACAGTGTAACTACACATGTGTGACATGTGGGTGACATACGTTTGATACATACTTAGTAGAGTGTACACACAGTGTGACGCATATGGCATGCTATATAGTGTGCACACAGTGTGACTGCACACGTGTGACTCATGGGTGACATATGTGAGACATATGTAGTAGAGTGTATACACAGCACACAGTATGGCACATATGGCATGAGATATAGTATGTGCACAGTGTGACTACAGACATGTGACATGTGGGCGACATACATGTGATAGGTAATAGAGTATGCACACAGTGTCTCCAAAGGCTTGTGATAGAGTGTGTGCACAGCGTAACTATACATACTGCATATGATACTGCACACATGCAACATACAGTGTAGTACACACAGCATGTAGTATGATCTATGCATTAAATACATGCAACATGTGGTCTGACATGTAGGTGACACAGTTCAGTTTCCAAACAACATACACTTTAATACAGTTTAATATAAACTGCCTACTACGTGACACACTTTTATTCTACATATGATGTGCTGTGGCACGTGCACAGTGTCATACAGTAAATCAAATGTGGACGTGTCTAATCATGAGTCCATGGGTCATGTATGTAGTCGCCTATGTACAGTGTGACAAACCCCTGCCTTAATACATGATATGTCCTGTCAGAATATCCGTGTTATGTGCATGGATGTGACATTTGCGGACATTAAACACATTTACACAGTGTGTGTCGTATGTAACATTACGTGTTGTGTGCTGTATATTACATGCTACATAAAATATCAATGGTAACAATATAACGTGGTGCACTGAAGCATGTAATCATACATATGTGTTGTGCATTGAGGTCACGTTGTATGACATGACTACATGCGTTATGTTTGTTATATATTATAGTGTGTTATACATGTTGTTGTGTATTGTATGCTATATGCTACGTGTTACATGTTACATAATGTATATAATTCAAGTGTTATTAATAGTTATCATATGTTGTATGTAACTTCATGATGCTGCATGCTGTAAGTGGCAACATCACATTATCTTGCTACTCAGGTATGCAATCGTCATGATGCATATCGTCACATAGAATACATGTAAATATGTCACATGACTATACTGTTTTACTATCTATGATGGCATGATTGTGTGTTGTGTAAAATGCTTCTACATGCCTTATACAAAACGATGACTATTGTGTAAAGAACACAAAATGGCACATGTATGCTATAACATGTGGTATACCTCACCATGCACATACATGTAATGCTGTATATATAATCACATGTAATATGGTATAATGTGTAGTACGTGTAATACACTGTAATATGTATAATACCTGACATATAGACCATATGGAACAAGCACATAGCACATGCCATCATATGATGTAATTTGTGATGCATATGGCACACAGTGGTTTGACACCCACCCTGCAGGCATGTACCAGGTTCGTGTTTGCCTTTGCGGAGGAGACGAGGACACAGGCACTGGGGCCGGTGACACCTGGATATGACTTCATGGCCCGGCTTAGGTGGGTGTCACTGCACGCATGTCCTGACCAGAGCTGGACACAGGAGCGTGTGGTGCCTGACCTCCCATCTCCGTGTCCCCCCATTTCTGTGTCCTTGCATGCATGTGCAGGAGTGGCATCGATTCTGTCCTTCCCCAGCACGCACACACGCTGGCTCGGGGACGGCTGCACGTGTCGGTCACCAGCATGGCAGATGGGAGGAACCGCCTGGTGTCCAGCTTCACCTCCAGGGACGATCTCATCACGGTAAGGGCACAAAGGTTGGGGGGGGCATGTTCATGTGTTAGGTGAGTGTTCACGTGTTGGGTGTGTGTTCACGTGTTGGGGGGTGTTCACATGTTAGGGGTTCACACAACGTGGCATGTCAGTGGTCTATGTAGAGCTCAGACATGTTCACGGGACTCTGCACACAGATCACCTGCCCCAACCCTCCACTTCCCCCTTGTGTGGTCACGCGTGACTGGCATCATCAGTGATTTTCAACTCGTCACATGCAACCAGTGTCATCCATCATTTCTGTGTTTGCTGTGGAACCAGGAGATGCCACATGGTCATCCGTGTGCACCCACACAGATCCTACACACAGGGCCATCCCAACCTACAGGCAGGTGTGAACTTTTTTGCTTTAGTGTTCTTGTTTGTATGTCCATGTACGCACCTTTGAACATCAGTCGGGTATTTCCCATTCAGGGACCATGTAACAACAACATGCGTTTAGAGAATACATGCTAAGGCTTGTTGCTCTGAGGAGGAGCAGGTTAAGTCTGTTATGTGTGTGTTAGTGGGGACACATTCATGTGAATGTGTGTGAATGAGTGTGGTGTGTAGGTGGGAGTAGCATGTGTGCGTGTGTGGTACATGTATGTATGGTATATGGAGATGGTATGTGGGTGTTATGTAGATGTGTAAGTGGTATGCAGATAACATGTGGATGATATGTTGGAAACATGGATGATGTGTGGTTGAAATGTAAATAGCATCTGCATGACATGTAGAAACATGGTTGATATGTACATGTGTAAATGTTATGTGGATGTCATGTCGATGATGTGGGCTGTATGTAAATAACATGTTCATGATGTGTGTTTGACATGTAAATAACATTTGCATGATATGTGAGTGCCTTTGACCCTGTGCCCCTGAGCTGTCATGTGTTCTGGCACATGCAGGTTCTCCTCGCCAGCTGCTTCATACCTGTCTACGCAGGACTTGAGTCCGTGGAGTATGCAGGGCAGGTATTATGGGTATGACTATGCTTGGGGACTGGGGGGATGGGTGAGCAGTGCAGGCATGACTATGGGACACGTGTTATTTGCAGAAGACACAGGAATGAACATAATATGTGTGCAAGCCAACATAGAACACGCATGTGAGATGTAAACATAGGACATGTGTGACATGTAGAGATGACACATGTGTGACCATAACACATGTGTGAGCCAAACTAGGACATGTGTGTGATATGTAAATATAGGACATGTGTGATGTGTGCTGATGACACAGGTGTGACCATAAGACACATGTGAGTAATGCAAACAGCACACGTGTGACCCACAACATGCATGTGACCTGTGTGCATGCCTAACCCCTCCTGGCAGCGCTGGATGGATGGCGGCCTTACTGACAGCCTGCCCGTGCTACCCATGGGACGCACCCTGACCTTCTCACCTTTCAGTGGACGGGCGGATGTTTCCCCGCGGGACCCGGGGTGGCCCGGCGTGTGTGTGTGCCTCGCCAAGCAGGACATCACGGTGAGTTGCAGTGCGCATGTTGGGTGCAATGCACACAGAGGATGTATATACTGTGAGACGCACACATGTATATCACACAGGACATCATATGTGCATTATGTATGTTATATGATACATAATTTGTGTATGTACATGGTTATTTATGCATAGGCACATAATTTACATGGTTATACAGGGCATAACAACATATAATACACTGCATGAGTGTCCTTTGTGTGTAATGTATAGAGTGACGTGTGTACACATGATGGTTACATGTAGTTTTCACTACCACTGCCTTAATCTCAGTGCAGACTAAACTACCAACCCTGCCCTGATTCCCCTGGATGCATAGATACACACATGCATAAATGTACATATGCATACGCACAGGAACACACACTGATTCTACCTCCCATATCATCTCAAGCAACACCAAGTGGCCCATGTGCATGTCGTGTAGAGAAATTACAAAGTATAGCATGGAATTTACACAGGAGAGTGTATGTATGCTGCATTTTTCATAATATGTGGTTGGTTATGTATATAGAGATATGTGATCCATGGAGTTGTTTACAAAAGGGAACTACATAGATCATTGTAGAATACACAATGTGGCATGTGGCATTTGATAGCATGTGTGTTATTTAACATGATTAATGTGTACACGTGTAGAGCAGTTACATGTGTACATCATGATAAGTGTGTACAATACAGTGTGTACATATCATTTATTATTTGTGTAATGTGATTAAATTTAGGCTTGTGCATTGTTTATAACATGTTCTTTCTGTGGTATGACTGATGTATACATGTGCAGTTATGTGTACACATATGAAAACAATGTGTGCTGTACAGTGTATATGATGCATATGGTTATTCTATAGAAACACATGTGATATGTAACATGTACAGTACACTCTATTGCATGTATCATGTGCATATCTTACATGTTACTAATTAAACATGCATGTAATATATGACTCTTACATATGACTAATAACATGTATATAATCTATACTTCACATGTGATTTACATGTGTACATGATGCATATCATGCATGTTATTGCAGGTCATATACTATAAGTTACATGTTATATAATTCATGTATATTGCATGTGTATGTGATATGCATGTTAGACATCTGTACATATCTTACATGACTTATCAGACATGTATGTAACATGTATCACACATGTGCATAACATGCCTATATCACATGTGAGTTACACATATATACCACATGTGTGTAACATGCATGCCACATGCATACACACTTCACACATGAAGCATAAACATGCACATCATGTATGTGACAGCTGTGCAAGCCTTTACTACCAGTGCTTGGGCAGCTGAGGCAGGGGGATTGACCCTGCCTGGGCTACACACCATGTGTTCCTGTGACTCCCAGCTAGCGTGTCTCTTATCTCTCCCATCAGGTCTCCATGGCCAACTTGGTGCGTGTGTGGCAGATGCTGTTCCCACCGGGAAGGCAGATGATGGAAGCGATCTACTGCAGGGGGATGATCGACACGGCGCGCTTTCTGCGCAGGGAGTGCTGGCATCAATAAATGCAGACATGCATAGCCCAGGCTGGCCTGTGACTCAGTGTGTGCATGCATGTGTCTGTATAGCCAAGATTGGCCTAGACTCCTGTCTAGGATAATCCCATTGCCTCAGCTTCTCTTTCTGGGTAACATGTATGAGTAGATTGACAGGCATGATCTCTGACATGTTTGCACTCTGACTGACACTTGTGTTCTGACATGAAGGCTGGCATGCATATATTCTGACAGAGTTCCCTGCATGTTCTGACACATATGAAGTGTGACTGACACATAGGCTCAGACTCACACATCTGTAATGGAATTGACAGGTGTGCAGGGATGGAGATGGATTTTGACTTACATGTATGAGATCTTATTGATACATATGTTCTCGTGTGCATGCTGACTGATGTGTACATCATCCGACTGACGTGTGTTTTGACTAATGTGTTCTGGTACATATGTGTGAAGACTCTTGACAGGTGTGTGTCCTTATTGACATCTGTGGAGGCTGGTTTATATCCATATATTCTAAAATGTATGTGCTGACAGTCATAGATGCATGCTGATTGCCATGTGTGCACACTGACCTGTATATTCCATGTGCTATACTCATGTATATCCTATGACACCAATCCCCTGCCTCAACTCCCTGGCTTCTCTCCTTTCACTCCTGGGTCAACCGGTGCTACTTGGAAAAAGACATGGGACAGACTGGGCTAAGCGGAGGGAAAACCAGGAGAGCCTGGACTATGGAGAAAAAAGCGAGAGAGCCTGGACTACACGGATGGAGACTTGGGACAGTCTTGTATATACACACACACGTGTGTGTATACACATCACATATACGCAAACCCTCTGTTAGATGTTGGGTTAGTAAAATGTGTGGACGACCATTTCCTGCAATTGACACTTTTCTTTACAGAAGCTTTGAAATTCCATGAGGTCCCATGTATTAATTGTTGCCGTTGGATCCTGGGACACATTGGTTCTGTTCAGGGAAATCGTCTCCCGTGTCAATGCCGGGAAAAGTGTTGCTGCTTTCTCTTCCATCTGGATTTACATTGAGGTCCATATGATCCCCTTGGACTTGAACTCTGGGCGGGGCGATAAGTATGGATCTCTTACATGCAGAGACCATAAGACCAGCTTCATCAGTTCTAGGTGCTTTAATTCCATACGATGGTTTTTCATTCTTTGTAAAAAATCAAGTGTCTGTGTGTATGCGAGTTTATTTCTGGATGTTGGTTTTATCCCATTGATCAACCTATTTCTGTATCAAAACAATGCAGTTTTTATTGAGAATGCTCTACAGGACAGCTGGAAGGTAGGGATGGCGAATCCTCAAGATTTTTTTTTTTTTTTTAATTGTCCAGGATTGCTTTGGATATCCTGGGTTTTTTTTTTTTTTTTCCATATGAAGTTGTGAGTTGCTCTTGCAATGTTTTAAAATATTGTAATGGAATTTTGATGGGAATCACATTGCATCTGGGTATTTCTTTTGGGAAGTTGGCTACTTTTATTTTTTTACTATTTCAATCCACAGTCGATGATCATGGGTGATCTTTCCATCTTCCGAGGTCGTCTTCTATGTCTTTCTTCAGGAGTTTCAAGTTCTTATCATACCAGTATCTCACTTGCTTGGTTAGAGTTACATCAAAATGTTTTAAATTATTTGCAGCTCTTGTGAAGGAAGTTGTTTCCCTATTTTTTCCACTCAGCATGTGCCTCATATTTTTAAAATTAAGGCTACTGATTGAGTTAATTTATGTCCAGCCACTTGGCAGAAGTTTTTCATCAGCTGTAAGTAGTTCTATGGTAGAATTTTGTGGGTCACTTGTGTGTACTATCATATCTTCTACAAGCTTCTTCTACCTAGCTTCTTTTCCAATTTTATCCACTTGATCTTCCTTTTTTAGTCTCATTTCTCTATCTAGAACTGAAAGTTCTATATTGAATAGATAGGGACAGAGTGGCCAGCTTTGACTTGTCCCTGATTTTAGTGGGATTGCTTAAAATTTCTTTATGGTTATTTGATGTTGGCTGTTGGTTTGCAGGGTATAACTGATATTATATTATTGTGGGTGCCTTGCATTACTGTTTTCTTCAAGAGATTTAACATGAAATTGTGTTGAATATTACCAAAGGCTTTTTTCAGCCTCTAATGAGATGATCATATGCTTTTTAAATTGAATTTGCTTATATAGTGTATTATATTGATGTATTTTCATATAACGACCGTGCCTGCATTCCTGGGATGAAGCCTACTTGATTGTGGGGAATGATGTTTTTGGTGTGTTCATTGATTTGGTTTGTGAGAATTTTTTAATATTTATTTAGAGTAATCATTTTATTCATTTATATTTCAAATGATAGTCATCTTTTGGGTTTCTCCTCCACAACACCCCATCCCATTCTCCCCCCAGTTTGCCTCTTTGAGGGTGCTTTTCCTCCCACTCACCCATTCCCACCTTACCACTCTAGCATTCCCATATGCTGGGGCATCAAGCTTCCATAAGACTAATGGCCTCCCCTCCCACTGATGGCAGGTAAAGCCATCCTCTGCTACATTTTTGCATCAATATTCATAAGTGAATATGATCTAAAATCTCTTTGTTCTGTCTTTCTGTGGTTTAGGTATCAGAATAATTGTGGCCTCATAGAATCAATTAGATAGTGTTCTGTCTGTTTCTATTTTGTGGAATATTTTGAAGAGTATCAGTATTAGCTCTTCATTGAAGGTCTTGAGAATTCTCCCCTAAATCCATATAGGGGATCCTAAATCTTAAATCCTCTTCTTTGTTTTTGTTTTTCATTTTGTTTTCATTTTGTTTTGTTTTCTTCTCTTTTTTTTTCCATTATTTTGGTTGGGTTGTTTTAATGCCCTTTTTTGTTTTCTTAGGAGTTTTGACACTTTTTAGTTTACCTAATCTTGATTTAAGTTTCATAAGCAGTATCTGTCTAGAAAAGTATACATTTTGTATAGGTTTTCAAGTTTTGTTGAATATAGGCTGTTTCTTAAATTTTTTAAAAATTATTTAATTTACTACTGTGGTAGATGCCCATAACCCAATTCCACCTCCCCAGGAGGCAGAAACACTGACCCTGCTATACCACTCCTGGGCATATACTCAGAGGATTCCCCAACATACAGTAAGGACACATGCTCCACTATGTTTATAGCAGTCTTATTTATAATAGCCAGAAGCAGGAAAGAACCCATATGTCCGTCAATGGAGGGACAGATATAGGAAATGTGGTATATATACATAATGGAACACAACTCACCAATAAAAAAAAATCCTTGGAACTGGAAAATATACTAAGTGAGGTAACTGATTCACAAAAGAACACACATGGAATGCAGTCACTGATAAGTGGATATTAGCCCAGAAGCTCTGAATACCCAAAACACAACCCACATATCAAATTATTCTCCAGAAGGAAGGAAGGAGAGGGCCCAGGTCCTATAAAGGCTTGATGCAGCATTGTAGGGGATTTCCAGGACAGAGGAGTGGGAGGGGGTTGATTGAGGGACTGGCAGAGGGAAGAGGACTTATGGGACTTAGGGGGAGGGGGGAACCAGGAAAGGGAAAATCATTTGGAATGTAAACAAAGAATATAGGGGGGAAAAGAAATGAAAGCCACTCACCCCATTTCAGAATATGTCAGCTAAGGTTTTCTAGGAGCAAATGAGATACATGTTATAAAAGGAGGACTCGAGTATACCAGTCACATCTGTCCATCATAGACACAGGGACTGAAAGAGCTGTACATATTTCCTCATAGCGTACTACATAGTACACAGGATGTGTGAGTACCAATATGTATATGGATATGTTTGTGCTTCTTATCATTAACTTATTTATATATACATTAATTTATTTGTTTTACTTATACACATTACATACTGCACACTACTTCCCTCTAGATCAACCACCCCAAATCCTTCCCCTCCATCTGATATTTATCACTGCTTGCCTGGTCCCACAGGTACCCTGTGTGATGTGGACATAAATGAATGCAGTAGCAACCTCTCTCAAATTGGAAAAATGTGCTTAACTGTCCCTAGATTATCAATAGTGACACATTGAAGGGCTGCATTTCTCCTTCAACTATTTTGGAACTTCAGGCTGTGTTTGAAACTGTCAGCCTCGATTCATAGACAGGAGCCTAGCATGACTGTCTTGAGAAAAGATCAGCACAGCAGCTGACCAAAAGAGAGATGCAGAGACCCACAAAAAATATTAGACAGAGCTCAGGAAATCTTGTGGAGCACTTGTGGGATTGAGGAACCCTGAGGAATAGGGACACCACTAGAAGGATGAGTCAACTCTGGGTGTGCTCATATACTGAGTCATCAACCAGAGTGCTCACAAGGGCTGGACCTAGCTCTTCCACTGACATGAGTAGTACATGTGCAGCTTGGTGTTCATGTTGGTCCCTCAGCAACTTGAACAAGGGCTTACCTTGACTCTGTTGACTTATTGTGAATCCTATTCTACCTGGACTGCCTTGACTAACCTCAGTGGAAGAGAATGTGCATAGTCATGTATTTATTCGAGGTCCCAGGGTGAATGGGTACACAGGAGGGTCCTTCCATTTTCTCAAAATTGAAGGGGAACATTTCATATTAGAGACCATGTGAGACTCCTCGTAGAACAGGATTGGACTGTGGACAGGATGTAAAGTGAACAAGTAAATTTTTAAAAAATGGGGAAAAGACTTTAAAAGTGTCTTGTCTTAGAACCTTGTGGTGGTTTGGGTCAACATCAATTTTGAAAAAACAAGTTCTGAAATTGTCCTGGCAAAATAAAATGCTGTGACCTGGCTTGCAAAACACACAGAGTAGATTTAGAATAAATAAAAACCCATCATCTCCACAGCCACTTCAGAGAACACTACTTAAACAATCTCCAGGTCTATGTCCCCTTCCTGTAATATTGGGATGCAGCAAACCCATGAGTAGAAAAACCATCCCTCAGAATGACAACAGTATGTTTGGTGAGGGGAGAGTCATATTGCTACAGGGGATCATCCTAAAACAGTACTGAGACTAACCATGATCTCCATGCTCAGAATGCTGCTGTGCCTTTGTGATATATGAAAACAGAGACACACTGAAATCTGTAAGGGACTCCTACTCCATAGCTGTGATTGATTTCATATTGACCCTTCACAGGATCACCCATCGATCTCAGTAGGAAAAGGTTCTCAGATAGAATTTTCTTTCAGATGTAATTGTAAAAAAAAAAAAAAAATACTGCAGTACTGGCAGGTCAAAGTCTCCAGCCATGCCAGAATTTGATTATTCAATCTGTACAGCAGTCCTGTGTTTTGTTTTACAGCGGTCGTATTCTTTGTTTTGTTTTGTTTTTGTTTTTCGAGACAGGGTTTCTCTGTGTAGGCCTGGCTGTCCTGAACTCACTTTGTAGACCAGACTGGCCTCGAACTCAGAAATCCGCCTGCCTCTGCCTCCCAAGTGTTGGGATTACAGGCGTGCACCAACACCGCCTGGCTCGGTGGTCATATTCTTAAAACTGTGGATGAAGAAAAGTAATTATTGGCTCCTACTGTGATGTGATGTGATGTGATGTGATGTGATGTGATGTGATGTGATGTGATGTGATGTGATGTGATGTGTGTGTGTGTGTGTATGTCTGTGTTTGTTCTATGCTAGGAGCTGAGGTCTTAGGGAATATTGTACAGGGACTCATCCTTTTATTTACTTGCAGAACCTCTCCCAAAGATCATCATCTGCACCTAACCAGGTTCTGTGTATGCCTCCCCCTCCCCTGGATGTTGAAAGTCTCAGGAATATTGGCTGCATTAAAAAAAGGGATGTTTAGATCTTTGGCCTGAGAGTTGCCTCTGAAAATCAGTCACAAGACCACATTCTACATCCAACATATGACAGCCACCTATGCAGTTAATATAAGAGCCTGACTGCCTTTTCAGATTACAGTGAAACCCAGGTGATGGCAACTACAGGTGAGAGGACACTAAAGGGTTCCATCAGGAGATACTTTCTAGGGTCTGTCCTAGGAAGACAGAGTACTTCTCTCAGAGCACATACCTGGAAGACAATTTGAGCAGCTTAAGTTCATTTCAGATACCACCCCTATATTCTTTTTTTTTTGTTCAATATATTCTTCATTTATATTTCAAACGATTTCCCCTTTCCTGGCTCTCCCACTCCCTGAAAGTCCCATAAGCCCTCTTTCCTCCCCCTGTTCCCCATCCACCCCTTCCTTCTTCCCTGCTCTGGTATTCCCCTACACTGCTGCACTGAGCCTTTCCAGAACCAGGGGCCACCTGGTTAGGGTTAGGGTTAGGATTATGGTTAGGGTTACGTATGGTATTGGTACAGTGACAGGCAGGTGGATCTTCTTGGACATCATTTGATATGTGTATTGTGGATTGTGTCTTGGGTATTCCAAGTTTCTAGGCTAATATCCACTTATCAGTGAGTGTATACCATGTGTGTACTTTTGAGACTGGGCTACCTCACTTAGGATGATGTTCTTCAGCTCCATGAATTTCATGAATTCATTGTTTCATTTTAGTTTCAAATGAATGAGTTTATTAAGGATATAGCAAATAACAGAAAACCAGAGCATAACAAAAATATAATGAAATTAATTTATAAGATCCAACACATACAACTGTAGTAGCCTGAGCTACATCAATTAAGGAGTGAGATCCTGTTAAAAACAGATAAGTCAACTAGAATATAAAATAATTCTAGAAAGTGCCTGAAGCAGTGGAAGTGAAAGCCACACAGGGACTGAAGACTTAGCCCCTACAAAGGACTTGAGAGTGCACCCACAGGTGGATTTTGCCACAAACTTGTTGCTTTTGCATTAACAAGCAAGCATAACTCACAGCATAACCTGAGAGCAGGACTGCACATTATGGACTTAGGCTGTCATTTCTTTATGAACCATTCTATAGCATGTTCACCAACATTTGATGAAAAATAAAGACATTATAATTCACTGAGAAAATGATTTCTTTCTCTTTAGAGTCAGAAAAAAAACCTAATATTCCCTACATGATTTTCTGTACATTATTTTTGAAATCATATACACTTATATGATTTCCCCTTCTACTTTCTCCTTTCAAACCCTCCCATTTACCAATGCTTATCCTGTTTTAGTGATATATGAAAGATTGCCCTAAGTAATCATATGAATGATTACCCTAAGTAATCAATTTTAGTGATATATGAATGAGTGACTACAGAGTGACTTAGGGTAATCATTCATAGTTAAAGCATTTATACAGTATTTATTTCAATAAATTAAGGTTAAAGTAAGCCAATTAAATGTTAAGGTAGTATATGTGGGCTTTCCTAGCATATACTTAATAAAAAACCCAAAGTTCCCCGGAGGCATCCATGTTTTAGTGAAACACATGCATTAATACTACTGCTGCTACTGTTACTACTACTACTCTACTACTACTACTCTACTACTACCTATTACTACTACTACTATTACTATTGTTATAGTCAAGACAGCTGATATTCCTATTTAAAATGGTACAGTGTAGTTTTGTGTGCTCCTTTGAAACAAGACCTTGCTATACAGACCAGGCTGGCCTCAGCCTTGCAGTGGTTAACCTGTATCTGCCTCCCACATGCTGGGATTGCTGGCATGCACTACCATGCTTGGTTTTAAAAATCACAATTGATGTAGTTGTGGTGAGGGGCTAGCAGTTAAGTACTTGCTGCACAAATGTGAGGACTGGAGTTCAGAATCCAAGAAGCCATATAACTGCTGAGTCGCTATGGAGATCCAGAAAATCCAGAACAGGCTCACCAAAGCAACTAGCCATATAGGTGAGCTCTTGCTTTGATGAGAAACTCTGCCTCGTTGAAGGAGTTGGGAACGTGTTCAAGGATGATTCTTGTCTTTCCTCCCCCCCCATAGGCTATGGTGTAATACTGTATCTTTTCTTTTTTATTTATTTTTTAAATTTTCTATATTCTTTGTTTACATTCCAAATGCTTTCCCATTTTCCGGTTTCCCTCCTCACCATATGTCCCATAAGTCCTCTTCCCTCTACCCATTCCTGAATCACCCTCCTACCCTTTCCCTGTCCTGGTACTGCCAAACAATACAGGATCAAGCCTTATCAGGACCAGGGCCCTCTCCTTCCTTCTTCTTGGGAACCCTATGATATGCTAATTGAGTCTTGAGTATTCATAGTTTCTAGGCTGATTAATATCCACTTATCAGTGATTGAATTTCATGTGTATTCTTTTGTGATTGGGTTAACTCACTTAGGATGATATTTTCCAGATCTAACAATTTAGCTACAAATTGCATGAATTCATTATTTTTAATTGCTGAGTTGTATTCCATTGTATAAATATACCACATTTTTCTGTATCCATTACTCCTTTGAGGGATATTTGGGCTCCTTCCAATTTCTGGCTATTATAAACAAGGCTGCTATAAACATAGAGGAGCATGAGTCTTTATTGTATGCAGGGGAATCCTCTGGGTATATGGCCAGGAGTAGTATGCCAGGGTCCTCTGGAAGTGACATGCCCAATTTTCTGAGGAAACACCAAACTGATTTCCAGAGCGGTTTTACCATTTTGCAATCCCACCAACAGTGGAGGAGTGTTCCTCTTTCTCCAGATCCTCACCAGCACCTGTTGTCTTTGAGTTTTTAATCTTAGCCATTCTGACTGGTGTGAGGTGGAATCTCAGGGTTGTTTTGATTTGCATTTCCCTGATGACTAATGATGTTGAACATCTCTTAAAGTGTTTCTCAGCCATCTGAATTTCTTCTGGTGAAAATTATTTGTTTAGCTCTGTACCCCATTTTTTGATAGGGTTATTTGGTTCTTGGGGTTTAACTTCTTGAGTTCTTTGTATATATTGGATATTAGCCCTCTGTTGGATGTGGGGTTGGTGAAGATCTTTTCCCACTTTGTTGGTTGCCGTTTTGTCCTTCTGACAGTGTCCTTTGCCTTACAGAAACTAATTTTATGAGGTCCCATATGTCAATACTTGATCTTAGAGCACAAGCTACTGGTGTTCTGTTCAGGAACGATCCCCCTGTGCCCATGTCCTCAAGGGTCTTCCCCAGTTTCTTTTCTAATAGTTTCAGTGTGTCTGGTTTTATGTGGAGGTCCTTGATCTACTTGGAGTTGATCTTAGTACAAGGAGATAAGAGTGTGTCGATTCACATTCTTCTGCATGTTGACCTCCAGTTGAACCAGCACCATTTGTTGAAAAGGCTATCTTTTTTCCACTGGATAGTTGCAACTCCTTTATCAAAGATCAAGTGACCATAAGTCTGTGGGTTCATTTCTGGGTCTTCAATCCTATTCCATTGATCTACTTGCCTTTTGTGGTAACAATACCATGCAGTTTTTAACACAATTGCTCTGTAGTACTGCTTGAGGTCAGGGATATTGATTCCCCCAGAAGTTCTTTTATTGTTGAGAATAGTTTTAGATATCCTGGGTTTTTTGTTATTCCAGATGAATTTGAGAATTGCTCTGTCTATATCTATGAAGAATTGAGTTGGGATTTTGATGGCGATCACACTGAATCTGTGTATTGCTTTTGGCAAGATGGCCATTTTTACTATATTGATCCTGCCAATCCAGGAGCAAGAAATATTTTTCCATCTTCTGAGGTCTTCTTCGATTTCTTTCTTCAAGGACTTGAAGTTCCTGTCATACAGATCTTTCGCTTGATTGGTTAGAGTTATGCAAAGGTACTTTATGTTGTTTGTGGCTATTGTGAAGGGTGTTATTTCCCTAATTTCTTTCTCAGCCTGCTTGTCCTTTGAGTACAAGAAGGCTACAGATTTGCTTGAGTTAATTTTATAACCAGCCACTTTGCTGAAGTTGTTTATCAGCTGTAGAAGTTCTCTGGTGGAGTTTTTTGGGTAGCTTAAGTAAACTATCATATCCTCTGCAAATAATGATACTTTGACTTCTTCCTTTCTAACTTGTATCCCTTTGACTTCCTTATGTTGTCTAATTGCTCTCGCTAAAATTACAAGTACTATATTGAAAAGATATGGAGAGAGAGGGCAGCCTTGTCTAGTCCCTGATTTTAGTGGGATTGCTTCAAGTTTCTCTTCATTTATTTTGATGTTGGCTACTGGTTTGCTGTAGATTGCTTTTACTATGTTTAGGTATGGGCCTTGAATTCCTGCTCTTTCCAAGACTTTTAGCATAAAAGGATGCTCAATTTTGTCGAATGCTTTTTCAGCATCTAATGAGATGACCATGTGGTTTTTTCTTTTATTTTGTTTATGTAGTGGATTATTTTGATGGATTTCCATATATTGTACCATCCCTGCATCCCTGGGATGACGCCTACTTGATCATGGTTAATGATCCTTTTGATGTCACAAAACATGAATTCTTGGATTCAGTTGGCAAGAATTTTATTTAGTATTTTTGCATCAATATTCATAAGGGAAATTGGCCGGTAGTTCTCTTTCTTTGTTGGATCTTGTTGTGGTTTAGATGTCAGCATAATTGTGGCTTCGAAGAATGAGTTGTGCAGTGTCCCTTCTGTCTCTATGTTGTGGAATAGTTTGAAAAGTATTGGTGTTAAGTCTTCTTTGAAGGTCTGGTAGAATTCTGCACTAAAACCATCAGGTCCCTTACTTTGTTTGGTTGGAAGGCTTTCTATAACCCCTTCTATTTCTTTAGTGATTATGGGGCGATTTAGCTGATCTAGTTGATGCTGATTTAATTTTGGTATTTGGTATCTGTCTAGGAAATTGTCTATTTCCTCCAGATTCTGTTGAGTATAGACCTTTGTATTAGGATCTGATGATCTTTTGAATTTCCTCAGTTTCTCTTGTTATGTCCTCCTTTTCACTTCTAATTGTGTTAATTTGGATACTGTCTGTGTCTTTGGTTAGTCTGGCTAAGGGTTTATCTATCTTGTTGATTTTCTCAAAGAACCAGCTCCTGGTTTTGTTGATTCTTTGTATGGTTTCCTTTGTTTCTATCTGATTGATTTCAGCCCTGAGTTTGATGATTTCCTGTCTTCTCCTCCTCCTGGGTGAATTAAGTTCTTTTTCTTCCAGGGCTTTAAGGTGTGCCATTAAGCTGCTAGTGTATGCTCTCTCCAGTTTCTTTTTGGATGCACTTAGAGCTGTGAGTTTTCCTCTTAGCACTACTTTCCTTGTGTCCCATAGATTTGGGTAGGTTGTACCTTCATTTTCATTGAATTCTAAAAAGTCTTTGATTTCTTTTTTTATTTCTTCCTTGACCAAGGTGTCATTGAGTAGAGTATTGTTCAGTTTCCATGTGTATGTGGGCTTTCTGTTGTTTTTGTTGCTATTGAAGACCACTCTTACTCCATGGTGATCTGATAGGAGGCATGGGATTAGTTCGATCTTCTTGTATTTGTTGACATCTGTCTTGTGACCAATTATATGATCAATTTTGGAGAAGGTACCATGCGGTGCTGAGAAAAAGGTATATTCTTTTGCTTTTGGATGAAATGTTCTATAAATATCTGTTAAATCCAATTGGTCCAACATTTCAATGAGTTTCCCTGTGTCCCTGTTTAGTTTCTGCTTTCCTGATCAGTCCATTGAGGATAGTGGAGTGTTGAAGTCACCCACAATTATTGTGTTAGGTGTAATGTGTGCTTTAAGCTTTAGTAAGGTTTCTTTTATGAATGAGGATGCCCTTGCATTTGGAGCATAGATGTTCAGTATTGAGAGCTCTTTTTGGTGGATTTTCCCTTTGGCCAGCAAGAAGTGACCTTCTGAGTCTCTTTTGATGACTTTAGGTTGGAAGTCAATTTTATCTGATATTAGAATGGCTACCCCAGCTTGTTTCCTGAGACCATTTGCTTGTAAAATTGTCTTCCAGCCTTTTACTCTAAGGCAGTGTTTGTCTTTATCACTGAGATGTGTTTCCTGTATGCAGCAAAATGTAGGGTCCTGTTTCCATATCCAATCTGTTAATCTATGTCTTTTTATTGGGGAATTGAGTCCATTGATGTAAAGAGATATTAAGGAATTTTAATTATTACCTCCCGACATTTTTGAAATTATTTTTTCATAATTGAGAGGTTATCTTCTTTTGGATTTGATAAGACGATGTTTCTATCTTGCTTCTTCCAGGGTGTACTTTCCTTCCTTGTCTTGGTGTTTTCCCCCTATTATCCTTCGTAGGACTGGATTTCTGGAAAGATAACATGCAAATTTGGTTTTTATCATGGAATACCTTGTTGTCTCCATCTATAGCAATTGAGAGTTTTGCTGGGTAAAGTAATTTTGGCTGAAATTTGTTTTCTCTTAGAGTTTGCATGATATCTGCCCAGGATCTTCTAGCTCTCATGGTCTCAGGTGAGAAGTCTGGTGTTATTTGGATAGGTCTTCTTTATATGTTACTTGGCCTTTTTCTCTTGCTGCCTTTAATATTCTTTCTTTGTTTAGTACATTTGGAGTTTTGATTATTATGTGACGGGATGTATTTCTGTTCTGGTCCAGTCTATTTGGAGTTCTATAGGCTTCTTGTATATTCATGGGCATCTCTCTCTTTAGGTTGGGGAAGTTTTCTTCCATAATGTTGTAGAAGATATTTGCTGGCCCTAAATCTTCACTCTCGTCTATACCTATAATCCTTAGGTTTGGTCTTCTCATTATGTCCTGGACTTCCTGGATGTTTTGGGTTACAACCTTTTTGCATTTAGTATTTTCTTTGACTGTTGAATTAATGGTTCCTATGGTATCTTCGGCTTCTGAGATTCTGTCTTCTATCTCTTGTATTCTATTGTTGTTATTTGTATCTATGGCCCCTGATTTCTTCCCAAGGTTTTCTATCTCCAATGTTGTCTCCCTTTGCGATTTCTTAGTTGTTTCTACTTTTGTTTTTTGAACCGGGATGGATATGCTCAGATCTTTCTCTTGCTTGTGTTTTCATGTATTTCATTAAAAGATTTTTGTGTTTCCTCTTTCATAGTTTCTACATGTTGACCCACGTTCTTCTGTATTTCTTTGAGTGATTTTTGTCTTTCTTCCTTATTGGCTTCTGCTTTTTGATCCATATTGTCCTGAATTTCTTTAAGTGATTTTTGTGCTTGTCTTGTAAAGGCTTCTAACTTTTGATCCATTTTCTCCTCTATTTCTTTAAGAGATTTATCTATGTATTCTGCTACCAGCATCCTGACCAGTGATTTTAGATCCAAGTCTTGTTTTTCTGGTGTGTTGGGGTATCCAGGGCTTCCTGTTGTTGGCAAACTGGGTTCAGATGCTGTTGTGCTGCCTTGATTTCTGTTAGCAACATTCCTTTGTTTTCCTTTTGCCATCTGGTTATTTCTGGTGTTAGTTGGCCTTGTTGTCACTGGCTGGTGTTTGAACCTCCTGCGAGGCTGGGCTTGCCTGTTGTTTCTCTACTGGTGACTATGCTGCAAGATCAAGACTGCCTCTGCGAGTGCTGAGGGGACCTCAGGGAGGGTGGTTCCCAACTGAGTTGGTGCAAGGCCTGGAGGGCGTGGAGATGTCTCTCCAGCTGCTGCCCTTTCCCTGGTTAGTGGGGTGAGCCTGGAGGATCCTCCCGAGTGATGGTAGCCCCTGATTGAATCTGTCTACCTGGGCCTCTCTAGCTGTGTCCTGATAGCAATATGGAGGTCTACCAAGGGGCCCCTGGCAGGCTGCACCCAGCTGCCTTGGTGCAAGGCCAGAGGGCGTGAAGAAGTCCCGCAGAGCCTCGGCGCTGGGCCTGGCTGGTGGTGAGAGCCTGGTGGATCCACCCGAGTGATGGTAGCCCCGGCTGGAGTCTGTCTACCTGGGCCTCTCTAGCCCTGTCCTGGTAGCAATATGGAGGCTTACCGCAACCACTGCTGTAAGGGACCCCTGAGCCAATGTCCTCAAAGGTCTTCCCCAGTTTCTTTTCTATTAATTTTAGTGTGTCTGGTTTAATGTGGAGGTCCTTGATCCATTTGGAGTTGAGCTTAGTACAAGGAGATAAGAGTGGATCAATTGAGCAAGTACCATTTGTTGAAAAGGCTATCTGTTTTTCCACTGGATATTTTCAGCTCCTTTGTCAAAGATCAATTGGCCATAGATGTGTGGGTTCAATTCTGGGTCTTCAATCCTAATCCATTGATCCACCTCCCTGTCACTCCATTTTTCAATTCTTGATCTTAGAGCATATGCTATTGGTGTTCTGTTCAAGAACTTTCCTGCTGTGCCAATGTCCTTGAGTGTCTTCCCAAGTTTCTTTTCTATTAGTTTCAGTGTGTCTGGTTTTATGTAGAGGCCCTTGATCCACTTGGAGTTGAGCTTAGTACAAGGAGATCCAGAATGGATCAATTCTCATTCTTTTGCATGCTGACTTCCAACTGAACCAGCACTATTTGTTGAAAAGGCTATCTTTTTCAACTGGATGTTTTCAGCTCCTTTGTTGGAGATCAAGTGGCCATAGGTATGTGGGTTCATTTCTGGGTCTTCAGTCAAATTCCATTGATCAACCTGCCTGTCACTGTACCAATACCATTCAGTTTTTAACACTATTGCTCTGTAGTATTGCTTGAGGTCCAGGATACTGATTACCCAAGAAGTTCTTTTACTGTCGAGAATAGTTTTAGCTATCCTAGGTTTTTTGCTCTGGAATAAAAAGAAGCTAATTCACCCAGGAGGCGTAGAAGACAGGAAATCATCAAACTCAGGGCTGAATTAAATAAAGTGGAAACAAAGAGAACCATACAAAGAATCAACAAAACCAGGACCTGGTTCTTTGAAAAAATCAACAAGATAGAGAAACCCTTAGCCAGACTAACCAAAGGGCACAGAGACAATATCCAAATTAACAAAATTAGAAATTAAAAGGGAGATATAACAACAGAAACTGAGGAAAGTAAAAAAAAAAATCATCAGATCATATTACAAAACCCTATACGCAACACAACTGGAGAATCTGGAGGAAATGGACAATCCTAGACAGATACCAAATACCAAAATTAAATCAAGATCAAATAGATCAGCTAAACAGTCCCATAACTCCTAGAGAAATAGAAATGGTTATAGAAAGTCTTCCAACCAAAAAAAGCACAGGACCAGGTGGTTTTAGTGCAGAATTCTATAAGACCTTCAAAGAAGACCTAAGACCAATACTCTTCAAACGATTCCTCAAAATAGAAACAGAAGGAACACTGCCCAACAAAGCCACAATTATGCTGATACGAAAACCACATAAAGGTCCAACTAAGAAAGAGAACTTCAGACCAATTTCCCTTACAAACATTGATGCAAAAATAATCAATAAAATTCTTGCCAAACAAATCCAGGAACACATCAAAATGATCATTCACCATGATCAAGTAGGCTTCATCCCAGGGATGCAGGGATGGTTCAATATATGGAAATCCATCAATGAAATCTACTACATAAGCAAACTCAAACAAAACAAAACAAAACAAAACAAAACAAAACAAAACAAAACAACAAAAAACACATGGTCATTTCATTAGATGCCGGAAAAGCATTTGACAAATTCAGCATCCTTTCATGCTAAACGTCTTGGAAAGAAAAGGAATTCAAGTCCACACCTAAACATAGTAAAAGCAATATACAGCAAAACAGTAGCCAATATCAAACTAAATGGGGAGAAATTTTAAGCAATCCCACTAAAATCAGGGACTAGACAAGCCTTCCCCCTCTCTCCATATCTTTTCAATATAGTACTTGAGGTACTAGCTAGAGCAATTAGACAACATAAGGAGGTCAAAGGGATACAAATTGGAAAGGAAGAAATCAAACTATCACTATTTGCAGATGATATGATAGTATACTTAAATGACCCAAAAAACTCCACCAGAGAACTCCTACTGCTGATAAACAACTTCAGCAAAGTGGCTGGTTATAAAATAAACTCAAGCAAATCAGTAGCCTTCCTATAATCAAAGGGCAAGCAGGCTGAGAAAGAAATTAGGGAAACAACACCCTTCACAATAGCCACAAACAATATAAAGTATCTTGGTGTGACTCTAACCAACAAGTGAAAAATCTGTATGACAAGAACTTCCGGTCTCTGAAGAAGGAAATTGTAGAAGACCTCAGAAGATGGAAAGATATCCCATGCTCCTGGATTGACAGGATTAATATAGTTAAAATGGCCTTCTTGCCTAAAGCAATATACAGATTCAAGGCAATTCCCACCAAAATCCCAACTCAGTTCTTCATAGAGTTAGAAAGAGGTATTCTCAAATTCATCTGGAATAAACACTCCTATATTCTATGATAAACCCTGATTCTTGTTCTCCACCAGTCTTGATAAAACCTCAGCAGAGTAGAAAACCAAGCCATGTAACTTATATATGGGATTTGGCAGATTCCTTCCAATCCAGGAAGGAAAGCACAACCTCACATGGACCCTGGACTCACAAAAATATGGCAATCAAACATCTCAGGCTCCTTTGTTTTCTGAGCTCTGTGACTCCCAACCAAAAGACAACATTCATATATTATGTTTATTTTAGGAACCAGCCACAAATATGGTTAAAATAATCTGCTTACCATGCAGGCCCAAGGTAAAACCCCTTAACCCATCCTTTCTAAGTGTACAAAGTTTATCAGGTCTCTTTTCAAAGATCTCTAACCTAGTATAAGTGTAAAGGGACCCTAAGTAAAGAAACAAATTTTAACCCATCAATAGAAGATTAGCCATCAGCATCCACTGATGCAAGTGTTACGCTCCATGAGTCATTGTGATTTGGCAGAAGCAGTAAAGTTTATGAAGGACACACATTTCATAAAGTGACCAGAATCTCCTCTGCACTAGTTCAGTGTCTATTTTGGTGGTACAACACCATAATCTAAAGGAACATAGGGAGGAAAGTGTTTATTCCATATCATAGCTTGCAGTCCATTGTAAAGAGTACTAGAGGTAAGCCCTGTAAACAAAACCCAAAGCAGAAGTCACAGAGGAGGACTGCTTGCAGGCTCACTCACGAGGGTGGAGGAGGACTGCTCGCAGGCTCACTCCAAAGGGTCTCGCTCAGATTGTTTTATTATGTCATCAAGATAAAAACACAGTGGGCCCCACCCTCCAAACCCCTTCTCATCCCTCCCACTTCTTCTGGTAAATTCAGTCAAAAAAGTCTCCCCCCACACCCACACCCTTCTAATTTTAAAATATCCTAACAAAAAACAGAAAAGCCAGATTCCAAAGGGAACCCGATATAGTGAAAACAATGTTCCCAAGCTCTATCTTAATCCTCCAGTGTCTCCAGTGTTCATTTTTAGAATTACCTGAGGACTCTTTTGAAACAATTTGTATTTGCCTTCAATGAAACAATAGTGGAAAATGAAGTGATGGGATATTTTTCCATGTCTTTGAATTCTGTAATGAGTAAAATTGCTTCAAATACAGCATTTTATGAACTTTGCTAGTTTATTTTATCCTTTAGAAAAGGATTTATTCCATCTAATTATTTGTGGAGCATTATGAAGGTAATTAAATGTAAATGTGCAAACAATAATTGAGGTAGGGATCTTGAAGGAGCACTGCTCACAAGTTTACTTGTCAGTGACTTGCATTATTGCTTCCTACATCATCAAGGTCTAACCACTTAGGAATAGAATAAACTAAGGTGGTTTGGGCTCTCATAGATCAGTCAATCAGGAAAATCTTTCCACAGACATTGACATATTTTTCTATATTGAAGCTGCCTCTTTCCAGATTTCCCTAGCTTGTATCAAGTTAACAAAATTTAATGAGAACAATCTTCAGTAGAAGATACTGTGCACTTTTCATTTGTTTTCATTTCTTAAAGCATGTTCCCAGACTCATGGTACAAGCTGGACACCAGAGGCTTTTGGTACATGTGTTGCACAGATTCAGTGAGGCAGTTCTGAGCCCCTCAGGGTCTTTGCCCTACTCATATATTCAATGATAAGCTTTGTATAGGATTGATGGATTGAGCTGTGATCTTCACAGAGATCCAAGAACTCAGAGTCACAAATCTTGTCTGCGAGAGGGTGATATCCTTTTGAAATTAGTGTCCAAACAAATATGGAGAGAAATGACAAAATAACATGTTATAAACTCTACTGTTCATCTCTCCATCAACCTATGGTAGAAACCAATGACCAGTCCCCTACACCCACTGAAAGTAGTGGGGACTCTCTCCTGGAAGATGGGTATTACAAGATGTGAGATCATTATGAGTTAGGGAATTCTTCTCTGAAGTTAAGAAAGTCTTGAGTTCTGAACTTATTTGCAACTTAGATGATATGTTCTTTACACAGCTTAGGGCTCAATTTCAGACCCCTCCCCCTTTACAAGAACTTCTGATTGCTTGGGTTCCTGAAATTTCTCATAAAGTTTCTTCCTAGTCTCCAGCTCCATGTGTGAATTCATTGTATAATAATGGAAGATAAAAATGTTCCTTTGATAGTCAGACATGAAAAACCACTTTCTCTGAGTCCTTCTCTTGATTTCCGCTAATGTAAATGAGTGCGTTTGCTCATACCTTAAATTTACTCCCAGTACTTTCCTTGGATGTGACATACTGGGTGATGAATGAGTCCCTTCTATTGAATTCCAGTTCTGAAATGACCATGTCCCCTTTGCCACAAGGATGGTTACACGGTACACTGGAGCAGACTCAGAGTCATGCTTTATGCTCAAATAACTTATGAACTGTAGTGAGGACAAGGCTGGAAGTCAAATGCTGGGTTCAATCTCTGGCTTTTTATTAATTCTAAATGACCTGGTCTAAGTGAACTTGTCTCTGTGAGTCTTAATACTATTACAAATTGAATGATTGTGGTATTGGGGACCATGAATGGACTAGGCATATAATAGGTGCTTGGATAAACAATATTACTTCAACCAAGGGTCTCTGAAACTGTCCATTCCTATAGAATGAACTTGCTATGCTGTCCATTCTTTTTTCAGAAGACCTGTCCTCATCTCCACCCAGTGTCTGGGGCCTCATACATTTCAATGTTACCAATAGGAGACACAAATAGCTGGCCCCTTATCAAGAAGGCCCCAATACACCTCCTTCAGACAAACATGGCTTCAGCTAGCACAGTCCTTTTCCAGATGCCCCCAGCCTGGCATCCACTGCTTATGGAGACATCACATCTGACACCTCTGATCAATGTGACTTTTACTTGACATTTCTAACATTAGGATCTCTGTACCTTGCATTGAATCCTGAAACTTGAAACTTCCAAATACTAGGGCACAGTGATTGACTCCCAAGAGTGCCCAGATGGTCTGGATGCTGTCAGACATCTACAATGGGGACTTGAAACTTCTCATATACCATGGGCCAACACACCCTACACATGTTAGCTGGAATTACTCTTATGTTCTTTAATTTTACCAGCAGAGGCACTCAGTTTTGGGAGGACCATGACTCCACAGAGTTGTGAAGACACTTCCCTCTTTCTGTAGGGGCAACCTGAGATTACACACATGCACAGTGGGGGCTATTAGCACATCCACCCTAGGCACATCTCTTCTTGACTCCTGTCATCTCTCCAAGATACCATGAAAAATTAGGGCTTCGAGCATTTTCACAGGGACACAGGACCCACTGGTTGTGAATAGCTGTCTTAAAGAGGCCATACCAGTGAACTCGTGTGCCAAAGGGTTTGCAGTGCCTGTAGAGTAACACAAGCATCTCTGTGTCCTGTCAAAAAGTCTCCCAGGCCTCTGGATGCTAGCACATGCACCTCAGGTCCTGCATCCTCTTGCTTTTCAGATGCAGGCTCCCCTTGTACTTTCAAAGTTTTCATAGGGGCCTCTGACATGGCCAATCCCTACAGCCTGGTGTTTGCACCTTTGGTCTTGAAGGCTGCAAAGTTCATGCTGTTTCTCTCATCACAGCCAGCCCTATTCATCCATCCTGTACATAAATCAGGCTGGGTAGCAACTTAGACATTCTCTGACTTCCTATGCATTTCTAGAACGTCCCTCATCTACCAAAAGGGCACAGGACACTTTTTATCAGACATGGGAGAGCTTGGCATTATCTTCAGGAAAGAGAGGGTCTCTAGACCCCACCACATCTGTGAGGGGGATTATGGATGCTACTTAATATGCACTAGGGTCTCTCTGGCCATTGCCCTTCATCCATGTTCCACTGACACCATCTATCTGTGCAGTATGTACCTTCCAAACTACCCCTTAATATGCACAGGACCCAGCCCAGTAATCTATGTCCAACACATATGGTACCATACTTGTCAGTAATAAAAGGAGGAGACTCAAACAGCTGGATCCTGGGCTAGGAGACCTCACTATGCCTCCATCAGTAATGGAGTGTCTTTAACCACTGTCCTCCTTCATCTCTTCCTTATCTCATAGTTCTTTGCTCATTGAAGCCACATACTTGACACCTAGGAAGAATGGGACAATGATTTGACCCTTTATTTGTGTTCCTAAACATTCCCTTGGTTTCAGAAAAGGTGGATGAAAATCCAAAAATAGAGGATGAGTTTGCATTCCTTTGAGGAATAGGAATTTGACTTTTCTTTTTTTCACAAAGGCTACTAAGACTTTTAAGAAAATAGTTTTTTTTTTCTGCATGTTGATAGCCTTTGTTTGGAAAAACTTCAATTCACCTCCTTCAGATGAAGCTTGCTTTAATCAACCAAGTTTTGATTACACTACTTTATGAGAAGTGTAGGAACCAAACACTATGGTCAGTTGGTTTTATGCTCAAGATCGAGATTATGGAGAGAAACATTTTAAACTGCTCTTCACAAAAGTGAAAACATGCAACCAAATTTAAAGAACTGAGAATATGTGAGATGCAATGCATGAGAATTGACAGTATTAAATCCCATTGTAGAGGAATGGACAGTATCAAAAATTATTTGGCACAAAAGTCATATTAATAATTCATGGGTAGAGAGTCTGCCAACAACATATATGTTTTACATGGAACTACAAAAACCTTATTTTTTTAAGAGATTTTCAGTTATACATTTTTTAGTTAGGAATTCTTCACACATAATACCTCAGAATAATGGTACTTTTATTTAATATTATCTTTTGGAGGTTGGTCAGAATTGTCTTCCCTACCATAAGAGTTTTGTAGGTTCCACATGTAATGACAGCTTAGGGGGACTCTGTACCCATGGTTGATGCACTATAGAATACTACTGGTATGATCCATGTACCAAATAGTGTCAGATATTGTCCATACTTCTAGAATGGAACATTAATCCTATCCTTTCTCATGCAGTGTGCCTCCCATATTCCCAATACTTTAAATTTGATTCCATGTTTTCTCTTTTATGAATACAATTTTAAAACATTTCACTCCACTATCTTGAGCTTTAGCATATCACAGGAGGATCATATTGTTTTATACCTACAATACATACATAATTTCGACAAAAGTTTCTATATTTTATAACTTCCCTATCTTTCTCAGTTCATTTAGAACTTTTCCAACTTTTTTTAGTAGTAATGATGTTTGTTATTCTGTCCCAATATTTATAGGCACCATCTTTCTCGGGGGTGATCTGTCATCTCCATCTTTGCAGTGATATTAGCGAATTTATGTTGGGTGGAGATATTTGTTTCATGTTTCCCACAATAGATCTCTGAGACATTCTCTATCATATTAATGGTCCCTGGGGTTTATTACATCAACACACGAGTTTTGTTTAAATATACATTCTTCCAAAGACTTTTAAGGATGATTCTACTCCAGGCAATATTCTTCAAGACCTTCTCTTTTTTATTCTCATTATTTTCTTGGATGATCCTCTTTTGAATTAATACCTATAAATCTTGTGCAATCAATTTAATGTTCCATGTTAAGATATAATTCCTTAGAGCTTCTCTGTCTGGTTTTACACAGGGATAGTAACATCACCATCTATTTCACAAAGATCTCTGGAACTTTCAAGCCTTATCAACCATTGCACACTTGCCTTCTTCCTATGGACCCCTGGATGGTGTTCTTTTTCTAGACACTCTGACATTTTTGCTCTTTAATCAAGACATTTTAGAATATTTTTATTCTTCTGGATGAACATGGAAACTTTTTCAAAGTCATTATTTAGACAATTTCTTGTTTGCTCTATAGAATCTGGGAACTTTCCTGATTTCTCAAGAAACTCCATGCCCTTTGTCTTCTAACCTATTCTCTCTAAAAATAATATATTTATCCTGCACCTATAGGATGTTTTCCATCAGTTGCCAGCATTTTAGACTTTTCTCATATATTTCAATTCTTATTATATGGGAAACAAAAAAGCCCATTCTGCTGAAGGAAATGTATAACTATTCTATCTCAAAAGAGTATCATCAAGTACACAAAAATTCAATCTAGCATACCTCTTTAATAGCATGGTTTCTTAGATAAATGAAATGGCCTAATGTGGCCTGAGGCATGTACTTTTAGAAGCAAAAGCACCCAGATATCTTCAAAGTCCTAAGCAGTCCCTAGATACCTTCCTCTAAAACAAATAGACTTCCCACTTTTTTTAATGTCTCAAGAGTACTTTGACCTATTTGATTTGAACTATTGTAATTGAGAAATCCTCAGCTGATGAGAGATAAGATTGACCTGACCAGACTATCCTCTCATAATTAGGACATGCCAGATATTTCCTCATGACACAAATAGATCAAAATATACCACTAGAAGCAGGTGGCAAAACAAAATCATCATGAGTCAAAGCCTGTGAGATGTAACCATGTAATACTAGCAGCCAAAATAGTACACAGACATCAGTAACCCCATATAATCAGACACTTCAGTTATTTGAAAATAGAAAAAAATATCATCTTTCAACATTTTAATCCAGTAGCACAGCACCTAACACTTTCAGGTGAGTGAAACCATTCTTATACATGTCCACTGGGAATTAAAGGTTTTGGGATTTCCCAGTAGATTAATATGCAATCAGACATATACATTTATATGCAAGAGGACTTTCCATAATGACCCAAATTGGGCATAAGCCTCACCTAAATAAGAACCATGGGAATTCAGTCCCTAGCATTCTTCCCAGAATGAAGGCTGTGACTAGAAAGAATGTGTCCTCAAACATTCACATTAAGTAAAACAAACTCTTTTGTCTTTTCCAACAACCAAGTAAGTCTCATGAATATCCCTCACTTCTAAAGTGGGACTAAGAAACCCTGCCTAATGAGTTCTGATATTACACTCTCTGTCCAACCATCTTTAGAATCATGTCTTAGCCAGGCAGTGGTGGTGCATGCCTTTAATCCCAGCACTTGGGAGGCATAGGCAGGTGGATTTCTGAGTTTGAGGCCAGCCTAATTTACAGACTGATTTCCAGCACAGCCAGGGCTATGCAGAGAAACCCTGTCTTGAAAAACCAAAACTAAATGTATTATGTCTTGAGAGGGGTCTTCATCCTCCACTGTCTATCCAAAGTGACCTATGTTTTCTCCTTTACATCAAAGAAACATCAGAATTATTGCTCTTTCCTCCATGATAAGTGAAAACTGAGATTTTCCATTTCACATCGAGATTACAGTTCTAATATTTTGCATCAGAATTGAACAGCAGTATCTGGAACCTGAGTTGGCAACATTCCATCAGGCTTTTAGATATAGTGCAGGTCCAGACTGTCAGCTCAGACTTGAGTGGCTGAACAGAACTTGAAATATCTGACTACTCCATGGAAAAAAACAGCAGTCAAGAGTGGTGTACATGGAGTTGGAGAGATTGCTCAGAGGTTAGAGCATTGACTGTTCTTCCACAGGTCCTGAGTTCAAATCCCAGCAACCACATGGTGGTTCACAATCATCTGTAATGGGATCTGATGCATCTTCTGTTGTGTTTGAAGAAAGGTACAGTGTATGTACATATATAAAGTAAATAAATGTTTAAAAGATAAAAAGAGTGCTTGTCAGGAGCAGTAATGGTACAAACTAATATAATAACAGGTGATCATCCTGATATGGCCTGCTTCAGATTATTATATAATCTGCGACAGGTGAGCCCTCATTAAGTAAGCTGTTAGGGACTAATTTTAGGAAAGATTCCTGCTATTATATGTTTTTTCTGTTATTATTTAACATATATAATAATCAATAAGTAATAGTACACCCCTTTGGAGCAGATCTCTACAGATCCACGAAGATGTACTATCTTATAGTGATGCAATGTAGACAAATAAATGACATACGTTTTAATGTTGATCCTATAAGAATTCTTAAAATTATATCTGTGATTATTAAGCTCTTTTATAGTGAGACTGATATTAAATCCTTTTCTAATAGTCAAAACTGCAATGAGACTCTGCCAGTCTTCCAAGTGTCACCAGTTAATTGCTCCTAGATGGCAACCAGATATTCTCCTACTCAGAGCACATTCCAAGAAGTTGTAAGACAATTAACCAAACGTCATAAAAAGAGAACTAGGATTTATTATAGATGCTAGGACAGAAGATAAAATGTTGACTGTGTTTATCTATACAAAACATCACTAATAACTTAGTTATGGTTTTAAACATTCAATTAACTTGTAAAAGACAAGTGATAGATGTTTAGCTAGATAATTACTCCTAATGGATGTGCATGTAAACAATCTCTGTTGTAACTTCGATTTCAATTTATGACTTCACTTTTTGTGTGAACTTGTGATGAACTTTGTACCATGTGATCACATATTCTGAAAGATGTTTACGGGCTGAAGACAAAGAGAAGAGTGAGACCAAAAGAATTTAGGTGCAAGAAACAGAAGTGAGAAAAACAGACCTGAGAGAAAACTGAACTATGGAGAAGGATTTAGTCAGAAGAGAACAAAGTTAAAAGGAGACTGCATAGTGGAATAATTTAGAAACTATAAGTAACATAATAAACTAAGAGAGCTGTTTGCAGAATGCAGAGGGAAAGCAGAAAAAAAGAAAAGACTGCAGAGAGAAGAAGGAGCAGGCAGATGTCTCCTTACCATGGGACAGAACAGGCCCCATGGTAAGAAGAAGGCAGGCTTAATATTATTAAAAGAAACAAAGCTTTTTTATTCAATATATTCTTAGTTTACATTTCATATGATTTTCCACTTTCCTGACTCCCCCCTCCCTGAAAGTCCCATAAGTCCTCTTCCTTCCCCGTGTTCCCCCATCCACTCCTTCCCTCTTCTCTTTTCTGGCATTTCCCTACACTGCTGCATTAAGCCTTTCCCAGAATCAGGGGCCATTCCTTCCTTCTTCTTGGACATCATTTGATATGTGGATTGTGTCTTAGGTAGTCCAGTCTTCTAGGCTAATATCTGCTTATCGGTGAGTGGATACCATGAGTGGTTTTTTGTTTTTGTTTTTGTTTTTTTGAGATTGGGTTACCTCACTTAAGATGATGTTCTCCAGCTCCATCCACTCATTTAAGAAGTTGATGAATTAATTGTTTCTAATGGCTCCATTGTGTATATATGCCATATTTTTTTGTATCCATTCCTCCATTGAGGAACATCTGGGTTCTTTCCAGCTTCTGGCTATTATAAATAAGGCTGCTATGATCATAGTAGAACATGTATTCTTATTGCATGCTGGGGAATCCTCTGGGTATATACCCAGGAGTTGTATAGCAGAGTCCTTCTGAAGTGTCGTGCCCAGTTTTCTGAAGAAATGCCAGACTGATTTCCAGTTGTACCAGCTTGCAATCCCACCAGCAGTGGAAGAGTGTTCCACTTTCTCCACATCCTTGCCAACACCTGCTGTCTCGAGTTTTTGATCTTAGCCATTCTGACTGGTGTGAGGTGGAATATCAGGGTTGTTTTGACTTGCATTTCCCTAATGACTAACGATGTTGGAAATTTTTTTAAGAAGCTTCTCAGTCATCCGAATTTCTTCCAGTGAAAATTCTTTGTTTAGCTCTGTACCTCATTTTTAATAGGGTTATTTGGCTCTCTGGAGTCTAACTTCTTGAATTTTTTGAATATTTTGGATATTAGCCCTCTCTTGGATGTAGGTTTGGTGAAGATCCTATCCCAATTTATTGGTTGCCGTTTTGACCTTCTGACGGAGTCCTTTGCTTTACAGAAACTTTGTAATTTTATGAGGTCCCATTTGTCAACTTTTGATCTTATAGCATAAGCTATTGATGTTCTTTCTATTCAGGAACTTTTCCCCTGTGCCCATGTACTCAAGGGTCTTCCCCAACATCTTTTTTATTAGTTTCAGTGTGTCTGGTTTTATGTGGGGGTCCTTGATCCACTTGGAGTTGAGCTTAGTACAAGGAGATAAGAGTGGATCAATTCTCATTCTTCTGCAAGCTGAATTCCAGTTGAGCCAGCACCATTTGTTCAAAAGGCTATCTTTTTCCACTGGATGGTTTCAGCTCCTTTGTCAAAGATCAAGTGACCAGAGGTGTGTGGGTTCATTTCTGGGTCTTCAATCCTATTACATTGATCTACCTGCCTGTCACTGTACCAATACCATGCAGTTTTTAACACTATTGCTCTGTAGTTTTGCTTGGGGTCCGGGATACTGATTCCCCCCAGAAGTTCTTTCACTGTAGAGAACAGTTTTAGCTATCCTGGGTCTTTTGTTATTCCAGATGAATTTGATAATTGTTCTTTCTAACTATGAAGAACTGAGTTGAGATTTTAATGGGGATTGCATTGAATCTGTAGATTGCTTTTGGTAAGATGGCCATTTTTACTATATTAATCCTGCCAATCCAGGAGCATGGAAATTTTTTCCATTTTCTGATGTCTTCTACGATTTCCTTCTCCAGAGACCTGAAGTTCTTCTCATACAGATCTTCCACTTGTTTGGTTAGAGTCACAACAAGATACTTTATATTGTTTGTGGCTATTGTGAAGAGTGTCATTTCCCTAATTTCTTTCTCAGCCTGCTTATCCTTTGAGTATAGGAAGGCTACTGATTTGCTTGAGTTGATGTTATAACCAGCCACTTTGCTGAAGTTGTGTATCAGCTGTAGGAGTTCTCTGGTGGAGTTTTTGGGTCACTTAAATATACTATCATATCATCTGCAAATAGTGATAGTTTGACTTCTTCCTTTCCAATTTGTATCCCTTTGACCTCCTTATGTTGTCTAATTGCTAGCTAGAACTTAGAGTAATATATTGAAAAGATATGGAGAGAATCCTTAATCCTTTCTGTCCATTCAACCTCATACCACTGTTGACCACTCGTGTTAAAAAACAACACACATAAAGAGTCTGACTTTGATGTGACATCTGCATCCAAAAGATTGTTAAGGAAAGATTTACTTCCAACTTTGTGACACACTGGTCAGCCATATCTTGAGTTTTTCTCTCTGGAGCCCAGTCAAATCACTATGAGGATAAAAATACCACAGTGACATAGCTCAGTAACAATGGTAACTCAGTCTTGGCACAACCACTGAAGCCTTATCTTGTAAGCCCTATTAAATCTGATTCTTCCTTTGGTGAATCCTGATGGATCCACCATGACACTGGGAAACTCTAGCATCTACATCTTACCCTTATGCTATCCCATTTCCAAAAGCAGTCTACAGCTTCTCATGTGCTATTTACAGGGGGCAGGGAGGGAAATGGTCAAGGTGTTAAGAGAACTAAATCAGATAATTTTGGAAAAAAAACATAGATTACCTCAGACGTAGCTGCCTTGAGATTGATAACCACAGCCAAGGGGGCAGAATTGTTTCTCCACAAACCTCAACCATGACCATTTGAAGCCCTGGCTCCAGCTGCAGACTGGCCATGTCAAGTGTGCTCCTGAGATGTACAAAGAACTAAGGTTTCTCTCTGTCCTTTCATCAGGGCCTCTGAGAAAGTCTTGGGTTTTCCTGGCTCCCCACAGGTTCTGGGAATGGAAATCACATCAGATCTAGAACCAAGTGGCTTTCCTTATTGAGTTATCTCACCAGGCCTATTAACACATTGGCATCAGTTCTGTTCTGAGAAATGCATAACATTCAGCTCTGTGCTTTGACATCTTTGTATTTCCTATATGAAATTATCCTCCAGAACTGTATCTAATCTTATGGCCTTATCATAAATCATATTGTTCTAAGTTTTCACTATGAAATGTCATGGTTCCCTAGAGGTCAACTCCATTTTAGGACAGATTTATTCCTTTAATCTTTCCCTCGTTTTCTTTTCTAATATATTTTCCAAGATTCTTCCTTTTATTTTTATATAATTTCTTCAGATTGACTTTATTGCTTATTATTTGTATTTGTGTGATGATATGCATGTGGCTGACGATGAATACCTGAAGAGAACTGCAGATCCCTTGGAGATATAGTTCCAGGCTCTTGTGAGAAAACTGATGAAGTAGAAACTTAAGGGATTTTTTGAGAGTCAGTTGAATGGGGTTTTGCTGGGGCAAACACAGGAAGAAGCGGTTCTTTAAAGTGGACACAGGTGTGAAAGTCTAAGTCAGACTTTTGAAGAAACATTTTACTAAAGCAGACACAGGATAGAGAATGTTCTGCTAAAGAAAGCGCATGAAAGGACAAGGGATAAAGGATTCTTTGATAACAACACACATACACTGGTTCACTATACAGGTTGTAGTTGAGCTGCATTTGTCAGGACTCCATAGAAATTCACTAAAATACTTTTACTGGTGTACTGCAGTTTCTTGTCACTTCCATAGATTTGGACCAATTGAATGCTGGTGCAAACACATGCTGAGGCAAGGTAGATGGAGCACACGTCATGTTTGGAGGGGATGAATAGGACTCCACAGACTGACAGATACAGAGCTTGGGTTGCCAGTACAGTTAGCCATGCAAAGGATGTGAGTCCTAGATCTTTATTGATCTTTAATTCCTTAAGAGAGGCACAGCTGAGAACTTTTCCTGGTGTTCCTCTTGGTTCCTACTGATGATTTGAGCAGAGACAGGCCTGGCTGCCACTGGTAGGTCATGACACCACTGTTGATAAGAGAACTCTCCCGAACTGGACTGCTGGTATATCTGTGAAGTGTTTAATAGTGGAGTGAGCTACAACTGCCTGCTAACATGTGAACTGAACTGCTGATTTCCAGACAATGAAGAAGATTGTTGCTCCAAAGAACCTTTCTCAACAGGCCCACTTCCCCAGTATCTTTTCTTTTTCTACTACCTCTGGTGAATGGTGGGCTCAAAGAGACGTTAAAGCATTTAAGAAACATTATTAAAATAGTATTTAAAAAATTCAAGTTACAATCTGACATGGGTGCTGCAATCAAACTCTGATAGGGAAGCAGATTCTCTTAAGCACTGAGCCACCTCTCCAAGACCAGATAGTTTTCTTCAGCATGTCTAATAGTCTAATAGTCATATCACACCTGTCTTAGTAGCGTGTAATCCTATACTTTATGTATGGGTAAGTGTAGATCTGGGATCTGAAGTTTGTTTCTTCCTTTCTCCTCTGCTTTTTTTTTTTTTTTTTGGTAAGTGATTCTTCGTGAGTTGAGACCGTGCACAGATGAAGCAATGTGCCTTCTCAGCAGTCTTACCTCTAGATCACCCTGGATATTATGCTTCCCTCATTTCAGCACATATGGCAGGAATCACCATGAATTGTATAAGGTTACAGTGTGGTAAGAGGCAGGCCCTGGGTTAACAGAGTCTTTGACAGCATGATCAATTTAATTTGCATCACCAAATGGTTTAATTTGATTGACAAAAAATTGTGTATTTCCAATTACTTTCTCAAAGTCTTGATTACTCATTTGATTCCATAACAAGTAGAATCCTGCCATGAACATACTATGTCAGAAATGTAGGTGGATATGTTTGTGTCTTTCTATGATATTAGTACTTAAGAATACTAATGAATTCACAACATACTGAATTTTATTAGATTCAATATGCCAAGGCTTCCAGTTGTTTTGTTAAGTGGCTACTGGCAAATATGGTTTCTTTTTTAAAAATATGGTTTCTTTTATTCCATTATTAATTACTAATGTTAAAGCTCAGATCTTGTGTTACATATCACACTGTATGTGTATATGTGAATGTATGTGATTGTATATGTATATATATATATATATGTGTGTGTGTGTGCATGCATGTGATTTGTTTGTGTGCATGTATGTTGTGTGTGTATAGGTATGAATGTGGTATGTCTTCATGTGTGCATGTGAGATATATATATATATATATATATATATACACATACATGTATATATACATAATGGAATGGCCATAGGAGATTTAAGGAGTCTACAGCATAGAAGTATCACTATGGCAGAGGTAGAGAGTTGGTTCAGATGCAGTTGTCCAGATAAGATATTAAGAAGGCTACAGCTAACAGGTCATGGTCAGGCTCTGAGTTGAATGGCATGGCAAAGGATAAAGTGCACAATCTTTGGGCTGGGGAAGGGTGGTAATGAACATGTCAGGATGAATAGACAACAGAGTTAGGAATTGAAGCATATGTTAATAGTAGTCACTGAAGTGAAGCACAGGGGACCATCAGAAGTTCCTGCTTGTTGGTGAAGAGATATACACATGGGAGTCTATTGGAAGGTTGGTGGTAGGCATCACCATGTAGAGCTAGGTGTGCTTCTCTTTACATGTCTAGGTGAGGGTGTTGCACCCTTGATCAATTAGGAATATTTGACAATATATCAGGTATAATTTTTCAAGTATGGTTTTCATCTGACCCCATACTTATGTGTCTGATTAATTCTGATATTTTTATAAGTGCTCTCTTTTAAATGTTAGAAATAAATTATTCAAATGTATTTGTCTATGCATGGTACTGGAAAGAATAAATGTCTATTTTTAGAGGAGATGCCCAGGTATCAACTTGTTGTCTGTAAAATGTAGCTACTTCAGGCAAGACCCATTCTGAAATCTACCATTTTACATAATAACCTACAGCAAGGCACAGCTTGACACCATAGGGTCATAGTAAAAGAGTGAGAAAAGGAACAGGAACAAGGAAAGATGGATTCACTGATGTCAATGTTATGTTACATCCTGATGGAGTGATGGAGGAGGCATGGAGACTGTCAGTTTTAATATTTCACACTATGTTTAGTTGAAAGTGAGAAGGCATAGAATATCAACACCAGCAGTAGCTTTGTGAGTGTGTGTTGTGTGTGTGTGTGTGTGTGTGTGTGTGTGTGTGAGTGTGTGTTTGGTGTAGAAGAGATGGGCACAGTCAGACTACATTTCATGAATTACTCTCCGTGAGGAGAGTTTGGAGAGCTTTGAGAAAATTCTAAGAAACAGAGAAAAGCCTTGTAACTTCTGTTCCTCTTAAAACTGGGTGTTTTCATGGAATGAGTTTTCATGCCCCTCCCAGGTGTAAACAGGGGTGTGTTTGCTCTAGATTACACATTGCTGCTCACTTGTGTGGCTAAGAAGTATTTCCAAGCATGGCGTCCTTGTGGCTGTATGCAGTCCTGGGAACTTTGCTCATATGAACTTGCTTAACCCAAGGTTCTGATGCATTGAATAAAGTGGGTCTGAGACTTCAGTGTGCCTCATTTTATTCTCTGCTCTCCCTGCTTAGGGCCACCACCTAGAGTAACATGTTCCACCTCAATGGAGACCTGAAATCTGCTACATCCTAGGAGAGTTAGGACCCTACAGGAGCAGGTGAGTGAGAATAATGGGGTGAAAATCAGGGGAGGTTTTGTCTTAACTCTCACTTGTGCACCATTTCTTAAAGGAAGGAGGAAACTACAAAAAAGAAACTATTAGATGTTCTGATCCTTATGCTGAATTCACAATTTCCTTTATTTTTTAATGTTTTTATTGAATATATTCTTCACTTACAATTCAAATGTTATACCTTTTCCCAGTTTCCCCCCTCCCAGAAAGCCCCCACCCATCCTCCCACCACTTGCCTCCAAGAAGATGCCCCTTTGCCCAACCCACTCCCACCTACCCCTCTTGATTTCCCCATGCTGGGATATCTATCAAGCCTTAATAGGACCAAGGACTTCTCCTCCCACAGATGCTGGATAAGACATTTCTCCAGAACAATTGCAGCTAGAACCATCTGTACCCCTTGGTTGATGGCTTAGTCTCTGGGAGCCTTGGCAGGGTCTGATTGGCCAACATCTTCATTTTTCCCATGGGGCTGCAAACGCTTCAGTTCCTCCAGTCCTCTCTCCAAATCTTCCATTGAAAACCCCACACTCAGTCCAATGATTGACAGCATCTGCCTTAATCTGTAAGGCTCGGGCAGGGCCCCTGTGGAGACAGTCATAACAGGCTTCTTTAAGCAAGCACTTTTCATCCATAAGAGTGTTGGGGTCTGGACTGTTTATAGGATGAATCCCCAGGTAGGACAGTCTCTTGGGTAGCCTTTCCTTCAGTCTTTTCCCCATACTTTGTCTCCACAATTGCTCCTCTGAGTATTTTGTTCCCTTTCTCAGAAAAGCACCCACACTTTGGTCTTCCTTCTTCTTGAACTTCATGTGGTCTGTTATTCTGAGCTTTTGGGCTAATATCCACGTATCAGTTAGTGCATACAATGTGTGTTCTTTTGTGATTGGGTTACCTCACTCAAGATGACACATTCTAGTTCCATCCATTTGCCTAAGAATTTCATGAATTCATTCTTTTTAGAAGTTGAGTAGTGCTCCATTGTGTAAATATACACATTTTCTGTATACTTTCCTCTGTCGAAGGACATCTGGGTTCTTTCCAGCTTCTGGCTATTATAAACAAGGCTGCTATGAACATAGTGGAGCATGTGTCCTTATTACATGTTGGAGCATCTTCTGGGTATATGCCGAGGAGTGGTATATCTGGGTCCTCGGGAAGTATTATGTCTAATTTTCTGAGGAACTGCCAAACTGATTTCCAGAGTGGTTGTACCAGCTTGCAATCTGACCAGCAATGAAGGAGTGTTCCTCTTTCTCCACATCCTCAACAGCATCTGCTGTCCCCTGAGTTTTTGATCTTAGCCATTCTGACTGGTGTGAGGTGGAATCTAAGTTTTGTTTGGTTTGCATTTCCCTGATAACTAAGGATGCTGAACATTCCTTTAGGTGCTTCACAGTCATTTGAGTTTGCTCACTTGAGAATTCTTTGTTTAGCTCTGTACTCCATTTTTAATAGGGTTATTTGACTCTCCAGAGTCTAACTTCTTGAGTTCTTTGTATACATTGAATATTAGCCCTCTATCAGATGTGGGATTGGTAAAGATCTTTTCCCAATCTGTTGGTTGCTGTTTGGTCCTATTGACAGTGTCCTTAGCTTTACAGAAGCTTTGTAGTTTTATGAGGTCCTATTTGTTGATTCTTGTTCTTAGAGCATAAGCCATTGCTGTTCTGTTCAGGAAAATTCCCCCTGTGCCATGTGTTCAAGACTCGTGTCCACTTTCTCCTCTATAAGCTTCAGTGTATCTGGTTTTATACAGATGTCTTTGATCCACTTGGACTTGAGCTTCGTACACAGAGATAATGTGCCGATTTGACCTCTAGTTGATCCAGCACCATTTGTTAAAAATGCTGTTTTGTTCCACTGGATGATTTTAGCTCCTTTGTCAAATAACAAGTGACCATAGGCATGAGGGTTCATTTCTGGGTCTTCAATTCTATTCCATTGATCTTCCATCCTGACTCTGTACCAATACCATACAGTTTTTAGAACTATTGCTCTGTAGTAGAACTTGAAGTCAGGGATGATGATTCCCCCCAGTTCTTTTGGTGTGGAGAGTAATTTTCGCTATCCTGGGTTTTTTTTCCCCCCAAATGAATTGCAGATTGCGCTTTCTAGATCTATGAAGAATTAATTTGGAATTTTGATGGGGATTAGATTGAATCTGTAGATTACTCTTGGCAAGATGGACATTTTTACTATATTAATAGCACCAATCCATGAGCATGGGAGATCTTTCCATCTTCTGAGAACTTTCTTTTTCTTTTTCTTTTTCTTTCTTTCTTTCTTTCTTTCTTTCTTTCTTTCTTTCTTTCTGTCTGTCTGTCTGTCTTTCTTTCTTTCTTTCTTTCTTTCTTTCTTTCTTTCTTTCTTTCTTCCCTCCCTCCCTCCCTCCTTCCTTCCTTCCTTCCTTTCTCCCTTCCTTTCTTCCTTCCTTTCTCTTTCCTAACTTCCTTCCTTCTTTCTTTCTTTTTCTCTCTTTATCATTCTTTTCTTCTTTCTTTCTTTCTTTCTTTCTTTCTTTCTTTCTTTCTTTCATTTTCTGAGATTTCTATTTTTAGAGGCTTGAAGTTATTGTCATAGAGATCTTTCACTTGCTTGGTTATCGTCATACCAAGGTATGTAATATGATTTGTGACTATTGTGAAGGGTGTCTTTCCCCTAATTTCTTTCTCAGTTTGTTTATCCTTTGAGTAGAAGAAGGCTACTGATTTGTTTGAGTTAATTTTATATCATCCACATTGCTGAATTTATTTAACAGCTTTAGAAGTTTTCTGGTGGAATTTTTGGGGTCATGTAAGTATTCAATCATATCATCTGCAAATAGTGACATTTTGACTTCTTCCTTTCCAATTTGTGTACCTTTGACCTCCTTTTGTTTTCTAATTGCTGTAGATAGAACTTCAAATACTATATTGAATAGATAGGAAGATAGTGGGTACCTTGTCTGGGTCCCGAGTTTAGTGGGATTGCTTCAAGATTTTCTCCTTTTAGTTGATGTTGGGTACTGTTTTGCAGTATATTGCTTTCAATGTGTTTAGGTCTAGGCCTTGAATTCCTGATCTCGCCAAAACTTTTAACATGAAGTGATGCTGAATTTTGTCAAATGCTTTTCAGCATCTAATGAAATGATCATTTTTTCCTTTGAATTTGTTTATGTAGTGGATTTCATTGGTGGATTTCTGTATATTGAACCATCCCTGCATCCCTGGGATGAAGCCTACTTGATCATGGTGAATTATCATTCTGATGTATTCTTGGATTCCATTGTCAAGAATTTTATTGAGTATTTTTCCATCAATGTTCATAAGGGAAATTGGTCTGAAGTTCTCTTTCCATGTTTGGTCTTTGTTTAGTTTAGATATAAGTGTTAATTTGACTTCATAGAATGAATTGGGTAGTGTCTCTTGTGTTTCTATTTTGTAGAATACTTTGAAGAGCATTGGTATTAGGTCTTCTTTGAAGATCGGGTAGAATTCTCAACTAAACCCATCTGGTCCTGGGCTTTTTTGTTTGGGAGACTCTTAATGACTGCTTCTATTTTCTAAGGACTTATGGAACTATTTAGATGGTTTATCTGATCCTGTTTTAACATTGGCACCTGGTATGTCTCTAGAAAATCGTCCATTTCATACAGATTTTCCAATTTTGTGAAGTATAAGTGTTTGAGGTAGGATTTGATGATTTTTTTTGAATTTCCACAGTTTCTGTTGTTATGTATCCCTTTCCATTTCTGATTTTATTAATTTGGGTAGTGCCTTTGTGCCCACTTTTAGTCTTGCTAAGGCTTTATCTCTCCTTTTGATTTTTTTCAAAGAACCAGCTCCTGGATTTGTTGAATTTTTTATAACTCTTTTTGTTCCTATATGGTTGATTTTGGCCCTGAGTTTGATTATTTACTTCTATCTCGTATTCTGTTGTTGATGCTTGTTTCTATGACTCATAATTTTTTCCAAGGTTTTCTATCTCCAGAGTTGTCTCCCTTTCTGATTTCTTTATTGTCTCTACTTCCATTTTTAGATCCTGGATGGTTTTGTTAAGTTCCTTCACTTGTTTGTTTGTGTGTTCCTGTAATTCTTTAAGGGATTTTTGCATTTCTATTTAAGGGCTACTACCTGTTGACCCATGTTCGCCTGTGTTTCCTTAAAGGATTTTGTGTTTCCTCTTTAAGGGCTTCTACCTGTTGATCCTTGGAAGGAACAGAAAGGGAGTAGTATTTGGGAGGGCAGGGGTTTTGGTGGTTGTTAAGTAGCAGTCATGCTGGGCCCCACACAGCAGGTCTGGGACTCCAGAGTTGGGAAGAGATTCTTACCAACTTCTCAGAGTGCAGTGGGTTCTTTAGGATGGATCAGGAGATGGTGTCTTTGCTGTTGCAGACCCACAATAAGTCTGCCCCCTCCTTTCTACTGGTGATAGAATATTTATCATTCAAAACGTAACTTTTTGAAAAGTATTTAGCTAATGTTGTAATTAGGTAAAATGATAATATAAATCATAAAAATTTTCAGAGTCTGATTTATGTGAGTAATGAACATTCCAAAAACTTTATGGAAATCCATACTGTTATCTTTATTACAGTGGTCATTGAAACATCTTTACTTTGTAGAGTAGCTAACAGGAAAGAGATTATTTTCATAAATACAGGAGAGATGGCATATTTGGACACATTTATAGGATGACATGTCATGCAATATAAAAGTGAATGTGTGTTCTGATCTAAGAATATCTTGAAGATACAGATGACAGACAACCTGTACAGTTTTTGTTAAAAGAAATCTTTTACATAGATATTTAAACTTATTGAGGAAATAGTTTTCATAATTTACTGCAAACATTTGTATCTTTTTATAAGAAAAATAAGTATAATAAAAACACCCACAGTGGTGTTAAATAGTCATAAAACTCTGTAATATTTGGGTTAAAAATGTCTAGGCTGAGTCAGTCAATAGTGATAATGAGAGTGAAAGGAACTTAAGACAGAATCAAATTCTGACCACGGTAATTTACCTATTTGCAATCAGTATGGTTATATGAAAAAACTGAAATGTATAGAGAGGTTTATGGGTTTAATTTCTGTTTTAGAATATTTAGTAAATTTTAATCTTTTCATAGTTACAGAGATTGCTTTCATTTAAAATGTACAACATCTATTTTCATATCCTATCTCCCTCCTTTTCTATGCAATGAACAGCACAATAATATTTCAGGGAGAAAGTGCTCAAGGGCTCAGTGTCCTCCATGGCTCTCTCTCTCTCTCTCTCTCTCTCTCTCTCTCTCTCTCTCTCTCTCAGGCCCCAGGGCCCACTCTTCTGGTCTGCTTCTGTCTACCCAGAAGCTTGTGACACAACCTGAGCCTGCTCCTCTCCTCTCTCATTGACTGTTTTTCATTGAGTCCAGCAATATTTCTTCAGGTCCAGATCTGTTCATCTTCTGCTAACCTGTCCCTCATGGAACAGACTTCCTCTACTCTATGTGCTAAAACTCTGAGTTTAGCAGAATATCTCACTGAGTTACACCCGGTGTGCTCTGTCTGTTTCTGCTTGAATGAGAGTCCCAAGGATCAGGTGAAAATTTAACAACTTTAAGATCTGTCATAGGCTCTGGCACCCCCATTGTAGCACCAGGAATCTATTTGCAGAACCTACATGGTGACCTATAACTGTCAACTCTGGTTTCAGAAGATCTGGGGCCTCCTTTTGGCCACTTCAGACACCAGACTTATATGTGATGTACAGATATATATGTAGTAAAAACACCTACACACATAACAATAAAAGAAATTCTAGACTTGAAGTGGGTTTATATTTGTGATAACCTGAATTTGTTGATTTGGGGAGGAATAGATATGGGAGACTTTTGAATTTGGGGCTTGAAACACTACTTAACAAACACTCGGAGAGAAGGGATTTGAGATACAGCATTTAGGGCTGAGTGGTCTAAGGTTCTTCACTCTCTGGCTGTGGGTTGCTAATTCAAACAAGACATTTGTAAACACAGTCTTTGTGTTCACTGAGCTTGTCATGCCTGCACACATGTGTGTTGACCATGTTCACAGCCCCCACATTCCCCCCACTCTTTTCAGATCTACTCTCACCACCTTCCAACTTTCTGTCTTTGTAAAATTGATATTTTAGTGACTGAAGTGATGTTGCAGTGGTTAAGATTACTGGATGCTGTTCATGAGTACCTGAGTTCAGTTCTCAGCACTCACATTTTAGCTCACAATTATGTATAACTCCAGTTCTAGGGGCTCAGTTGTCTCTCTGGCTTCTGCCAGCACTGCATGATGTGTCCATACATATGTGCAACCATCAACTGATAATATCAATAAACACTGAAGATAAAAGCATAAACTAACAATAAATCTTTAAGCTAGCGAAGCAAAACTTGCTACTGTAAAGACTGGATCAGGTGTTTCTTCATGATGGCTCCTGAGCTTCGGGGGCAGGGCATATGACATAGATGTCTCGTTTGTATTCTGCAGACACATTCTCTGCACTTTGACCAAAACCAGCACATTTCTTCTTCCTTTCTCTTTTGGTTTTTCAAGACAAGGTATCTATGTATACTCCTGCCTGTGCTGGAACTCTCTGTGTAGACCAGAGAGGATCCTCTAACTCGGAGATCTGCCTGTCTCTGCTTCCAGAATGCTGGGCTTAAGGGAACGAGCCAGCAAGGCCATCCAACAACACATTTCTAATCAACATATATGAAATAAAACAAAAGGGATATGGATAAATAATGACATGCACACCAAATGTAAAGCAAGAAAGGTGGAGTATGTCTCAGAAAGAATTTAATATGGAATAAAAATAGTAAAGAAATTCAATGGAAACAAAGACCTTTCAAAAGTTTACTGAATTTCACAGATCATTATACAGACTAAGAACAAAAAGAATACTACAAGCATGTAATCACAAATGAAATAGAATCCGACAAACCTTGTAACGTAATATAATCAAAAGTGAATACTCTGAAAGTATTCTGAAAATTTTTAGTAAAAATGGTATAATATCGAAAACACCCATTCACAGTAACCTGAACACCTGTAAACTAATCACATGAAGACAATTTACAAACGTCTAAGTAGAAAGAGATCCCTTTAAAGACATTAAGTCAGCAGTTAAACATCCAGGACCTGTGATAAGAACCTTCTAGTAAGGATATTGGAGGACGCACATTACTGTTCTGGGGGAATTCAGCAGAGAAGTCTGCTCAGATATTTTTTAAAATTAATCAATTACTTAACTTTGTATCCTGACTGCAGTTCCCCTCTGTGCTTTAACCAGTATCTAACTCCCCTCCACAGGTGTTTATGCCAATAGAAACTCTACATTAGCTGGCCGTGTTTATTCTAAAAGTTAGGAATCCCAGTGTAGAATGGGTCCTTTCCTGGGGAGAGCTTTTAAACGCAAAAACCATGTTCTGTGTAGACATGCCTCAGGTAACAGGAACAGTTAGCCAGAAGCAGAACTAGAAAAGCCAAAAAGTGAAGTAATTGCAATTAGAGACATTCTCAGAACTATGGACCTTAGTGGATTAGGTCATTGTTTTCATTCAGTTCCATCACGTGCTAAGGACATGCTGTCATCACCACTGACCTCTACTAAACAAACAGTCCTCAATTTCTGATTCCTCTGCTTAGTTGTTGCAGGTATCTTTTAATGATGCCTCAGATATATAGTACCCATCTACTCAATGCTGCTAAAGACTACAAATTAATCTGTATGAAATAGGCAATTTTAAAGTTCTAATACTTTAGTGGCACACTATTAGAGCTTAAAATCCAATGAGCAGTCAGGCATGGTGGCATACACCTTTAAATCTAATGCTGGGGAAGTAAAGGTAGGTGTGTTTCTATGAGTTCCAGGACATCCTGGTCTACAGAGTGAGACCCTGCTTCAAAAAACAAAGTGTTTCACCAGTGAACTTTACATTCTTTACTTTCCACATTATTAGGATGTGTGAGCATTGAGTGCATTTGGGCAAAAGTGCCCATGTGGGGGTCAGAGGCAACAATCATGAGTTCATGCTGTTGCCCACAGCTTCTGGATGTGCACAGAGAAGCTTCTCTGAACACTGTAGAGAGCAGCGCTAACACAGAACCTGTGTTAGAGGGTGTGACTCAGGAGTGACAGCTGCCCAGGACCTTCCAGGTTTCACTGCCAGACTGACACTGCAGGGGCAGCCAGCCTGTGGGACAGAGCGGGTTTCAAGTTCTCTGCTGCTCCAGTGTGCATGTAGCCATGGCTGAACTACTTAGTACATATCTCACAAAGTATTATATATATAATACTAATAATATTAAAAACTATCACCTTATGTTATGCCCATATATAGTCATATAGAATAACACATATATCTCTATTTGTTGTTGGTGGTGTAGAGAATGTCACCCTGTAAATGCTCCTCCAATTCTGTCTCACTCTAACATAGACACTGGTAAGTTATATAGACAGGAGTAAAGCTTCACACTCCCACTAGAGAGATCTGGATATTCTGTTTCTTGTGCTGGGTATGGATACATAACCATGTTTTTATCCAAATCTCTAGATCAAGTAATTCTATGTTGTGGGCAAATCATCCAGAGAAAATGTAGCCCATGATTAGATTAGTGGTCATGCCACTGGACCATCTCACAATTTCTATGTTCATTTTCTAGTTCTGTGAGATGGAATCCTCTTCCCTCTACACATTTAGAACACACACATGTGTGCGTCCCTGCAGTCCCCACATCTGCAGCATGGGATGCTCCTAATTAGGAACAGGCTATGAACAGGCACCTGCTGTGTGCCCTTGGCATTTCCCCTACTCTGTGACCAATTGCTCTCTTGTCCAGGATGAGCATGCACAAGCCATTGCTAGCAGGTGACCTGAACTCTGGATCTCCTGCCTCCTTTCTCAGTAAGAATCTGCAGCTGAGGGACCAGAGCAGGACTCCTGGAACTCACTCACTCCACCTTCCTCAGTGCTCACCCCTCTGTCCCTTACTTCATTTCCAACATTGTGCCCAGTACCTGTTATTGTCAATGATTCTCTTCAGAAAACATACAGGAAGAAGCAGCTGAGCATTATCAGGAGAACAGAGAGGTTGGACATGCACGCTCTGGATGCAGGTTGGTCCACATGTGCAGTAATGATTGGTAAGACTAAAATGAAAACAGAAGCTGAGTCTTGGAATAGGGCTTAAATTTGAGCAAATCTCACCTCAGCTTCTGGGTACTCAGGAAATTCCATAACACACAGGGTTGCGACCACTTTATTGTGCAACAGCTATATGTGTGTGTCCTGACTTGGAAGGGACAGAACATGGCTCTGACCTCAACAGAGTCATGTAGCTATGGTAAGGGAGCAGGGTAATGATGAGACCTCATCTCTCCTGTTGACGGAAGAGGAGCTGACCTGTGAGAGGGTCAAGGGAAGAAGAGAGATTGGGTGAGAAGACAACAGGAATTCTAGACTGAGGAGAAGGCAGGAAGTAGAAGGATGCTCAGTCTGTGAGAGTGGAGAGACACAATGACAGTGACCAGTATGAACACCATTAGTGAGACAGGAGAGGATGAGGAGGGAAATCAGAGATAGAAAGAATAGATTAAACCAAAGACTCATGGGGAATAGATCAAACACACACATATGCACACGCACGCGCACACACACACAGAGATCATACGTGGACACAAATGTTCATGCTCACATGAATACACACACAGAGACACATACACACACACACAGACACACACACACACACACACACACACACAGAGAGAGAGAGAGAGAGAGAGAGAGAGAGAGAGAGAGAGAGAGAGAGACTCTCCACATCTGGAGAAAGATTTATCCCCCTCTTCCCAGTTACCTGTAGGCACCAGGTTTTCTTTACAATGCAACATAGACTCCTTAAACTTGTTCTTGAGTTCGCCCTGTGAGGTTTGGTTTAAGAAGCCACTCAGATTTCTGATTTTATCCAATATCTCTTCTGTCCAGTTGTTTCCAGAATATATGTGAAGCCGTTTCTTAGTGTCACCATGGAATATGTTGCTTCCATTGAGGCTTATCTTCCAGGATCCCCTGAAACATCCATCTTCTGCACACCAGCCACACTTGATGCACTGCAGAGTGTGGGGCTCTGTACCCATTGGAAAGAGATCTCAGTCTCTGGTGTTGATTAATCTTATCTGCCTATCTCCATTTTTCCCCATCCTTATCTAGCTTTATCCTCGACATTTTGCCCTTGATGACGGACCTCTTAGGTGGGAATAATAGTGGTTCATTTTGTTTGTCCATGAAAACAATGAATGTTCCTAGCCTGTGACAAATCCTGTTCTTTCCTTCACAGGGCATCTGATATGTTCTTTTATTAATTTTGTAGCAGTGGGGATGGAACCTAGGGCCTCATGCATGTTAGGCAAGAACTCTACCACTGAGCTACAGTCCCAGCTCTAGGGGGCCATTTGAAACTTACCTGGGATTGTCCTATTCTTCCCCTGTATTTGGTACAGCACGTCTTGGAAGTGATCAACTTGTCCTTTTAGACTGTTAAACTGTTTTTCACAGATCTCTGGGGCATTGAGTCTATTCAGGAGAGCACCAGTGGCATGACATTTGTTATTTCTGCTCAGAAAGAAAGTCTCTGTCTTCACTTGGCCTTGGACTTCATAGTTTGACAATCCAGACACTGAGTTGCTAACACTGAAACTGCAGCAGAGAGTAGCAGCTTGTGTGGGTTAATGGAAGGGACCAAGGGACATAAAGATGTGATCTTCCTTTGGGCCCTTCTGGAAAAGTGACTTGATGGGGTGGGGACAGGAGGGAATCCCTGACCAATCTTCACTGTGCTAAGTAAACCATGCTTATTCTCTCCCGCTCTTCATCTGGATGACCCACCTGTCTGTTATTATATAATCTTGTTAGCCCTGGCTACTGTCAGTCATGGCAAGAAAGGTAAGGATGTCTTTTCTACATCTATTCATGTTGGAGAGTCTCCAAAACCTACCCACATAGTTTGTGAGAAGGCAGGATGATGTGTGAGGTTGCTGGGTCATAGTAGAGCAGGGCAGAGGTGTTACTGACGTTTCACGGAGACAGTTTTTCTTTTTTTTAAATTTAATAATTTTTATTTTCTATATTCTTTGTTTACATTCCAAAGGCTTTCCCCTTTCCAGTCCCCGCCCCACCATCATCATATGTCCCATAAGTCCTCTCCCTCCCCAATTTCCCAATGACCCCCCTCCCAACCATTTCTCTGTTCTGGTACTCTCCTACAAAACTGGATTTAGTCTTTTCCAGACCAGGGTCCGGAGACAGTTTTTTTTTATCTGTACTTTCACATCATTGAATTGAACATTTATAACAAGTTTTTACTGTCAGTGTGATCCAGCCTACAGTCTCCTAAATAATCTAGTCTAATGAGACTGTTTTGATGGTGAATGATATAAGAATGCCCGTATTAATGTGGTCATTATCATTCTCTGGTCACGTGGTCTCTGGATGGATAGGAAATATAGCTATTTATGAGCTAGTGATCCAGACTGCAGCTACTATCCTTTTCTGGTCCCTGCTATACCTCTCCAACTGGGAACCAAGTCAATAGGTAATGCTATGTGGAATAGCATGTGAGCCTGCCTCTGAGATCCTGTCCTGACTTCCCTCCATGGCAGACTACAACTTCGAAGGAGAAGTCTAATAAATCTGCTTTTTCCTTAAGTTACTTTTGGGAAGAGAGTCTTATCACAGCAACAGAAGGAAACTAGAACAACTCAATGCCAGTTCTCCTGGACCTAATGTAACATTCCAGGGATGGCTTTCTGGAACTGGTCAGAGGATGGTCCTCAGTGCTAGAACAGTACCAGTAGCAGAGAAAATCAAGGTTGGTTAAGTATGGTATTCAAAGAGTGGTGATAAAAAATCTCAGATATACTCATGTTCTCAGATGTAGGTAAAAGCAAACATTTCCGAGGAAATGTGAAGAGTCCATGCTGCTCTGTGGGATGCTGGAGACCCTTGTTCAGAAACATATTAAGAATGGCCAGAGTACTGGACACTCTGAGAGTGGTGGCACATGCCCTTAATCCCAGCACTTTGGAGGCAGAGACAGGTAGATTTCTTAGTTCGAGGCCAGCCTGATCTACAGAGTGAGTTCCAGGGCAGCCAGGGATATACAGAGAAACCTTGTCTCAAAACACAAAAACAAAAACAAAATAAAAACCATAAAGAAAAACAAAAAAAACACAAAAACAGAATGAGCAGAGAGAAGGGTATTAGCATGGTGAGAAAGTCAGGAAAGATGCTGATTGTTGAAGGCTGGGTGTGGTAGTAAGTATCAGCATCTCTTTTTTTTCTATATTCTTTGTTTACATTCCAAATGCTTTCCCCTTTCCAGGTTCCCTCCTCACTATATGTCCCATAAATCCTCTTCCCTCCACCCATTCCCCAATCACCACCCTCCCATTTGTCTGTCCTAGTACTGTCCTACAATACTGGATCAAGCCTTTTCAGGACCAAGGCCCTCTCCTTCCTTCTTCTTGGGAATCATTTGATATTCTAATTGTGTCTGGAGTATTCAGAGCTTCTGAGCTAATCAATATCCACTTATTAGTGATTGCATTTCATGTGTATTCGTTTGTGATTGGGTTACCTCACTTAGGATGATATTTTTCCAGTTCCAACCATTTGCCTAAAAAGTTCATGAATTCATTGTGTTTTAATTGGTGAGTAGTATTCCATTATATAAATATACCACATTTTCTGTATCCATTCCTCCATTGAGGGACATCTGGGTTCTTTCCAGTTTCTGTCTATTATAACTAAGGCTGCTAGGAATATAGAAGAGCATGTGTCCTTATTGCACACAGGAGAATCCTCTGGGTATATGCCCAGGAGCGGTATAACCGGGTCCTCTGGCAGTATCGTGCCCAGTTTTCTGAGGAACCGCCAGACTGATTTCCAGAGTGGTTATACCATCTTGAAATCCCACCAGCAGTGAATCAAAATGATAATCCACCATGATCACATAGGCTTCATCCCAGGGATGCAGGGATGGTTCAATATACAGAAATCCATCAATGCAATCCACTACATAAACAAACTCAAAGGAAAAAATCCACATGGTCATCTCATTAGATGCTGAAAAAGCATTTGACAAAATTCAGCATCATTTCAGGCTAAAAGTTTGGAAAGAACAGAATTCAAGGCCCATACCTAAACATAGTAAAAGCAATATACAACAAACTGGTAGCCAACATCAAACTAAATGGAGAGAAACTTGAAGCAATCCTACTAAAATCAGGGACTAGACAAGGCTGCCCTCTCACCATATTTTTTCAATATAGTACTTGAAGTTCTAGCTACAGCAATTAGACAACATAAGGAAGTAAAAGGGATACAAATTGGAAAGGAGGAAGTCAAACTATCACTATTTGCAGATATGATAGTATACGTAAGTGACACAAACAACTCCACCAGAGAACTCCTACAGCTGATAAACAACTTCAGCAAAGTTGGTTTATAAAAGTTGGGGCTGGTTATAAAATAAACTCAAGAAAATCAGTACTCTTCCTATACTCAAAGGATAAGCAGGCTGAGAAAGAAGTTAGGGAAATAACACCCTTCACATTAGCCATAAATGATATAATGTATCTTGGTGTGACTAACCAAACAAGTGAAAGATCTGTTTGACAGGAACTCCAAGTCTTTGAAGAAAGAAATCAAAGAAGACCTCAGAAGATGGAAAAATCTTCCATGCTCTTGGATTGGCAGGATTAATATTGTAAAAATGGCCATCTTGCCAAAAGCAATCTACAGATTCGATGCAATCTCCATCAAAATCCCAACTCAATTCTTCATAGACTTAGAAAGAACAATTGTCAAATCCATCTGGAATAACAAAAAAACCCAAGATAGCTAAAACTATTCTCAACAGTAAAAGAACTTCTGGGGGAATCAATATCCCCAACCTCAAGCAGCAATACAGAGCAATTGTGTTAAAAACTGCATGGTATTGGTACAGAGTCAGGCAATGGAATAGAATCAATGGAATAGAATTGAGGAACTGAAAATGAACCCACAGAATTATGGTCACTTGATCTTTGATAAAGGAGCTACAACCATCCAGTGGGAAAAAAGATAGCCTTTTCTACAAATGGTTCTGGTTCAACTGGAGGACAACATGCAGAAGAATGCAAATTGACCCACTCTTATCTCCTTATACTAAGCTCAACTTGATGTGGATCAAGGACCTCCATATAAAACTAGACAACTGAAACTAATAGAAAAGAAATTGGGCAAGACATGAACACAGGTGGAAAGTTCCTGAACAGAACACCAATAGCTTATGCTCTAAGATCAAGAATTTACAAATGGTACCTCATAAAATTACAAAGATTCTGTAAGGCAAAGGACACCATCAGAAGGACAAACAGCAACTAATGAATTGGGAAAAGATCTTCACGAATCCCACATCCAACAGAGGGCTAATAGCCAATATATACAATGTAGTCAAGGAGTTAGACCCCCAGAAAAACAAATAACCCTATTAAAAATGGGGTACAGAGCCAAACAAAAAATTTTCACCTCAAGAAATTAGGATGGCTGAGAAGCACCTTAAGAGATGTTCAATATCATTAGTCATCAGGGAAATGCAAATCAAAACAACCCTGAGACTCCACCTCACACCAGTCAGAATGGCTAAGTTTAAAAACTCAAGAGACAGCAGGTGCTGGCAAGGATGTGGAGAAAGAGGAACACTCCTCCACTGTTGGTAGGAGTGCAAGATGGTACAACCACTCTGGAAATCAGTCTGGCGGTTCCTCAGAAAATTGGGCATGGCACTTCCAGATGACCCTGTCATACCACTCCTGGGCATATACCCACAGGATTCCCCTGCATGCAATAAAGACACATGCTCCACTATGTTTATAGCAGCCTTATTTATAATAGGCAGAAGTTGGAAAGAACCCAGATGTCCCTCAAAGGAGGAATGGATACAAAAAATATGGTATATTTATACAATGAAATACTACTCAGCAATTAAAAATAATGAATTCATGAAATTTGTAGGCAAATGGTTGGATCTGGAAAATATCATCCTAAGTGTGCTAACCCAATCATAAATGAATACACATGAAATGCAATCACTGATAAATGGATATTAATGAGCCCAGAAGCTCTGAATACTCAAGGCACAATTAGCAAATCAAAAGATTCCCAAGAAGAAGGAAGGAGAGAATCCTGGTCCCAAAAAGACTGGATCCAGTTTTGTAGGAGAGTACCAGAACAGAGAAATGGTAGGGGAAATGATTGGGGAATGGGCGGGGGGAAGAGAACTTTTGGGACATATGGTGAGGGGGGAACTGGGAAAGGGGAAAACTTTTGGAATGTAAACAAAGAATATAGAAAATTAGAAAAAATAAAATTGAGGATAACATAAGATATGTTATAAAATTGAACATATTTTGGAAAACAAAAACTCAGATACAAAGATAGACATATAAATACGACTAGAGTATTATTGAATAGGTAAGTGGATGTTAGTCACAAATTAAGTCTGCAGCTCTGGCCCTCTCTACTAGTGACCTAGCAACAAGATGGAGGCCTGGGAGAACCATGGGGCAAGCATATCCCAGCCACACCCATGGAGATGTTCTGCTGAGCCGCCCCAGCTGGCTCTGGCTACTGGCCAGAGCCTGGCAGGTTCCTGAGTCTGGATACCTGCCCAGAAGCTCTGAATACTCAGGACATAATTAGCAAATGAAAAGATTCCCAAGAAGAAGGAAGGAGAGGCCCCTGGTCCTAAAAAGACTGAATCCAGTTTTATTATTATTATTATTATTATTATTATTATTATTTTAAGGAGAGTACCAGAACAGAAAAAAAGCGGGGGGGGGGATGGGGGAATAGGCGGAAGGTGGCAGGGTGAGTGGGAGGAAGAGGACTTATGGGACATAGGGTGAAGGGGAAACTTGGAAAGGGGAAAGCCTTCGGAATGTAAACAAAGAATATAGAAAATTAAAAAAAAATCTATATAGAAAATACAAAGAAAAAAAGGAAAAGGGAAGTGGAGACAACTGCCTCTTTATCCCATCCATGATAGCGTCTAGCCTCTGAAATGAAAAGCCAAAATAAAAACACCCTTCTTTTTAAAAAAAAAAAGAAAGAAAGAAAAGAAATGAAAAGGGAAGTGGAGATATTTTCTGATAGAACTGAAGATTTTCATGTAAAATATGTATGAAAAATTGAGGATTACATAGGATAACTGATAAAATTGAAGATTTTTTGGAAAAAAATCAAATACAATGATAGGCATCCAAATATAATTAGAATATAATTTAAAAAGGAAGTGGAGACATATTCTGATAGAACTGAAGATTTTTTTTAAATTTTTATTTTCTATATTCTATGTTTACATTCCAAAGTCTTTCCCATTTCCCAGTTCCCCCCCACCCTACGTCTCATAATTCCTCTCCCCCCAACTATTCCCCAATCATTCCCCCTCCCCCACAGTTTCTCTACAAAACTGGATCCAATCTTTACAGGCCCAGGGTCCTCTCCTTTCTTCTTCTTGGGAATCATTTGACTTCATAATTGTGCCTTGAGTATTTAGGGCTTCTGGGCTCATTAATATCCACTTATCAGTGATTGCATTTCATGTGTATTCTTTTGTGATTGGGTTAACTTACTCAGGATGATATTTTCCAGGTCTAACCATTTACCTACAAATTGCATGAATTATTTTTAATTGCTGAGTAGTATTCCATTGTATAAATATACCACATTTTCTGTATCCATTCCTCCTTTGAGGGATATTTGGGCTCCTTCCAATTTCTGGCTATTATAAACAAGGCTGCTATAAACATAGTGGAGCGTGTGTCTTTATTGTATGGAGGGGAATCCTCTGGGTATATGCCCAGGAGTGGTATGCCAGGGTCCTCTCAAAGGACAAGCAGGCTGAGATAGAAGTTAGGGGAATAACACCCTTCACAATAGCCACAAACAACGTAAAGTACCTTGGCGTAACTAACAAAACAAGCAAAAGATCTGTACGACAGGAACTTCAAGTTCTTGAAGAAAGAAATCGAAGAAGACCTCAGAAGATGGAAAAATATTTCTTGCTCCTGGATTGGCAGGATCAATATAGTAAACATGGCCATCTTGCCAAAAGCAATATACAGATTCAATGCGATCCCCATCAAAATCCCAACTCAATTCTTCATAGATCTAGAAAGAGCAATTCTCAAATTCATCTGGAGCAACAAAAAACCCAGGATAGCTAAAACTATTCTCAACAATAAAAGGACTTCTGGGGGAATCAATATCCCTGACCTTAAACAGTACTACAGAGCAATTGTGTTAAAAACTGCATGGTATTGGTACAGCAACAGGCAAGTGGATCAATGGAATAGGATTGAAGACCCAGAAATTAGCCCACAGACTTATGGTCACTTGATCTTTGATAAAGGAGCCACAACCATCCAGTGGAATAAAGATAGCCTTTTCAACAAATGGTGCTGGTTCAACTGGAGGTCAACCTGCAGAAGAATGCGAATTGACCCACTCTTATCTCTTGGCACTAAGATCAACTCCAAGTGGATCAAGGACATCCACATAAAACCAGACACACTGAAACTATTAGAAAAGAAACTTGGGAAGACCCTGGAGGACATAGGCACAGGGGAAAAGTTCCTGAACAGAACACCAATAGCTTATGCACTAAGATCAATAATTGACAAATGGGACCTTATAAAATTACAAAGTTTCTGCAAGGCAAAGGACACTGTCAGAAGGACAAAAGGGCAACCAACAAAGTGGGAAAAGATCTTCACCAACCCCCATCTGACAGAGGGCTAATATCCAATATATACAAAGAACTCAAGAATTAGACCACAAAGAACCAAATAACCCTATCAAAAAATGGGGTACAGAGCTAAACAAAGAATTTTCACCAGAAGAAATTCGGATGGCCGAGAAACACCTTAAGAGATGTTCAACATCATTAGTCATCAGGGAAATGCAAATCAAAACAAGCCTGAGATTCCACCTCACACCAGTCAGAATGGCTAAGATTAAAACCTCAAGAGACAACAAGTGCTGGCGAGGATGTGGAGAAAGAGGAACACTCCTCCACTGTTGGTGGGATTGCAAAATGGTAAAACCACTCTGGAAATCAGTGTGGCAGTTCCTCAGAAAATTGGGCATGTCACTTCCAGAGGACCCTAGAACTGAAGATTTTAATCTAAATTATGTATGATAAAATTAAGGATTATATATTAGAACATAATATTTAAGATTTTTTTTGGAAAAAACTCAGATACCATGATAGGCATACAAATAGAATTATCACATAATTGAAAGTGAAGTGGAGATATTTTCTGACAAAACTGCAGATTTTGTATAACATATTTCTGATAAAATAAGGGAAATTCATAGGAAAAATTAAAAACTTGAAGTTTTTGTGGTAATTTTCACAGATACATTGGTGGGCACACAAATACAATTAGAATGTAATTTAAAAAATGAAGTGGAAATATTTTCATTTAAAATTGGAGATGTTCCTCTAATATATGTATGATAAAATTGAGGATAACAAGATAATTTATAAAATTGAAGATTTTTTTTGAAAAAAAACCCCTCAGATACAATGATAGCTATCCAAATACATTTAGAAAATAATTGAAGTAGGAAGTGGAGACATTTTCATATAAAACTGAAGACTTTGATATGAAATACATATGATAAATTGAGGATATAATAAGATAATTTCTAAATTTGAAGATTTTTTGAAAAAAACTCAGACACAATGATTGGCATACAAATACAGTTAGAATACAATTGGCAAACGAAGTGGAGATATATCCTGATAAAACTGAAGATTTTCTTCTAACATATGTATGATAAAATATAGCAGTACTAGGGTAATTGATAAAATTGAAGATTTATTTGGACAAAACTCAGATACAATGATAGGCATAAAATACAATTAGAATATAATTAAACAGATGTGGAGACATTTTCATATAAAACTGAAGATTTCCATGATAAAATTGAGGATAGCATAACATAATTTATAAAATTGAATATTTTAAAAAACTCATATACAATGTTAGGCATACAAATACAATAAGAATGTAATTGAAAAAGGAAGTGGAGACAATTTCCTATACTGAAGATTTTCCTCTTACATGAGTGATAAAATTGAGGAAAACTTAAGATAATTTATAAAATTGGAGATTTTCTTGAAAAATAAGCTCAGACACAATGATAAGCTTACAAATATTCTTAGAATACATTTGGAAAAGGAAGACAAGACATTTTCTGATAAAACTGGATATTTTCATCTAACATATTTATAAAAAAATTGAGGTTTACATAGGATAATTTATAAAATTGAAGATTTGTTCAGAAAAAACTCAGTTACAATGATAGGCATACAAATACAATTACAATCCACTTGAAATAGAAAGTGGAGATATATTCTATTAATTCTGAAGCTTTACATCTAATTTATGTATGATAAAATTGATGATAATGTAGAAAAATTTATAAAATTAAAGATTTTTGTGATAAAATCTCAGATACAATTAAAGGAATACAAATACAAATATAATATAAGTGAAAAAGAAAGTGGAGCCATTTTCTCTTAAAACTGAAGATTTTTGTATACCATTTCTGATATAATTATGGAAATTCATGTGAAAATGTTAAAATTTGAAGATTTTTCTGGTAATTTTCACAGGTACAATGGTAGGCATACAAATAAAGTAATAATATAGATGAAAAATTAAGTGGAGATATTTTCTGATAAATCTGAAGAATTTTGTATAACATATATCTGATAAATTATTGATATTCATATGAGAAAGGTATGATTTGAATATTTTTGTGGTAATTTTCACAGATACAATGGTAGTCATAAAAATACAATTATAATATAATTGAAAAAAGTAAATCGAGATATTTTTGGATTATAGGAAGAATTTCATTTAACATATTTCTGAGAACATTATGGAAATTCATAGAAAAAATGTAAAATTAGAAGATTTTCTGTGGTGATTTTCAAAGATACTATTGTAGGCATACAAATACAATAAGAATGTAATTGAAAACGTGGAGACATTTTCTGTTAAAACTGAAGAACTTTAACATATGCATGATAAAATTGAGGATTATATAAGATAATTGAAAAAATGCAAGTTTTATTTGGAAAAAAACTCTGATACAATGATAGGCATTCAAATACTATTTGTATGTAACTGAAAAAGGAAGTTGAGACATTTTTGTATAAAACTAAGTATTTTCATCTAACATGTATGATAAAATTGAGGATAACATAAGAATTTATTAAAGTGAAGATTTTTTTGAAAGCAAAAACTCAAATACAATGATAGGCATACAAATACAATTAGAATATCATTGAAAAATGTGGTGGAGACTTTTTTCATATAAAACTGAAGCTTTCATCTAACATATGTATGATAAAATTGAGAATACCTTAAATTAATTTAAAAATTGAAGAATTATTTTGAAGAAAAAAACCTCAGAAACAATGATATGCATACAAATACAATTAGAATACAATGGAAAAAGAAGTAGAGTAATTTTCTGATAGAACTGAAGATTTTCATCTAACATATGTATGATAAAATTGATAAATGATGAAATTGAAGATTTTTGGAAAAAAATCAGATGCAATGTTAGGCTTTCAAATAGAATTTGAATATAATTAAAATAATAAGTGGAGACATTTTCTGATAAAACTGAAGATTTTCATCTAATATATGCATGATAAAATTGAGGATTACATAGGATAATTGATAAAATTGAAGATTTATTTGGAAAAAAATCAGAGACAATGATAGGCATGCAAATGCAATTAGAATAAAATTGAAAAAAGGAAGAGGACACATTTTCTGATAAAATTGAAGATTTTCATCTAACATATGTATGATAAAATTGAGGATACCATAAGTTAATTTATGAAATAGAAGAGATTTTTTTGAAAAAACTCAGACACAATAATAGGCATACAAATACAATTAGAATGCAATTGAAACAGGAAGTGGAGACATTTTTTTGAAAGAACTGAATATTTTCATCTAACATATGCATGATAAAATGAATGATTACATAGGATAATTGATAAAATTTAAGATTTTGGGGCAGTGAAATCAAATACAATGATAGGCATACAAATCGAAATAGAATATCATTGAAAAACGATAAAAATGACAAAACTGATAAAAATGAAGATTTTCATATAACATTTCTGATAAAATTATAGAAATTCATATGAAAAATAAAATTTTAAGATTTTTGTGGTGATGTTCACAGAAACAATAGTAGGAATAGAAATAAAATTATAATATAATAGAAAGGAATTAGGGATATTTTCTGATAAATCTGAAAAATTTCATATAATATATTTATGTTAAAATTATGGAAATTCATAGGAAAAATGTAAAATTTGAAGATTTTTGAGGTAATTTTCACAGATACAATGGTAGGCATCAAATACAATTAGAATGTAATTGAGAAAGGAAGTGGAGACATTTTCTGATAAAACTGAAGATTTTTATCTAACATATATATGATAAAATTGAAGATAAGGTAATTTATAAAATTGAAGATTTTTTGAAAAAAATCAGATACAATTATATGTATAGAAATACAATTAGAATACAATTGATAAAAGAGAAGATTTTCATCTAACATATGTATGATATAATTGAGGATAACATACTTAATTGATAAAATTGAAGATTTCGGGGTAAAAAATCAGATAATATTTTAGGCATACAAATACAATTAGAATAAAATTGAAAAAGGAAATGGAGATATTTTATAATAAAAACTGAAGATTTTTATATAACATTTTGGTACGAATTATGGAAATTATGAAAAAGTTAAACTTTGAAATTTATTTGGTAATTTTCGCAGATACAATGGTAGGCATACACATACAAGTATACTTTGATAGAAAAGGAAGTGCAGATATTTTCTGATAAAACTGAAAAAGTTCATATAACATATTTCTGATTAAATTGTGGAAATTCTTAAGTAAAGTGTAAAAGTTGAAAATTTTTGACATAATTTTCACAGATACAGTGGTAGGATTCAAACACAATTAGAATGTAATTGAAAAAGAAAGTGGATACATTTTCTGCTAAAACTGAAGAAATTCATCTAACATATACATGATGAAATTGAGGATTACATAGGATAATGGATAAAAATGAAGGTTTATTTGGAAAGAACTCAGATACAATGACAGGCATGCAAATACAATTATCACATTATTGAAAAAAAGAAGTGGATATATTTTCTGATAAAATTGAAGATTTCATATGACATATTTCTGATAAAATGGAAATTCAAAGGAAAAATTTTAAATTTGAAGATTTTTGTGGTAATTTTCACAGATACAATGCTGGCATACAAATACAATTACAATATAATTGAAAAAGGAATTGGAGACATTTTCTGATAAAACTGCAGATTTTTCTATAACATTTCTGATCAAATTAGGGAAATTCATGTGAAAAAGGTAAAATTTGAGTACTTTTGTGGTGATTTTCACAGATACGTTGGTAGGTATACAAATACAATTATAATAGAATTGAAAAAGGAAGTGGAGATATTTTCTGAAAAATCTGAAGAATTTTGTATAAATTATTTCTGATAAAATTATGGGAATTCATAGGAAAAATGTAAAATTTGAAGATTTTTTTCATAAATTTTACAGATAAAATTGTCAGCATGCAAATAAAATTAGAATGTAATTGAAAAAGTAAGTGGAGACATTTTCTGATAAAACTGAATGTTTTCATGGAACATACGTATGATAAAATTAAGGATTAAATAGGATAATTGATAAAATTGAAGATTTATTAGGAAAAAACTCAGATGCAATGATAGGCATACAAATACAATTAGAAGGTAATTGAAAAAGTAAGTGGAGACATTTTGTATATAACTGAAGATTTTCATCTAACACATGTATGATAAAATTGACGATAACATGAGATAATTCCTAAATTTGATGATTTTTTTTGAAAAAAAACTCAGATACAATGATAGGCATACAAATCCAATTAGAATATAATTGAAAAACAAAGTGGAGACATTTTCATATAAAACAGAAGATTTTTATCTAATGTGTATGATAAAATTGAGGATACGATAATTTATAAAAATGAAGATGTTTTTGAAAAAAACCCTCCTCAGTACAATGATAGGCATACATTTACAACTAGAATACAATTTTCAAAGGATGTGGATACATTTTCTGACAAAACTGAAGATTGCCATTTAACATATGTTTGAAATAATTGAGAAATACAAAGGATAATTGAACAAATTGAAGATTATTTTGGAAAAAACTCAGATACAAAGGTAGGAATATAAATACAATTATCACTTAATAGAAAAAGGAAGTGGAGACATTTTCTGATAAAACTGAAGTTTTTTGTACAGCATAATTTGGTTAAAATTGAGGAAATATGGGAAAAATATTGATTTAAATTAAATTGATTAAATTAAAGCTTTCTTGGGTAAATATATCAGATAATTTGGTAGGCATATGAAAACTTTTAGAATTTTAATTGAGAAAGCAAGTGGCAGCATTTTATAATAGAACTGAAGGTTTTTGTATATTTCTGATAAACTGAGCAATTAGATAGGAAAAATGTAATATTTGAAGATTTTCTATGAAATTTTCACAGATATAATAGTAGTCATATGAAAACATTAAAATATAACTGAAAAAGGAAGGGGAGATATTTTCTAATAGAACTGAAGATTTTCGTATAACATATTTTTCAATAAAATTGGGGAAAGAGAAAAAATATTGAAATTAAAGATTTTTTTGGAAAAATGATCAGATACAATGGTAGGCATATGAATCCTTAGAATTTTAACTGAGAAAGAAAGTGGAGGCATTTTCCCTTAGAACTAAAGATTTTTTTATATTTCCAATAAATTGAGCAATTATATAGGAAAAATGTAAAATTTGAAGATTTTCTTGGAAAATTTCAGATGTATAATAGTAGGCATACAAAATAATTAGAATTTAACTGAAAAGGAAGTGGAGACATTTTCTGATAGAACTGAAGATTTCAAATAACATAATTTAAATACAATTGAGGAAAGATGGAAATAATAATGAAATTAAAGATTTTTAAGAGAAAAATTATCAGATACAATTATAGGCATATGAAAATTATTAGAATTTTAATTGAGAAAGGACATGGAGGCATTTTCTAATAGAATTGAAGGTTTTTGTATATTTCCTACAAATTGAGCAATTAGAGAGGAAAGATGTAAAATTTCAAGATTTTCATGGAACATTTCAGAGATATAATGTAAGCATACAAAAAAAATTGAATTTAATTGAAAAAGGAAGGGGAGACATTTTCTAATAGAACTGAAGATTTTTGTAAAACATATTTTCATTAAAATTGAGAAAAGACAGGAAAAGTATTGAAATTCAATATTTTTAAGGGAAAAATTATGGATACAATGGTAGGCATATGAAAACTATTAGAATTTTAATTGAGAAAGGAAGTGGAGGAATTTCTAATCGAACTGAAGGTTTTTGTTTATTTCTGATAAATTGAGCAATTGAATAGGAATAATGTAAAATTGAAGATTTTCTTGGAAAATTTCAAAAATATAATGGCAGGCATACAAAAAAAATTAGTACTTAAATGACAAGGAAGTGGAGACATTTTCTGACAGAACTGAAAAATTTGGTATAACATATTTTGGTTAAAATTGAGGAAAGACAGGAAAAATATTGAAATTAAAGGTTTTTTGGGAAATTTTATCAGATACAATGGTAGGCATATGAAAACTATGAGAATTTGAGAAAGAAATTGGAGGCATTTTCTAATAGAAGTGATAGTTTTTGTATATTTCCGATAAATTGAGCAATCAGAAAGGAAAAATGTAAAATTTGAAGAATTTCTTGGAAACCTTCAGAGATATAACAGTAGGCATAAAAATTAGAATTTAATTATAAAAGGAAGTGCAGACATTTCCTGATAGAACTGAAGATTTTTGTATAACATATTTTGGTTAAAATTGAGGAAAGAGAGGTACAGTGTTTAAATTAAAGATCTTTTTTGGAAAAATTATCAGATACAACGGTAGGCATATTAAAATTATTAGCATTTTAATTAATGATTGTAATGGAGGCATTTTCTAATAGAATGGAAGGTTTATGTATATTTATGATAAATTGAACATTTAGATAGGAAAAATGTATACTTTGAAGATTTTCTGGGAAAATTTCAGAGACAAAATGGTAGGAATACTAAAAAAATTAAATTCAATTAAAAAAGGAAGGGGAGACCTTTTATGATAGAACTGAAGATTTTAGTATAACATATTTTAAATAAAATTGAGGAACAACAGAAAAATATAGAAATTAATGATTATTGGGAAAATTTATCAGATACAATGGTAGGCATATGAAAACTATTAGAATTTTAATTGAGAAAGGAATTGGAGGTATTTTCTAATAAAACTGTAAGTTTTTGCATATTTCTGAAAAATTTTGGAATTAGATAGGAAAAATATAAAATTTGAAGATTTTCTTGGAAAATTTCAGAGATAAAATATAGGCATACAAGAAAATTAGAATTTAACTAAAAACGGAAGGGGAGACATTTTCTGATAGAACTGAAGTTTTTCATATAACATAATTTGGATAAAATTGAGGAAAGACAGGAAAAATGTTGAAATTAAAGACTTTTTGTAAAAGTTTATCAGATACAATGGTACGCATATGAAAAATATTAGAATTTAATTAAGGAAGTAGAGGCATTTTATAATAATACTGAAGGATTTTGTATATTTCCGATCAAATTGAGCAAGTAAATGGAAAAATGTAAATTTGAAGATTTTCTTGGAAAATTTCAGAGATATAATGGTATGCACACAAAAAATTAGAATTTAATTAAAAAAGAAGTAGACACTTTCTGATAAAACTGATTATTTTCATATAACATATTTTGATTAAAATTGATGAAAGACAGGAAAATATTGAAATCAAAGATTTTTTGTGAAAATGTATCTGATACATTTGTAGGCATATGAAGACTATTAGAATTTTAATTGAGAAAGGAATTAGAGGCATTTTCTAATAGAACTGAAGGTTTTTGTATATTTCTGATAAATTGAGCAAAGAGAAAGAAAAACAGTAAAATTTGAATATTTTCTTGGAAAATTTCAGAGATATAATGGTAGATATCAGAAAAATTAGAATTTAATTAAAAAAGGAAGTTGAGACATTTTCTGATAGAACTGAAGATTTTCATAGAACATATTTTGGTTAAAATTGAGGAAAGATAGGAAAAATATTGAAATTAAAGAATTTTTGGGAAAATTTATCATATACTCTGGTAAGCATACAAAAAGTATTAGAATTTTAATTGATAAAGGTAGTGGAGACATTTTCTAATAGAACAGAAGGTTTTTGTATGTTTATGAAATTGAGAAAGCGGATCAAAAAACATAAAACTTGAAAATTTTCTCGGAAAATTTCAGAGATATACTGGTAGGCACACAAAAACATTAGAATTTAATTAAAAAATAAGTGGAGACATTTTCTGTTGTAACTAAAGTTTTTGGTATTATAATATTTTGGTTAAAATGTAGGAAAGACTGAAAAATAGTGAAATTAAAGATTTTTTTTGGGAAAATTTGTCAGATACCCTGGTAGGCATATGAAAACTATTAGGATATTAATTGAGAAAGGAAGTGGTTGAATTTTCTAAAAGAATAAAAGGAAAATTGAGCAATTAGATATGAAAAATGTAAAATTTGAAGATTTTCTTTGAAAATTTCTTAGTTATAATTGTAGGCATACAAAAATTAGAATACATATTTGGTTTGATTTTGAGGAAATTGAGGATTACATAGGATAACTGATAAAAATGGAAGATTTTCTTAGCAAAATCTCAGATACAATGATAGGCATACAAATACAATTAGAATACAATTTAAAAAGGAAGTGGAGATATATCCTGTTAATTCTGAAAATTTACATCTAACTTATGTATGATAAAATGAATAACATAGGAAAATTGATAAAATTGAAGATTATTTTCATAAAATCTCAAATATAATGAAAGGCATTCATATATGATTAAAATATAAGTGAAAACAAAAGTGGAGACATTTTCTGATAAAACTGAATATTTTTGTGTAACATTTCTGCTAAAATTATGGAAATTCATATGAAAATGTTAAAATTTGAAGATTATTGTGGTAATTTTCACAGATACAATGGTAGGCATACAAATAAATAATAATAATATAAGATATTTTCTGATAAATATGAACAATTTTGCAGACCATATATCTGATAAAAGGAAGTCTTCATAGGGAGACTATAAAATTTGAAGATTTTTGTGGTAATTTTCACAGATACAATGATAGGCTTACAAACACAATAAGAATGTAATTAAAAAAGAAATAGAGACATTTTGTGATGTAACTGAAGGCTTTCATCTAAGATATGTATGTTAAAGTTGAGGATAACAAGATAATTTATAAAATTGAAGATATTTTGGAAAACAAAAACTCAGATATTAGGATAGGCATACAAATACAACTAGAGTATTATTGAGAAAGAAAGAGGAGACATTTTGATAAAGAATTGAAGATTTTCATCTAACATATATATGATAAAATTGAGGATTACATTAGAAAATTGATAAAATTGATTTATTTGGAAAAAATTCAGATACAATGATCAGCACACAAATACAATTAGAATATAATTGAAAAGGGAAGTGGAGACATTTTATGATAAAACTGAACATTTTAATCTAAAATATGCATGATAAAACTGATAATTATATAGGATATCTGATGAAATTGAAGATTATTTGGGAAAAACTTAGATACAATGATAGGCATACAAATAGAATTATCACATAATTGAAAAGGAAGTGGAGACATTTCCTGATAAAACTGAAGATTTCATATAACATATTTCATATAAAATAAGGGAAATTCATAGGAAAAATTTAAAATTTTAAGATTTTTGTGGTAATTTTCACAGATACAATGGTTTGCATACAAATACAATTAGAATGTAATTGAAAAAGGAAGTAGAGACATTTTCCTATAAAACTGAAGATTTTCCTCTAACATATGTGTGATAAAATTGAGGAATAAAGGATAATTTATAAAATTGGAGATTTATTTGCAAAAAGCTCAGATACAATGATAAGCTTACAAATACTATTAGAATAAAAATGAAAAAGGAAGACCGGACATTTTCTGATAAAATTGAAGATTTTCATGTAACATATGTATGATAAAATTGAGGATTACGTAATATAACTGATAAAATTGAAGATTTTCTTAGAAAAATCTTAGATCCAATGATAGGCATACAAATACAATTAGAATATATTTGAAAAAGGAGGTGGAGACATTTTTGTACAAAACTGAAGATTTTCATCTAACATATGTATGATAAAGTAGAGGAACACATATGATAACTGATAAAATTGAAGATTTTCTTGAAAAAAATCAGATAAAATGATAGGCATACAAATACAGCTATAACATAATTGAAAAAGGAAGTGGAGACATTTTCTGATAAAACTGAAGATTTTGTATAACATATTTCTGATAAAGTAAGGGAAATTCATAGGAAAAAGGTAAAAACTGAAGTTTTTGAAGTTTTTTGGAAAAAACTCATATACAATGATAGGCATACAAATAGAATTATCACATAATTGAAAAGGAAGTGGAGACATTTTCTGATAAAACTAAAGGTTTTGTCTCACATATTTCTGATAAAATAAAGTAAATTTGTAGGAAAAATTAAAAAATTGAAGATTTTTGCGATAATTTTCACAGATATAATGATATGCATACAAATGCAATTACAATGTAGTTGAAAAAGTGGAGTCATTTTCTTATAAAACTGAAGATTTTCCTCTAACATGTGTGTGATAAAATTGAGGATAACATAAGATAATTTATAAAATTGAAGATGTTTTTGAAAAAATAACCTCAGATACAATGATAGTCATACAAATACATTAAGAATATAATTGAAGGAGGAAGTAGTGACATTTTAAAAAAACTGATGATTTTCATATAACATACGTATAATAAATTGAGGATATCATAACCTAATTTATAAAATTGAAGATTTTTCAGAAAAAAATATCAGATACAATGATAGGCATACAAATACAATTAGAATACAATTGAAAAAGGAAGTGGAGACATTTTCTGATAAAACTGAAGATTTTCATCTAACTTATGCATGATAAAATAAAGGATTGCTAGGGTAACTGATAAAATTGAAGTTTTATTTGGAAATAACTCAGATAAAATGATAGGTATAAAAATAAAACTAGAATATAATTTAAAAAGATGTGGACACATTTTCATATAAACCTGAAGATTTTCATCTAATATATGTATGATAATAATGAGGATAACATAACATAATTTACAAAATTGAATATTTTTTAAATAACATATACAGTGATAGGCATATAAATACAATTAGAATGCAATTGAAAAAGGAAGTTAGATATTTTCGTAAAGAACTGAAAATTTTCATCTAACATATGTATGGTAAAATTGAGGATAACATAAGATAATGTATAAAACTGAAGAAATTTTGAAAAAATTCAAATAAAATGATAGCCATACAAATATAATTAGAATTCAATTGAAAAAGGAAGTGAAGACACTTTATGATAGAACTGAAGATTTTCATGTAAAATATGTATGAAAAAATTGAGGATTACATAGGATATCTGATAAAATTGAAGATATTTTTTGGAAAAAATCTCAGATAAAATGGTAGGCATACAATTAAGATTATCACATAAATGAAAACGAAGTGAAGTTATTTTCTTATAAAACTAAAGATTTTGTTTCACATATTTCTGATAAAATAAGGAAAATTTTGTATTAAAAGTTTAAAAATTGAAGATTTTTGTGGTAATTTTCACAGATACAATGGTATGCATACAAATACAATTACAATGTAATTGGAAAAGGAAGTGAAGATATTTTCCTATAAAACTGAAGATTTTCCTCTAAAATATGTGTGATAAAATTGAGGAAAACTTAAGATAATTCATAACATTGATTTTTTTTTAAAAATCTCAGATACAATAGTAAGCTTACAAATACTATTAGAATACATTTGCAACAGGTAGATGAGACATTTTCTGATAAAACTGAAGATTTTCACCTAACATATGTATGATAAAATTGAGAACTACATAGGATAACTGATAAAATTAAAGATTTTCATAGAAAAATCGCAGATCCAATGATAGGTATACAAATACAATTAGAATATAATTGAAAAAGGATGTGGAGACATTTTTGTATAAAACTGAAGATTATCATCTAACATATGTATGAAAAAATTAAGGATAACATAAAATAATTTTTAAAATTAAAGATTTTTTCTTGAAAAAGAAAACTAAGATACAATGATAGGCATACAAATACAATTAGACAATTCTCAAATTCATCTGGAGTAACAAAAAAACCAAGATAGCTAAATCTATTCTCAAAAATATAAGGACTTCTGGGGGAATCAATATCCGTGACCTCAAGCAGTACAGCGACAGGCAAGTAGATCAATGGAATAGAATTGAAGACCCAGAAATGAACCCACAGAGATATGTTCACTTGATCTTTGATAAAGGAGCTGCAAGCATCCAGTGGAAAAAAGATAGCCTTTTCAACAAATGATGCTGGTTCAACTGGAGGTCAATATGCAGAAGAATGCAAATTGACCCACTCTTATCTCCTTCTCCTAAGCTCAACTCCAAGTGGATCAAGGACCTCCACGTAAAACCAGACACACTGAAACTAATAGAAAAGAAAGTGGGGAAGACCCTGGAGGACATGGGCACAGGGGTAAAGTTCCTGAAGAGAACACCAATAGCCTATGCTCTAAGATCAAGAATTGACAAATGGTACCTCATAAAATTACAAAGTTTCTGTAAGGCAAAGGACACCATCAGTAGGACAAAACGGCAACCAAAAAATTGGGAAATATCTTCATTAACCTTACACCTGACAGAGGGCTAATATTCAATATATACAAAGAACTCAAGAAGTTAGACCACAAAGAACCAAATAGTCCTATTAAAAACTGGGGTACAGAGCTAAACAAAGAATTTTCACCAGAAGAAATTCAGATGGCTGAGAAGTACCTTAAGAAATGTTCAACATCTTTAGACATCAGGGAAATGCAAATCAAAACAACCCTGAGATTCCACCTCACACCAGTCAGAATGGTTAAGATTAAAACCTCAAGAGACAACAGGTGATGGTGAGGATGTGGAGAAAGAGGAACACTGCTCAGTTGGTGGTAGGATTGCAAGATGGTACAACCACTCTGGAAATCAGTCTGGCAGTTCCTCAGAAAATTGGGCATGATACTTCCAGAGGACGCTGTTATACCACTCCTGGGCATATACCCAGAGGATTCCCCTGCATGCAATAAAGACACATGCTCCACTATGTTCATAGCAGCCTTATTTATAATAGCCCCAAGCTGGAAGGAGCCCAGATGTCCCTCAAAGGAGGAATGGATACAGAAAATGTAGTATATTTATACAATGGAATACTACTTGGCAATTAAAAATAATGAATTCACACAATTTGTAGGCAAATGCTTGAATCTGGAAAATATCATCCTAAGTGAGTTAACCCAATCACAAAAGAATACACATGAAATGCCATCACTGATAAGTGATATTAATGAGCCCAGAAGCTCTGAATACTCAAGGCACAATTAGCAAATCAAAAGATTCCCAAGAAGATGGAAGAAGAGAACCCTGGTCCTGAAAAGACTGGATCCAGTTTTGTAGGAGAGTATCAGAACAGAGAAATGGTGGGGGGGGGATGATTGGGGAATGGGCGGGGAAGAGGATTTATTGGACATATGGTGAGGGGGGAACTGGGAAAGGGGAAAGACTTTGGAATTTAAACAAAGAATATAGAAAATAAAAAAAGAAAAGAAAATAAATTACTGAGTGGGAAAAAATAAAAAATGAAATGAAAAGAAAGGAACTTTCTAATGAGGAAAAAAGAATACAATTGAAAAAGGAATTGGACACATTTTCTGATAGAACTGAAGATTTTCATCTTACATATGAATGACAAAATTGAGAATTACATAGGATAATTGATAAAATTGAAGATTTTCTTAGAAAAATCTCAGATACAATGATAGGCCTACAAATACAATTATCACATAATTGAAAAAGGAAGTAAAGACATTTTCTGATAATACTGAAGATTTTGTATAACATATTTCCATATAAATTAAGGGAAATTCAGAGAAAAATTTTAAAAATTGAAGTTTTTTGTGTTAATTTTTCACAGATACAATGGTATGCATACAAACACAATTAGAATATAATTGAAAAAAGAAGTGGAGATATTTTCCTAGAAAACTGAAGATTTTCCTCAAACATATGTATGATAAAATTGAGGATAACTTAAGATAATTTATAAAATTGAAGATTTTTTTTGAAAAAATCTCAGATGCAATGATAAGCATACAAATACAATTAGAATACAATTGAAAAGGGAAGAGGAGACATTTTCTGATAAAACTGAAGATTTTCATCTAACATATGTATGATAAAATTGAGGATTATATAGGATAATTGATAAAATTGAAGATTTACTCAGGAAAAAAACTCAGATAAGATGAAAGGCATACAAATACAGTTGTAAATCTATTTAAAAGGGAAGTGGACACATATACTGTTAATTCTGAAGATTTACATCTAACTTATGTATGACAAAATGGATGACAATGTAAGAAAATTGATAAAATTGAAATTATTTTGATAAAATCTAAGATACAAAGAAAGACATACAAATACAATTAAAATATGAGTGAAAAAGAAAGTGGAGACATTTTCTGATAAAACTGAAGAATTTTATGTAACATTTCTGGTTATGAAATTATGAAATTCATGTGAATTTCAATTATGAAAATTCATGTGAAATTGTTAAAATTTGAAGATTTTTGTGGTAATTTTCACAGATAAAATGATAGGCTTACAAACACAGAATGTGATTGCAAAAAAATAGAGTCATTTTGTGATAAAACTGAAGATTTTCATCTAACATATGTATGTTAAAATTGAGGATAACATAAGATAATTTATAAAATTGAAGATATTTTTGAAAACAAAAACTCAGATACAAGGATATTCATACAAATATAAATAGAGTAAGTATTACCTAGCAATGACTACTTGGTCAGATTCTTGCTTGCACACAGAGCCAGAGCAGGTCGGTGGGAAGTCCGTGCACCTACAGCTCAGAGGCTGTCTCTGGCCAATGGGGACTGGCTCGCAGGCTTACAGCCAGGCCACCATCTTCCCTCGGGTCACTGCGAACTGCCAGCAGCTGGGTTCAGGTGCATGGACAGAGACCTAGCCTAGCATCGACTACTACGTCAGGCTCTTGCTCGTGCAGAGCCAGAGCAGGTCAGTGGGAGGTCTGTGCACCTACAGCTTGGAGGCTGTCTCTGACTGCTGGGGACCAGCTCACAGGCTTGCAGCCAGGCCACCATCTTCCCTCCGGTCACAGCAGACTGCCTGCCGGCAGCTAGGTTCAGGTGCGTGGACAGAGACCTAGCCTAGCATCGACTACCCCGTCAGGCTCTTGCTTGCACCCAGAGCCAGAGCAGGTCGGTGGGAGGTTTGTGCACCAACAGCTCGGCAGTGCACCCAGAGCCAGATATGCTTGGCGGGTGTCTCTGTGCCAACCCACATGGGCATGAACCTGCTAGTGGGTCTATGCCTGGAGTACAGCCAGAGGCTGACATCTTGCCTCAGGACTCCACAGACAGCTAACAAGACAGAGCCCTGTGGACTGAGAGCACCACCATGTAGGTTCTAGCAGCCCAACCAGTCCTGCAGGGAATCCAGTGGTTAGACAGAGCCCTGAGACCCACCACCATCTTGGAACTGGTGGCCTGGACAGGTCACCATAGAGAACCAACAGAGGAGCCCAGGTAACCATAAAGATCTAACAGACGAGCCCAGATCAGTGGAGGAAAAAAATAAAGATCTGATTCTTAAATGCTGGTAACTAGGCAGGCCAGGAGGAAACTGCAGGAGGCCAATTGCAGGTCCAGCAGCGAGCCAGGGGAAGACTTGGATCAGGCCCAGCAGAACTGAGGAGGTAATTCAGAGCCCAGCAACTGAAACCTCCCGGTCTCCACCTCAGGAGCACAAACACACTCTAAAACAGCAGCACCAAACTCCAGGCTCATAGGAGCTTCAAACACCAACCAGTAACAACAAGACCAACTAACTCCAGAGATAAACAGATGGCAAAAGGCAAATATAGGAATGTTACTAACAGAAATCAAGGCAATATCACAGCATCTGAACCCAATTCGCCAACCACAGCAAGTCCTGGATACCCCAACACACCAGAAAAACAAGAGCTGGATTTAAAAGCACTGGTCATGATGCTGCTAGAGGAGAACAAAGAAAGACATAAACAAATCTCTTAAAGAAATTCAGGGGAACATCAATAGGATAGAAACCCTTACAATGCAAACACAAAAATCACTTAAAGAATACCAGGAGAATATGGATCAACAGACAGAAGCCAATGAAGAGGAAATGAGAAAATCACTTTAAGAAATGCAGGAGAAATGAAGTCAACAGGCAGAAGTCATGAAAGAGGAAACACAAAAATCTCTTAAAGAATTGCAAGAAAACACAAACAAACAAATGAAGCAACTGAGCAAAACCATCAAAATCTGAACACAGTGGTAGAAACAACTAAGAAATCACCAAAGGAGACAACTTTGGAGATAGAAAACCTTGGGAAGAAATCAGGGGTCTTAGATGCAAATAACAACAGAATACAAGAGATAGAGGTAAGAATCTCAGATGCTGAAGATACCATAGTAACCATTGAATCCACAGTCAAATAAAATGCAAAATGCAAAATGCTTGTAACCCAAAACATCCAGGAAATCCAAGACACAATGAGAAGACCAAACCTAAGGATTATAAGGATAGATGAGAGTGAAGATCTACAATTTAAAGGGCCAGCAAATATCTTCAATAAAATTATGGAAGAAAACTTCCCTAACTTAAAGAGAGAGATGCCCATGAATATACAAGAAGCTTATAGAACTCCAAACAGACCGGACCAGAACAGAAATACCTCCCATCACATAATAATCAAAACTCCAAATGTACTAAACAAAGAAAGAATATTAAAGGCAGTAAAAGAAAAAGGCCAAGTAACATATAAAGGAAGACCTATCAGAATCACACCAGACTTCTCTCCAGAGACCACGAAAGCTAGAAGATCCTGGGCAGATTTCATGCAGACTATAAGAAAACACAATTGTCAGCCAAGACTACTATACCCAGCAAAACTCTCAATCTACATAGATGTAGAAATCAAAATATTCCATGACAAGACCAAATTTACACAATATCTTTCCACTAACCCAGCTCTGCAAAGAAAAATAGGAGGAAAACTCCAAAACAAGGAGGGAGAATGCACCCTAGCAAAAGCAAGACAGTAATCTTCTCCCATCAAACTCAAAAGAAGATAACCACTCTAAAACACAAATAACATCAAAAATGACAGGAAGAAATAATCACTATTCCTTTCTTCCTGTCTTAATATCTCTTAACATCAATGGACTCAATTCCCCAATAAAAAGGCATAGACTAACAGACTGGATACGGAAGCAGGACCCTACATTTTGCTGCATACAGGGAACACACCTCAGGGTCAAAGACAAAAACTACCTTAGAGTAAAAGGCTGGAAGACAATTTTCTAAGCAAATGGTCGCAGGAAGCGAGCTGGAATAACCATACCAATATCAGATAAAACTGACTTTCAACCTAAAGTCATCAAAAGAGACACAGAATGTCCCTTCTTGCTGGCCAAAGGAAAAATCCACCAAGAAGAACTCACAATTCTAAACATCTATGCTCCAAATGCAAGGGCACCCTGATTTGTAAAAGAAACTTTACTAAAGCTCAAAGCACTCATTGTACCTAACACAAATAATGGCGGGGGACCTCAATACTCCACTATCCTCAATGGACAGATTAGGAAAACAGAAACTAAACAGGGACACAGGGAAACTCGTTGAAACTTTGGACCAATTGGATCTAACATATATATATACATATATATATATATAAAGGCTATACCTGTTTCTCAGCACCTCATGGTACCTTCTCAAAAATAGACCACATAATTGGTCACAAGACAGACCTCAACAAATATAAAAAGATTGAACTAATCCCATGCCTCCTATCTGATCACCATGGAGTAAGAGTGTTCTTCAATAGCATCAAAAACAACAGAAAATCCTCATATACATGGAGACTGAACAATATTCTACTCAATGATTCGTTAGTCAAGGAAGAAAAAAGAAAGAAATAAAAAACGTTTTAGAATTTAATGAAAATGAAGGAACAACATACCCAAATCTATGGGACTCAATGACAGCAGTGCTAAGAGGAAAACTCATAGACCTGAGTGCCTCCAAAATGAAACAGGAGAGAGCATATACTAGCAGCCTGACAGCACACCTGAAAGCCCTGGAGCACAAAGAAGCTAATTCACCCAAAAAGAATAGAAGACAGGAAATCATCAAACTCAGGATGAAATAAATCAAGTTGAAACAAAGGGAACCATACAAAGAATCAATAAAACCAGGAGATGGTTCTTTGAGAAAATCAACAAGATAGATAAATCCCTAGCCAGACTTACCAAAGGGCACAGAGACAGTATTCAAATCAACAAAATTAGAAATGAAAAGGAAGATATAACAACAGAAACTGAGGAAATTCAAAAAATCATCAGATCTTACTACAAAAGTCTATGCACAACACAACTGGAGAATCTGGAGGAAATGGACAATTTCCTAGACAGATACCAAATACCAAAAATTAAATCAGGATCAAATAGATTGCCTAAGCAGTCCTATAAACCCCAAATAAATACAACAGGTCATAGAAAGTCTTCCAAGCAAAAAAAAGCACAGGACTAGATGGTTTTAGTGCAGAATTCTATCAGACCTTCAAAGAAGACCTAATACCAATACTCTTCAAACTATTCCACAAAATAGAAACAGAAGGAACACTACCCAACTCATTCTACAAAGCCATAATTACCCTGATACCAAAACCACACAAAGACCCAACTAAGACAGAGAACTTCAGACCAATCTCCCTTATGAACATCGATGCAAAATACTCAATAAATTTCTTGCCAAACAAATCCAAGAACACACCAAAACGATCATTCACCATGATCAAGTTGGCTTCATCCCAGGGATGCAGGAATGTTTCAATATATGGAAATCCATCAATGTAATCCACTACATAAACAAACTCATAGAAAAAAAACCACATGGTCATCTCATTGGATGCTGAAAAAGCATTTGACAAAATTCAGCATCCTTTCATGTTAACAGTCTTGGAAAGAAAAGGAATTCAAGGTCCTTACTTAAACATAGTAAAAGCAATCTACAGCAGACCAGTAGCCAACATCAAAGTAAATGGGAGAAAATTGAAGCAATCCCACTAAAATCAGGAACTAGACAAGGCCACTCCCTCTGACCATATCTCTTCAATATAGTACTTGAGTAACTAGCTAGAGCAATTCGACAACATAAGGAAGTCAAAGGGATACAAATTGGAAAGGAAGTCAAACTATCAGTATTCGAAGATGGTATGAAAGTATACTTAAGTGACCCAAAAAACTCCACCAGGGAAGTCCTACAGCTGATAAACAACTTCAGCAAAGTGTCTGGTTATAAAATCAACTCAAGCAAATCAGTAGCCTTCCTATATGCAAAGGATAAGCAGGCCGAGAAAGAAATTAGGGAAATGACACCTTTCACAATAGCCACAAACAATATAAAGTATCTTGGTGTAACTCTAACCAAACAAGTGAAAGATTTATATGACAAAAACTTCAGGTCTCTGAAAAAGGAAATTGAAGAAGACCTCAGAAAATGGAAAAATCGTCCATGCTCGTGGGTTGGCAGGATTAATATAGTTAAAATGCCAATCTTGCCAAAAGCAATATACAGATTCAACACAATCCCCATCAAAATACCAACTCAGTTCTTCATAGAGTTAGAAAGAGCAATTCTCAAATTCATCTGGAATAACAAAAAACCCAGGATAGCTAAAACTATCATCAACAGTAAAAGAACTTCTGGGGGAATCAATATCCTGGCCCTCAAGCAATACTACAGAGCAGTAGTGTCAAAAACAGCATGGTATTGGTACAGTGACAGGGGGGTGGATCAATGGAATAGGATTGAAGACCCAGAATTAAACCCACACATCTATGGCCAATTCATCTTCAACAAAGTAGCTGACAACATCCAGTGGAAAAAAGACAGCCTTTTTAACAAATGGTGCTGGCTCAACTGGAGGTCAACATGCAGAAGAATGAGAATTGATTCACTCTTATCTACTTGCACTAAGCTCAACTCCAAGTGGATCAAGGACCTCCACATAAAACCAGACACACTAAAGCTAATAGAAAAGAAACTGGGGAAGACACTTGAGTACATTGGCTAAGGGGAAAAATTCCTAAACAGAACACCAATTGCTTATGCTCTAAGATCAAGAATAGACAAATGGGACCACATAAAATTACAAAGTTTCTGTAAGGCAAAAGACACTGTCAAAAGGACAAATCGGCAACCAAAAAATTGGGAAAAGATCTTCACCAACCCTACATCTGACAGAGGGTTAATATCCAATGTATACAAAGAACTCAAGAAGTTAGACCCCAGAAAACCAAATAACCCTATCCAAAAATGTGGTACAGAGCTAAACAAAGACTTTTCACCTGAAGAAATTTGGATGGCTGAGATACACCTTAAAAAAATGTTCAGCATCATTAGTCATTAGAGAAATTCAAATCAAAACAATCCTGAGCTTTCACCTCACACCAGTCAGAATGGCTAAGATTAAAAACTCAGGAGACATCAGGGCTTGGCAAGGATGTGGAGAAAGAGGAACACTCCTCCACTGCTGGTGGGACTGCAAGCTGGTACATCCACTGTGGAAATCAGTCTGGCAGTTCCTCAGAAAATTGGACATGATTCTACCAGAGGACCCAGCCATACTACTCCTGGGAATATACCCTGAAGATTCCCCAGCATGCAATAAGGATACATGCTCCACTATGTTCATAGCAGCCTTATTTATAATAGCCAGAAGCTGGAAAGAACCCAGATGTGTCTCCACAGAGTAATGGATACAAAAATTATGGTATATGTACACAATGGAATACTATACAGCCATTAGAAACAATGCATTCATGAAATTCTTAGAGAAATGGATGGAGCTGGAGACCATCATACTAAGTGAGTTAACCCCGTCTCACTGATAAGTGGATACTAGCCTAGAATCTTGGGACACCAAAGACACAATTCACATACCAAATGATGTCCGACAACAAGAAAGGAGTGGACACTGGTGCTGGAAAGGATCAAAGCATCAGTGTAGGGGAATACCAGAACAGGGAAGTGGGAAGGGGTGGATGAGGGAGCAGGGGGAAGGAAAAGGGCATGTGGGAACTTTTGGGGGTGGGTAACCAGAAAAAGGGAAATGAAATGTAAATATAGAATATATACAAGATAAAAAGAAAAAAATACATTTAGAATATAATTGAAGGAGAAAGGGGAGACATTTTTGGATACAACTGATGATTTACATATAACATATGTATGATAGATTGAGGATATCATAAGATAATTTATAAAATTGAAGATTTTTTGAAAAAAATCTCAGATACAATGGTAGGCATACAAATACAATTAGAATACAATTGAAAAACGAAGTAGAGACAATATTCTGATAAAAATGAAGATTTTCTTCTAACATATGTATGATAAAATATAGGAGTACTAGAGTAATTGATAAAATTAAAGATTTATTTGAACAAAGCTCAGACACAATGATAGGCATAAAATACAATTAGAATATAACTAATAGTGACATGGAGACATTTTCATATAATACTGAAGATTTCCATCTAATGTATGTATGATAAAAAATGAGGATAACATAAAATAATTTATAATATGGAATATTTAAAAAAAAAACTCAGATACAATGATAGGCCTACAAACACAATCAGAATATAATTGACAAACGAGTTGGTGTCATTTTTGTTTAAAACTAAATATTTTCATCTAACATATGTATGATAAAATTGAGGAAAACATAAGATAATTTTTAAAACTGAAGATATTTTTTGAAAAAAAAAACCTCAAATACAATGATAGGCATACAAATACCATTAGAAACAATTGAAAAAGGAACTGGACACGTTTTCTGATAGAACTGAAGATTTTCATCTAACATGTATGATAAAATTGAGGATTACATAGGATAACTGATAAAAAAGAAGATTTTCTTGGAAAAATCTCATATAAAATAAGAGGCATACAAATATAATTATCACATAATTGAAAAAGGAAGTTGAGATATTTTCTATTAAAGCTGAAGATTTCAAATAACATATCATAAAATAAAGAAAATTCATAGGAAAAATTTTAAATTTGAAAATTTTGTGGTAATTTTCACAGATACAAGGTTGGCATACAAGTACAATTAGAATGTCACTGAAAAAATGAAGTGGAGATATTTTCATTTAATATTGGAGATTTTCCTCTAACATATCTATGATAAAATTGAGGATAATTTAATATAATTTATAAAATTGAAGATTTTTTAAAAAAAACTCAGGTATAATGATAAAATTGAGGATAACATAAGATAATGTATAAAACTGAAAAAAAATTTAAAAAATCTCAAATACAATGATAGCCATACAAATATATATAAATTCAATTGAAAAATGAAGTCAGGACATTTTATGTTAGAACTGAAGATTTTTATCTAAAATATGTATGATAAAAATTGAGGATTACATAGAATATCTGATAAAACTGATGATTTTATAGGAAAAAAGCCAAATACAATGATAGGCATACAAATAGAATTATCACATAAATGAAAAGGAAGTGGAGACATTTTCATATAAAACTTAAAATTTTGTTTCACCTATTTCTGATAAAATAAGGAAAATTTATAGGAAAAATTTTAAAATTGAAGATTTTTTTGGTAACTTTCACAGATACAATTGTATTCATACAAATACAATGACAATGTAATTGAAAAGGGAAGTGGAGAGATTTTTCTATAAAATTGAACATTTTCCTCTAACACATGTGGTAAAATTGAGGAAAACTTAAGATAATTCATAAAATTGAGTTTTTTGAAAAAGACTCAGATACAATGGTAAGCTTACAAATACTATTAGAATGTATTTGCAAAAAGAAGATGAGACATTTTCTCATAAAACTGAAGATTTTCATCTAACATATGTATTATAAAATTGAAGATTATATAGGATAATAGATAAAATTGAAGATTTAATTGGAAAAAACTTGCATACAATGATAGGCATACAAATACATTTAGAATACACTTGAAAAAGGAAGTGGAGACATATACTGTTAATTCTGAAGATTTATATCTATCTTATGTATGATACAATGTATGAAAACATAGGAACATTGATAAAACTGAAGATTTTGTGATATTCTGAATTGAAGAAATTGATATTTTGATAAAATATCAGATACAATGAAAGGCATACAAATAAAATTAGAATATCAGTGAAAAAGAAAGCAGAGACATTTTCTGATAAATCTGAAGATTTCTGTATAACATTCCTGATAATATTATGAATATTCATGTGAAAATGTTAAAATCTGAAGAGTTTTTGGTAATTTTGACAGATACAATGGTAGGCATAAATATAAAATAATAATATAGTTGAAAAAGGAAGTGGAGATATTTTCTAATAAATCTGAAGAATTTTGTATAATGTATATCTCATAAAAATATGGAAATTCATAGGAAAAGTATAAAATTTGAATATTTTCACAGATACAATGATAGGCTTACAAACACAATTAGAATGTGATTGAAAAAAGAAATAGAGACATTTGCTGATAAAACTGAAGACTTTCATCTAACATGTATGTTAAAATTGAGGATTACATAAGATAATTTATAAAACTGAAGATATTTGGAAAACAAAAACTCAGACACAGTGATACAAATAGAGTATTATTGAAAAAGAAAGAGGAGATATTTACATAAAGAACTAAAGATTTTCATCTTGCATATATATGATAAAATTGTGGATTACATAAGATTATTGATAAAATTGAAGATTCACTTAGAGCAACTCAGATACAATGATTGGCATACAAATACATTTAGAATATAATTGAAAAGGGAAGTGGAGATATTTTCTGATAGAACTGAAGATTTTCATCTTAAATATGCATGATAAAATTGAGGATTACATAGTTTAACTGATAAAATTGAAGAATTTTTTGAAAAAATAACTCAGATACAATGATAGGCATCCAAATAAATTAGAATATAATTGCAAAAAGAAGAAAGACATATTCTGATAAAACTGATGATTTTCATCTAACATGTATGTGTTAAAATTGAGGATGACATAAGATAATTTATAAAATTGAAAATATTTTGGAAAACAAAAACTCAGATAAAAGGATAGGTATACAAATAAAACTATAGTATTATTGAAAAAGGAAGAGTAGACATTTTCATAATGAACTGAAGATTTTCATCTAACATGTATGATAAAATTGAGGATAACTTAAGATAATTTATAAAATTGAAGATTTTTTTGAAAAAAAACTCAGATACAAGGATAGGCATACAAAAACATATAGAATATAATTGAAGGAGGAAGTGGAGACATTTTCATACAAAACTGAAGATTTTTATATATGTATGATAAATTGAGGATATTATAATGTAATTTATAAAATTAAAGATTTTTTGGAAAAACACTCAGATACAATGATAGGCATAGAAATACAATTAGAATACAACTGAAAAACGAAGCGGAGACATTTTCTGATAAAAATGAAGATTTTCATCTAACATATGTATGATAAAATAGAGGATTACTAGTGCAACTGATAAAATTGAAGATTTATTTGGACAAAACTCAGATACAATGATAGGTATAAAAATACAATTACAATATAACTAAAACAGATGTGGAGACAATTTAATATAAAACTGAAGATTTTCATCTAATATGTGGATGATAAAATGAGGATAACATAACATAATTTATAAAATTGAGTATTTAAAAAATTCAGATACAATGATAGGCATATTGATACAATTAGATTGTAATTGAAAAAGGAATTAGAGACATTTTCATAAAGAACTGAAGTTTTTCATTTAACATATGTATGATAAAATTGAGGATATGATAAGATAATGTATAAAATTGAAGATTTTCTTTGAAAAAATCTCAAATACAATGATAGCCACACAATTAAAATTAGAATTCAATTGAAAAGGGAAGTGGAGACATTTTATGATAGAAATGAAGATTTTGTCTAAAATATGCATGATAAAATTGAAGATTACATGGTATATCTGATAAAATTGAAGATTTTTTTGGAAATAAACCCAGATACAATGAGAGGCATACAAATAGAATTATCACATGATTGAGAATGAAGTGGAGACATTTTCTGATAAAACTAAAGATTTTGTAATACATATTTCGTATAAAATAAGGGATATTCTTAGTAAATATTCAATTGAAAAAGGAAGTGAAGACATTTTATGATAGAACTGAAGATTTTCAGCTAAAATATGCATGATAAAATTGAGGATTACATAGGATATCTGATAAAACTGAAGATTTCTTTTGGAAAAAACTCAGATGCAATGATAGGCATACAAATAGAATTATGACATAATTGGAAAGGAAGTGGAGACATTTTCTGATAAAACTAAAGATTTCATATAGCATATTTCTGATAAAGTAAGGGAAATTCATAGGAAAAATTAAATGATTTCTGTGGTAATTTTCACAGATACCATGATATGCATACAAATACAATGAGGATTTAATTGAAAAAGGAAGTGTAGATTTCCTATAAAACTGAAGATTTTCCTCTAACATATAGGTGATAAAATTGAGGAAAAATTAGGATAATTTATGAAATTGAAGATTTTTTGGCAAAAAAACGTGATACAATGTCAAACTTACAAATACTATTAGAATACAATTGAAAAAGGAAGACGAGACATTTTCTGAAAAAACTGAAGATTTTCATCTAACATATGCATGATAAAATTGAGGATTACATAGGTTAACTGATAAAATTGAAAATTTTCTTAGAAATATCTCAGATATAATGACAGGCATACAAATACAATTAGAATATAATTGAAAAATGAGGTGTAGACATTTTTGAATAAAACTGAAGATTTTCATCTAACATGTATGATTAAATTGAGAATAACATAAGATAATTTTTAAACTGAAGATTTTTTAAAAAAGAAAACACAGATACAATGATAGGCATACAAATACAATTAGAATGTAATTGAAAAAAGAAGTGGAGACATTTTCCTAAAAAACTGAAGATTTTCCTCTAACATATGTATGATAAAATTGAGGATAACATAAGATAATTTATAAAATTGGAGATTTTTTGAAAAAGAACTCAGATGCAATGATAAACATACAAATACAATTAGAATACAATTGAAAAAGGAAGAAGACACATTTTCTGATAAAACTGAAGATTTTTACATAACATATGTAGGATAATTATAAAATTGAAGATTTTTTTTGCCAAAAAACTCAGATACAATGATAAGCTTACAAATACTATTAGAATACAATTGAAAAAGGAAAACGAGATGTTTTCTGTTAAAACTGAAGGTTTTCCTATAACATATGCATGATAAAACTGTGGATTACATTGGATAATTCACATAACTGAAGATTTTCTTAGAAAATCTCAGATACAATGATATGCATACAAATACAATTAGCATGTAATTGAAAAAGGAGGTGGAGACATTTTTGTATAAAAGTGAAGATTTTCATCTAACATATGTATGATAAAATTGAGGATAACATACGTTAATTTTTAAAACTACAGATTTTCTTTCTTGAAAAAGAAAAGTCAGATACAATGATAGGCATACAAATACAATTAGACAATTCTCAAATTCATCTGGAGTACAATAACATATGTATGATTAAATTGAGAATTTAAGATAATTTATATAATTGAAGATTTTTTTGAAAAAACTCAGATGCAATGATAAGCATATAAATACAATTAGAATACAATTGAAAAAAGAAGAGGAGACATTTTCTGATAAAACTGAAGATTATCATCTAACATATGTATAATAAAATTGAGGATTACATATGAGAACAGATAAAATTGAAGATTTTTTTGGAAAAAATCTCAGATACAATGATAGGCATAGAAAACTGAAGATTATCATCTAATATAAGTATGATAAAATAGAGGATTACTAGGGAAATTGATAAAATTGAAGATTTATTTGGACAAAACTCAGATACAATGATAGGCATAAAAATACAATTAGAATATAACTATAAGAGACATGGAGACATTTTCATATAAAACTGAAGATTTTCATCTAATATATGTGTGATAAAAATGAGGAAACATAACAATTTATAAAATTGACTAGTTTTTTAAAAGACATTCAGATACAATGATAGGCATATAAGCACAATTAGAATGCAATTGAAGAAGGAATTGGAGACATTTTCGTAAATAACTGAACATTTTCATCTAACATATGCATGATAAAATTGAGGATATTATAAGATAATGTATAAAATTGAAGTTTTTTTGAAAAAACACTCAAATACAATGATAGCTATCCAAATATAATTAGAAATCAATTGAAAAGGAAGTAGAGACATTTCATGATAGAACTGAAGATTTTCAGCTAAAATATGCATGATAAAATGGAGGATTGCATAGGCTATCTTATAAAATTGAAGATTTTTTTTTGGAAAAAAACCTCAGATACAATGATAGACAGACAAATAGAATTATCACATAATTGGAAATGAAGTGGAGACTTTTTTTGTTAAAACTGAAGATTTCATATAGCATATTTCTGATAATGTAAGTGAAATTCATAGGAATTCACAGATACAATGGTATGCATACAAATAGAATGAGAATGTAATTGAAAAAGGAAGTGGAGCCATTTTCCTATAAAACTGAAGATTTTCCTCTAACATATGTGTGATAAAGTTGAGGAAAACAGGATAATTTATAAAATTGAAGATTTCTTTGCATAAATACTCAGATACAATGATAAGCTTGCAAATACTATTAGAATACAATTGAAAAAGGAAAACAAGACATTTTCTGATAAAACTGAAGATTTTCATCTAACGTGTATGATTAAACTGAGGATTACATAGGATAACTGATAAAATTGAAGATTTTCTTCAAATTTTACAGTTTTCCTATGAATTTAAATAATTTTCTCAGATATATGTTGTGCAAAATTCTTCAGATTTATCAAAACATGTCTCCACTTCCTTTTTCAACTATATTATTGTTTTCTTTTTTGCCTACCATTGTATCTGTGAAAATTACCACAGAAATCTTCAAATTTTAACATTTTCACATGAATTTCCATAATTTTAGCAGAAATGTTATACAAAAAATCTTCAGTTTTATTAGAAAACGTCTGCACTTTCTTTTTCACTTATATTCTAATTGTATTTGTATGCCTTTTACTGTAGCAGATTTTATGAAAAAATCTTCAATTTTATCAACTTTCCTAATGTTTTATGAGAAAATACATCCATTTCCTTTTCAATCATGTGATAATTTTGTTCCTATGCCAATTAATTTATCTGAGTTGTTTTTCCAAAAAATATCTTCAACTTTATCAGATATCCTATGTAATCCTCAATTTTATCATGCATATTTTAGATGAAAATCTTCAGTTCTATCATGAAAAGTCTGCACTTCCTTTTTCAATAGCATTCTAATTATATTTGAATGGCTATCATTGTATTTGAGTTTTTTTCAAATTAATCTTCAGTTTTACACATTATCTTATGTTATCTTCAATTTTATCATACATATTTAGGATGAAAATGGTATTACAGGTGTGCACCACCACACCCGGCCTGCGCTAAGCTTTTAATACCAAATTAATGGATATTTCTTTAGCATCCGAGACCTCCCTGAAAGTCTCCCTAGTGGCCTTTTCCTGAGTCAGAGTTTTCTAAAGGAAGAGGTTGGGCAGAATGAGTATATTAAAACCGGATACCTTAGATTGGTTTTTAAGCTCTGGCCTAGGCATTCCAACAACAGCTGCCCCACAGCCCCACATGGAGAGGCTGAGAGCAGGGTCCATGCTCAGTCCTTGACACTCAAATGGGTCAGTAGCCTTGATCTGGCACTGGAGGCCTGGGAGAGTTCTGGGGAGCCAGTGGTCTCCGGTGCATATCACAAGGTCAAAGAAGCTGAGTTTTGATGCCATTGGAGGAAGGTGCCCAGGAGCAGAGTAGTGATTAGCCAGCAATTCGTGAAGGTAACCAAGACAACGGTTTCCATCTCCCTTCAACCGTTTCCCTGCCGCTTTGGACTTTCTCTAACGCTCCCACCCCCACCATTCGTTTGCTTGTCCATCATGTGGCTGACCACAATCCTGCCTTAACTCACAGAGAATGGCTTTCCTCTTTCTCCCTTCTACTTTCCTTTCCTGAGTAGCTGCCATACTTGATTTCTTCCCTGTGTGTGTGGGAGGGTGGGGCTTGGGGTGTCTTTTAGACGCTAATAGTATGACCCCAAAGCTTTCTTTTGAGTCCATTCTCAATTTTGTTAGTGAGACTAAAGAACTCCAAGAGGGAACATATTTCTCTAGTAATATGCATCAACTCTGGTGAGAGGCCCCACAAATTCTCCACAACAAAATGGAAGACGTTGTTCTATAAGGCACTTGCCCAAAAGGAAGTGCTCACAGGAGATTATGCAGAATTCAGGGAGCTGAGGTAAGGGGGCCAGCCCATGCTATCTAACAACAATCCTCACGAAAGAACAAATCACAGGGGGGGAGGGTGAATAATGCTGAGGGTGGCAGAAGAATTGGAGGGGGAGGAGCGACTTTGATCACCAAGCATTTGTGCAAGTATGATGTTATTAAATGGAAGGAAAGAAGGAAGGAGGAGGGAGGGAGGGAGGAAGGAGGAGGGTCCTACTCCATTGGTTCCTTCCAAAGGGAGTAAGTAGTGACCTCAGATCATCCTAAAACCCACCTGTTAAACATCCTTTCACATTTGAGTCACCCTACTGGAGACCAACGCTGCAATATTTAACCCTTTGGTTACAAATTGAAAGAGTGAGAGGCGGGTTTGAATAACGTTGAACATCGAGGCTTTTATGATTTTAAAGAGGGATCTGCAGCTGGGAAGGAATTAAAGGCAAGGAATAAGTTTTGGCTAGTCCTGGAGTCTGAGGGGTCGCTCGCTTCTATGATGTGATTAGAGCCAGAGGGGAGTGAAGACCCCATCCCTCCACGTCTGCCCCCCAACCCCCACTCCACCCACAATCCAGAATTGATGCAACTGAGGCCCTTTCTCCCCACCTTGCAAGTGTAGGAAGAGGACAGATTCCTACTTGTGGGAACTGCAGAATGAGCTCCTCTTCCACATAATCCATGCATATGACGACACACCTGAGGCTGTCGCTTTTACTGCACATGAAAGTTTACTACCCTTTTTTTTCCTCAGAAAATTCCCTTCACACACAGTACAAGGAGAAATTACATCCCAGAAGTGGAGAAAGCCTAAAATGCCAGACAAGACGCAATTTCCTAGATTGTCCAGGAGGGTGCGCCAGGGGACCAGCGTGCAGGCAGAGTAGCCTCACTAGGGAGATTATGCAATGATGAGGACACAGACTCCAGGGACTGAGATGGCTGACACAGGAGAAAACCCACACAGCTGCAGCCCAAGAGGCCCGAGTCCCCAGAGGGCAGGAAGGTATATTCAGGAATCTTCCTCCTTCCCACGAAACCCTGGAAATTTATTAGTTGTTTTTTTTTTTCTTCTTTTTGGTTGACTTGAGGCTGCATTCAGTTGTCAGCTGCCCGCAAACACAGTGACACCGCCTCGGTGCTGGCGATTGTTTTCTAAGGAGAAAACAGATTTTTTTTTTTGAGACTAAATAATAATAGTTATTAAAGGCACCAACCATCTCTTGCGCAGCTAGCTCCTCTATGCCTTCAGGGTGCTAGGAGCTGGGCAAGCATCACTAGCTCTTCCTACAGTTCCCCCCACACGCACTTGCGGCCAGGGGTCCTGCCAGGATCTTTGTCAGCCTCCCCACTAAGTTAAACACAGCTTGTTAGAAACCCAGAGAGGGAAGAAGAGAAGCATAGGACATTAGTCTCTTCCCAAATATCCCCAAATATATTCCACTTGTTTACACTGGAAGGAGCAATCGCCCATGTTCGGAGGGTGAGAAGGGCTCTGCACATGGGGTTTTACCCAACGCAGCTGCTTCTTGCTAAGTTACTGCTTTGAATTCCCTTCAAATGTATCCGTGCTCTGGCTGGATGCTGTATTTAGAAAAAGGACCCTGGTAAAACAGGAGATGAGAGATATTACGCAATTCTCTCTGGATGGGGGAAATGGGCTGCTAGCCTGTGCCTTTTATGAAGTCGTAAGAAAAGCCATAAATTACTTTAAAAAGAAATTAAGGGCTGGAGAAATGGCTCAGTGGTTAAGAGCACTGACTGCTCTTCAGAAGGTCCTGAGTTCAAATCCCAGCAACCACATGGATGGTTCACAACCATCCTTAAAGAGATCTGACGCCCTCTTCTGGTGCATCTGAAGGCACCAGAAAATTAAAACATCAAAACGAGGTTTGTTTCATTGAAGACTGCAGGGGATGTGGAAAACATAGATCTGGAGGAAAAGAACATATGTAAACTTAGAGTTCTATAGAGTCCTATAGTCCAGAGATGATTGTGCCATGTGAGTTATTGTACACGCAGATGCACGTGTGCTGTGATTTAAAGTGTTATATTAGTTACAGTGACTACAATACATTACCTCCCTCTGGAAAATATCCATAATTCAAATATTTTCAAGTTAGTCCTCATCACGTAGCAGGTAAACCTAATATAATACATCCAGCTAATGTGGGAAGGACAAGGAGGTGGTCTCAATATTTTCAGTATTTTGTTCCTGATGACATCACTAAGTCAGTATGTTTTGAACACTCTGGTATTCCTCCCCATACCCCACTGGGGGCTTGCTAGAACAGAAATTGAGGTTGAATTGGTATTTTAATATACTAGAGAATGGTATCCCAAATGCTCTCCCAGAATCATGGTGCCTGTTTGTATTCTAGCCAATTGAGGGTTAGAATTTTTTCAGTTTTGCAGTTACAAAGAAGCCTCTCTCATTGTTCTAACTTGCTTCCCAGGGTCTTTTTCTCTTGGATTTCTCAGACTTTTTAAAAAAGGATCTTTGCAAGGGAATGAGAAACAAGATTCATACACTAAAAGCTCAAGTAGAAGACAATGAACAAGGGAAACCTGGAGGCTGAGTGTGGAGGTGGCTAAGATTTGGTGAGACCGTGTCTCTTTCATAAATCGGGCTTCCGTGGGGCATCTGACCGACACGGGATTGGATGCTCTCACCTCCTGAAATGCACATGCTCAACAGTCTTCAAGTGGATGATGGCTTAGGAAGACTTTGGGATGGGATTCTTGTTAAGGAATGGAAAAATGGGTTGACACACTTGTCAAGGAGACACTCTGGAAACTTCCCTTGCCCTCCACCATGTGAGTACCCAACGAAAAGACAAGAGCTGTGATCCAGAAAGGGGCCTCACTAGAAGGCCAATTGGTCAGTGCCTTGACTTTGGACTTCACAGTCTCTAGATCCGTGAGAAGTGCACTCCTATTTTTATAATGGTGGTCTGTGATAGTGGCTCAAGCTGTTGACTTTGGGGAGGAGATGGTGGCAAGGATTCGGGTTAGAATGACTATTGAATTCAGTCGCTCACCTGTGACAATTGTAAGACCTACCCGTTCACAAAGTCTGAGTCCCAGGAATACTGAGGGTTTTGGGTCTCACATGAGGCAGAACGGTGGCATGGAGGGGGGTGGGCTTTGACAAGTGTATCACTCTATGACTCAAGCCCAAGAGTGTGTGTCGTGTATGGGTGGATTTGTGTTGTCTCCTGTCTGTAACTGAATATCCCTGCTGATGTCGCTTCCCCTAGTTTAGTGCATATGGAAGCCACAGGGAAGCTATGCTAGGAGACCATTAAGGAACAGCCATGCACTGGGAGAGACAACTCCATTTGCTCAAGTACCAATTTACTGAAAACAATTTGCCAGAAAACTAATTTACAAAGTTTTAAGAAAGCATAAAATGTTTGAATTTCAGTCAGCCTTGCCCTGCACTTTGAGCTGTTCACCCTCGGCAACATTTACCTAGGCTTTTTTAAAAAACAAAACAAAGCAAAACAAAACAACAAACAAAGCCAAAGTTAAGTTCAGAGGCAGGTGCAAAAATAGGCAGCAGAAGTAAGGGCAGAAATTAAACGGATGCTTATGTACAGAACCTTCAATGACTCAGGAAAATTAGTCATTTTTCAAGTTAATTTTAGCACACTGGCTTTCAACAAATTGGCTCTGACCCCTGTTTGGTACCATCTCCCAGAAATACCTCCTTTTGCTTTTTTTCTGTAGATTTGTTTCCAACCAAGGCACTTTACCTGAACCTTGAGATTGTGCCATTCCTAAGAATACCCTCAAAATTCAACCTTTTCACACAGAAAATAAAGACTTTAGCACAGGCTGGCTCGACCTGGACGCAGGCTCAGAGAAAAGCTGAGTCCAACCATGTGAATATTCAAACAGCCTGCCGGAGCTGGGGGAAATCCATACAAGTGAAACAAAGACGCTTACATAGGGTATTTCAAAACGATAATCCTCAGTGAAAAACACCAACCATAAGGAGAGCGCCCACCCCTGGTTAAATAGTCAGTTGGGCAGATGGCTCTGGAGAAGTATCTTTCATGGATGCTAGATCATGGCCTGGGAGTCCTTTGTGAATAGACCTTTGTAATTATCAGACTTTCTTTGTAGCCTTTGTAGCTAATATAGTCATTTGTTAAGATGTCACAAAGATGATTCCATTTTGATTCTTACTTTTATGAGTATGAAGTTTCCATGGTGATGACTGGACATGAGCTCACTAATCTTCCCAACCTCCATCCATAGCAATGGGCCTGGGATAGCGGAATTGTAGGGCGCTGATGTCCACCAGTTTTCCTCACCACATGTTCCTCTTTTTCCCAATACTTTCATGCACTTCCGATTTTCAACACTGAGGAGAAAAAAACAACAAGGTCTGGTCCCTCTAATTTCTGCCCCAGGAGTGAGTTGTCAAGCATTTGATCCACTCCAGGAAAATGGAATTCAAAAGCTTTGAGTGTGTGTGTGTGTGTGTGTGTGTGTGTGTGTGTGAGAGAGAGAGAGAGAGAGAGAGAGAGAGAGAGAGAGAGAGAGAGAGAGAGAGAGAGAGAGAGAGAGAGAGAGAGAGAGAGAGGAAGTGATTGCTGGAAGTCTCTTTCTGCAGTTTTTAGGCATTTTCCTGATTCAAGACCAGATCTAGATCTCCCTCATCTGTTCCTCTTGTAGCCATGGAATGTAGGAGACTTTGGGGAGAATTAGAGATGGTAGGGGATGCTCAGAAAAACAAACCCTAGACAAAAGTCATCTTTTTGCACATTGAATCATGACAGGCATATATTCTTTGCCATGTATCATGGCGGCTCCTGGGAAATGTCAAGTTCAGTATATGTATGCCTATATGGGAAGGGAAATGTACTTACAGAAACTTTAACACAGTGTTTATGAATTAAATCCTAAGGTCTTAGGTTGATTGTAACATGAACTGGGATAATAAATATCTCAGCAGATGTCATATAGAAATTCAAATTGTGACTAAGGAAGTTGCAAGAGTGGGCTGGAGGAAAGGTCAAAGGTGCATTGCTGTATGGCCCAAAGAGATAAACGAGGAAATGGAGCTGACCAACAGATAGAGAACACCTTCTTCTCTCATTCTGGAAATTCAGCAAAGTCTGAGTGGTCGCTCCTTTAAACTTACCTCAACAGATTTCAAGAGTCGAAGACGACTTATCCATATGATCAAACAAGACTTGTTCTTAATCAAGGAAGAATGTGTATTGAATACACTCCTTTAAGGAAATACAGCACACAGACTGATTGATGAATTTATAGACAAATACATAATGGCTAGTTAACTAAGAGAATTAAGACAGATGGGAACATAATAACAAATATAAAATTGCGCATGCTCCACTTTTTAGTGTTGATGTACCTTCTACCCAAGAGAAGGAACATGTTCACACTTTATATGAGACAGCTTTATCCCTGGTCTATGAGCCATCTCATTTTAGAACATCTAACCACTACAATTTTGCCCACTGCTAGGTTGGGGAAAGGACTTTCCATAGATCCCTTACTCCAGAGCAATCCGATTTTCTCAAAGTGTCCACCTGGTGTTTATATCCATCTCTTGAAACATAAGGGCTTGGAAATTATATCAGAGGTGCTCCACATGGAATGGAACAGAGAATCATGTCACATGCAAGAAGAGAAAGGGGTTTGCGATGTTGTCAGGGAGCAGCTAGCACCCTTGACGGTCTTTGGAAGACTAGGCTGCATCATCCCTAATCAGCGAACTACTACAGTTTCCACCCATTAACTGCAATAATTGTCATTGTTGGCCAGAGGCAGGAGATCCCTCACTCACTCTGAAGGAGCTTTTGTGATTAGTTTCTCACTGGAATGGATGGAATAGCTGGAGTGGTCATACTGTGTCATTGACGAAAACCTTCCACTTATAATGTCTGTCTTTAAGATAGTTGGAGATTGTGATATGTTGCTTAAAGTAAATACATGGATCTTTGAGGTTGTGCAGGGAACCCTGTCTAGGATCGAACTTCCTGCAGGAAAAGCATCTGCAGACCTACAGTGTTTGCCTCTCCCAGAGAAAGAGGAGAGACCAAGTGTCAGAACTGTCTGGGACTCAGCACATGGGCCAACCTTGCCTCCTCTGTCATCTCAGCACACTAACTTCTGTAGGATCCATGGGACTCTCAGGCACCTAGATTTATATTTTCACTATCCTGGGCATAAAGCTTCCCTGCTATGGGCCATGGTTTGGCTTTAGGTGGCTGTTTTAGATTAGCCCTTGTGACTGCATTACAATTTTCATCAGCCCAAATGGTAGAGAATTCCAAGGACAGCCTTTCCCAGCAAAGCAATCACAACCCAGACCAGAAGTCTCAGCCGCACATGCTGGTGTGTCTCATGGTCAGAGTGTAACCACAGGGTCAAGTTGTGAAGGTGGCTAAGAAATGTGCTTTCTGTGCTGAAGTGTCTGTCCTGTCACATGAAGTCATAACTCTGTTACTCATCAGTAAAAATAAGAAATAAAACAAAATTCATTACTGTGGTAGAGAAACAGAGGTTTCTGTCACACTCTGTCCCACTGGACACTGCTCTCATGCTCTGTGTTAAGTGCATGTCACCAGCATCATGCCAAGAACTTCTGATCAGACCCATATTCTCTACACAATATCAGTGAAAGGAACCAGTCAGCCCAGTATCCCAGTAGGTGCTAGAGTTACATAAATCAATTACATGCTACCCTATACACGTCTTTCTGAAAAGCATTGCCCCTCATGGGTAGGTAAACATTGGATTCTGTATACTTACCTTTCTTTGAGTTGTGTTGTCCAAACACCTTCTACATATACATAATCAATCCCTCTCTTGATATACTAGTATCTAATATTGTTGTCAGTAGTTTCCAGACTCACACAGTTGAGATGCTTTGAGAATCTTATTCAAGTTCATCATGTTTCATATCTCCATTCAAGGACTGTACCTGTTCTTTAATTTAAAAGCCTGTACATTAGGTTATCAAACATATGTTATCCCATTGAGTGGGAACTTGAGGATGCTATGTCCACATCCTCCCAAAGTTCATCACCATTCCATGTCACCTTGCATTTCTTGCTCACATCTCAGGCGTTAAGTACACAGAAGTAATTTTTTTGGTCTTCGATTTTCATCCTTTGAAAGACAAATCCAATGAGAAAGTCACATAACACTCGCTCAGAAGAACTGTGAGTCACCAGGGACAATCTTTCTGTCACTATTCACAGGGGGTGATTTGAAATGTCTGCAAGCCGAAAACAAGGGAATCCTGCCACAGTGTGCACAGAAGGAAAGAAATCAGACCGTTGGATCAGCATGCAATTATGTATTAATAATAGATGGAATGATAGCTAAAAAGGATCTTGGCAAAACTCCCAGGTACTTCACATAGCATCATTTCTATGATCTGTTTTGCCTGTGAAGAGTAGAGCACACGCCCAGGTTTGCTCAGGGCCAGAGGGCTTGGCATCCATCCAGGGACTAGCACAGTGACCCTGTTCTTAGAACGATTCCTCTGCAAGCCCTTGCTTTCTCCTCAGCAGCCTGTAGCGCTATGGGAAGGAAGTCATGGATCTGACTAGCTCCACAGAATGGAACCCCATGTCCTACCAGCAAGTATGCTCAGGGCTTCCTCTGACATTTGCTGAGGTTCAGTCCTAGGAAGAGAATGGAGTTCTAGTCTCCATATGAATGGTGGAATGTGAATGTGTTGGGGAAACTGTAGGAACAGGTATGTACATGGTTTTTCTTAAAATAGGCCAATACCTAGAAAAAGAACCAATTCCCTTCCAATGATGGTTCCCTGGAGATTCATAAAGTTTCTTCCTTTACTGCCTCTCCTATAATGTTCTTTCTATGCCTGCTTACTTCAGCTTGGCAAGTATCTGCATATTTGAAGTCCTCGAGCTCAAATACATAGCTAAAGTCTCAGAACAGACTTATCTACATTTCGAGTTAATGATGTTTATATAGCAGCACAAGTCACTTTATTTCGTGATGGTAGTTTTAAAAAGATCATGTCTCAAGTCCTGCATGTGGTGACGCCTTTATTAAGTAGTGCATGCCTTTAATCCCAGCACTTGGGAGACAGTAGTTGGACGATCTCTGTGAGTTTGTAGACAGCCTGATCTACAGAGTGAGTTCTAGGACAGCCAGTGCTACACAGAGAAATCCTGTGTTAAATAGCAAACAAACAAACAAAACCAGAAAACAAAACAAACGACAACAAGATCACATATTTTTATCCTTCCCCACTCAATTATTAGGGTGCTCCAATTAATTTTTAAGAAAATGGATAGCATAACTTTGTTTGAGTGCCTCCTTAACAATGCATCTAAGAATAGTAGTACTTCATCTGCTGTGGTTTGACTGTAAAATTCCAGTATAGGTCCTGTGTTTGAATACTTGGTCACTAGCTGGCAGAGCTGCTTGGAAAGGCTGTGGAACATTTAGGGGGTGGAGCCTTGTTGGTAGGTAGAATAATGGGGATAGACCTCAGGGCTTCATAGCCAGGCCCCACTTTCTATTTGGCTGTTTGTTTTGTTGCTGTTATTGTTTGCAGAAAAAAATGTGACTAAAGGAGTTTTCTCTCTCCCTCTCTCCCTCCCTCCCTCTCTCCCTCCCTCCCTCCCTCTTTCCCTCCTTCCCTCTCTCCCTCCTTTTCCCCCTCCTCCTTCCCCTCCCCTACTTCTCCTCCTGCTCCCTCTCCCCTTCTCTCTCCTGTAACCATACCTCTCCTCTCTCACCATGAGAATGGATCCATCTAACTGCAAACCAGAATAAACTTCTTTAACTGGCTTGTCAGATATTCGGTCATAGCTATTACAGAAATGATCAATATAAGCTCAGTCACTGCGAAGTGTTGGTTCATCGTAGGTATGGCAGGGGATTGGGGATGGGTGTGGGAGGAGTCTTCTTAGGGCACACTATAGCAAGATTGGTTCCGGGTACCAGAGCCTAGACTTGCCTAAGCGAAGCCAACTGTTCCTAATAGTCAAAAGATTTCAGCCACATTAAACCTTATTTCCATCAGCTTCTCCATTCTTGAAAACTGATCTTTATGTCATCTAAAACGAGCTATCCCAACTCCAAATGACAGGCAAGTAGATATGTCATTTCTAAAGTGGACTCAAGAAGGTCAGCTCCAGAGTGGTCAATGGCTCTGCTTCAACCAAGGCAAGAAGTACCTCCTCAAAATGCCTATGAAACTCCAACAGTAACTATCTCTATCCTTATACTCACAGAATCCTCATAGCAGTTTCCATTTTTACCTTAATTGAGATGTTTTTGAGTGTGTGTGTGTGTGTGTGTGTGTGTATGTGTGATACTTTTCTTACTGTAGTATGCTCCCAGAAATTAGGTTGTATCTTACACATTTTATATGGTCCCAATGCAACTAGCATACAGCATTTCACAGACAGAGCTCAACAAATAGCTGATAAAAAAGAAAACTTAATGAAAACAGATTCCAGAGCCCAGAAACCATTTCTGAATGGCACAGTTCATTTGAGGTCAGCTTGTCATTGGATTTAGCTGGCAGAGCATATTTCCAGTCTTGCTTCAAGTGACATGGTGCTCGTCTCTTTGCCTTGCTTTGTTTGATGCCATGTAATACAGCCTCATCTGCCCCAGAGTTCATCTCCTTCTGAGCAGGTCTGTGTGGTGAAAATCAAAAGTCCTTATTGTATGACTAAACCTTTTAATGGACCCTGCAGAAGCAAAGTTACTTTTTGAAGTATTTTTCCCTAAATAAAAGCCATCTATACGTATAGAGAATGAATAATGGGTAAAATACTATTATGCTCACCTGATTGTAACCTGATTTACTGAATTTTTATGGTATGGTACACAGTCAGATTCACTGTCCCATATAAACTTCACAGCCATCATGTTGAGGACATTATTATTATTATTATTATTATTATTATTATTATTATTATAAATGAAGAGCTTGTGAATAAGAGACAACCAGTAATCTGATAAAAATTACACAAGAGCAAAAAATCCTGAACACAACCAGTGATTGTCCAACGCTTTAGAAGAAAGCAGGTCCTTAGGGCTTGATGCCAGGGATTTTATTTTTCTCCGCAGGATTCAGACCTCATCAGCAGTAAAATCCCTGGCCACAGGATGTCTGCTGTCAGGTTGTGCTGCCCCAGGGGAGAGCCAGAGACCCTGCTTGTCATTTTATTGCTCTGAAAAAGGCACGAGATAAAAGTCCTGCAAGACAACTAATTTATGTCACTTTCTCCCTTTAGGATGTATACCAAGGCGACCTGGGTGAGGTTCTCACTTCCAGGCTCTGAAAGGGAAGCCAAGGAGACAGTGGCTTGTCCTGAGCAGTGGTGGGCAAGGAGGAAAGGGCTGTGGAGGCTAGGCAGGCAGTGGCTGGTGGTGGGGGTCCTTAGACTCAGGTAATGCACACCTTCTTTCCGGTCATAGTGAGCTTTAGGCGAAGCAGAAAGGCTCACTGGGAAATCCTAACACGTATAAGATCAGGCACACTTCAGGGCACAGAAGAAGCAACCAGATGTTGTCCTCACCCAAATGATGCCAGTGTAACTGTGTGGCCCTTAACCAGTAAGGCATGAACCTCTCTGTCTTAGCACTGGTCAGCCTCAATCCAAACGCAGCCAGTCTCTTGGCAACTGCAAGAAAGAAAACTTGCATTGCAGCTGATTTTTACCATTTTACAGTCTTGGATTGATTTCAATCCCAATATAATACACTTGAGATGCAGGACATTTCTATCTTTTTTTGTGTGTGTGTGCCAGTTTCTTGCATCTCACCTGTCGGCGGTATTTTTTGCTTGAGCCACACTCAAGCAGTTGTTGATGAGTCTGTTTACTTACTCCTGCTTCTATGCAGATTTTCTTTGCTTCCGGTGTCATGAAGAAGGCTCACAATATCGATCCTGTTGCTGCAAAGAACCCTCCTGAAACACTGAAAGCCAATTACCTCATACTGCACTGAGCAGTAAATTTCAGGACAGCCTTAGCAAAAGGAGTCAGTGTAGTGTTTTATAAGAAAGGGAACTATAAAGGGAGTGTCCTTTGGATTCTTGTCTTGCTATAACCCATTCAGGTCATGTTTTATTGGCGCCTATTACCAAGGCAGAGAGTGATAAGCGCAGAAACCATAGAAACCTATTATGACCAAATTGATGTTGCTTCGAAACACCAGTGAATCTCGCTGTGAAATACTTCCTATGATACATTAAGATGGATCCCAGGGTTTTGTCAGAGGGGCCTGCTATTTGTGCATTATAGATAGATGTCAGCCATGTGCTCACCGGGGAAGCTCTCCCAATTAAATGGCCCGCAAGGCACCAGGGTTTCCCTGGAAATGGCACACCGGCCTTTGTCAGTTTATTCAATCGAATGCCCTGCGTTATGACGAATACATAAAATCCCTACCGAATGCCTGCCCAGCCCCTCTTTCCCATCTATTGTTTACCTCTGAGTCTTAAAATGTTAAGGAAGCGCACACACTCAGGGGCGTGCCAGCATGCTGGTCTGCCAGGTTCCTCGTGCTAATTGCTCCCAGGAAGCACGACTGGAACAATGAATGCACAACTTAGTGAAGACTGCACTGCTGCAGTGTGAAGCGGAAACCCCAGAGAGCTGCAAGGCAAAGGGAACGGAACAGCGTCCACTCACCTCCCACCCGTCAATCATCCTACAACTTCACAGTGAGGAGGGGAAAGGGAGCAACCCCAATTATCACTACTATGGAGTCCTGCACCGTTTCTTACCCTTTGTGCAGCCCTGACAGGCCCTTAGCTCAGGTTAGGCATCCACCTGAGGTTCACATAACTGCGCTACTCTACACCCATCGGAACAGCCGTAACTACAGTACCTGGGCCCCAAGGCTGCCCTGTCCCAATAGGAGCAGGCGGTCAAGAACAGAGGGGAAGCTACATCTGGGCTGGCAGAATATCCCATGTTCCCTCAATGCTTGAGCCAAACAAGTATTGTGACCCCGTACAGCAGGAGCCGTGACCTAATGGGGTAGACACACTCACTTGTATCCTACCCCTGGGAGATGTTCTGAACCAGAGAACGAAGCACGTCTGAGCTACTAGAACATTCCATCCCTTGGCACCTGAGTGAACCTAGTAGTTTGTGGGCGTGGACTGTGGGTATATCTTAGTGCTATAGGCCTTGCCTAGGGCTCTTCTCCCCATCCCCTCCCCTCCCCCTTCTCCTTTTCCTCCCTCTTCCCTCCTTCGGTCCCTCCCTCTCCCCTCCTTCTTCCTCTCCCTCTCCCCTCCCCGTCCCCTCCCCTCCCCTTCCTCCTCTCCCTCCCCATCTCCCTCCCCTCTCTCTCCTTCTCCCTCTCCTCTCTCCCCTCTCTCTCCTTCCCTCCCTCCCCCTTCTCTCTCATGGCTTAACCATAGGGAATCAAAGTCTTAATCCCGGATAATAGCTATGATCAAGTTCTTGAACCTACACAGCGTCTTGTATCCTAAAGAACTGTAAGCTTAGCTTATTCCTAGAAGCAAACAATGATAACATACTTTCTAAAGCATCAGGGCCACCCAAGCCCCTCGCTCTTGAGATGACCTACTCGTGACTAGAGAAGCTTCCACGGTACTGTTTCCTGGTACACAGAGCCCATGTCACAAAGGCACCACACCATCCCCAGGACCAAGCCCCACTGTATCGGCTCACACAGAATGGACTGAGCTCTTTACCTGCTTCCACTGGTTTCGGGTCCAGAGTTGTCGTGGTACAACACCTTCTCATTGGCTGCTGAGTTGACACAGTGCTCTGTTGACTCTAGAACCTACTTGCAGCCAAGCCCCACCCTGGTTCTCGAAGACCTGAACCTCAAGAATGCCCTTCCGCCCTGGCGCTTTGCCAGTGGTACATTCTGCCCCTGGAATCAGCAACAGCTGCATCTCTGCCTCCTGAGCCTGAATTACCAGGAAATTCTGAGTGGAGAGGCTAATGGCCACCTGTGCCGAGGAGAGTGGACGTGTACCCTGGTCACACGTTCAACAGTAGGTCAACAAGACACGTATGCAGAAACCCAGTTCCACGGCGTCTCAGCACCTGTATCCTGGAATACAGCATCACTGCAGCTGCCCGTGCTGCAAAGCAGGGGCTGCTATCAAGAGGGATCCTGGCAGTTAGGCCATTTGATGACCATAGAGAAAATAAGACCAGGGAAACCAGAAGAGTCTTGCTACTAAGACGGCACACGACTTGCTGTCCATCCACCAACACAATTTTAAACCCAGTCCACTGAGGTGGCTGTTGTCACCACTGATGTTGGCACCATGAAACAAGCTGTAGAGACTCCACTCCATGCCCACACTCATCCAAAACCATAGTTGTGGTGTGAATATGAAATGTCCCCTTATAAACGCACATGTTGGAATACATTGTTTTAATGGAGCCCACGGAATGAAGACTTTTGCTTATATTTTATTACTGTTCTTTTTAACATATTATTTGCATTTAATTTTTAAATCCATTTCAATGTACTTTGGTACACATAGAAGAAAGTGTTTCCTAGCACATTTTGCACTACAAGGCACATAAGGAAGGTTCACTTTTACATGGATACCTGTAAATGAATGTGCATGTGAGTAGAGTGGTAGAGTATAACACATAGAAAGAACAGGAAAGGGTGACATGAGGTGACTAGAAAGGACAGGAACTAGGCAAAGGACATATGTCATGAAAGAGAATATAAAGATAATTTCATGTGAGATTTGTTAACTCTCATTTCTTTCTTTATTTTTTTGTGATGGCTAAGTAAATAAAAATGTAATTCATGGTGAAAGTGTAAAACTCTCAGCAAAGCCCCACAGCTTCAGAATGATGAGTGCACTGAGATTATAGGGTGTAGAACCAGGCAGCTGTCTGTGTGAGTGGCTAGGTTCATCAAGCTATGCAACATTTTGACTTGTGAGTTCATTACAATAAAGTGATTTGTGTATTAGAAAGGTAGGAAGACCGGAGGGGGAGGGAGGGGAACAGAGGGAAGGAGGGGAGGTTTGCTTCATCCTGTTGTGGGATGAATCAATGGGTTTGTTCCCAGGAAGCCACCCAGGCCCAGCAGAACACAGGCTTTGTCACTTTGGATAAAAGGACCTTTTGAAAATATAGCCCATCACTCAAGCTGTTGGAACCAGTTCATTCTCTGCCCCCTCACTCCCACCTGTCCACCCACCCAGCCAGTAACATGAAGTTCACTTGAGATGCCATTTTATTCTGTGCTGGACTGCCTATCTTGGTCCCTAGTCCAGTGGGCCTCCTGATTCAGTCATTCAAGTCAGCATGCTAACATTCTAACATGCTTTAGTTTTTAGTAATGCAAATCCCATCCATAATTTCCTTTCCAAAATGGTAAATCTTACCGCACTATGCTTTCAGATGAAGACTGAATGTGTTCTTGACAGTTCAGATGTTTCTAAGGGTTTGAGTTACGTATGAACAGTGTTTCTCAGTAGCACTGGCACTTAGACCGCACTTCGTTTTCCAGTTAAGAAGACATTTACTATAATGATGCATGTGAGTCTCAGAAAAGGTCATCAGCTTGTTTTCATATAGACTGTCAGCTCCTTCAATGGACTTGCTCCCTATATTCATTATTTTAAATAACATATTTCCATCTCAAATTAGCACACATTAATTATGTTCTACCATATTTTCCATGGTTGTTGTCTTTAATCAGACACTGGCCAGTCTTCCTTGTCATGCTCTGTTTGGCATGGAGGGAGTTCTCAATCCTTCTGATGAATCACAAACTCAGACAACTCATCTCTGAGTGGTTCCTTCTTTGAGGAAATATTTTTATATAAAAGTATGCTGCTATAAGTCAAGATTACAGAATATTCTTCTGTACCACAATTTGATTTTATGTGTCAGACCTAAAAATATTACTAAGATAGATTCTTACCAAACAAAAGATATTAAGGCTGCAACATCAAGTATCTTAATACATTTCACTTCTTGTAAAATCTCTATTTTTATATTCAGCTATAGTTTTATGGAGGGCTTTGTGATGGGGATGGTTTTGTAAGTGACTCTTTCCCCACAGTAGCAGTGGCAGTAAACTACCCAAATGACATGTTTCAAAACATAAAACTATATCACCAAATGAGAAAACATACAGCCCTCAGTTATTTGTACTTCCAAAATTATACCTGAATAGATAGAGCAGTGAGACCGTTTTGAAGTTATGGCTCCATCCTGCCCTAAGCTGAATACTGTCTTAATTCTGCTGACAGCATGCCTCGGACAAGGGCAGAGACGTCAGGAGATGTTTCATGACTACTGAACAGACCTCGGGCCAGTCGCACTCAACTGCTTCAGGCCCTTCAAAATTGTCTTGGGCTTGATTGAATCACTGGTTAATACACAGGAACTAAATTAAATCCTCAATTCAGATGGCCTTTTCTAATGACTCATTGTTTTTCTGTCAATAAAACTGACAATGGGGACTGGTGCAGTCCCTTTGCCCAATTCTGGTCTGTCATGTCAAGTCATATGATGGCATGGAGTGTTGCCAGGCATACACTGTTACTCCTCACTGGAGTTCTCATAGAAATGAGGTTAGAGAGGCAGGCTGAGCATACACAGGGTTTTTCTCAGCCGACAGTGGCAGGGCACCCACATTCACCAGAGGGTCCCCTAGAGGGCCTAATGCAGTAAAGATAAGCAAGTCTGCTTTTCTGGTTAAAACCACCTCTTTTGGTACAGGACTTCCTACACTGACCTCAGATCTTCCTTAGAGATTCAGAGAGCTTATCTCTCTTCCATTCCTCAGAAAATACAAGCATCTCTAAGAACACTTAGGGAGGTTGCATGTGATGGCAAATTGAAATTACAAAAGAAAATTTAAAAGGTTTTTATTCACGAGAGATTTTTCCCCCAACAGTCCTTTTCTGTTTAGGAAAGTTTAGGGCAGTCTTTCTGTTTGTTCTGATATGTCCTTGATGCCAATTCAGTCGCTAATCTGTTCATGTACAGAATGGCTATACTCAAGAATATTCTGACCATACAGATAATTCTGACCAACAGAAAATGAAGGGACAGAAAGTGAGCTTACTGGTGGAATCATGATTAAAAGCAACTGTGATGATAACCCACTTCTCAGGCTAGCTTACCTGTGTGAAACTGTACACACATTCTCACACGCTAGTGCACACACACACATGCGCACGTGCGCGCGCACATACACACACACATACCTTCACACATACCTTTACTTAGCTGCGTAGACAATCAGTTGCCACTAAACCATAAATCGTAAAAACACTTTTAAAGTTAATAGATTTTTAAGGTTTATTTTTTTTAATGTATATGAGTATACTGTAGCTGTCTTCAGACACACCAGAAGAGGGCATCTGATTCCATTACAGGTGGTTGTGAGCCACCATGTGGTTGCTGGAAATTGAACACAAGACCTTTGAAAGAGCAGCCAGTGCTCTTATCCTCTGAGCCATCTCTCCAGACCTCAAAAGTTGATTTTTTAAGACCACCATTGACGCTCTGGAAATCAGTCTGGCGGTTCCTCAGAAAATTGGGCATGACACTTCCAGAGGACCCTGGCATACCACTCCTGGGCATATACCCAGAGGATTCCCCGCCATACAATAAAGACACATGCTCCACTATGCTCATAGCAGCCTTGTTTATAATAGCCAGAAGTTGGAAGGAGCCCAGATATCCCTCAAAAGAGGAATGGATACAGAAAATGTGGTATGTATATATAGACAATGGAATACTACTCAGCAATTTAAAATAATGAATTCATGCAATTTGTAGGTAAATGATTATATCTGGAAAATATCATCCTAAGCGAGTTAACCCAATCACAAAAGAATACACATGAAATGCAATCACTGATAAGTGGATATTAATGAGCCCAGAAGCCCTAAATACTCAAGGCACAATTAGCAAGTCAAATGATTCCCAAGAAGAAGAAAGGAGAGGACTCTGGGCCTGAAAAGATTGGATCCAGTTTTGTAGATCCAAAACAGAGAAATGGTGGGGGGAGGGGTGATTGGGGAATAGTTGTGGGGGGAGGACTTATGGGACGTATGGTGGGGGGAACTGGGAAAGGGGAAAACCTTTGGAATGTAAACAAAAAATATAGAATAAAAAATAAAAAAATTGTAAAAAAATAAATAAAATGTTTAAATAAAATATTAAGAACTTCTGCTCATTTAGACAATGAAAGGAGAATGGAAAAGCAAGCCAGGATGAGTGGATATCCCTTTTTCCATAAAAGCAGCAAAGACAAGGTATCTAGAATGCAAAATAAACTATGCGTCTATAGTAAAGTATACATAAGAGAAATATGCATGAAACCAGAACCTGCCAATTAAATAAAATGAATAGAAAATGAATTCAACATGTGCACAAACCTACTAGATATTAGCAAATGAAAATTCAAATATACCTGAGTTACAGCTTCATTCACAAAAAGACTGACACATCCAAATATTGCAAGGAATCAGTACAATAGAAACTTTTGTATATTGTTTAAGATAATGCATGGTGATACACCTAACTTGAGAGTTCACTGACATCTGGTTTCATGAAAGACTTGCTTTGCTGTCTTATAAGACTTTCAACTCTATAATGGATAATAAAATTTTACGAGTTGTTTTAACTTCCTTATCCTGAGCATAAATGTAATAAATTTCATTATGATGCTTAAAAAAAACCTAGACATACCACCAAACACACTACAAAGTTAATGAATTCATGTTACATTCAGTTTTAATGATGAGAAGTTTGTTCTTTTACAATTAACACGTTCAGCAAATTTTAAAATACTATGAGTTTAAACGACTAACAACAGAAAACAAGAACATTTTGCACAATGTATGGTAACTTCTAACTGCACATACAGAGTTCTTACTAGTATGTGATTATCTTTACTTGGGAACACTGTATTTCAATCTTACATTTTATTTTCGTATGCATTTATCAAAGAAAGCTGTAGAATTCAGTTTACGTAGAAGAAACGTGTTTAAACATGGACTCAATACCAAACATGCTACAACATTAATACATTCATGTTACATTCAAATCTAATTCTTTTAAAATTAACACTTTTAGTACATTTTAATGCGTTATGCGTTTAAATGGCTAATTTAGTAGAAAATGAGAACATTTCCCACAATGCATGATATCCTCTAACTGCACATACAAAGTTCTTAGTATATGATTGTCTTTACACTGGAACACTGTATATTAATAGTATATAGGGATTCATATACATTCATGAGAGAAAGCTGTGCAATGCAGTTTACATAGAGGAAATGTGTTTAAACCTAGATGTACCACCAAATACACTACAAAATGAATGCATTCATGTTACATTAATTTTTAATGAGAGAAGTTTGTTCTTTTACAATTAACACATACAGTAAGTTTTAAAACACTATGCGTTTAAACAATTAACTTAGCAGAAAATGAGAACATTTCCCACAATGTATGATAACTTCTAAATGCACATACAGAGTTCTTACTATTATGTGATTGTCTTTACTCAGGAACACTGTATTTCAATCTTACATTTGATATTATTATACATTTAGCAGAGAAAGCTGTACAATGCAGTTTATGTAGAATAAACGTGTTTAAACATAGACACAACAAAAAACACACTACAACATGAATGCATTCATGTTACATTCAAGTTGAATGATGAGGAGTTTGTTCTACAATTAACACATTTAGGACGTTTTAAAACAATATGCATTTAAACAACTAATTTAGCAGAAACAAGAAGATTTCCCACAATGTATGTTGATTTCTAACTGCATATAAAAAGTTCTTACTAATACGTGATTGTCTTTACTCAGGAACACTGTAATTCAATACAATATAGGATTTTTATATGCATTTATGAGAGAGCTGTACAATGCAGTTTACGTGAAGGAAACGTGATTAAACAAAGACACAAGCCTGGGGGTGGTGGCGCATGCCTGTAATCCCAACACTCTGGGAGGCAGAGGCAGGCAGATTTCTGAGATCGAGGCCAGCCTGGTCTACAGAGTGAGTTCCAGGACAGCCAGGGCTACACAGAGAAACCCTGTCTCAAAAAAAACAAACAAAGATGCAAGACCAAACACTCTACAACGTGAATGCATTCATGTTACATTGAGTTCTAATGGGGAGAAGTTTGTTCTTTTACAATTAACACGTTCAGTAAGTTTTAAAACACTATGCATTTAAACGACTAATTTAGCAGAAAACGAGAACATTTCGCACAATATTATAACTTCTCCCTGCACATACAAAGTTCTTACTAGTAAGTGATTGTCTTTACTCGGGAACACTGTATTTCAATAGTATATAGGATTTTCATATGCATTTAGCAGAGAAAGCTGGACAATGCAGTTTACATGAAGGAAATGTGATTAAACAAAGAAGCAACACCAAACACATTACAACGTGAATGAATTCATGTTACATTCAGGTCTAACTGTGAGAAGTTTATTCTTTTACAATTAACACTTTTAGTACGTTTTAAAGCACTATGCATTTAAACAACTAATTTAGCAGAAAACGAGAACATTTCCCACAATATATGATAACTTCTAACTGCACATGCAAAGTTCTTACTAGTATGTGATTGTCTTTACTCCGGAACACTGTTTTAATAGTATATAGGGATTCATATGCATTTATGAGAGAAAGCTGTAAACGCAGTTTAAGTGAAGGGAACGTGATTAAACAAAGGCGGAACACCAAACACGCTACAACATGAACGCACACATGTTACATCCAGGTCTAAGGGTGAGACGTTTGTTCTTTTACAATTAACACGTTCTGTAAGTTTTAAAACACTATGCGTTTAAGCAACTAATTAACAGAAAACGAGAACATTTCGCACAATGTATGTTGACTTCTAACTGCTCATACAAATATCTTACTAGTATGTGATTGTCTTTACTCACGAACACTGTATTTCAATAGTATATAGGATTTTCATATGCATTTATGAGAGAAAGATGTACAACTCAGTTTAGGTGAAAAATCGTAATTAAACAAAAAAGCAACACCATACACACTACAACGTGAATGCATTCATGTTACATTCAAGTCTAATGGCTAGAAGTGTGTTCTTTTACAATTAACACTTACAGTGAGTTTTAAAATACTATGCGTTCAAATGACTAACTTAGCAGAAAGAGAGAATATTTCGCACAACATATGATAATTTCTAACTGCACATACAGAGTTCTTACTAGTAGGTGATTGTCTTTACTCCGGAACACTATATTTCAATCTTACATTTGATTTTCATATGCATTTATCAGAGAAAGCTGCACACTGCAGATTGCGTAAAAGAAACATGTTTAAACCTAGACACAACACCAAACACACAGCGATGTGAAAGCATTCACATTACATTCAGGTCTAGTGACCAGAAGTTTGTTCTTTTACAATTAACACTTTCAGTAAGATTTAAAACACTATGCGTTTAATCGACTAATTTAGCAGAAAACGAGACCATTTCGCACAATGGATGAAAACTTCTAACTGCACATAGAAAGTTCTTCCTAGTATGTGATTGTTTGTACACAGGAACACTGTATTTCATTAATATATATGATTTTCATATGCATTCATGAAAGAAAGTTGTACAATGCAGTTTATGTGGAGCAAACAGGTTTAAACATAGATGCACCACCAAACACACTACAAAGTGAATGCATTCATGTTACATTCAGGTCTAATGATCAGAAGTTTGTTCTTTTACAATGAACATGTTCAGTAAGTTTTAAAACACTATGCGTTTAAACAACTAATTTAGCAGAAAACCAGAACATTTTGCACAATGGATGATAACGTCTAACTGCACATACAAAGTCCTTAGTAGTGTGTGATTGTCTTTACTTGGGAACACTCTATTTCAATCTTACATTTGGATTTTCATATGCATATATCAGAGAAAACTGTACAATGCAGATTACGTAGTAGAAACATGTTTAAACCTACATGCAACATCAAACACACTACAGCGTGAATGCATTTATGGAACATTCAGTTCTAATGACTAGAAGTTTGTTCTTTTACAATTAACATGTTCAATAAGTTTTAAAACACTATGCGTTTAAACAAGTCATTTAGGAGAAAACGAAAACATTTCGAACAACGGGTGAAAACTTCTAACTACACATACAATGTTCTTACTAGTATGTGATTGTCTTTACTCGGGAACACTGTATTTCAATAGTGTATATGATTTTCATATGGATTTATGAGAGATATCTGTACAATGCAGTTTATGTGGAGGAAACGTGTTTCAAGCTAGACGCAACACAAAACACACTACAAAGTGAATGCAGTCATGTTACATTCAGGTCTAATGACGAGAAGTTTGTTCTTTTACAATTAACACGTTCACTAAATTTTGAAACACTATGAGTTTCAAAGACTAATTTAGCCAAAAGCGAGAACATTTCGCAAAATGTGTGATATCCTCTAACTGCACATACAAAGTTCTTACTAGTGTGTGATTGTCTTTATTTGGGAACACTGTATTTCAATATTATATTTGATTTTCATATGCATTTATCAAAGAAAGCTGTACCATGCACTACATAGAGGGAAAGTATTTGAACCTAGAGGCAATACAAAACACAGTACAATGTGAGGGCATTCATGTTACAATCAGGTTTAATGACCACAGATGCTTCTTCTTTTACAATTAACATGTTCAGTAAGTTTTGAAACACTATGAGTTTCAAAGACTAATTTAGCAAAAAGCGAGAACAATTCGCACAGTGTGTGATATCCTCTAACTGCATATACAAATTTCATACTAGTAAGTGATTGTCTTTTCTCGGAAACACTGTATTTCAATATTACATTTGACTTTCATATGCATTTATCAGAGAAAGCTGTACAATGCAGTTTACATAGAAGAAAAGTATTTGAACCTAGAGGCAGTACCAAACACACTAAAACGTGAGTGCATTCATGTTACACTAGGTCTAATGACCAGAGATGCTTGTTCTTTTACAATTAACATGTTCAGTATGTTTTGAAACACTACGAGTTTCAAAGACTAATTTAGCAAAAAGCGAGAACAATTCGCACACTGTGTGATATCCTCTAACTGCACATACAAAGTTCTTACTAGTATGTCATTGTCTTTACTCAGGAACACTGTATTTCAATCTTACATTTGATTTTCATATGCATTTATCAGAGAAAGCTGTAAAATGCAGTTTATGTAGAAGAAAACGTGTTTATACCTAGAGGCAACATGAAACACACTACAACGTGAGTGCATTCATGTTACACTCACTTATAATGACCAGAGATGCTTGTTCTTTTACAATTAACATGTTCAGTATGTTTTGTAACACTATGACTTTCAAAGACTAATTTAGCCAAAAGCCAGAACATTTCGCAAAATGTTTGATATCATCTAACTGCACATACAAAGTTCTTACTAGTATGTGATTGTCTTTACTCAGGAACACTGTATTCCAATCTTACATTTGATGTTCATATGCATTTATCAGAGAAAGCTGTAAAATGCAGTTTATATAGAAGAAACGTGTTTATACTTAGAGGCAATACCAAACACACTACGACGTGAGTGCATTCATGTGACACTCAGTTCTAATGACCAGAGATGCTTGTTCTTTTACAATTAACATGTTCAGTACATTTTGAAAGACTATGAGTTTCAAAGACTAATTTAGCAAGAAGCGAGAACATTTAGCATAATGTGTGATATCCTCTAACCTCACATACAAAGTTCTTACTAGTATGTGATTGTCTTTACTCAGGAACACTGTATTTCAATCTTACATTTGATTTTCATATGTATTTATCAGAGAAAGCTGTACCATGCAGTTTATGTAGAAGAAACGAGTTTACACCTAGAGGCAATACCAAACACACTACAACGTGAGTGCATTCATGTTACACTAGGTCTAATGCCCAGAGATGCTTGTTCTTTTACAATTAACACATTCAGTGTGTTGTGAAACACTATGAGTTTCAAAGACTAATTTAGAAAAAAATGAGAACATTTCACACAATGTGTGATATCCTCTAACTGCACATACAAAGTTCTTACTAGTATGTGTTTGTCTTTACTAGGGAACACTGTATTTCAATCTTACATTTGATTTTCATATGCATTTATCAGAGAAAGCAGTACAATGCAGTTTATGTAGAAGAAACGTGTTTAAACCTGGACTCACCACCAAACACACTGCAAAGTGAAAGCATTCATGTTACATTCAGATCTAATGACCAGAGTTTGTTCTTTTACAATGAACATGTTCAGTAATTTTTAAAATATGCATTTATACGAAATACTTTAGCAAAAAGCGAGAACATTTCACACAATGTGTGATATCCCCTAACTGCATATACAAAGTTCTAACTAGTATGTGTTTGTCTTTCCTCGGGAACACTATATTTCATTAGTATGTATGATTTTCATATGAATTTATGAAAGAAAGCTGTACGATGCAGTTTATGTGGAGGAAAAGGGTATAAACACATAGACACATCACCAAACACACTACAAAACGAATGTATTCATGTTACATTCAGGTCTAATGAAGAGCAGTTTGTTCTTTTACAATTAACACGTTCAGTAAGATTAAAACACTATGCATTTAAACAACTAATCTAGGAGAAAATGACATTTCACACAATGTATCATAACTTCTACCTGCACTACTTGTTTGTGATTGTCTTTACTTGGGAACACTGTATTTCAGTAGTATGTAAGGTTTTCATATGTATTTATGAGATAAGGCTGTACAATGCAGTTTACCAGGAGGAAACGTGTTTCATCCTAGACGCAACACCAAACACACTACAAAGTGATTGCATTCATGTTACATTCAGTTGTATTGACAAGAAGTTCATGCTTTTACAATTAACATGTTCAGTAAGTTTGAAAACACTTTGCGTTTAAACGAATATTTTGCAGAAAACGAGAACATTTCGCACAGTGTATGAAAACTAACTGCACATAAGAAGTTCTTAAAAGAATGTGACTGTCTTTACTCGGGAATACTTTATTTCAATAGTATATGGGATTTTCATACGTATTTATGAGACAAGGGTGTACAATGCAGTTTATGTGTAGAAAACGTGTTTCAAGCTTGACACAACACCAAACACACTACAAAGTAAGTGCTTTCCTGTTACATTCAGTTGTAATGAAGAGAAGTTTGTTCTTTTACAATGAACACATTCAGTAAGTTTTAAAACACTAAGCATTTAAACAACTAATTTAGCAAATAGCGAGAACATTTCACAAAATATATGATATCCTCTAACTGCACATACAACGTTGTTACAAGTATGAGATTGTGTTAATTGGGAACACTGCATTTCATTAGTATATAGGATTTTCAAATGCATTAATGAGATGGAAAAGTGTTTAAACATAGACGCACTACAAAACACAGTACAATGTGAATGCATTCCTGTTACATTCATGTCTAATGAAGAGAAGTTGGTTCTTTTACAAATAACACGTTCAGTGAGTTTTAAAACATGATGCATCTAAAAGGGTAATTTAGCAAAACCAAGAACTTTTTGCAGAATGAATTTACTGGCTGGTTTTGTGTGTCATCATGACCCAGGCTGGAGTTATCATAGGAAAAGGAGCTTCAGCTGGGGAAGTGCCTCCATGAGATCCAGCTGTGGGGCATTTTCTCATTTAGTGATCAAGTGGGGAAGGCCCCTTGTGAATGGTATCATGTCTTGCTGGTATTGGTTTCTGTAAAAGAGCAGGGTGAGCAAGCAAGGAGAAGCAAGCCAGTAAGGAATCTCCCTCCATGGCCTCTGCATCAGCTCCTGCTTCCTGACTGGCTTGAGTTCCAGTGCTTACTTCCTTTAGTGATGGACAGCAGTGTGGAAGTGTAATCTGAATAAAGCATTTCCTCCCCAACTTGCTTCTTGGTCATGAAGTTTGTGCAGGAATAGAAACCCTGAATAAGGCAAAGTATGATCACTTAATATTGCACATACTGAGTTCTTATTAGTATGTGATTGTCTTTACATTGGGAAGACTGTATTTCAATAGTATACAGAATTTTCATATGCAGTTATAAGAGAAAGTTGTACAATGCCATTTACCAGGAGAAAAGGTGTGTAAACCAAGATGCAACACCAAACACATTACAAAGCGAATGCATTCATGTTACATTCAGGTCTAATGATCAGAAGTTTGTTCTTTAAAATGAACATGTTCAGTAAGTTATAAAACACTATGCAGTTACACAACTAATTTAGCAGAAAACCAGAACATTTCGCACAATGGATGATAACGTCTAACTGTACATACAAGGCTCATAGTAGTGTGTGATTGTCTTTACTCGTGAACACTCTATTTCAATCTTACATTTGATTTTCATATGCCTTTATCAGAGAAAACTGTACAATGCAGATTATGAAGTAGAAACATTTTTAAACCTAGACGCAACACCAAACACACTACAGCGTGAATGCATTCATAGAACATTCTGTTCTAATGACTAGAAGTTTGTTCTTTTACAATTTACATGTTCAGTAAGTTTTAAAACACTATGCATTTAATCAAGTCATTTAGGACAAAACGAAAACATTTCGCACAATGGGTGAAAACTTCTAACTACACATACAAAGTTCTTACTAGTATGTGATTGTCTTTACTCGAGAACACTGTATTTCAATAGTATATATGATTTTCATATGGATTTATGAGAGATATCTGTACAATGCAGTTTATGTGGAGGAAACGTGTTTCAAGCTAGACGCAACACAAAACACACTACAATGTGAATGCAGTTAGGTTACATTCAGGTCTAATGACGAGAAGTTTGTTCTTTTACAATTAACACATTCACTAAGTTTTGAAACATTATGAGTTGCAAAGACTAATTTAGCCAAAAGCGAGAACATTTCACAAAATGTTTGATATCCTCTAACTGCACATGCAAAGTTCTTACTAGTATGTGATTGTCTTTACTCTGGAACACTGTATTTCAATCTTACATTTGATTTTCATATGCATTTATCAGAGAAAGCTGTACCATGAAGTTTACTTAGAAGAAACGTATTTGAACCTAGAGGTAATACCAAACACACTACAACCTGAGGGCATTCATGTTAAACTCAGGTCTAATGACCAGAGATGCTTGCTCTTTTTCAATTAACAAGTTCAGTAAGTTTTGAAACACTATGCGTTTCAGAGACTAATTTAGCAAAAAGTGAGAACAATTCGCACAATGTGTGATGTCCTCTAACTGCATATATTAAGTTCTTACTAGTAAGTGTTTGGCTTTACTCGAGAACACTGTATTTCAATCTTACATTTGATTTTCATATGCATTTATCAGAGAAAGCTGTACCATGCAGTTTATGTAGAAGAAACATATTTAAACCTAGAGGCAATACCAAACACATTACAAAGTGAGTGCATTCATGTTACACTAGGTCTAATGACCAGAGATGCTTGTTCTTTTACAATTAACACGTTCAGTACGTTTTGAAACACTATGATGAGTTTCAAAGACTGATTTACCAAAAAGCGAGACTATTTCACACAATGTGTGATATCCTCTAACTGCTCATACAAAGTTCTTACTAGTGTGTGATTGTTTTTACTCGGGAACACTGTATTTCAATCTTACATTTGATTTTCATATGCATTTATCAGAGAAAGCTGTACAATGCAGTTTATGTAGAAGAAACGTGTTTAAACCTGGACTCACCAGCAAACACATTGCAAAGAGAATGCATTCATGTTACATTCAGGTCTAATGACCAGAAGTTTGTTCTTTTACAATGAACACGTTCAGTAAGTTTTAAAACATTACGCGTTTAGCATAAGCGAGAACATTTTGCACAATGTGTGATATCCTCTAACTGCACATACAAAGTTCTAACTAGTATGTGATTGTCTTTCCTCGGGAACACTGTATTTCATTAGTATATATGATTTTCATATGCATTTATGAAAGAAAGCTGTACAATGCAGTTTATGTGGAGGAAATGGGTATCAACACATAGACACACCAACAAACACACTACAAAACGAATGTATTCATGTTACATTCAGGTCTAATGAAGAGCAGTTTGTTCTTTTACAATTAACACGTTCAGTAAGATTAAAACACTATGCGTTTAAACAACTAATCTAGCAGAAAACGACAACATTTCGAACAATGTATGATACCTTTTAACTGCACATACCAAGTTCTTACTTGTTTGTGATTGTCTTTACTTGGGAACACTGTATTTCAGTAGTATGTAGGGTTTTCATATGTATTTATGAGATAAGGCTGTACAATGCAGTTTACCAGGAGGAAACATGTTTCATCCTAGACGCAACACCAAACACACTACAAAGTGATTGCATTCATATTACATTCAGTTGTATTGATGAGAAGTTTGTGCTTCTACAATGAACCCGTTCAGTACGTTTGAAAACACTTTCTGTTGAAAGGAAAATTTTGCAGAAAATGAGAACATTTCACACGGTGTATGATAACTTCTAACTGCACATATGAAGTTCATACTAGAATGTGAATGTCTCTACTCGGGAACACAATATTTCAATAGCATATAGGGTTTTCATATGTATTTATGAGACAAGGCTGTACAATGCAGTTTACGTGGAGGAAATGTGTTTCATCATAGACGCAACAATAAACACACTACAAAGTGAGTGCTTTCTTGTCACATTCTGTTATAATGATGAGAACTTTGTTCTTTTACAATGAACATGTTCAGTAAGTTTTAAAACACTAAGCGTTTAAACAAATAATTTAGCAAATAGCGAGAACATTTCACAAAATGTATGATATCCTCTAACTGCACATACAACGTTGTTACTAGTATGAGATTGTCTTAATCGGGAACACTGCATTTCATTAGTATATAGGATTTTCAAATGCATTTATGAGAGAAAGCTGTACAGTGCAGTTTAGATGGAGGAAAAGTGTTTAAACATAGACGCACCACAAAACACACTACAATGTGAATGCATTCATGTTACATTCATGTCTAGTGAAGAGAAGTTGGTTCTTTTACAAATAACACATTCGGTGAGTTTTAAAACATGATGCGTCTAAAAGGGTAATTTAGAAAAACCAAGAACTTTTCACACAATGAATTTACTGGCTGGTTTTGTGTGTCAACTTGACCCAGGCTGGAGTTATCATAGGAAAAGGAGCTTCAGTTGGAGAAGTGCCTCCATGAGATCCATCTGTGGGGCATTTTCTCAATTAGTGATCAAGTGGGGAAGGCCCCTTGTGAATGGCATCATGTTTTGCTGATATTGGTTCCTGTAAGAGAGCAGGCTGAGCAAACAAGGGGAAGGAAGCTAGTAAGGAATCTCCCTCCATGGCCTCTGCATCAGCTCCTGCTTCCTGACTGGCTTGAGTTCCAGTGCTTACTTTCTTTAGTGATGAACAGCTGTGTGGCAGTGTAAGCTGAATAAAGCATTTTCCTTCTTGGTCATGAAGTTTGTGCAGGAACAGAAACCCTAAATAAGACAAAGTATGATTACTTAATATTGCACATTCTGAGTTCTTATTAGTATGTGATTGTCTTTACTAGGGAAGACTGTATTTCAATAGTATACAGGATTTTCATATGCAGTTATAAGAGAAAGTTGTTCAATGCAATTTATGAGAAGAAAAGGTTTTTAAATCTAGACGCAACACCCAACACACTACAAAGTGAATGCCTTCATGTTACATTCAGGTCTAACGACTAGAAGTTTGTTCTTTTACAATGAACACATTCAGAAAGTTTTAAAACACTATGTGTTTAAAAGACTAATTTAGCCAAAAGCAAGAACATTTAGCACAATGTATGATAACTTCTAACTGCACATACAAAGTTCTTACTAGTAGGTGATTGTCTTTATTCCGGAACACTGTATTTCCATCTTACATTTGATTTTCATATGCATTTATCAGAGAAAGCTGTACACTGCAGATTGCATAGAAGAAACGTGTTTAAACCTAGACACAACACCAAACACACAACTATATGAAAGCATTCACGTAACTTTTAGGTCTAGTGACCAGAAATTTGTTCTTTTACAATTAAGACATTCAGTAAGATTTAAAACACCATGCATTTAATTGACTAATTTATCTGAAAACAAGACCATTTCGCACAATGGATGTTAACTTCTAACTGCACATACAAAGTTCTTCCTAGTATGTGATTGTCTTTACTCGGGAACAGTGTATTTTATTAGTATATATGATTTTCATATGCATTCATGAAAGAAAGCGGTACAATGCATTTTATGTGGAGCAAACATGTTTATACATAGAGGCACCACCAAACACACTACAAAGCGAATGCATTCATGTTACATTCAGGTCTAATGATCAGAAGTTTGTTCTTTTACAATGAACATGTTCAGTAAGTTTTAAAACACTATGTGGTTAAACAATTAATTTAGCAGAAAACCAGAACATTTCGCACAATGGATGATAACGTCTAACTGCACATAAAGTTCTTAGTAGTGCGTGATTGTCTTTACTCGGGAACACTCTATTTCAATCTTACATTTGATTTTCATATGCATTTATCAGAGAAAACTGTACAATGCAGATTACATAGTAGAAACATGTTTAAATCTAGATGCAACACCAAAAACATTACAGTGTGAATGCATTTATGGAACATTCAGTTCTCATGACTAGAAGTTTGTTCTTTTACAATTAACACGTTCAGTAAGTTTTAAAACACTATGTATTTAATCGAGTAATTTAGGACAAAACGAAAACATTTCACACAATGGGTGAAAACTTCTAACTGCACATACAAAGTTCTTACGAGTATGTGATTGTCTTTACTCGGGAACACTGTATTTCAATAGTATATATGATTTTCATATTAATTTATGAGAGAAAGAAGTTCAATGCAGTTTACATGGACGGAACGTGTTTCAAGCTACACGCAACACAAAACATACCACAAAGTGAATGCAGTCATGTTACATTCAGTTATAATGATGAGAAGTTTGTTCTTTTACAATTAACATGTTCACTAAGTTTTGAAACACTATCAGTTTCAAAGACTAATTTAGCAAGAAGTGAGAACATTTCGCACAATGTGTGATATTTAACTGCACATACAAAGTTCTTACTAGTATGTGATTGTCTTTATTTGGGAACACTATATTTCAATCTTACATTTGATTTTCATATGTATTTATCAGAGAAAGCTGTACAATGCAGTATATGTAGAAGAAACATGTTTAAACCTGGACACAACACCAAACACACAACGACGTGAAAGCATTCACGTTTCATTCAGGTCTAGAGACCCGATGTTTGTTCTTTTACAATTAACGCGTTCAGTAAGATTTAAAACACTATGCGTTTAATTGACTAATTTAGCAGAAAATGAGACTATTTTGCATAATATATAAAAACGTCTAACTGCACATACAAAGTTCTTCCTAGTATGTGATTGTCTTTACTTGGGAACAGTGTATTTCATTAGTATATATGATTTTCATATGCATTCATGAAAGAAAGCTGTAAAATGCAGTTTATGTAGAGCAAACGTGTTTATACATAGATGCACCACCAAGCACACTACAAAGTGAATGCATTCATGTTACATTCAGGTCTAATGATCAGAAGTTTGTTCTTTTACAATGAACATGTTCAGTAAGTTTTAAAACACTATGCGATTAAACAACTAATTTAGCAGAAAACCAGAACATTTCGCACAATGGATGATAACGTCTAACTGCACATACAAAGTTCTTAGTAGTATGTGATTGTTTTTACTCTGGAACACTCTATTTCAATCTTACATTTGATTTTCATATGCATTTATCAGAGAAAACTGTACAATGTATATTACATAGTAGAAACATGTTTAAACCTAGATGCAACACCAAACACACTACAGCGTGAATGCATTTATGGAACATTCAGTTCTAATGACTAGAAGTTTGTTCTTTTACAATTAACACGTTAAGTAAGTTTTAAAACACTATGCATTTAAACAAGTAATTTAGGACAAAACAAAAACATTTTGCACAATGCATGAAAACTTCTAACTGCACATACAAATTTCTTACTAGTATGTGATTGTCTTTACTTGGGAACTCTGTATTTCAATAGCATATATCATTTTCATATGGATTTATGAGAGAAAGCTGTTCAATGCAGTTTACATGGAGAGAACATGTTTCAAGCTAGACGCAACACAAAACACACTACAAAGTGAATGCAGTCATGTTACATTCAGGTCTAATGATGAGAAGTTTGTTCTTTTACAATTAACACATTCACTAAGTTTTGAAACATTATGAGTTTCAAAGACTAATTTAGCCAAAAGCGAGAACATTTTGCAAAATGTGTGATATCCTCTAACTGCACATACAAAGTTCTTACTATTGTGTGATTGTCTTTACTTGGGAACACTGTATTTCAATATTACATTTGATTTTCATATGCATTTATAAGAGAAAGCTGTACAGTGCAGTTTATGTAGAAGAAACGTGTTTAAACCTGATGCACCACCAAACACAGTACAAAGTGAAAACATTCATGTTACATTCAGGTCTAATGACTAGAAGTTTGTTCTTTTACAATGAACACATTCAGAAAGTTTTAAAACACTGTGCGTTCAAAAGACAAATTTAGCCAAAAGCGAGAACATTTAGCATATGTATGATAACTTCTTTTTTTTTTTGATTTTTTTTATTGTATATATTCTATATTTACAATTCATTTCCCTTTTTCTGGTTCCCCACCCCTAAAGGTCCCACATGTCCTTTTCCCTCCCCCTGCTCCCGCATCCACCCCCTCCCACTTTACTGTTCTTGTACTCTCCCACAATGATGTTTTGGTCCATTCTAGCACCAGTGTCCACTCCTTTCTTCTTGTGAGACATCACTTGATATGTGATTTGTGTCTTTGGTGTTCCAAGCTTCTAGGCTAATATCCACTTATCAGTGACTGTATACCATGGGTATTCTTTTGAGACTGGGTCACCTCACTTAGTATGACATTCTCCAGCTCCATCCATTTCTCTAAGAATTTCATGAATTCATTGTTTCTAATGGCTGAATAGTACTCCATTGTGTATATATACCACATTTTTTGTATCCATTCCTCTGTTGAGGGACATCTGGGTTCTTTCCAGCTTCTGGCTATTATATATAAGGCTGCTATGAACATAGTGGAGCATGTATCCTTATTGCATGCTGGTGAATCTTCTGGGTATATTCCCAGGAGTGGTATGGCTGGGTCCTCCGGAAGTATCACGCCCAGTTTTCTGAGGAACCGCCATACTGATTTCCAGAGTGGTTGTGACACTGTCAAAAGGATAAATCGGCAACCAACAAATTGGGTATGATAACTTCTAACTGCACATGCAGAGTTCTTACTAGTAGGTGATTGTCTTTACTCCAGAACACTGTATTTCCATCTTACATTTGATTTTCATATGCATTTATCAGAGAAAGCTGTACACTGCAGATTGCGTAGAAGAAACATGTTTAAACCTAGACACAACACCAAACACACAACGATGTGAAAGCATTCACATTACATTCAGGTCTAGTGACCAGAAGTTTGTTCTTTTACAATTAACATGTTCACTAAGATTTAAAGCACTATGCACTTAATAGACTAATTTAGCAGAAAATGAGACCATTTTGCACAATGGATGAAAACTTCTAACTGCACATACAAAGTTCTTCCTAGTATGTGATTGTCTTTACTTGTGAACACTGTATTGCAATAGTTTATAGGTTTTCATGTGCATTTATGAGAGAAAGCTGTACAATGCTGTTTACATGGAGGAAACGTGTTTAAACCTAGACACAATACCAAATGCACTAGAAAGTGAATGCATTCATGTTACATTCAGTTGTATTGATGAGAAGGTTGTACTTTTACAATTAACACATTCAGTAAGTTTTAAAACACTATGCATTTAAATGGCTAATTTAGCAAAAAGTGAGAACATTTCGCACAATGTGTGATATCCTCTAACTGCAAGTACAAAGTTCTTACGAGTATGTGATTGTCTTTACTCGAGAACACTATATTTCAATCTTATATTTAATTTTCATATGCATTTATCAGAGAATGCTGTATAATGCAGTTAACATAAAAGAAATGTGTTTAAATATATATGCAACAAAAAACACACTACACTGTCAATGCATTCGTGTTACATTCAAGTCTAATGAAGAGAAGTTTGTTCTTTTACAATTAACACGTTCAATAAGTTTTAAAACTCTATGCATTTAAAAGACTAATTTAGCTGAAAACGATTAAATGTCACACCATGTATGATAACTTGTACCTGCCCATACTTGATTTCTTATTAGTTTGTGATTGTCTTTACTCGGGAACACTGTATTTCAACAGTATATAGGCTTTTCATATGCATTTTTGAGTGAAAGCTATACAATGCAGTTTAGGTGGAGAAAACGTGTTTAAACCTAGATGCAACAACAAACACAATACAAAGGGGATGCATTCATGTTACATTCAGGTCTAATGACGAGAAGTTTGTTCTTTTACAATTAACACGTTCAGTAAGTTTAAAAACACTATGCATTTAAACGACTAATTTAGCGGAAAACGAGAACATTTCGCACAATGTATGATTACTTCTAACTGCTCATACAGAGTTCTTATTAGTATGTGATTGTCTTTCCTCGGGAACACTATATTTCAAACTTATATTTGATTTTCATATGCATTTGTCAGAGAAAGTTGTATAATGCAGTTAATGTGAAATAAACGTGTTTAAACAGACGCAACAAAAAAACACTGTAACTTGAATGCATTCGTGTTACAATCAAGTCTAATGAAGAGAAGTTTGTTCTTTTGCAATTAGCACGTTCAGTATGTTTTAAAACACTATGCATTTAAACGACTAATTTAGCAGAAAACGAGAACATTTCGCATAATGTATGATGACTTCTAACTGCACATTCAAAGTTCTTACTAATATGTGATTGTCTTTACTCAGGAACACTGTATTTCAGTCTTACAAATGTATTACAAATTTATTTTTATATGCATTTGTCAATGAAAGGTATACAATGCAATTTACTTAGAGGAAACTTGTTTAAACATAGCTGCAACAAAAAACACACTACAACTTGAATGCATTCACATCGCATTCAAGTCTAATGATGAGAAGTTTGTTCTTTTACAATTAACACTTTCAGTACGTTTTAAAACACTATGCATTTAAACGACTAATTTAGCAGAGAAGAACAGTTAGCACAATGTATGATATCCTCTAATTGTACATACCAAATTCTTAATAGTATGTGATTGTCTTTACTCAGGAAAAATGTGTTTCAATAGTATATTATGATTTTCTTATGCATTTTTGAGAGAAAGCTGTACAATGCAGTTTAGGTGGAGGAAACGTGTTTGAATATGGATGCACTATCAACCACACTACAATCTGAATGCATTCATGTTACATTCATGTCTAATGAATAGAAGTTTGTTCTTTTACATTTAGCACATTCAATAAATTTTAAAACACTATGTGTTTAAATGACTTAGCAGAAAAGGAGAACATTTTGCACAATGTATGATAACTTCTACCTGCACATACATAGCTCTTATTAGTATGTGATTGTCTTTACTTGGGAATACTGTATTTCCATAGTATACAGAATTGTCATATGCATTTAGGAGAGAAAGCTGTACAATATAGTTTATGGGTAGGAAATGTGTTTAAACCTAGACGCACCACCAAACACACTACAAAGTGAAGGCATTCATGTTACATTCAGTTGTAATGATGAGAAGTTTCTTCATTTACAATTAACATTTTCAGTGAGGTTTAAAACTCTATGTGTTTAAACAACTAATTTAGTAGAAAACGAGAACATTTAGCACAATGTATGATAACTTCTAACTGCACATACAAAGTTCTTACCAGTATGTGATTGTCTTTACTCAGGAACACTGTATTTCAATCTTACATTTGATTTTTATATGCATTTATCAAAGAAAGCTGTAGAATGCAGTTTAGGTGGAGGAAACGTGTTTATACAAAGATGCACCACCAACCACACTACAATCTGAATGCATTCATGTTACATTCATGTCTAATGATTCATGCCTAATGAATTTTGCATAACATAGCTCATAAAATTATGGAAATTCATAGGAAATTTTTAAAATTTGAAGATTTTTGTGGTAATTTTCAAAGATACAATGATAGTCTTAGAAACACAAATAGAATGTAATTGAAAAATGGAATAGAGACATTTTCTGAAAACACTAACTATTGTCATCTAGCATGTTTGTTAAAATTGAGGATAACATAAGATAATTTATAAAATTTAAGATTTTTGGAAAGCAAAAACTCAGATACAAGGATACACAATACTACTAGAGTATAATTGAAAAAGGAAGAGAACACATTTTTTGTAAAGAACTGAAGATTTTCATTTAACAGATAAAATTGAGGATTACATAAGATAATTGATAAAATTGAAGATTTATTTCAAAACATACTCAGATACAATGATCTGCATGCAAATACAGTTAGAATATAATTAAAAAGGAAAGTGGAGATATTTTCTGATAGAACTGAAGATTTTCATCTAAAATATGCATGATAAAATTGAGGATTACATATGATAACTGATAAAATTGAAGATTTTTTGGAAAAAAATCAGATACAATGATTGTCATACAAATATATTTAGACCATAATTGAAGGAGGAAGTGGAAACATTTTTATATAAAACTGAAGATTTTCATATAACACACATGATAAAGTGAGGATATCATAAGGTAATTTATAAAATTAAAGATTGTTTGGGGAAAACATTCAGATAAAATGATAGATATAGAAATACAATTAGAATACAACTGAAAAAACAAAGTGGAAACATTTTCTGATAAAACTGAAGATTTTCACCTAACATATGTGTGATAAAATAAAGGACTACTCCAGTAATTGATAAAGTTGAAGATTTGTTTGGACAAAACTCAGATAGAATGTTAGGCATAAATATACAATTAGCATATAATTAAAAGAGATGTGGAGACATTTTCATATAAAACAGAAGATTTTCATCTAATATGTGTATGATAAAAATGAGCATAACAACATAATTTATAAAATTGATTATTATTTTAAAAACCTCAGTTACATTGATAGGCATATAAATGCAATTCAAATGTAATTGAAAAAGGAAATGGAGACATTTCATAAAGTAATGAAGGTTTTCTTCTAACATATGTATGATAAAATTGAGGATAATATAATAATGTATAAAATTGAAGATTTTTTTGAAAAACTCAAACACAATGATAGCCATACAAATATAATTAGAATTCAATTGAAAAAGGAAGCGGAGACATTTTATGATAGAACTTAAGATTTTCATCAAAAATATGCATCATAAAATTGAGGGTTACATAAGATATCTGATTAAATTGAAGATCTTTTGGAAAAATGTCACATACAATGATAGGCATACAAAAAGAATTATCAGATAATTGAAAAAAAGTGGAGACATTTTGAGATAAAACTAAAGGTTTTGTACATCATAATTCTGATAAAATAAGGGAAATTCATAGGAAAAATTGAAGATTTTTGTGTTAATTTTCACAGATACAAAGGTAAGCAAACAAATACTATTAGAATGTAATTGAAAAAGGAAGTGGAGTCCTTTTCCTATAAAACTGAAGATTTTCCTCTAATATATGTGTGATAAAATTGAGGAAAACAGGATAATTTATAAAATTGAAGATTCTTTTGCAAAAAAATTCAGATACAATGATAAGCTTACAAATACTTTTAGAATTCAATTTAAAATGAAAGATGAGACATTTCCTCATAAAATTGAAGATTTTCACTTAACATATATATAATAAAATTGGGGATTACATAGGGTAATTTATAAAATTGAAGATACTTTGAAAAAAACCTCATATACAGTGATAAGCATACAAATACAATTTGAATACAATTGAAAAAGGAAGAGGATACATTTTCTGATAAAACTGAAGATTTTTATCTAACATGTATGATAAAATTGAGGAATACATACAATAATTGATATACTTGAAGAATTATTCAGAAAAAATCTTGGATACAATTATAGGTATAAAAATACAATTAGAATACAGTTCAAAAGGAAATAGAGCTATATTCTGTTAATTCTGAAAATTTAAATCTAACATATGGATGGAAAAATGAATGATAAGATAGTAAAGTTGATAAAATTGAAGATTATTTTGATAAAATCTCAGATAAAATGAAAGGCATATAAATACCACTATAAATAAGTAGAAGAGAAATTGGAGACATTTTCTGATAAAACTGAATATTTTTGTATAACATTTCTGAATAAATTATGGAAATTCATGTGAAATTGTTAAAATTTGAATATTTTTTGTATTAATTTTCACAGAAACAATGGTAGGCATACAAATAAATGATATAGTTGAAAAAGGAATTGGAGATATTTTCTAATAAATCTGAGGAATTTTGCATGACAAATATGTGATAAAATTATGGAAATTCATAAGAAAACTGTAAAATTTGAATATTTTTGTGGTAATTTTCACAGATACAATGATAGGCTTACAAACACAATTAGAACGTAATTGAAAAAAGGAATAGAGACATTTTCTGATTATACTGAAGATTTTCATCTAACATATGTATGTTAAAATTGAGGATAACATAAGATAATTTATAATATTGAAGATATTTTTGAAAAAAATTCAAATACAATGATAGCCATACAAATATAGTTAGAATTCTATTGAAAAAGGAAAAGGAAACATTTTATGATACACCTGAGCGTTTTCATCAAAAATATGCATGAGAAAATTGAGGGTTACGTAAGATATCTGATAAAATTGAAGATATTTTTGGAAAAAATTTCACATGCAATTATATGCATACAAATAGAATTATCAGATAATTGAAAAAGATATGGAGACATTTTCTGATAAAACTAAAGGTTTTGTACATCATATTTCTGATAAAGTAAGGGAAATTCATAGGAAAAAATTTAAATATTGAAGATTTTTGTGGTAATTTTCACAGATACAATGGTAAGCATAAAAATACAATTAGAATATAATTGAGAAGGGAAGTGGAGCCATTTTCCTATAAAACTGAAGATTTTCCTATAACATATATGTGATAAAATTGAGGAAAACCAGATAATTTATAAAATTGAAGATTCTTTTGCAAAATCTCAGATACAATGATTAGCTCACATATACTATTAGAATTCAATTTACAATGGAAGATGAGACGTTTCCTCTTAAAATTGAAGATTTTCATTTAACATATGTATGTTAAAATTGAGGATTACATAGGGTAATTTATCAAACTGAAGATACTTTGAAAAAAAACCACATATACAGTGATGAGCATACAAATACAATTTGAATATAATTGAAAGAGGAAGAGGATACATTTTCTGATAAAACTGAAGATTTTTATCTAACATGTATGATAAAATTGAGGAATACAAACGATAATTGATATAAGTGAAGATTTATTCAGAAAAAATCTCGAATACAATTATAGGTGTAAAAATACAATTAGAATACAGTTTCAAAGGAAGTGGAGACATATTCTGTTAATTCTGAAGATTTCCATCTAACTTATATAATTAAATGGATGATAACAGGAAAATTGATAAAATTGAAGATTTTTTTTATTGGATCAGAAAAAAAAATTTTTGTTGGATATATTCTATATTTACATTTCATTTCCCTTTTTTGGTTCCCCACACCCCAAAGGTCCCACATGCCCTTTTCCCTCCCCCTGCTCCCTCATCCACCTCTTCCCACTTCCCTGTTCTGGTATTCCCCTATACTGATGCTTTGATCCTTTCTAGCACCAGTGTCCATTCCTTCCTTCTTGTCATGTGTATTCTTTTGAGACTGGGTTACCTCACTTAGTGTGATGTTCTACAGCTCCATCCATTTCTCTAAGAATTTCATGAATTCATTGTTTCTAATGGCTGAATAGTATTCCAATATGTGTGTGTGTGTGTGTGTGTGTGTATATATATATATATATATATATGTGTGTGTGTGTGTGTGTGTGTGTGTGTGTGTACCACATTTTTTGTATCCATTCCTCCATTGAGGGACATCTGGGTTCTTTCCAGCTTCTGTCTATTATAAATAAGGTTGCTACGAACATAGTGGAGCATGTATCCTTATTGCATGCTGGGAAATCTTCTGGGTGTATTCCCAGGAGTGGTAGTGGTATGGCTGGGTCCTCTGGAAGAATCATGTCCAGTTTTCTGAGAAACCACCTCAGACTGATTTCCAGAGTGGTTGTGCCAGCTTGCAGTCCCACCAGCAGTTGAGGAGTGTTCCTCTTTCTGATAAAACTGAAGATTTTTGTGTAACATTTCTGATAAAATTATGGAAATTCATGTGAAAATGTTAAAATTTGAAGATTTTTGTGGTAATTTTCACAGATACAGTGGTAGGCATACAAATAGATAATAATATAGTTGAAAAAGGAAGTACGGGACGAGTTTTAGTACAGAATTCTATCAGACCTTCAAAGAAGACCTAACACCAATACTCTTCAAACTTTTCCACAAAATAGAAACAGAAGGAACACGGCCCAACTCATTCTACCAAAAGCACACAAAGATCATACAAAGAAGGAGAAGTACAGGCCAATTTCCCTTATGAATATTGATGCAAAAATACTAAATAAAATTCTTGCCAACCGAATCCAAGAACACATCAAAGCGATCATTCACCATGATCAAGTAGGCTTCATCCCAGGGATGCAGGGATGGTTCAATATATGAAAATCCATCCATGTAATCCACTATATAAACAAACTAAAAGAGAGAAACCACATGGTCATCTCATTAGATGCTGAAAAAGCATTTGACAAAATTCAGCATCCCTTCATGCTAAAAGTCCTAGAAAGAACAGGAATTCAAGGCCCATACCTAAATATAGTAAAAGCAATATACAGCAAACCAGTAGCCAACATCAAAATAAATGGAGAGAAACTTGAAGCAATTCCACTAAAATCAGGGACTAGATAAGGCTGCCCTCTCTCTCCATATCTTTTCAATATAGTACTTGAAGTTATAGCGAGAGCAATTAGAAAACATAAGGAAGTCAAAGGGATACAAATTGGAAAGGAAGAAGTCAAACTATCACTTTTTGCAGATGATATGATAGTATATGTTAGTGACCCAAAAAACTCCACTGGAGAATTCCTACAGCTGATAAACAACTTCAGCAAAGTGGTTTGTTATAAAATCAACTCAAGCAAATCAGTAGCCTTCCTGTACTCAAAGGACAAGCAGGCTGAGAAAGAAGTTAGGGATATAACACCCTTCAAAATAGCCACAAACAATATAAAGTATCTTGGCGTGACTCTAACCAAAGAAGTGAAAGAACTGTATGAGAGGAACTTCAAGTCTTTGAAGAACGAAATCGAAGAAGACCTCAGAAGATGGAAAAAATTTTATTGCTCTTGGATTGGCAAGATCAATATAGTAAAAATTGCCATTTGCCAAAAGCAATCTACAGATTCAATGCAATCCCCATCAATATTCCAATTCAATTCTTCGTAGATCTAGAAAGAACGAACAATTCTTAAATTCATCTAGAGTAACAAAAAACCCAGGATAGCTAAAACTATTCTCAACAATAAATGGACTTCTAGGGGAATCAATATCCCTGACCTCAAGCAGTACTACAGAGCAATTGTGTTTAAAACTGCATGGTATTGGTACAGCCACAGGCAAGTAGATCAATGGAATAGGATTGAAGACCCAGAAATGAACCCACAGACTTATGGTCACTTGATCTTTGATAAAAGAGCTACAAACATTCAGTGGAAAAAATTTAGCCTTTTCAACAAACGGTGCTGGTTCAACTGGATGTCAACATGCAGAAGAATGCAAATTGACCCACTCTTATCTCCTTGTACAAAGATCAACTCCAAGTGGATCAAGGACCTCCAAATAAAACCAGACACACTGAAACTAATAGAAAAGAAACTGGGGAAGACCCTGGAGGAGATGGGCACAGGGCAAAATTTTCTGAACCAAACACCAATAGCTTATGCTCTAAGATCAAGAATTGACAAATGGGACCTCATAAAATTACAAAGTTTCTGTAAGGCAAAGGACACTGTCAGAAGGACAAAACAGCAACCAACAAATTGGGAAAAGATCTTCACCAACCCCACATCTGACAGAGGGGTATTATCCAATATATACAAAGAACTCATGAAGTTAGACCCCAAAGAACCAAATAACCCTATAAAAAATGGGGTACAAACTAAACAAAGAATTTTCACCTGAAGAAATTCAGATGGCTGAGAAGCACCTTAAGAGATGTTCAACATCATTAGTGATCAGGGAAATGCAAATCAAAACAACCCTGAGATTCCACCTCACACCAGTCAGAATGCTTGATTAAAAACTCAAGGGACAACAGGTACTGGTGAGGATGTGGAGAAAAAGGAACACTCCTACACTGTTGGTGGGATTGCAAGGTCGTACAACCACTCTGGAAATCAGTCTGGTGGTTCCTCAGAAAATTGGGCATAACACTTCCAAAGGAACCTGTCATACCACTCCTGGGCAAATACCCAGCGGATTCTCCTGCATACAATAAAGACACATGCTCCACTATGTTCATAGCAGCCTTATTTATAATAGCCAGAAGTTGGAAGGAGTCCAGGTATTCCTCAAAGGAGGAATGGATACAGTAAATGTGGTATATTTATACAATGGAATACTACTCAGCAATTAAAAATAATGAATTCATGCAGTTTGAACGCAAATGGTTGGATCAGGAAAATATCATCCTAAGGGAGTTAACCCAATCACAAAAGAATACACATGAAATGCCATCACTGATAAGTGGATATTAATGAGCCAAGAAGCTCTGAATAGTCAAGGCACAATTAGCAAATCAAAACATTCCCAAGAAGAAGGAAGTTGAGGACGCTGGTCCTGAAAAGACTGGGTCCAGTTTTGTAGGAGAGTATCAGAACAGAGAAATGTGGGGTAGGGTGATTGGGAAATGGGCGGAGGTAAGAGGACTTATGGGACATTTGGTGAGGGGGGATTTGGGAAAGGGGAAAGGCTTTGGAATGGAAACACAGAATATAGAAAAAAAGAAAAAGGAAGTAGAGATATTTTCTGATAAATCTGAAGAATTTTGTATAACATATCACATAAAATTATGGAAATTCGTAGGAAAAGTGTAAAATTTGAAGATTTTTGTCGTAATTTTCACAGACACAATGATAGGCTTAGAAACACAATTAGAATGTAATTGAAAAATGGAATAGAGACATTTTCTGATAATACTGAAGATTTTCATCTAACATATGTATGTTAAAATTGAGGATAACATAAGATAATTTATAAAATTTAAGATGTTTGGAAAATACTCAGATACAAGGATAGGCATATGTTGTGACCGTACTTGTCCAGCAAGAAATGACACAACACCAAGTATCCTTCTTAACAGCACTTTATTCAGGAATCCCTTGATGATGATAAAACTGGGAGCCCCAAAGACAATGAATGAGCTGCCTTATATCTCTGAGCAGTCGCCGCCTAGGTCTCTGTGCCTAGTTCTTGTTTCAGGATAAGCTACACGAGGAATCACCTCATTAGCCTACAGCTGGGCAAAAAATAACTGAGTCAATGTGCTTATTAATACGCATGTACCAAGTTGTTTACCAGGATTAGGGACGGAAACCAATGCCGTCTTGTAATGGCGAAACATTCTGGCTTGCTACAGGCATACAAATACTACTAGAGTATAATTGAAAAAGGAAGAGAACACATTTTTGTAAAGAATTGAAGATTTTCATCTAACATATGTATGAGAAAATTAAGGATTACATAAGATAATTGATAAAATTGAAGATTTATTTGGAAAGATATTCAGATACAATGATCTGCATACAAATAAAATTAGAATATAATTGAAAAGGGAAGTGGAGATATTTTCTGATAGAATTGATGATTTTCATCTAAAGTATGCATGTTAAAATAGAGGATTACATAGGATAATTGAGAAAAGTTTAGATTAAAAAAAACACTCAGATACAATGATAGGCATCCAAATAGATTTAGAATGTAAATGGTAAATGGATTTGGAGATATTTTCTGGTAGAACTGGAGATTTTAATCTAACATATGTATCATGAAATTGAGGATTACATATGATAACTGATAAAATTGATTTTTTTAAATCTGATACAATGATAGGCATACAAATAGAATTATCACATATATTTGAAAAAGAAGTGGAGACATTTTCTGACAAACCTGAAGATTTCATATAACATATTACTGATAAAGTAAGGGAAATTCATAGGAAAAATTTAAAAATTGAAAACTTTTGTGGTAATTTTTACAGATACAGTAGGAGGCATACAAATACTATCTGAATGGAATCGAAAAATGGAGAATTTTTTTTAAAGTGAAGATTTTCCTCTAAATTATCTATGATAAAATTGAGGATAACTTAGGATAATTTATAAATTTGAAGATTTTTTGAAAAAACATAGATACAATTATAGGCATAGAAATATATTTAGCATATAATTGAAGAAGGAAGTGGAGACATTTTCATATAAAACTGAATATTTTCATATAGCATACATATAGTAAATGAGGATATCATAAGGTAATTTATATAATTAAAGATTTCTTGGAAAAACACTAACATACAATGATAGTCATAGAAAAACAATTAGAATACACCTGAAAAACGAAGTGGAGACATTTTGTGATAAAACTGAAGATTTTCATCTAATATATGCATAATAAAATAAAGTATTACTAGAGTGTTTGATAAAATTGAAGATTTATTTGGACAAAACTCATATACAATCATAGACATAAAAATACAATTAGAATATATCTAAAACAGAGGAGGAGACATTTTCATATAAAAGTGAAGATATTCATCTAAGATATGGGTGATTAAAATGAGGATAACATAACATACTTTATAAAATTGCTTATTTTTTAAAGAAACCTCAGATACTTTGATAGGAATATAAATATAATTAAAATGTAATTGAAAAGGGAAATAGAGACATTTTTGTAAAGTAATGATGATTTCATCTAACATATGTATGATAAAATTGAGGATAACATAAGATAATGTGTAAAATTGAAGATTTTTTGAAAAAAACTCAAATACAGTGATAGTCACACAAATATAATTAGAATACATTTGAAAAAAGGAGTGGAGACATTTTATGATAGAACTGAAGATTTTCATCTAAAATATGAAAGAAAAAATTGAGGATTAAATATGATATCTGATCAAATTGACGATTTTTGTAGAAAAATCTCACATAAAATGATAGGCATACAAATAGAATTATCAGATAATTGAAAAGGAAATGGAGACATTTTCTGATAAAATTAAATATTTTGTATAACATATTTCTGATAAAGTAAGGGAAATTCATAGGAAAAATTTAAAAATTGAAGATTTTTGTGGTTATCTTCACAAAAACAATGGTATGCATACCAATACAGTTAGAATGTAATTGAAAACAGAATTGGATCCATTTTCTTTTAAAACTGAAGATTTTCCTCTAGCATATGTGTAATAAAATTGAGGAAAATTTAGGATAATTTATAAAATTGATTATTTTTTGCAACAAAATTCAGGTACAATGATAAGCTTACAAATACTATTAGAATTCAATTGAAAAAGGAAGACATTTACACATAAAACAACATTTTAATTTAATAGATGTAGGATAAAATTGAGGATTACATAGGATAATTGATTAAATTAAAGATATTCTCTAGAAAAATCTCAGATACAATGATAGGCATACAAATACGATTAGAATACAATTGAAAATGCAGGAGGAGACATTTTCATATAAAACTGAAGATTTTCATCTAACATATGTATGATAAACTTGAGGATAACATAAGATAATTTTTAACTCTGAAGGTATTTTTGAAAACGAAAACTCAGATACAATATTCAGCATAGAAATCCAATTAGAATACAACTGAAAAAGGACGAGGAGATATATTCTGTTAATTCTTAATTTTTACATCTAATTTATGGATGATAAAATAAATGGATGATAACATAGGAAAATTGGTAAAATTGAGGATTATTGTGATAAAATCTCAGATACAATGAAAGGCATACAAATATAAATATAAATAAGTGAAAAAGAAAGTGGAGACATTTTCTGATAAAACAGAATATTTTAGTATAACTTTTTGATTAAATTATGGAAATTCATGTGAAAATGTTAAAATTTGAAAATTTTTGTGGTAATTTTTACAGATACAATGGTAGGCATACAAATAAAAAATAATATTGTTGAAAAAGGAAGTGGAGATATTTTCTGATAAATCTGAGGATTTTGCACAACATATATCTGCCAAAATTATGGAAACTCATAGGAAAACTATAAAATTTGAAGATTTTGGAAAACAAAAACTCAGATACAAGGATAGGCATACAAATGCTACTAGAGTATAATTGAAAAAGGAAGAGGAGACATTTGCATAAAGAACTGAAGATTTTCATCTAACCTATGTTTGAAAAAATTGAGCATTACAAAAGATAATTGATAGTGGAAGACTTTTTTTTGGAAAATAACTCAGATCCAATGGTCGGCATTCAAATGCATTTAGAAAATGAATGTAAAGGGAAGTGGAGATATTTTCTGATAGAACTGAAGATTTTCATCTAAATATTCATGATAAAATTGAGGATTACATAGGGAAACAGATAAAATGAAGAATTTTTTGAAAAATACTCAGATACAATCATAGGCATTCAAATATAATTAGAATATAATTGAAAATGGAAGTGGAGATATATTCTGGTGAACTGAAGATTTTAATCTAACATGTATGATAAGATTGAGGATTACATATGATAACTGATAAAATTGAAGATGTTTTTTGAAAAAGCTCAGATACATAGATAGACATTCAAATAGAATTATCATGCATTTGCAAATGAAGTGGAGACATTTTCTGACAAACCTGAAGAGTTCATAAAACATATTTCTGATAAAGTAAGGGAAATTCATAGGAAAAATTTAAAAATTGAACATTTTTTGTGGTAGTTTTCACAGATACAATGGTAGGCATACAAATACATTTAGAATGTAATCAAAAAATGAAGTGGAGACATTTTGATTAAAATTGAAGATTTTCCTCCAACATATCTATGATAAAATTGAGGATAACTTAAGATAATATATAAAATTGAAGATTTTTTTGAAAAAAACTCAGATACAATTATATCCATACAAATACCATTAGAATATAATTGAACAAGGAAGTGGAGACATTTTCGTATAAAATTGAAGATTTTCATATAACATACATATGATATATTGAGGATATCACAAGGTAATTTATAATATTAATGATTTATGGAAAATTCAGATACAAAGATAGGCACAGAAATACAATTAGAATACAATTGAAAAACGAAGTGGAGACAATTTCAGAT